>OX637266.1:6272500-7472500 GCA_951799465.1 Leptophobia aripa | reverse complement strand
TGTTTCAATAGTAAATGTTATCCTTCCTTACCGTATAAGACAACTTTAAATATTAATTATTTAAATTAGCGCATTATAGTAGTAATTAATAATTATAAATTTGATCTTGTATGTACTGAACAAAGCTCTTATTTTTTATATTTATCTTTTGAGAGTGTACTAGTTATTCATATTTGCATTGATATTATATTTCTCTTCACCATCTAAACACTATTTGGCTGTTTGGCAGAGCCTAATTTTAGTCAAGATATTTTATCACTCTACCACCATAGATATTTAAAAGTTAATGAATCATACTTAAAATCGTTTAAACATTGATTGGCTCCGCGACAAGGTCGTTACAATGATATTTAATCCGTAATTTTCAACGAGCACTGCGACCTTTTATTTAAATTATAAATTAATATTTAAATAATCCGTTAAACAAAAAAAAAAAAATTATCTACACCGTAGAATCATTAAGTTTTTATGATTATAATAGATAACTCTGACGCCAGTCACGCAACACCGATATATTTTTAATGATAGTGCCACTTTATTTACTTAAATATAAGATTTAATAATTAACAAGGGTACTCAAAGTGTGCGCCGTGAGCCTATCTCTATTTGTTATCAGAAATAATAAACTTAATTTAGCCAATTACAAAAAAATCATATTCAATCACCATAGGTAATTCGAAGCACATTCTGTTAACTTTTAAAATTGGGTTACTACTATTATTGTTATATATTGCGACTATAAATCAAATAGCTAAGGAAGGTCGCTGAAGAAAAAGATTGGGAAACTCTGACCACGATGGGAAATATATGAGTATAGTGAACATTTAAACGTGCGATAACAATACATTTTGAATTACAGGCTATAATACTTACTCATAAATTCTACTATCTACTACTTGTGTTGCGTTGCACCAAGGTTAAGATGCATTTTTTTTAGGTATTAACTTATAAGTCTTCGAATACAATATAATTTATATTAAATTCTCATACTGTAACAAGTGATGATCGGTCGATAGTTAGGCATAGAGACTTTCTATAAAGTTGTTTGTAGAAATTACAAAATATTAATACAAATCTTTAATTTAATGATCTTCATGTCGACTTCAATTTTATTTTCTACACAATTTTGCTTTTAATTTTTATGTCGTACATAAAGAAATTAACAATATATGTATACTATATATGTGTATATATATCGATGACACGCGTTTGGCACAGACCGATCACTTGTTTATAAAAAAAACATATGAAACTTAAACAAATCTGAGGTCAAGACTCATCTAGGGATGCTGATTTTCGTGTATTATGGAAAATAGTTGGTGGTAGTACGTTCGATCTGTCAGAAATGTCTATATCGTATTGGCATGGAATATGTCAGATTCACGTGGCCTCTACATTTTTCATTGGGTATCACTGGGTTGGCACTGTGTTGTAAATGTTTCCAGTTACCTTTGAGTATATCTCATTTAATTTATT
Organism: Leptophobia aripa; assembly: GCA_951799465.1. Classification (NCBI taxonomy): domain Eukaryota; kingdom Metazoa; phylum Arthropoda; class Insecta; order Lepidoptera; family Pieridae; genus Leptophobia; species Leptophobia aripa. Next base: position 7,471,024 of record OX637266.1, on the reverse strand, counting down.
TAATTACCGCTTAATTGAATTTGCTCAGTATAACCCAAGAAAGAGGTTATTAACCTTAATAATGTATGATAATTATTTAAATTAAACCTTTTGTTCATGTCAGCTCATCGGATTAGTAACTCAAATGTGATACCCATTCGATTCCCGGCTGTGTCATAATTTGTATGTGCCTTATACAATGTATTATCTCGTTATAATCATGTCAAAAATATAAAATTAATTTAATGTGTAAGTTATAATAATTATTAATATTGAAATCTTAATACAAATATTTTTTAAATAAGAATTACATTACATGAAAATTATCTTATCTCGGGTAATTTCGATTGTTTGTCGTTTTAATATATTGCGCCAATGTAGTTACAGAGGTTTTATTATGGTATAAGGCGTAGGCTTTTATAGATAGCTCGACAATACTCTAATCCGAGTCGACCGGAGTAACATGATCCGGATAAGAAGTCCGGTTATTGAAGTGTTTCTTAATCATTCACAATTTGCAAGATTGCAACCCTGAAATTTTAATCAGAACCTCATATCATTACATTAAATCATTTTAGATAATGTATTTGTTGCGAATGATATTTTGAAATCGATTTACTTCGCTGCGTTGTTAACTTCTACCGTGATTGTTATTCGTAAAATATGTTTATGGCATAGGACCTACTTACTAATTCATGTATGCATAAAATTGTATTATTTCAGATAAGCCCGGTATTTTCGACTTAAAAGGCAAAGCCAAGTTTGAGTCGTGGAGCTCAAGGAGTGGAATGTCGAAAGAGGACGCGCAAAAGGCATACGTCGCGAAAGCACAGAGTATCATTGACGCTATTGGCCTACAATAAATGACAGACTCATAAAATGAATCTGACATGACATGTGTCAGACTTTCTTGTACATTGTCATGTCGACTGCTGTCTGCTAAGTTTAAGAGTAATTATATTAAGTTATTGAGGTGGTGTTTAAAGAGGTTTTATACATTTTTACAACGCACATTTATGTTTGACATTTCTTCCATTGTACATTCATTTTTATTTGGTTTAGCACAGATGCATTGCTGTTGCATTTTGTTATTTATTCTTTATTTCCCGTAATATACACTGTGATTATAATCGATATTTCTATTTATAACATCCATTAAAATTATGTAGTGTACGTCCTTGCTTACCTGAAAGACAACGACTTATTCAGCGATCACCTGCTACTGCAATAGCGAACAGCACTTCACCCAAGCCTCTTAAGCAAGCTCTGTTCACATATGGCTGCACGATTTGGATTGTCGTTCCTCATTTTGACCATTCCCAGAAAATATAGGTTTCTTAATAAAGGGGCATGTCCTTAACAAAAGTAGTCATAACGCTATCAGATGTCACATGATCCTATGTCTCATCGATGGGACATAACGCTATCCACAGCAATCCTTCATCGCGCTCTGTCCGACGCTTAGCATTTGATCTTGCTCCAAGTCTTACCTGGCTTCATCTGCAACAGTACGTCGTCAGGTCTGTTTGGTACGGCCCCGCTTCCCATGACGAGTCCAGTCAAGTGCGTGTTTGGAAATATGTTTGGGGATCAGCAATGCAAATGGGAGTTCCACAAGGATCTATTCTAGGGCCATTTTTATTTCTCATCTATATAAATGATTTGCCTTACCACGTTGATAGAACTACTATTGTTTACGGATGAGACATCTTTAATTTTTAAGGTTGACAGACATAAGGAAAATATTGACGAAGTAAACAATACACTTCAGCGATTATCTGCCTGGTTTACGGTAAATAACTTAGTACTAAATGATAAAAAGACAAAGTGTGTAGAATTCGCTCTACCAAATGTTAAAAAGATAAATAGGAAAGTTATTTTAAATAGTGAGAATTTAGATCTTGTGGATACCACGGTATTCTTGGGGATAACATTAGATTCCAAATTACAGTGGCGCGCCCATATATTTTCTTCTGCTAAAAAGCTTAGTTCTAATGCATTTGCAGTACGAAGGATTAGACACTTAACCGACTTTAACAAGGCGAAAATAGTATACTTTAGCTATTTTCATAGCTTAGTCTTACGGAATTATTCTTTGGGGAAAAGCGGCTGACATAGATACTATATTTATTTTACAAAAAAGAGCTATGCGTGGTTTATTTGAATAAAGATACTACTTGAATAAAGATATTTTGAGTTAGAGTTTGATATCTCCGGAGATTGTGGCCAAGCCAGTTCCTAAATCCTTACATCAGGTGGGGTTTTGGCCAAATGTCTGTTTAGCTTTACATAACAAAAACCTTTAGCCATAGCTAAGTCTTCCAGAAGTTTTAGTTCTTTTTATGGCCGACAGAGACGTGATATTTTGGGCCAAATTTTTGTACAGTTAAGAAGAGTAAGAATAAGACCTTCAGTGGTATGTTTATTGATAACAAAAGCTATTTACTATTAATTCTATAACTACGATTATTTTAAATATGCGATTACGCCGCATGCGATGGCTGGTCCAGAAGTACCGGTGAGCGCGCTATCTTCTGTGCTGGATCTGCCGTAATCATCCTCGCTCTTGCTAATCGCTATGGACCGACCCACTATAGACCTCGGACCAGCTAATGATATCAGGTGGTCAATTATTTTTACGTTCAGGGTCTCCTCTTCAGACTTGATGTTCCCAAGGTCTCCGACGTGGCGTATATCATCACGGGGCCCACCGTGTCGACCCTGGCAATTTAAATCTAATTAAAAAGACAATAATACATGTATATTTTTCCATATAGAATCGTATCAGTGGTCACAATCACAGTATTCAAGGCGACTCATTCCCAAGCTTTTTTATCGTTAAATAGTCCTTTTTACTATCTTCTAAAATCTTTGCTTAATAAAGTTTTTACAAATATGCATTAAGAGGCAAAGTTTTGGAACACAATTTGGGAGCTTTTTGAAAAAGCGTATACATTTACCATGACGCGTGTGAAAAACAATTCAAAACTGTAAGAGGTTCTTCATTTTGTGAAATCCTACTACATAAGTTCAATACGCCTGTTTGAGTAATTCTTATATGTTAATGATACTTCGTACAATCTGAATAAAAATTGTAGGCGTTAATTTTTTCATACTGAATATTTTTGACGATATTATTTATTAGAAAATAACTACGATCTAATTCACTGCCTTCATTTCTCGTTTCACGAGTCCTGAAGGACTAAATTGCATCAAGACAGCTGGTTTCATAAAAATAGTTAACTGTGTTATGTTTAAAAGTAATTAAGAGATAGCCAATATTTGCAAATAACTCTCTTGAAAACAATCCAAATCATTATTTACTAGCAGCTTTTGATCGCGACTTTGTCCGCGTGGTTTAAATAGGAATTTGAAAAATTGGTTTTAAAATAGTTCTGGTAAATACAAACTTTCATCCCTTATTTTAACCCCCAAAACCCTTTTCTTCTTCTTTCTTTTCGCAATATTATGGGTCCATACCAAATTTTATCGAAATCGGTTCAGTAGTTTAAGCGGAAATGCGTAACATACGTAAATTACGTACGCATTTAAAATATTAGTGTAGATTACAAAAGATACTTTAGCTTCATCTAGTTAAAGAAATCCTTATAGAGCTTCATAACTTACATAATAGGCAATAAAATGCGGTCCAATATCTTGACAATTATCCTTGATGGCACCAGATTGGTGGACATGGAGACCGTGCAGCCCTGCAGGTAGACCGGTCACGTTACCTTCAACAACTACAGGTCCATTGGGTATCACTTGTCTGAAGACCAGTTCCCCGGTGACTCCCGAGTCCTGATCAGACTTGAGGTACGCAATTGCTTGAAGACCGAAAGATCTGGGGTCCTGGGATCACATGTCAGGATTAAATTACATTTATAATTTATTTTTAAGATTAATTAAAAAAAAATAACAACTATTTTTGCGATAAGGAAGCTATGCGATAGGAAGCTGGTACAACAAAGATATTAAATAAAAGATCTTTTGGTAGATCTTATGTTGATCAAGTTTATACTGAAAAATCAAAAAAAAGTTCTAAGGGCTTATATTCGTCAATTAAGATCGGGTCGGGATTATGAGACACGGAAACCGTGGAAATGCGAACGAAAGCCGCAACTTATTATTCCATTTAAGTCAACGAATGATTGGATAAGGTCGGATTTTTCGTACATACTTTTAAATACTAGTTTGCTACAAACTAATGATTGTTTACATTTACCACTCGAACTAATGTTAAGATCAATTAAATTGCCAAATTGCAAATTTAAAAACTTTGTATTTTGAAAATTTCAATATTTTCTATTTGATTTTGTTCTTTTTCTCTCCATTTTTTTTTTGGAGGCCCACCATAAAGGTGAAGTCGCCGCCCATAGACACTCGTGTGGCTGGGAGCTCGTGAGTGCGTTGCCAGCCTTTTAGAGATTGGTACGCTTTTTTCTTGAAGGATAACGTGGTCCATTGTTTTGTTGTTGGTTTTTAGTTGCGTCAGTGTCAATTATTTATAAATAACTTTGTTTGGTGACTACTACTTATAATATATATGTAATACCTATTTATAATCACGTGTACAAATAATTATACCTTAAGTAGGTTCTTGATTAATATATCACAAATTTATATTTTTTCTGGCACAAACAAATATTAAGAGTTATACACACATTAAGTAAACTACATACATAGTGTTAGTAAAGATAATATAATTATAAATAACTAAATTTATATTTATATGTTGACTGTAAATCTTATCTTACTAATTGGCACAAGTAAACATAACGACGAGAATCTCATAATTAAGTTCCGACATTGTAATTAAATACTGAGTGTTGAAGAATTGTTTATTCAGATATATTTATTATATTTTTCATAATCCTTGAAGTTGTATAATTACAAACACGCAAACGATATGCTACTAGGCAAGGCTAAGCTAGTATCAAGCTTGTGATCGTATAAAGTATCTTGTGCTACTAATGATTTCGTATACCTATTTAAAAAGTGCAGGTTACTATCAAATTTAAGACATTTAAGGTGAAAGTACAAAAATCTTTACTCCAAATTTGATTTTGTTCCCTTTGGAGTAAAGAGTTTTGGACCCTGGCGAACAAGTGTACAGGCGCTTATTAAGGAATTAAGTAGGCGCCTGGTAGTCAGTACCGGTGATCCAACAGCTGCTGCTTTTCTCGCTCAGCGTATAAGCATCGCGATACAGCGAGAAAATGCCGCCAGCATTGTGGGTACTCCGCCACAAGGATGCAAACTTTTTCAATTTGTTTTGGTTTTGTTTTATTTTAAGTTAAGCAAGTATGTAATATCCAAATAGAAGCCATAGTTCTAATCATTGTAGTCAATTTAAATATTAATTATAATCTTATATAAATGCTAATTTATTGGATTTAAGCAGGCATTTATTTGTTCCGACCCTTAAAAAGCGAGATATATATATATACGTTGATATAAAGGCATATTTGAAACCTTGAGAACACCAAATTTTTTACAAACTGATTGAGGAAGTTAAATCTCAACACGAATTCATACATCGTGATTCAATCAGTGGGAATCGGTGTTTTTATTGTGAACTGGACGGGTCTCACATCCTAGAATAAATAGGACCAACTAGAAAAATGTGACAGATGACATAAACTCTTGTGACAACTGACACTCCCACAGCAACGCCTTATCATACACTAGTACACACATTAAATGCGTGTGTTTCACTTGGGACACATTTGAATTTTGACATATTATGTCATATTCTTGTGATTATTGTTTTATTCATATGTATTTTAGCTTACTTTTATATTCTATGTTTTGACCCTATTTTTTATTTTTCTTATTAGTATATAATCTGTGGTATTAGGCGTTCTGGCTTATAGAAATAAAATAAAAACTGGATTGAAGCTAAAAAAAAAATCTGGATTCATCTCGTTTACTACGTGGTTGTTCTCAGTATAAGGTAAATGTGTGCTTCTATTTCACCATTACCACCGGTAAAGGTTTCTTATTGTTTCATAAATTGTAAACTTCATGTTACGTCATTTGAATTAACGACAAACTCAATAAATTGCCGAAATTAATTGTATTTGGTCGTAGCTTGTATTCTATACAACGATTTTTCTTTTCTCCATTTAACCATTCTATATAACGCCATAAAATACACAGTCGCTTCAGTGTCGTTATATAGAGTTTACACTGTATATTGATATTGATGCTTTCACTGGTGCAGTATCGTTGCTCTTTACAACCATAGCTACTCTAAGAACAAGCTTAAAGATTTAAACGAGTGGCAGAGTCTTTAGACAATTCTTCTCGTCCGCTCTACGCCATTGACTAGGCAACTGACAGCAAATGAACAGTCGAATTTGTTATTCGTAAGAACGTTTCCTATGTGTTTTTTGAATTAGAACATATATTCATACTGTCACGTTATGTTATACCATGTAATAATTTAATTGAGTATTCACAATTAATTGTTCCTTCATTCTATTATACTCACACGAGTCAAATCAATCTGTTTCTCTGCGCGATCGCTGGGTGATATCGGTCCACCGAGTCCCTGCAAAGAAACCTTCGGTTGTCTTTATTCACATACATTTACTTCAGTCGAAAGTTATCGATCGATCAGAATAAGTACGCAAACAATATTTTGTCCGAGCTTCTCAATTTTTTACTCATGAATTACGATTAAAAGCTAAGTAGCTTTTAATTTGACCATTTGCTTTCTTCTGCAAGGCTTTTCGTGCAATCATAATATGGGGGGAAAAGAATCGTTAACGGAATCCAAGGAAATTAATATTATAATTGTATAAAAATTTAGATAAATAGACTATAGATTAGTTGTTATAACTAAATGGGTATTTATTAAAGATATAAATAATCTCATTAAATAACTAATTATTTAAAATAATAAGGTATAAATGAATGGTAAAAATTTGTAAATGAGAACTTAATACAGATTTTAATATTGATGATTTACTGTCAAATGATCAGCCAGTTTCAGCACGTAACTTGGGCAGAAATTGCATAGTGAGAGGTGACTTAAAAAATACCTTAATTAGGTTCGATGAAGAAACAATTAACGTGTGTGATTATTATTAAGGATCATTTATATTTAGTTACATACAGGCACTGAGAACATTGAACAAGCAATGGTAAACAAACAGTTTTGTTATGCCTTTAATATACTAACAATTCTAGGAACTGTATTTTTTTAAGACTCTTAGTTCAATGCCCTATTTATTTCGCTTGAACTAAACTAATGTATTTACGAAAAAAACATCGCAAAAAGTGTCACGTCCACAAGATGACAGCGACAATCCTGTTTTACTCTTGTAATTAGCTTTCTAATATATGAATATATACTATATATATACATAATAGAACATATTTTATGTAAACACATTAAAATAGTCCATAATATATGTTAACTATTATTTTTTTAGGTTGTTTAGTTATATGAAAATATAACTTATAACTTAAAACCTTTAGTATTATAAAAAATTGAGATCTATCTAGGATTTAGGATATTTAACTAGACTAGGAATTCCTCTACGGAACAAGCCTGCTGTCTGCCATAGACACCTGTTTATTCAATATGTTTGGTAACCTAAACTGATTTAAGAGATTTATTATGTAATTTAACGTTATTCGTCGTAATAATAATAACATATTTGTAATAAACATAAAATTAAACCTATTTCACAGTGAATCAAACCCATATACCATAAACCAGCAGATGAAATTTTATTATAAGCCATAGCCATAATTTATCAGAAAGATAGAATGAGGAAATAAAAATGTAACTTACGTAAAGATATGGTTCCATTATAACTTCATAGACATTGCTCTGGTAGTCCTCTATAGCAGGTAGAGCCTTAATAATTAAATTTCTACCATAGCCGGGTATACCCTCAATTGTTTTGCCATTCAGTACCGAAACTATCCACAGTAACTGGCCGAAAAACACATGCAACCTCAAATTCATTTTGAAATTCGCGCGCAATTCAAATTAGGAAGCGTTTAAGACGTGCCGACTTTGCAAATGGCCGCGAAGAAATGATTCAACATACGGAATGGTGGCTAAACACGGTGGTTATTTTTTTCGTTCAATCGTTTAATGAATACGTGAGTTGTCATTAGGTCTTCGTGAGGATCCAAGGCTCTGTAATTGAGACGCGTGACGGCATAATAATCGTTTCGGCACGGCACCTGGCTTTATTTCGTTAATTATTTCCCTCACAAAACAAGGATTTCAAATTATTAGATTGTAACTGTCGTTTATATGTATTTACACGCACCCACACATGCACAAACACAACATTTCACACTACAGTAACTGTTGCTCTTAAATACCACATTGCACTTTTGCATTGTATTTTGTATTGTGTTTTTTTTTGTATCTTTAGATCGTTGAATCTTTGTATTGTCTCTTATATTCCATTTCCGGCTGAGCACTAAAAGAGTTATGCCCTGCATGCGCTTCGAATGTTAAAGAAAACTTTAAGAACGAACCACCACACAAATTAGGTATAAGAATAAAACATTACGTATATTTCATATATAAACACGGTAAACTGAATTTCAGTATCACGGTCTGTTAATGGCCTAGTTTTAACAATAGTTATTTATATTATTTGAACAGATGTATTACCACCGTATTCACGTGTAGGAGCTCACTCTCTCGTACACGGTAAGAAAATACCTCATTTTTTATTGGTCATCATGCATAAACACGCAAAATCATATGTCATTATTCACCTACGTTCACCATGACTGGTCAGACTTAAAATTTTTGTTACTTTTATTTTTTGGCGGCTGTTCACACTATAACGTAAATGTGTGCTTCACCATGCCCACCGGTGGTAGAGGTTTTTTTTAATTGTTTAATATATGCATTCATCGTGTCATCAGGAAAAAAACCGGAACCATAGATGCAGTACGGAAGATTAAAAGGCTAAAATGGAAATGGGCAGGACACACGATAAGAGGTCAAGACAAATGGAGCAAGAGAGTGACACAATGGTATCCCCGAGAGGGTAAAAGGAAAAGAGGCAGACCACAGAAAAGGTGGTATGATGATATCAGAGAAGTGGCAGGAATACCGTGGAACAGAGTGGCTCTAGAAAGACCAGAATGGAAGAGGTTGGAGGAGGCCTTTGCCAATTGGCAAACAGATCTACAGATCATCAAGAAAAAGCAAATACTAGAATAAAAAATAAAATTTATTACTCTAAATTATTTGTACTTTAGAATATTGTTATTAGGTTAAGTTGGTCTGAATTAAAAGGCATTATTATTATTATTATATATGCATTCGCTGGAGCATGATGTTGCAGGTTGCAGCTCTTTACTGTTATGTACATACTTGGCGATTTCAAGGAGTGGCGGAGAGTTTCTTACCAGTTCGTCTAGTCCGTTCTCTCCCTGTCTCTACGCTGTTGATTTGGGTCGAGATTCATATTGGTAATTTTCGAAGTTACCAATATGAATCAAGTTATTTTAGATTGCTTTGATTGATTCATAATCAGAGACTTAGGGTTAAGCAAGGTCAAACTATTGTCAAATTAGTACAATATATGTATGTTGTTATAGCTACTTATTTTTCCCTCGCAGTCATCATTGTCTATTACATTACTATATACATATATGTTACGGACAGCGAGCATGGTATTTTATAATAGGCAAAGGCAAAGGCTGGCAACCAGATGTTCAAGAACCTAATGGTCAGCGGGGTGCGGGCGCTACGGGTCACGGAACCATTTTTGTAGTTTTAACTTTTGAATTATATAAAGATAGATAGATTTACGCAGCCGTTCCGAACGGACGTTAGTGAATAAGCTTGTGTTAGTGAATCAGCTGGTGTAATCTGTATGGCACCCACTAACGTTTGATAAATAAAAAGGGAACGTGTTAATTAATACCGCTTCGAGTTTTATTCAACCATCCGTAATATGGTCCTGCGAGCAGCCGGATAACCAGAAGAAGAAGACTCTACGCAACGACGCCGAAAAGAAGAAAGATCTTGCCTGTGATTCCAGGAAGGTTTTATCGGTAGTACTACCTGTGAGCCCAGGAGTACAAGCAAAGGGTTAACTTCATTGCCTGTACAACGCCGGGCAACCGTGATTTGCCGCATCGACGTGCTGCTGCAGCGGTCACCGAGGAAAGCATTATCCATGAGTTCATCGCGATCAACGGAATAGTTTGAAGATCAAGATGAACACAAAAAGCCGACAAGCAAAAAGAGCAGAATATTCTATTCCGATACACGACGAGGTATCAAGTGAGTTAATACAAAGGAATGAACGTATTAATTTAGCGTTGTTACCTGTGGATTTGGCGTCAAGGACCTCAAGAAATACAATGAGGTCGAGGGCGTCACGTATCAAGCAAGCAGAATACGAAGCCGAAACACGCTTAATCGAATTAAAAATAGAAAAGTTGAAGCTTGAAGAGGGTTTAATTAAGAAGCGACTCGCTGCTGACATAGCTAGAATTGAATGCGGAACAAGTGCTATCAGTGGCTCGCCCGAACGGCGGAATTTGACGAAATCCACTGCTACATTAAAGAGTTGGCAAAGTCAATGCAGCGAGAATAGTCTATCTCAAGATGATATAGAACAGGACGTGGTGCTCCCATTACGCGCGGAGATAATAAAACACCAAGTGTCTTGCAAAACAGGGCAGCGGCTCACATTGGTTAACGATGAGTCAGCAGTGCAAACAAAGCGATCCCAGAATCAAGGGGTTGAAACAGTCATCGGAGCCGTTGATGAAGAATTAACCCATAAACTGGGTGTGAACGGGCCAATTCAGTCATTGAAGATTCAAGGAGTTGGTTCGGAAATTGAAGATTTTGACGTAAGACTTATCGGAACCGTTGATAAGGAATTATCCCACGGACTGGGTGTGAACGAGGCAACTAAGTCATTGAAGATTCAAGCAGTTGGTTCGGAAATAGAAGATTTTGGAACAAAACACGTCAAAAACGATATTAGCCGCTATGACGGAGCGGCCAGCCACACATTGAAACCGCGAACGATGCGTGGTTTCAAAATTGGTGCGAGCCACAAACATTTGGAAGAAGTACCGCATAAACAAAAGAAAATAGAAATTAGCGAACATTTGTTTCATTGTGTAAAGCAAATAAATGAACGCTACCTTTACAACGAAAAAACAGACAAAGGACTACAAGCAATATCAAAACAAAGCTTGGCAATAAACCCGTCGGATATTAAGATAAAACGTTAATGAGCGCCGACGCACGTGCAGTGGAATTGCTTTATGGCATGAAAGAGAAACGAAGCCGACGCTACCTGGGATTGCCGTTGAAGGTTAATAGCGGTGTACGCATAGGACGTCGTAATATGGAATTGGAGCAAGATGATGCTCAATCGAAAAATATAAAGATTATAAAAATTTCTAGATCGCATATTCACACGAAGGGAGCAGGTTTATTGTTTCTGCTATTTTACGACGCATTTAAAGAAACATACACAGGTATGGCGTATTGGCGGATGGAAAGTAATGTGATGAGACTGATCGCAGCAACAGCTCGCGTGGCGCCTATAACGACACGGAGCATACCACAGCTTGAGCTACAGGCATCTCATATTGAAACGCAGTTAGACGTGGCCATCAAAGGATGCCTCAGAATTGACCCCATCAAGCTATGGATGGCAGATATATGGCCGATGGAAAACGGCGACCGACATTTGCTGCTTACAACTGCAATGGAAAGGAAATGTAACAGGATCAGGAAAAACGATCTACCCGATATCAAAAGGTTCTCACCATGTGAACCACTGATAACAGCTATGGCTTACGGATCTCTATTCGTACGTAAGCTCGCAGATACTACTATAGGTGAAGCTCAGGGGAAAAGCGTCAGATATATACTCAACACGCTAATCAAAGGAAAGTTAGTCAAGAAAACAAAAGGGCGCAGCACACTTTAAATGAACGCGCAGTGAACGAGCGTTGTTGGAAATATTATATACTGCAGCTACGACATGTTTTGTGTATCATTGCATCTAGGATGAAGAGCTCTATGAAAATTGGGGATGTGGTGATTATTATGGAGCGCTTCTACCTCACAACGTGTGGCTCAGTGGCATCGTTGCCTAAACCTGATGGAGAAACCCGACCAGCCGAGATAGAAACGATACGTAATTCATAAGCAGAGACGACCAGTGACATGCCTCGTTGTCCTACCTAAGGATAGCTCAATTAATAGATATATTTCGCTGAGGGGAGACTGTTACGGACAGCGAGCATGGTATTTTATAATAGGCAAAGGCGAAGCTGGCAACCAGATGTTCAAGAACCTAATGGTCAGCGGGGTGCGGGCGCTACGGGTCACGGAACCATTTTTGTAGTTTTAACTTTTGAATTATATAAAGATAGATAGATTTACGCAGCCGTTCCGGACGGACGTTAGTAAATAAGCTTGTGTTAGTGAATTAGCTTTATTAGGGAACGTGTTAATTAATACCGCTTCGAGTTTTATACAACCATCCATAATAATATATATATATATATATATATATATATATATATATATATATATATATATATATATATACGTGGATCAATGGTACCTACTGATTACCAGGCTCCTACTTAATTCCTTAATACGCCTGTGCACTTGTACCCCAAGCTCCAAATCTCTACTCCAAGGGGAATAATATCAAACTTGGAGGAAAGATTCTAGTACTTTGACCTTTTTTTCCGCCTGCTCCACAGCCGCGCCAGCTTTTGTGCTTGTCATAGGACCGTGCTGAAGTGTCCACATAGTCCCTTGGAGTGTCCCATATTCCAAGGGATCAAAGTCATCCCATCTGTTCGTTTACCATTGAATCCTAGTTTAATTTAATCTCATTTACGTCGGTAAATTCGTCAGCTTAAATAAGTGATTAATCTTTAATTCCGGAAAGACGGAGGCTCACAACCAATAATCTTAATTAATAACTCTGAGTACGGCGTTTATTGTTGGTACTGAATATAATAATGTGGTGGTGGTTGACCTTTAACGGTACGAATCATGATAAATGCATCATTATGTTGTTATGATAATTGTTTTGGCTAAATTTAACATAATACTCAGGCACAATCAAATAATGTGGGAAAAATATCTACAGCATCAAAGATCATCTAGAAACATCGGCCTAGTTTAGATGCTACATTATATTATAGTCTTTATTACAAAACATTAGATATACATATCAATTTAGTAAAATTTCAAGGCATTAGAAATAAGCATAAACTCCCAAAAGTATGCTTCATAAAATGTGTAATTGATTCACGGGAAATTTGTATTTGCATTTTCTATAAACTCCCATTCGATGTTCCGAATTTTGTCAATAAATTCGAATACTTCATTGAGCACTTCACGCAGAAACACCATTGCACACACTAATACACACACACACACACACACACTTAAATGCTCGTTCTTTACATAATATACTGCACTTGTTCTTATGTATATATATATTTTTATTTAGTTTTTTCTGTTCGTGTTTTTTTTTGTTGTATTATTTTTTCCTGATCTTGGATTCTATTTTCGATTGTATGTTTTGACCTTGTTTTGGCTTTGTTTTTGATCTATTTTTGTTGTGTAAGCTTTTTGTGATAAGCTGTATAGGTTTAAGAAATAAAAAATAAAATAGAGCAAAAATTGTTGGGAAAAATCATATTAAGTATAAAAGACTAACACTTTGAAAGAGTTTGGCAATTAATCGCCCTAATTGCTGAGATATGGACAGACGAAATAGTTGTAATGTCGCTTAAAAATATAGGTGAGAGGTGATTTTATTGGGGTTCTACTTTTAGGTCTATTTATTTGAAAATATTTATTTATTTTACACTTTATTGCACTTAAACACTACAAACAAATGACGTTAACAGATGTTAGTACATATAAGAGCAACGGGCGGCCTTATCGCTAATAAGCCATCTCTTCCAGACAACCCACAGATAAATATATATAAGATCCTTAAACATTGCAGTACAACTTTTTTGGCGTACACAAGTGATCTATTTATTTATTTATTAAGGAAACATATGCATCGCGACGATTCTATATATACAAGATATAAATAAATGGAAAACATCATATTTTTATAATAATAGTAAGCATAGCTACCTGCAAGTTCTATATTTATCAAAACCAGGACAACATTCCCAAGACATATTTATCTTTATATTGAATAATAATATTATTATTATTGAATTAATATCTACAATAATAATAAACAATTAATTATTTTTTATATTAAATTAATTGAATAATTAACCGTGTAACAATATAACAAATCCGTATGAAGTTTGGCGGTCTTACGTTGTGTCTTGGCAGAGCAGTAATGTCTGTGTTATCTACAATTTCTGACAACATCGCCTCAAATAGAACCTTTTTTGATTAACAAAGTTGTCATTTCACGTCAAGAGTCGACAATAATAAAACAATGGTAACCTAAAATGAACCGCGACTTTGTTTATGACAACCAAAATGACCGGTCGTCATGGATCCGAGCTGGTAGCACACTGAACAAATGGCTATGGGGTGCTCTGTGCTGTGGTATACCAGGTGTACCATGCTATTACTGCTCCTGTTGTGAAAAGAACGATGATGATAGGGACCGGCCCAGAGTAAATCGTTAGTACCAAATCATATTGTTTACAACTGGTTTGATTTGACCAAATTAGTTGTTGATAGTTCTATAATGATTGATTCAGATTGTGTGATATGTGAGGAGGAGTACTTGACTAATATGGATGAAAGAAAGTAGACACATTTATTAACACACACACAAATAAAACTTTGCATTAATGACATGCTTTCGATAAAAAATTATTAAAAATATGGTTCATGGAATACTGTTCCATTGAACTATCTCTTAACTTTTTCTTTTGTAAGTTTAAATCCCGGACATTGGATATTTAATTATATTTCTTAATTAGTAGTTCATTCTTGTTATATTCTAGCCTGTCCTAGTATAGTGTAACTATTTGAACGATAAAAATACTTATAAACTGCGATTTTTGAAAAGGTGTATTTAATAAATTATAGGTTACTATTTGATACTCACATAAATAGATTTAAGAAAAAATTAGATACACAAGTGCTGGCTGATATGATTCTATGTGGAAGATATATGAACCCATAGAGTTCTATAAAAATACAGTAACGCTTAAATCAGTATAAAACACATCTACGAACGGATAAACTAATATTATTTTTTGTATTAGAGGGGCCACCTAGATTACAATTTCATTATCAATTTGAATGATATTTGTGAAATATTAAATAGATAAATTGTATACATTGTGATATTATTTAGATAACGTAATGTTTCTGAATGGTTGTCAGTGAGACCAAACCAAACGCGCATGAGCCAAAACACACACATATAAATTTACATAAATCCTACACATATATATGTAAATAAAAAAAATAAAGTTTTCGAATTATAAATGTGTGCACATGTAACTAAAGTTTAACTTTTTTAATATGGTTTAAGAGCCAACATATTGCGCTATCGAATGTATTTGTCAAAAAAAATTGTTTTGTTTTAATGACCACCAAAAATACTGTATCTTCCAGAAGGAACGGCAACAGCTGAACGAATGTCCCGTCTGCACCGCCCCCACGCGCCCAGAAGTAGAAAGTCTACCCCTGAAATGCTGTCAGCGGTCCGCTGCGCCCTCTCCCAGCTTCAAGGCGAACCAGCTCCACCATTACCCACAAGACACTCAAAACACGTACCAGAACCAGGGTGAAACTTTGAAATAAACCTTTACGCCTCGCAGTTTTTGAATTTCACTTTTCAGTTTGTATCAGGCGCATTTTTTTTTATAATTTAAGTGAAGGTAGACATGTTGGCAAGGCTGGCCACCACTGGAATATCCTTGTGTTTGGTGTACAGTCTCTTCTTTTGCGTGTAAGTATTTTACATATGAGTGTGCTGTATGTGAGCTTGTGTGTATGGTCCAGTTGCTAGCACAATTTTATACTCTAATCAGTGAATTGATTCGTCATGAACAATATCCACACTTTTTACATATGCAGACACACGCTTGACTGATAAAATGCAAAATTCAGCCTTAGTAGTATAATGTTATCTCAGTAGTATTGCTCTACATTCTTCATGTTATCAACAAGGCTATAGTATCGCGCAGTCTTTCGTTGGTCGCAGTGGTGTCATTTGTGTTGTGATTATTATATTAAATAAATTTATTATTCTGTGCTTTGAATAGTGTTATAAATTGGTAAGTACGATCACTTATATTTGAAGTATAAATTGTAAGGGAAGTCGGCTATTTTTTTGTGTTAATAAAAATACTTTTGTTACTAACAAAATATTATTTACATCAATTGATTATTATAATATAAATAAAGATTTACTTTATCTAAATCAGTAATAACTCGTATTTATATCGTATCTCGTGAACATTAATAATAGTAAAACGTTCATAAACTAAAAAAAACTTTGTGTTGTAAATGCAATGAATAACCAAATAAACTATATAACTATATAAAATAAATATAATATTATAGACGAAACATATAGACGGTTTTTGAATTAAAACCCGTACATTTTGGATTAAATCTAAAAACACAAACGCTATATATCAACTAACCGTAAAAAATACTAAATTTATGAAGCCGGTCATATAGTATAAAAATATCCCTATAGTTTCCAGATCTTAGACAAAGATGGCGCTAAACAATATTTGTTATATATTCACCTATATATGTGGAACATCAATCTAAAGCATTTATCCCTACCATAGCGCAATGGATGAAGGAAGCGTCGACCCGCTACTTTGACAAGGCTAAAAACCATCCCAACCCCTTAGTGCGCAAATACACGTCGTACCCGGTACGCAAGACACAGTACAAAAATAGACCTCGATACGCCCTAATGGATCCGGACGATCCCATTACTGTAGCTAACAACACATTAGATGCCGCCCGCGCGGCCAAACAACCAGATAGGAGAGCTAGGGTTAAAAACCGCCTTCGCCGGCGAAGGCGTGGTCCCTTGTTTCAAGTGTCGCTCACTCCTACAGTGAGCTTCCGTCCAGCCCCTCAGGCTAGTCCCCCCCGTGACAGCCCAAGCCGAGGTCCGAGTCTCACAGGAGACGCCCTTGCGCAAGTCACGGCAAACCACATTTGTCACGGCTGAGCTAAGCTCGCCAACCAGCCCGAGCTGAGCTGTAAAGGCCTCCTGGCCAACAGCGAGATCCCCCTCCAAAAAAAAAAAAAATAAAGCATTTAACTACAGCTAATTGTAATTGAATATTTGTTTTAGTATTGTTTTGAATATTTGTTTAAATATTTGTATTGATTCTGGGTTTCATGTCAAGAAGAGCTCCAACAACAACAACCACCCATAACTGTGTTCGTTTTAGGATTACAAACAAAATATAATCGTGATAGAAAAAATAATTAATAAAGTGTGTTATCACTAAGACGGATTAGGAAATATTTTGATAATACATGACAAAGTTTTTATATTAAAGATTACTTAAGATTTTTTAACTATTAGAAATACGGACTTCTGCTGTAAACTCTGCATTCATGAACTAAAAAAAGGCGTGATCTATACTTATCTTTCTACCGTGATTTTAAAGATCTAGATTGCATAGTCACCATGTCGGACTACCCAAAACGGGATCTCGGATTATATTATTAAGAGATTCTATATTATTATTGAGCTCATATGAATACTATGTGTTAAAATCTTTCATACTTTGTATGATAGCTATTATTTATGGAATTGTTCTTCCTTTTTTACTGGTAATTAGTAGGTTCACAACCAAGGTTTAACCAATATTAGGAGACATTTTCATATATGTATAATAATATATATCTTAATGCTATATATCGATCGTTTCAATTTCGACATGCAGGTACATAGCAGAAGGTTGTAGAATGTGATTAATTATTGTAGTGATATTGAACTTTGTTTTAACTAGACCAAGGTGTACATCTTGAGTGAGGTTCAATGAGACCGATATTAATAAAATATTAAATAAATAATAAAGTTTTTTTTAATAATTTTGGCATAAACAGTCAACTAAACATGTAACATATTATGTTTCTGTGAAACTTTTACCTCTTAACACACTTGTATATGCTTAAAAAATAATTACGGACAAATATTGACGAAAATTTAAAAAAAAAAAAAGATACATTAAAATTATTAAAGGTATATAAGATTTAAATATCATATCTGTCAATATCAGTGTTCCGTTTCATTATCATAAATATCACAATTCATTGTACCTATCTCACCCGTGACAATACGGATTGTAAAAATAGTCTTTTTTTTATACAACTATAGAAGTAAACAATATTTTATTCATTGAATATTTATGTTTGCAATCAATTTAAAAATGATTCTTAGGTAAAACAAAAAATACATTTACCGTCAGTTCCCAAATCAAGGGATTAACTAAAACTGGCAAGAAACTCTACGCCACTCCTTTAATGTATGTTCTACAGACCGGTTGTCGATAGCAACCATCATCATGCTCAAGCGTATGCATATCTCTAGGGCATGGTGAAATATGTACACACATTTACGTTATATCAATTAGAAAATTCTAGCTTCTAGAAAATGATTAGCAACGCGAATTCCAGTCCGACCAGTCACCACAAGTAGCACCCGGTCACGAATGGCCATCAGCCATATTTTAGGGAGATAATATTGAACAGTATACTTTCACAGTTGCAATATTGTGCAATAACCGGTTTGTCTTTAACTCGTTTTGTATTAAGTTTACTTGTTCCATATGCTGTGAAGCTTAAGATAATGTTAGTGACACTGCTTTTTTCTTTCTACTGTGTTAATGATTGTGTTACGTTTAATGTTAGGAAATTATTGAGCTATTCAACAATTTCAATTCATCCTTTGTATGCATGATAATATGCAAATTGCGTTATAATATTTCCTGTTTCTATGTTTTTTTATGCATTCTTCTTTATTATAAGTATTTATTTATTTATTAACACTTTATTGCACTTAAACTGTAGAAGTAAATGACTTTAATAGATAAGTTAGTACATATAAGAGCAACGGGCGGCCTTATCGCTGATAAGCCATCTCTTCCAAACAACCCACACATAAGTATTATTTTAATTCGTATTTACTGTTTAAATGCTATAAAGTGTGAATAAATAAATAGTAAATAAGAACTTTCCTTGCTGGTTTTTTTCTGCTATGGCACTTTAATGTATATCTTTATGTTCCAACAAATAAATCTATGTCCCTCCTCAATTTTAAGTAGACAAGACTGAGTCTTAAGTTGTATGTTTCATTAGTTTAAAGCCCTACCTGACAGTACTATGGGCGACATCGCGTTTCTGATATAAAAAAAAAGTAATTACTTTGTCTTTCAATGAAAACATTTTAATTACTTATTAACACCAGATTAAAAAAAAACATCGCCAACATATGAAGAAAATAAAATGTTCACCTTCAACAACCAAAACAAAACGGACGAACAGATTAATAACAAGTTCACCTAGATAAAATAAAGAACCATTATAGGATGACCCATGACTTCTTAAACTATTCAACCTATATCTTTATATTGTACCTGTATTGAGGGATCAATGTATATTGGTTAATGTTTTGTATGACTGAATTGCACTCTCGTCTCATTGACTATTCAAGACTTGAACCAGGTAAGTAGTGTTTATTGTTTGACTTGAATTGTTTGTGTTATTAAAACAAAACAATGCTTTTAAAATTGGTATTGGTACATAAAGGCTTTAATTGTGATTATCTGTTAATGTTTTGTTAAGTGTATTGTATGTATTTTTATGTACCTATATAATAAGATGTTTCTTGAGAATTTGTAAGTCGTACATTTTTCATCGTATTAAAAAAGTGTTCGTTTCGTTTAGGTTTTGTGAATAAATTACAAAGTTTCGTATCAAATTTCTTAATCGGATTTGTTAATTAGATTTCTTACTATGAGTTTCATTCATTCTGTGAAGCAAACCTCTATTGAAAGGATGTGTGAAATCTAGAAAAAATGTTTGGTATTGTATTCAATAGAATTTTTGTGATAAGAAAATAACACTTGAAAGATATTCAAGTATGACATATTGAGTTATTTTCTCAATTCAAGGACTAGTGACATAGACAATAAACTCCACTGAACCGGGTCGGGAAATCTTCCATTTAAAATATGTGACGTAATGTGTTAAGAGTTCTAGGTGCGCTTATACAATTCAAGTTCACTTTAACCGATTAACTTACTTAAGGTCGATTCAAATTTTACAATATAAAAACCTAATTAGCTAATTATTAAATGAGATATTGCGAAAAAAGTGTTTTCACCCCTTTTTCCAAGATGGCGACCGGGTGACAAGGGTGGCGACCCCACGAACGTTAGCAAAGTTAAGCTTCTATTAACCCCTCAAACATGTTCCAAAAACAAATTGGCTGCGTCTATAAAATGAAAAGCAAATGTAACATTACAATGGAAGGGATTACAAAATAAAAACAAGAGTCTCTAATTTCAGATTAATATGGCGGCGTATTTATTAACTCTGTTCGCGTTGCTGTATGTTGTCTCAGCGGATAATGTAAGTAGGAAATGTTCAATTATATATTTCCCACATAGAATCGTATCAGCGATCACTTGTGTACACCAAAAATCTCCTCAGAGGTACGAGGGTAAATTTAACCGGTCCGTAAATAACAAACTGAGCTTAATTATAAGCATGATCACTATTTTACGATTATTTGATTTTTGTCTGTCTCTTCAAAGCAATAAGAGTTTACGAGTTTGGTCAGTACTTTTAAACTTGGTTTGGTAAACATAAGTCTATTAGAAGAAACATTTAAGACACTACTATAGTACAAACTCAAAATATCTTTATTTTTGTAGGTATAAAGATACTTTTAAATCGTAATTTTTTACATTATTGAGGTTGGAAGGCCTCTAACGAGAAGAATCGGCAGGAAACATGATAGCTACTGCTCTTACAAAATATTTCATATACAATTATGATACTTACATCATACATTCAAATAATAAAAGCATTGTAAGGCTACTCAAGAATTAAACTGTCCCGATGCTGAGCTATTGCTGACAGATTAAAAGGATCTTTGTCCTTTAAATTCTTTGACTGTATAGTATGCGTTTTCAACCAGTACACTCTTTACGCGCTCTTTACGAAAACCTGTCATAATCAAACGGAAGGTACTTTTGTTATATTCCACAAAATTTAAAATGAATTAATAAAATATCTTCACTTTCAGCAAAAGCCTTTGACGGCGAAGGCGTTTCTCACAGAACCATACGGGAAAAATGACATCCGAGGCAACCTAACATTTACACAGATCGATGCGGACAGAGTTCATTTGGAAGGTGTCGTAATAGGTTTACCAGCTGGTCGGTATGGATTCCACATTCATGAGAAGGGTGATCTTTCAGGCGGCTGTGCAACTGCTGGGCCCCACTTTAATCCTGAAAAAGTAATGCATATTGAAACGAAGACGTTATTTACATATTTGAAAAATTTTAATTTTGACAAGGCTATTTCTGATTGCGAGTTTTTTGACGACGCCATACAGATATAAAAGAAAAATAAATTAATATGTTTTGATGAATTATTTATTAGGTAATAATATGAAAAATTATAAAACTCTCGACCTAAGAATTTGCTAGGCGACCATTTGGGGTCACGACGCATAGTCTAAAAAGCCCTAGTGATAATGATTTCATTAACTTTCGTCTTATTAGTATTAATGACATTAACAGAGTCCCTTCATTCCCATACCTAAAATGCGTATGTTCTCCCTCAGAAACAGCATGGTCATCCGAACGATGAGAATCGCCACGTTGGTGACTTAGGTAATGTTGTTTTTAACGAAGACTCCGTGGCCACAATCGACATTGTTGACTCCATGATCGCCCTCTATGGCCCTCACAATATTCTTGGTAGAGCCGTGGTACTTCATGAAAGCGATGATGACTACGGGAGATCAGATCATCCGGACTCAAGGACGACGGGAAATGCAGGAGGACGCGCCGCCTGCGGTGTTGTTGGATTGTTGTAGGTGTATTTTAAACAACAGTTTTCTGTAACACCAAAAAGAGCTTTTGTATGGATTTTGAAGGTCACAATAAATCTGAAATAATCGGGATAATTGAATGATTCTTACTTCAATTATTTGAAGTTATTAGTTTACGGAAAAAATAAAACAGTAGTTCTCTATTGGTATACAGAGCTTTAAAGTATTCCATTTATATTAATATTGGAATACACAAATATCTACTCTGATTTAGTTTGATATTAAGTATTGATGTGAGTAATATGTAAGAATACTATACTTGCATTTCAATTAAGTTTGTGTGTAGTACCTACCTCAAAAGAGAACTATAAATAAGAGATATGGCATACATGACAATTGAAGTCATCATCATAATAATTATTTTAATGATTAATTATCGTAATATTAAGGAAAACCACAATGATTTTCCTCCATTTTATAGTGTATACATATATACATCTTTATAATTTCTGTCTAGATTAAATTCAAATAAATAAATCACACGTCCCTTTCATTCCTTTAATCAATTGTGTTACAATTCTCTCTGAAATGTTACAATGAATTTTATTTTTATAACATTGTGTATAAAAAAATCTTATTTTTTTAGCTTATAACTTCTTTAATTTATATTTTAGGTCAAAAAATTAAAGAAACATATTTGTAGGCAGAACAATTTGCTACAAATTATGATTTTACCATTTTTTTTGTAAGACGCATAGTTTCTGACATATTGCGAAAAAAGGGTTTTTTCACCCCTTTTTCCAAGATGGCGGTCGGGGACAGGGGTGGTGACCCCGCAAAGTTGAAGTTCAACTTCAATTGACCACCCACATATGTCCCAAGTTGCTAATAAATACCTCAGTCGGTCCTTAAATTATAACACTTTAGTGAACCAAGTTATGTTATCAAGTAATCTTAACCAAGTGAAGGAGTTGCAAATCAAATTGAAATTAATGACTTTATAGTCAAACTTGAATGTAGTTTATCTTCTTTTGCTGTCATAAGAAACTTACGTATAGCTAATACAGTTCTTTATTATCAAGGAAAACTCATTAAGATAATAATAGAATGTCGCGGTAATGATTTTACTGCTAAAATAAATTATTTATTATGATTTACTTTTTTAATATTTTACTAAGTAAGTTGAACCAGAATAGTTTATATATTTGTGTGGATATAAGAGTAGTTTTTGTACCTGTACTGATGGCAAATAAAGATGAATGATATGCTATAAACAATATCTAAAATAAGACAAGAATGTCATTACAAAAACTAAAAATTATGGAAACATAAAACCGGCTTGTCTGATGCATCGTTATTCATAAATACATCAAGTCACCTGATCGAATGTATTATTCATACTAATATTAATAGTCCGAAAGTAAGTATGTATGTTACCGATTGAACCGATTTCGATGAAATTTAGTATGGAGATAGACTATACTTTAGGGAAAAATATATGCTGCTTTTTATAGTGATAAAAGAGTTCAAGGGATTGAAATATTTTGTATTTAGGTCACGCGGACGAAGTCGCGTACAAAAGCTACTAGTTTTAAATAAAATGATTACGATGAACTAAAATGTCAAACGAAGTTCGCCATGTTTTCATGACAATTTTATAGCGCCCTAAGCACACATTTAAATGTTATACTCTGTTGCTGAGTAACAATTGACATACAAAATGTGCCAATATTATATAGTCTCAGTTATCTTAAAGAGATTTAATATTCTTATATAAATTATTAAATAAATAAACCGTACAATGGGGTAAATAGTACATGCTAAAAGGCCGGCAACACACTTCGAGTTCCCAGCCACGTGAGTTTATGGGCGGCGACTTCACCTCACAGTCCCTCCTGGCTCCTGTTAGTTTGTCCTCTCTTCTATAAACAGTAGTTAAAACATACTACAATGTTCTATTCACCCCATTTTACGGTATATAATATGAATTTCGTATTTTCAAATTATCCTCTAATTTTAGTGACCCAGTGACACCATGGAACTCCAGTGGTGCCATCAGTGCTTCCTTCTTTACGATAGCTTCCATACTTATTCTTCATTCATTCATTTGGTAAAGTCAAAGTGAACCATCTATGAGGTCAGATTATTTTATGAGATTATAGATTAACTATTTATTATCTATGTTAATAAATTTTAAACAGTAAACATAATAGATTTTTTAACTTTTTAATAAATATAACAACCTTAAATCGCTTTGTTTTATTCATTTTAAGTGTTCCACAATTGTTTATGTGACATAAGGTAACTGTCCTTTCCATAGATAATACCGTTTTTTATTAATATATCGTTTTAATATGTCTTATTACTTTAAGTATAAGAATTATACATTCTATACATCTGTTATTTTCACATAAAGTGACATTTTAGCCTTCAATAACTTACAAGTAGAATTGCTCATTCATATTACAGAGCTTTCCAGTATTCAATAGATGATGTCAGTAAGCGGTCGTTTAAAATGAGGCATTTTAAGGACTTGAGCGTTGTTTGCGCTAAAGGGATACTTATCGTGCTTAACGTTTGCTGCATTGTAAGTTACATATTAACATCGATTCTTTGTCTATAAAAAAAACAACTTCAATACAATACATAACTAATGGTGTGCGGAATCGATTATTAATAATCGGGTAATCGATTATGAAAATAATCAGTTTTAATCGATTACCGTTTACGTAATCGATTTAGAAAAAACTAATATTAGGATATCTTCAGCTATATATTTTAATGTGTAATCCTTACTTTATAAAAAGTATAAATTTATTTTAATAAATGCGAAAGTGTGTTCGTTTGTCTTTCTTTTGCATCGCAACTACTGGACTGATTTGGATGATATTTGATATGCACATAGTTGGAGGAGGGAGAGTGCCATGCCTCGTCTTTATCTCGAAAAATTTAAGAGTTCCTGTGGTATATTTTGAAAACCATATTCCGCGCGAGCGAAGCCGCAGGCGTTCCCTAGTAGTTACAACTTACAAGTCATCAAGCGTAATCGATTAATCGATCATTATTTTTAGGACAATCGATTAGTCGATTATCATAATAATCGAATCGGCACATCACTATACATAACTCTTACCATCCGAATTGACTTCTAGTGTGCTTAATATTTATAATTAGATTCATTCATACAGTCCTATACACATACTAGAAATTTTTACAAGATACATTTAACTTGATATTATAGAAAATAGCGGGGCATTCCCAACACATGTCTTGTGATTATGGGAATCCCCGTTAAACCAATGAAACTGGTTGAAGTGTATGAATCGGTCAATGTCGTTGAGAATATCTATTACAGCAATCCCTCATTATTTATTAGTGAAGTGTAAGGCCTACACTGAGGCTGGACTAGTTTCGACAGAAATCATAGTCAGCGCGAATTCAATAATTTCTCATTCGTTCGTGATTATGAATATGAGCAGGCGATAAATTATCTAATAACCAGGTTGTGGTTTTAGTGTTTGATTCACACACAACCAATATAATCAGAAGAACAGATTCTTCGGACCATTGATGAATTTACACTATCTGCACGGACATGTACACTTTTGTTTCTCACAGATTTACGTATGATAAAAATAAAAACAACGCCAAATTAGGGTTAAAACGTCTAATATAAAAGTAAGCCAATATAATAATAACAATAATATACCTAAGTCAAGTATCTGATGTGAGGAAATTGTGGTATATATGTAACTTTCCAGCTTATTGCCTTATGTACTTCCGTGTTTGCGGTGATTGATACACGAGTGCTGAAGCAATATGGCGAAGAGTATGCCGCGGGTACATTTATCGGAGATATCGTGGTGATAATCATATGCTGGCTTATTTTGTCCGTTGCCACCTTCGGAGTTGTTGGTACGCTGAGGAACAATGTGAAGATATTATACTTGGTAAGATCATATCAGCTAGTATATTGTTTTATATTGATCCATTCGCTGGTCCATGGCATGAAGCTGTTTACAACCATACGAGTACATACTTGGGGATTTAAAGGAGAGATTCTTGCCAGTTCTCGATCTATGCCCTTTGGGAACTGGCAATGAAAATTTATAAGCAAGTTTCATGAGGAAACATATTTTTGATTTAATTCGATAAGTACGTGTATACTCCGTGTAGAGCGTCCCTCGATTTAACGACAGACTCTCTGAAGCGTCGAAATTAATTACCTTTGGTTGGTTTAGCTTGTATTCCGTACAATGATTTTTCTTTTGTCCTTTTAACGATAACTCTCACTTCACACAGTCCTTTCAGTGACGTTATATACAATTTACACTGTATTTTTGGAATTAAATAAGGTTACCGATATGGGACTTTAAAAAAAAATTAGCGGACAATATTGTCCCATATTTATCCATTTCATGGGAAAGCACCTTTAAAGTTTCGTGTATTGTTGTGAAAATTATAAAAAAATGTTTCTAGTACATCGGCTTCCTAATGATAACAGTAGTTATTGAGTTGCTGGTTGTCATATACGTGGCTGTGCAACGGTACAGCCTCGAATTTAAAGTGCTGGAGTGGCTTCGAGAGGATTTCTATAAGAACACCACAGATAGCACACACCGGAAGTTATGGGACCAGCTTCAAAGTACTGTAAGATTTTAAAATTAGAACGAGCATCACCTTTATTAAATTAATATTAGTAATGCCTGTAAAATATATTAAAATAGCTTTTTATTTCAAGGCAGGGGGGCTTTATAATAAGCAGAAGCTTGCTATGATTATATTATATAGTTACTAGGTGATCCCGAAAAACGTCGTTTTGCCAAAAAAAAAAATAAATAAAAATAGTCTCTAAAAATAGATGTCGGCCGATTCTAAGACCTACTCAATATGCTCAGAAAATTTAAGCAGAATCGGTCAACCCGTTTCGGAGGAGTAAGGGATCGAAGACTGTGACACGAGAATTTTATATATTTAATATACTTTAACTGAGGCCATCTGAAATACATTTCACAAAATTCATGCATAATCTAATGTTAAATAGTTTCTGAAATAAATTAAAAAACCTAACATAATAAATAATCTTTCGTTCAGTATGAGTGTTGCGGATTAAATGGACCAACGGATTATTATGATATGCACCAATCAGTGACAGTTTCGTGCTGCGCGAAAGCTTACAAAGCTAAAGCGGCGTATGCGCAGAGAATGCTGTACAATTCTTGCATAGAGTAAGTAAAAGAAAAGGTTAAAGAGTCAATTGTCAGATCAAAAATGTTTGACACTAATATCTTAAAATGTCAGACCACGAGACTTTAATGCGATTTGATTAAATCTGAGTGTAATTAGAAAATTTCATAAGCTGTGCTTTTTTTTAATTAAAAAACAACTAGGCGGTAATTATTGGCTCTATTGTGTAATGAATTGAATAAATTTCAGAGCCTCCAGCTTCTACAGAGGTGGGTGTGAAGACGAGATTCTGGCTGTCCTTCGTTCTGATGCTGAGTGGCTCCAGAGTGTTGCGATGACTAGCTTCTGGTTTGAGGTTATTTACTTTTCTTGTAAACATGATGTTGCTGGAATTTTTATAGCATTCCCAGTTAACGTCGCGAAATTTTTAATGCAATTTCGTAGATAATTTAATATGTTTTTAAATGATTTAACAACCTTATTTTGATACCAATGTTATGATTAACCATAGAATATACAAGTTTACAGTAGTAGTCTTTGCTATTAATATTTTGTCCGGCATTGTTTTTAATACAGTTCTGTTTCCAGGCAGCAGGGATGCTATTAGCGATGTGGATTGCAAATAATGTCAGAAATAGTGTACATGTTTATAAACAAACTGTCAGATATTAAAATGATACATCCTCTGTGTTGCATTATTTTTTAACTGACTTTTAATGCGGGTTCGCACGTCTAATGTGGGGTACAGAACAAAGAAGTCTGTATAGCAAATCTTCGTCATCTTGAAAACGCCCCGTACAAAATATCACCCCCTCTTTAAGGGGGGTTCAGGGCAGATTAAAAAAAATATATATAATACTAGTTTATATCCTTTAGTAAAAAATAGTTCGCATATAATTTTTTAGCTTTCTACCTTGAACACTGCGGAAAATCCAATACAAAATTTCACCTCCCTTTTAAGGGGTTGGGAGCAGATTGGCAATTTTTTTTCATTGTTCCTTAGCTACAAATAGTCGAAATACTCGATTAAGATTTTCCACCCCCGTAGAATAGATAGAGACAAAAGGTAGTTAATGGCACTTTCTAGCCCTTCTTAGTAAAAGGAGATTTTGTAGAGATAGTTCTCTACAAGAAGAATCCCAATAATACGTTGTTCCGTTTTAACGTGAAAGACAGCCAAACAAACACACTGTCATATTTATTATATTAGTATATAGTCTGGACATTTTTTTTCGCTCACTCAGGTGAGCACTGGTTTCCTAACTCCAACTAACCAACCCTTCGCCAGTCGAGAAAACTTTAGCTGGCATACTGCTTTTAATTTTGTTGCCTAAAGATAAATAAAATCAATTCCAAACAAATTTAATAACTACGCATCAATGAAAAATGTAACCTTTGGTATGTTACCAACACAAAAGAAAATAATCCACCTGGAAATAAATAAAAGCTTTGGTATATGAACGAATATGTCTTCAACATTTTCACCTAAGATGAATACAAAATAATTGATACATGTAGATACGAAAAACCACGAAAAACAACTTTCGAATCAAACTTCAAACATTTTATAAAAGTATATCAGAATAATGAAAACAATAAAACGAAAAAAGCTAGTGTAAATTGCGAATCACAATTATTGTGGGGAAACAACCACCTGTATTCCCACTTAGATGGGATGATCATAGTGTTAAGCGAAGCGTTTTATGTTGTAACAATAAAAATTGATACTTAGATATTGTCTATTCGATTGTTAGTAGTAGAACTATTTATGTATATAAGTCTGTTTCATATAGAATCGTATAAGCGATCACTTGTGTACGTCAAGAAAGTGCCTGAGCCATTCAATATGAGGTAAGCAGTCAGTAATCCAGTGCCTAACTTTCTTCCTATATCTCTGCGAGGGTTGCCAAGTTGCTTGGTCAGAGGACAAACTTAACTGGTTAAGTTACGTTACCTATCATTGATATAACGTATAAGGATAAGTAATAGTATATTTTATAGTCGAAGATGCGGTGGATAGAAAAATCCACTCTCATTTTGTAAATATTTTATGTATGAAAAATTTATTCTCTTTTAATTAGATAGACAGTCGTTTATAGCACCAAAGTATCTTATTGCTAGCTTTACTTTCACAAAAGTCGATTAATATAAGCATAATTTAAAAAAAAAACTGTCCAATCGAACTGTACGTACACCTTTTTTCGAACGCGGTAACAGAGAAAGCGTTTGTTTGATATTCGCTAATCGCTGCGCTTGTCGCCGTAGTCCTGTTGACCAGCCATGGTACCCACTGCAATGATCGATACCACCCTCATATCGTCGAGTCACGCCAGTTAAACGACACACATTTTAAAATTTCAAAATTAAATCATAATGAAACCACGTAGCATTCGCTGTATGAAATTCTTTCTGACACTCCTTAATATAATATTCATTGTGAGTATTTAGATATATTTTAAAATTTAATGTTTCTTAAGCAAGTTTATAGTGCCTGCGATTTCCATTGTTAAAGAAAAGCTTTTTAATTTTCTAGCAATAAACTTAAGAGTTTTTATGTGGGCTAAATATGTATGCATTATATTAGAAAAGTTTTAAGAAAATGATTTATAACTTATGAATTTATCACGTGTTTTTTATTGTAGAAATTGTTAATTTAGTCAATGCCAACAAAAGGGAAGAAGAAAGAAAGCATTTGATAATCATCCAATTATTTCTTTGTCCTTCCGAAGATACATTTTGACAATAGTTTAAATATCTTCCGTGAGATCTCTCTCTCTCTCTCTCTTCATGAGAGGCTGGTGATGCATCGTGCTAGTGAACGGGTGCTACTTGTGGTAGGGTCGGGCTTTGTGTTGCTTATCATTTTCTAGATTAACCTCGGTTTATCACTATAAAGTAAATGTGTGCTTCTATTTCACCATGCCCACCGCTATAAAATGATTTTTTTTATTAATTCATAAATATATTTATAACTAGCTTTCCGCCCGCGGCTTCGCCCACGTGTAATTTGGTTAAGTATAAAGCGTTTTTAATGATCTCGACAGGGCTTTCTTTCACGGGCTAAAATCTTGTTACAATTGGAATTATATATAGCCTGTGTTACTCAGGGATGATGTAGCTTTACAGGATCGAATGATTCAGGGAAATCGAGGGCAACTTTCAAATTAACGTACAGGCAATTACTATTCTGACAATTTTATATTCTGATAGTCATCTTCTTATGTGGATGATGATGATGGAAGGTAAAACTCCTCAGCGGTTAAGAAAGAAAAGTCTTATGAGTACGAAATACGTACTTGTGAGGTTATTACTTATTAGCTTGACCAAATAATAAAAGGAAACCTCATTAACGTTAAGGATGTAGGAAAAAGCTTTTTTCTTTAATTGCCTCCTTTCAGTTTTTTGGAAAAATATTTAATGTACAGATTTTCGATTTTTACTGTCATATTATTAGTATAGATGAACATGGTGTAATGGTTGCAGACCGGGAGGAGCCTGGCCAGTTCTTACAACCGGAACTGGCAGTTAATTTAATTGTATTTGAATAAGCGCAAGAATAAAGTTATTATTGATTTTTCTTTATCTAGCTCTATGGTTATAGACGTACAACTTTGTCTTTGGTTATACATCACCCACTTTGTACTATGATACGGCGTTTGAATTATTAATGACATTCGTCGGCAGTCGATTGCAATCAATAATTTGTGCGATGCTTTCAATTGATTCGATAATCTGTCCTTATATCACTTTGTCCTAGTTTTTTATATACTTAGCTTATGTATACACTAAACATACGTTAGGTAAATCGAGATGAACAATGGCCAAAGGATTCTGTCTATTTCTGTATTTTGTTGGATATTTTCTAAATGTATTATCGCGCTATTGCTTAGGCTAGGTCCTTCTGTATTCACAAATGGTCTCCAACATGTAAATTCTCTGGTTTTTTTTTTAGTTCTTCGGCCTGGTGCTAATGACAATATGTGTTATTAATATGCGTGATAAAAAATCACGATCGGAGGATCAATCAGCCTTATCGCGAGCTGTTCTGTCTTTCATTCTCACTGTGGGTTTTGGTCTACTGGTCACGGCTGTTCTCGGATGTTTTGGCGCTTTGCGGGAAAACGTCAAGATCCTTTATGTGGTAATTAAATATTTTTCTATTTAATTCTTAAGATATTTTGCAAAGACATTGGTAGGCTGTCGACGTTCTGTTATCATTTAATTAATTATAAATTACAATTTACTACTACAGTTTGTATCTACGTAAAGTCCATTGGAATGTTACAAATTCCTTGCATTTTTTGGCATTTTATTTTTGGGACATGCGTGTACTCCCCGACCGCCATCTTGGAAAAAGGAATGAAAACACTTTTTTCGTGATATCTCAGAAACTACGCGCCACACCATAAAGGTGAAGTCGCAGCCCATAGACAGTCCCAACCATGGGACATCCATCCCGTCGATTCGATCCCATGGTCCATCTACATGTTGAGAATATAGGTATATATTTTCATCCATAAATGAAATTTCAGCACGCATGTTTCCTGATCTTTCTATTGTCAGTGGAGGTATTGGTTGGTGTCGGAGGTGCTGTGTTAAGCGCCTGGATGGGTGGTGGTAGCGAGTTGAGAGTTCAGTTCTATAGGAACTCTACTTCTGATGACCAAGGTGGAGAGATAGCTTTCTGGGATCATTTGCAGTCGGAGGTAGGTTACATTATTTGCTGAAATTGGTTTTAATAATCTAATATTTAATAATTAAAGTGACTAATATAATATTAATATTTTTTATTTCTGTTTTTTCTGTGACTACATACAGTATTAAGTTTAATCATAAATTTAGCATTTGATACATTTTGACTTTTATAAAACTTTATAGCCTGAAAGTTGGCATATTAAGTAGAATTTTACGAAGTAATAAACTTGTTTCAGAATAAATGTTGCGGTATAGATAGCCCTCAGGACTATGCAATAATCCATCTCGAAATACCCGTTTCTTGCTGTTCCCGGGCCCACCCCCTCAGGCAGGGTGGGGCAAGGCGTCAACTGCATACCACATGCCTCTCTGACAGGTCCTATTACAAGGTTGGGTGTGAGAAAGTGTTGAGAGAGAAGAAGGCTCTCAAGGGAAACGTTATCATCAGCTGTGGTGTTATATTCGCGTTGTTTGAGGTTAGTATCAACGATTTAATGAACTACAATTATTCTATTGAGAATAATTGTAGTTCATTAAATCGTTCCTGCTAATTGTAGCCGGACCTTGCTTGGCTTTGACGTATATATATATATAAATAATAAAAACAATAATTAAGCTGAAAAAAACATTTCTTTTTATTGATTTTTTATTTACAAAGCTCTGAGTCTTACAATTATATTTTAAAAGTTTAGGTTTATATAAGTGTCAGTCCTGTCTGAAATATTTTCGGTTTGGTTTAGAGTATAAAGTATCTTTTAAGTTTTGATTTTTAGTCAAATGCGAGAGCAGAGCATTTATAACTAAACTAAACTAAATGTCTGATCACAATTTCAGTTAAAATATCTTTAATGGGATCTAGAAGCATCAACGAGAAAATCCAGCCTCTTTCAAAAGCTCAAAACCACTGTAGTAAATTTCTCATATTTTTTCTCAGGTTATATGTATAATACTTGGAATTTTCATGGCAAGAGGAATAGCGAACGAGCGTCGAAAGCTCCAGCAGACATTGCAGGCTCATTTTGAAAATTAGTTTTTGAATCGCACTTTAATAATTAGACACCTTTTTCACATTTTTCCCATTTAATGTTGTGTAAACTTATATAATGAAACAGCTGTACTCTGTGATAATAAAGTAGATTATTTTAGGAACCATCAGTTCATTCTCGGGGCCTCTGCTCAGAGATAAATAATAAAACTTTTTTTTAATTAGATTTTACGTAAACATGAAAAGCTGAGTGGGACCAATATTTTAAAAGGTATTTTGTTAAGACATTGTATAATAGATCGTTTGTATGATGAATTGGGTTTTTTAGATATTAATTTAATTTAGAATTGAGTTACATTTTTTGTGTAGCATTTTTGGTATTATATTCAAATTAGTGTATGTGCTAAGATAGAATACTATAGTCTATAGATTTTCCCTCTTAAACCCACAATTTTTGAATTCCTATCACAGAATCACAATAAAAAACATTGTTGTTTGAAACACTGATAGTTTATTTAATAAAATCTATGTAACATCAACACTAATAAAACTAACACAAATGAGGTTATATATTTATTTTATCGAACCATAGACAGAGATTTAAATAGCAACTCTGATGTTTGTCTACATAAATCTCTTCATTCCTTTTTCATTATATAAATTAGAAAACTACGTTTCAACCAAATTTTAACTACATTTGGTTATTACAATAGTTATAATAGTATAGGAATCGAATTTGATAATACACGAATGAGGTTGAACATGATTATGATACTATGATCTATAGATTAACGATGACGTCATCCTGAACCGCGCTTACGAAGTTCTCTCAAACGCAATTTGTCGCAGAAGCATTGGGCGTAGACTCATTTGAGTCGGGTTCACTTATCGACAACCACAAACAAAATGATCTCACAGTGTCATTTGTGATCTAGGGTTGGGTGAAACACAGGTTTAATATTGAAAACATCACAACGATACTCAGATTGGACACGTCCGTTCGGGACGAGCTCTCAATGCTGAATGCCACGCACGTTTTTTTTTTGGAAGGGCATCTCACTGTTACAGCTCAGCTCGGGTTTGTTGGCGAGTTTAGCTCAGCCGTGATAAAATTGGTTTTGCCGTGACTTGCGCAAGGGCGTCTCCTATGAGACTCGGAACTCGGCTTGGGCCGTCACGGGGTGGACTAGCCTGAAGAGGCTTGACGGAAGCTCTATGGAGGAGTGAGCGACACTTTAAGTAAGGCCCGCTGCACGGTACGCATCGGCCGTGTCCAAGCGTGAGTCAGCTATGACGTCACGCTCGCGTCTCTCACTCCGACATATATGACGTCACGAGATTATGAACTGGTCAGGTCCTGAGCTGTGCCAACAGCGAGATACCATACAAAGAATGAGCAACTGGGGTCTTCCAACCAGTCGATTATTTCGACTCGTTTCGAGTCGAGATCGGACGGATTTCCGTTGGCCAGGATCTTTTCTCCACAGAACTATACATAATATTTATTCGCTCGATTTTGTGATGATCTGTGACATTAATTACTAATAGGTGTGTGGTGCGTCGTTTGTGCCTGCCAAAAACTATTTCTACATCGTCAATAGACTTTAGGGCTTTACAAGACATGGAGTGGTATTTGTTGGTATAAGAACCTACCAAATAAGCTTTTGCCAAAGTGGCTTTTGTGCACCAAAAGCTCATACGTTGTAATATGTAAAGTCACTTATAAAAAACCTTATGTAACTTAACAAGATGACTAGGAACAAAAGGATACTAGAAAAAAATGTAAGTACCTGCATTTTTTTTTAAATTACAGATTACAGACTTGATAAACTAGTTACGTATAGTGAAATATGACACCTAATGTTTGTTACATAATATTGTATATAACTTAAATACATAACACTTATAATAAATGAACAAACCTAGACTTAACAATAAATACTAATCTTAAGCCTATAAGGTGGTTATTTTTTAATATTAGAGAGCATTTATAATGTACACATGTTATGAACAGATTTTCGCATTTGATACCAAACGATTTTCTTATGAAATCTGTTCGACGCACTGGACGGAACAAACTAAATACAGTTCATCGAAAACTTAATCGATAAGCTTGTGCATTAAAAAGCTTAATTAAGGCATAATTAGGCTGTTTCCTGACTTTTGCCATCGTTCTTGATCGAGTGTGCGAGCCATAATGCCAAGATTATGCCAACCACCTGAAAGATCAACAGAGAAGAGTCAATATAAATAGTCAACATTACTCATGCGGGTACAATGGACCCGCAGAACTCGGAGGAATACATGTTTTTTTGGAAACTACCTTCCGATAGAAATTTAAAAAAATCAAATAGTTCCAAATTCAAAATTAAGTTTAAAAATGGAATTCTATGTCACCAGCCTAAAAATAAAATAAAAACGTAGTAATATAAAAAAAGTATATAAATACAAGGCTTTGCAAAGCTTTCCTTATTAATACGTTTAAGACTGATAGCCAGAATTGTATTGATAAATACTCACCTCCAAGAAACAAAACAGAATCCCACAAACAATAACTGACAAGCCCGCGCTGTGCACAGTGCCGAGTACTTTGTCCTCGCATCCCTCTTGATAATACTTGCTGAGTGAGATGCAGTCGGATCGTTTGATCTCCACGGCCCGGTCTGACTCGTCGGGAGGGCAGCAGCTGTAGGAGGGATTGAGCCGGGGTTCGGAGGCCACGTAGTTGTCGGGACCGGTTACACCACAGCATTCCAGCTGTAAATATATTTATTTACGGCTAAGTGATAGATGAAATTGAAAAATTGTTTATTCGCTTTCTTATTGCAAAAGAATCTTTATAGTGTCCGGTACCCCCTTTTTCAGTAAATATAATACCTGCGCTAAGGGGGCACCGCTCTTCCGTATACATGATATATGATCTAAGTGTTTATATTATATGATTGCTGATTTATAAAATGAAATTTAATTTATTTATCAAAATGAAAATCTTTTATTTTATCACAAATTGTTTTTGATATGTCTATTCTAAAACGCGTCGGTTGTTCTCTCGACCATTAAGGATATAACTTCTCGAGCTTAGCCACTTGGTCCTTCGAGTCCGCAGTGGTTTTGCCCACTCGAGGATCGTTCCCTTTTGGTCGTAGGAAATGTATGTCTTACACGTATTCATTACAAATGAAGTAATGTATAAAAGTCACTTACATTGTTCTGAATCTTGTCCCAAAAGTCCCTGTAGACTGAATCTTCCTCCCTTGTGGATTTGTTTTTGATGAACGACGCCCGCAGCTGGGTTTTCATGGTGCCTTCGATTTGGGGCCTCAGAGCCGCCGCAGCGATGCCCACAGATAACTCCAGTAAGATGATCAGTATTAAACAGCCAACGAACTAAAAAAGAGAGGCAATTGGCTCAGTTAATAGGTTTAAATTTCAATCAAGTTCAACAAGAACAGCTTAGAAGAACCCACAAGAAACTCAATGGGATTGTCATTTTCTGGTAGTAAAATAACCACCAGAAAAATAAACTATTAGCTTACAAATTTCGACCAGAATAATTCACTTCCAAGCAGCAGTATTCGTGAATAATATTTTAAT
Organism: Leptophobia aripa; assembly: GCA_951799465.1. Taxonomy (NCBI): domain Eukaryota; kingdom Metazoa; phylum Arthropoda; class Insecta; order Lepidoptera; family Pieridae; genus Leptophobia; species Leptophobia aripa. The sequence continues at coordinate 7,434,544 of OX637266.1, read as the reverse complement.
ATGGCCGAATAAAATTTATTAGCTGATAAGTATTGTATCCCTCGGGAGTCAGTTATAAAAACGCAAAAACTGACCTTTATTTTAATGACTTATTATACGGAGCCTACTCTTGGGGACAACGAGTTAATTTTTATTTCTTAAATTTAGACTACGAGTATGTACTTTAGAAGGAAAGTTCTACCTGGAACTTATAGAGATGATTAAGAGATATCGAGTCATACCAGAAGCCAGAAGCAGTACGATATAATAGTTTTAGTGGTAGAGTCTCAACCACGGGCAGTTCAGACGCTACAGAGTCGAGGCATAGGTTTAACAGCTTCAGAACTTCGTCTGAGCGATTCTAAATAAGCCGTATTGTCGACAGTATCTATTCAATTTGTAGAATGCTTGTTTTCCTTCGATTATCCATTTAAGATTGAATAAATGAGACCCAGTTTACTTTATTTATGAATCTGCAATACGTTGACCAGGTCATTGTAACTAAATTACACCCATACACATAATCTAGGTCATGGGATTTATAGAGCAATGACACGGCACTGTGGGCGAGTCGTGCTGAAGAATATGGGTACTATATTTTTAATTTGTGATCTTAACACCCACCAAAAAGCTAGTAGAATATCTTACATTATATGTTAGTCAGGAGAGACATAATTCTCAACGTATGAGTATTGAGTCATAGTATGGGTTTTGTACGATCAAAAAAGGGTATTATAATAGTAATTAAGTACACAATTATAAAGAGCAGCAGGTTCAGGGCACCGAGCTCCTTCAACAGTTGTGTTTACGATCCAACTCGGTCAAACGTGTATGAGAAGGCCGAACGCATTGTCATCACAACAAGATGGCGCTCGGACCACACTCCGAGCTCTGCTCTGATTGGTCAATACAATACACGTATTTTTAACTTCTTTACAAATGTTTTAAACAATAATTAAGTAGAGAGTAATAAAATAGAATCTATACATTATTATGGTTTTCTACAACCAACCCATCTCTTGCTTTCTTGATTATGTATCCAAGAAATGCTTTAATCTTGCTTTAATCAAAAATTAATCTTTATTATTGCGATTATTGGGAACGATTAATTACTGTTTAAACATGACAGTTGAATAACTTACAATATACAATAACTTCGGGCTCTCCTTCCATGCGCCGAAGCACCCGAAAGCAGCGACAATGATGATGAGGACCCCAATAGCAATGAGCACGGCGTCAGTCTCGTGGCCCGTCGTCTCCATGCCAGCGAAACCTTTCAGCATTCCCATGTCCACACATGCCACCGCTATTATGACAACACCAAGTATCTAGAACAGAATTCAGGATAATATCATATACTATATAAACAAGAATTTATCTCACAATGTCAAAATATTATTTAACAGACAACTGAATCTACTGTAGATTTTAAAATCGTTATGTGGTATATTTTTCAATAGTTCAGAACGTTTCCGGTTCCGAGGTTGTTTACTTAAAATGCAATCAAAATATACAAAACTTGTTAACCACTAAGTTAAAACAATATTGTCTTTGGTCACTGAAGTTTCCAAAGGGACATAAAATCAATAACCATACACAAACACCACTCGTAGTTTTGATGGAATCATTATCGATTGACAAGAATAACAAACTATGGGTAAGATTGATATACCGAACCATCAATCATATGAAAAGCTGGACTTAAACAAGAAGGCAATTTATAAAACATGCATCTTTATTCACTTAGTGGAGATAAACAAGACTAGACCATTGAAATTGTTATAATTTAAGGACCGAAATAGGTATAAATCTTACTTTTTAGATTATAACTTCTTTGATTTTTATTTAAGGCGAAAAAGTTAGAGAAACATACTTGTAGGCACAATAATTTGCTACAAATTATGACATTACAATTTTTGTTGTAAGACGTACAGTTTCTGAGATGTTACGAAAAAAGTGTTTTCACCCCTTTTTCCAAGATGGCGGCCGGGCGACAAGGTTGGCGACCCCACAAACCTGAAGTTAGATTTCTATTGACACCCCAAATGTCCCAAAAACCTGCGTCCTTTAAAATATGCAAAGCATATAGATAGCATAAAGATAATGCAAATATCTTTATTCATTAAGGTACGTAGGACCATTTTAAATCGTCTCAAATCTAAGTGATTTAAAATGTTATTGTAATGTTATTATAAATGTATAAATCCCGACGCTTTATACATTGAAACAATAATTATAAAAATATTTATATTTAACAATTTAATAATTAAAATACTAACAATCTCTAATTAAATATTGTATACTAAACTTAAACAAACTCACTTTTATGACGCTTTTGTTATTTCGCTTCTTTTCTCGCTCAGCGTATAAGCATCCCGACTCAGTGAGGGAATATCGCCAGAATTATTTTTACTATGCCACAAGGTACAAAATTTTTAAATTTGATTTATGTTTATCATTTTGAAAACACGAGATTCGATTTTAAATGTTAAAGTTATTAAGAACAATTTGTTTAATGTTTGTGCCAGAATAAAAATCGATAAACAAATAGGTATGCCTACTCTTCACAAGTAAAGTACTTATCCCTTATACGGATGAGCATAATAAATCCCAAATTAATTACAGTGTAAACCAAACTTCATGTAACGTCATGTTAACTACAAAGCGTCGAAATCATTCAAGCTCATATTCAATACAATGGTTGTCCTTCTCTCCATTTAACTCTCTATTACGCCATAAAATACACACTCTCTTCAGTGTATAGACAACGTTATTTACACTGTAAAATATACATATAAATAATATTTATAGAACATAATCACATCACGCATAACCAAATTTAGTTTCATTCCGGTTGGAGTTGAAAAAAGCACTGATACTTAACTAATGTACATTACAAACGCGGGCCTAAAATCAGTATTGCACGTAATTAAAAAAAGATTAATGTTCACATGTAATATAGGTCACCGCACGTTGGTGAATTGGGTCGTGATGACGCCATTTTGGTCACTTTTATTACAAATATCAAATCGTTACTGATGTCATGGTTTTTTCATAACTCGTAACATATTGTTAATATGAATAACATCTGGATGGGTAAATATGGGTTAACTTTTATAGTGTTTGTAAATTTTACAGAACAAAAAAGTATTTATTAAAAGTAGCAAACATAATCTTATGTTTATCTTAGATATATATTTTTAGTATCTAAAGTAGGCAGAGCCTGTATGTTAGATGCTAGTTTCTTACATAATATTGTATTTCTTGTTATTTATTACAATAAACATAAATAAAAGTTTATTGATTAAGGTTAATAACCTGAATTTTAAATATATTCTCATATCTATTTTAGCTCATAGCTGAATGATACGCAAGACGAGTTTTTATTAGCTAATCCTCCTACGACGACACCTTTGTTCACTGTACGCTAAGTGATCAAAACATGTAGTGACGAATAGACTTGTCAAAAGGCTTTTTTTCATTTTGTAATAGAAGCTTCGAGAAGCTTTTAAAAGATGTCTTTTGTGCTTTACCAGTTTCTTACGTCTATAAACTAGATAACATAAACAAAAGTATTATGTATGTTACGCCTTCACGGCTTAACTACTGCAACGATTTTAATGAAATTTAGTTAGGTGATAGACTAAACTTCAGGGAAGGTTATTGGCTACTTTATTACGAAAAAGCCATGAAAGCTTGTATAAATTTCACCAGAAGTCTGTCATTTGTAAACCGCTTTTCCAATTTCCTTTTGTATTTAATACACGCGGACAAAGTCGCGGTTAAGATACTAGTAGTAGACTAATTACAAGTTTCCGTCAAGGCAGCGTGCGAAAGCCTGGATGACGTGTGGATTCTTAAAAAAGATTATTATTTGCTTAGATCATTTTAGGGCCTAAGTACCTATAAAACTAGGTAATCTAGGTATGAATAAAGATCTTTATCACTGCTGTGTGTTTATGCCATTTCAGCACGACCTTGTGTTATTCAATGCGATGAGCAATGCACTTCCGGTACTTAGAATAATGCCTCTCTGACAAACACCAATTTTTGATATTCTCGCAATTACAAATATTATTTCTTTCGGGTTGCCTGGAAGAGGTCGCTTATATAGCCGCCTCTTGCTTTCATATACTAACATTCACAAAGTGATCAATTATTTACGGCTAAAGCCAAACTACTTACATTAATAACCGCTAACATTTCATTACATCAAACAACTGTCAGCAAGTATTTGATTATATTGAGGATTTAGAAAAATCCAGTATAAATGCCTTATGGCTCGCAACCAATTTCATTTACTGTTATTAACTTCGTTGTATAAATATACTTCGTAGAAATGTTTAATTGATAGCTGGTGATGCAGAGTAGGCGGCAAATAATCAAAGGTCAATGTACTAGAGCTTCTAAGTTTGGAGTAGAACCATGGGGTTGGCAGAGGCGCTCATAAAAAAAATGCTGACTTCTCCTCTTTGTCACTTCGTCCGCGTGGTTTAAATATAAAAGGAAATTGGAAAATCGGTTTATAAATGGCAGAGTTCTGGTGAAAATTTTAAACGAACTTTCAATCCCTATTTAAAGACCTTCTATAAATTATTTTCGCAATAAAAACTAGATTCTATGTCCTTCTCTAAAGTTTAGTCTATCTCCATACCAAATTTCATCGAAATCGGTTCAATAGTTTAAGCGTGGAAATGTAACATACATACATGCTTTCGCATTAATTAGTAAGGATTTGGATTTATAAGGCAATTGAAATAAAAGCGAATCTAAATCTAGTTCGAATCATTACAGAGACACCGAAGTGTCAATATATTTATTATTTATTTATTTTACACTTTATCGCACTTGAACACTAGAAGCAAATGACATTAACAGATGTTAGTACATATAAGAGCAACGGGCGGCCTTATCGCTAATAAGCGATCTCTTCCAGACAACCCACTAATATATTATGTTAATAAGCAATAGCTAATAAATGTTATGTTTGTGTTTAAATTAATCCAATAAAAGTTCGTTAAATAAGTTCCAATTAACTAGCCTTATTGTGTGTTATATTATTCTTCTTTTTCAGTTGGGAAATATTTGTTTTCCATAGATAGACATTTTATAAATAGTCAAGCCATAACGTTACACTTCAACAAGTGGAAAATGAAAAGTACCCTAACTGTAGTTCATGAAAGCAATAAATATATTTCTATAATGTTTTCTCAACTGAGAGCCAAGTAAACTTTTGAGTTTTTTTTCAAGAAATATTTTTTTCAAGCTTAAAAAACCAACCGTAAGCTAAAGCTTAAAGCTAAAGTTTAAAGCTTTCCTAGGCCCTACAGGGCAATATCCAAAATATAGCTTTCTCAGTTAATTTGCAATTTCCAAACGTATGTAATGACTATCTACAACATCACTAACTGAGGATAAATATATTGTATAGTGTGTAGGAATAATAGAACGAGCTTAAAAAGCAACCATGACCAAGATCAAGATCAGTTGTAAAATGAGTAAATTGCTTAATTGACACAATTTGCGCCAAGTGATGATGAGACGTGTGACATCATCTCTTCTTTGTATTAACCATTACGGTATTAGACGCTAATATTACTTTTTTGTATGTACTTGTTGATTACTTCTTTTATTAAATAAGACATAAATAAATTGAATAAACGCTTGTCACAGAGTGCCCATAATGCGATGCATATACGCTGAGCGAGAAAAACACCCGCTCTTGTTATTCTAATATAAAGGAAATATAATGAATGACCTGAGGGTTGTCGTATATTAAATGCGACTATAATTTGTCCTGATTAAAAAGAATTAATAAAGTCGTATGTTATTATTTTGATAAAATACCTTAGACGAAACTTACACAAGCGCTTATTAAATAATATTTTGAAGAATGGATACTCTTTATGACGTCACTGAATGGACTATGCATTTTATGGCGTTATATACAGTGGTTGTTAAATGGAAAGGAGAAAAAGCATTGTATAGAACACAAGCTAAATCAACCAAAGCGAATTGATTTCGACGTTTTAGCGAGTCTGTCGTTAAATCGAGTAACGTTACATGGAGTTTACACTGTGTGTATATTTTAATAATAATAAATGAAGTAGGCGCCTGGAAATCAGTACTGATAATCCAAGAGCTGGTGCTTTTCGTAGTGAAGCAACGTGAAGTCATATTATACTATATTTTCTTAGTAGGTACATATCAGAGCCAATTTCTAATACGCAATTATACGATCCATCGACTTCGTCTTGTTACTTATAAAAGTGGAAATAAACAAAAACTTTCCCAACAGTGAAACTCTTGTAAAATGTAATTTTTTAAACAATAAATAAACCATAAAGCGAGTTAATTCATGAATTACTAATTACATTGGGAGTGAATGCACGAATATCGGAAGCTTGAATACAATTTTGAAATGGAAGTGGCAATCGGGTCATCGATTTACCATTATCAAATGACCTTTTAGGGAAATAGAAATACACCGTGTGTCTATCAATCATTTAGACATATAAGAATCGAAGACAAAGACCTGTATCTATGATTATACATAAAAAAATAAACCCTTCCTTGCGTATTCAAATTGCCAGGCTGTTGATGGCTGCTGACTTTCCTTTTAGTAAATTGGAGGCTCTTTTCGTCCGGTTTTTGTTCTACACGCTTGAGTCTTGTATTAAAAGATATATACTAATTCAAATTGCCGCCTGAACCTTATTACTTAACAGATTAGGTTAAGATTGAAGGCGCTTCAAAGTTTCGAGAGTGTCAAGGAACGTCAAGAATGACAATGGTGGGTTGACGTTTTTTCACTCTGACGCAACTCCGGGCTCTCTTGGCGTGCAGCGTTGGAACGGAGAAGAACCACGATCATCGGAGGATTTAGATCCATTCGCATCGCGCCCAAGCAATACATGTTCGGTGGAGTGTCACCGTGTCCCAATTAATTATAAAGTGCTGATCATAATTATGTTAATATTTGTGAAGATAATAATTGTTAATTATCTTCGACACGTGGTTTTAATTCTCCTCGCCCGCCTACCCACGATAGCTCGCAAAGCATGATGAATACAGAATTGCCGAATGTGCCGTTAAGATTTTACAAGAGCTTTATAGCGACGGCTTGTTTGTACCCAATACAGTATAACTATTCTATATATGCCAGGGACAACCCACAAAGCACGCGGTCTACGTCTTGAAGCTCCATGTGGCTTCTGAATCGCTGGATGGAGACAGGCTAGCAGCGACCAGTATAATTGCTGACATTGTGAGACCACAGCCAATATATATATTATACTTATATTTTTCATAACAGAATTGGATAAAGTTACACTTATTAATTTCTTCCTAATTAAGATTCTCCTCATTGATTCAAGGTTTTTAACAATACACGGAAGTTACATAATGGTTGGGTTAGCCTGATAAAATATTCTTACAGCATTCATGGATAAACGGGGGCCCTGAGGCCCTCGTGCGGCTTAATGTAGATGAGAATAAGCCCTATAGATAGATATATTTAGATTATTGACAATAACTATGTGGCAATAATTATTTGGCTACCGTTAAAAATACGGAAAATATCTGAATTATTTAGACTTTTTCATTGTTTTATCACTCTTTGCAGGCAATTTCTGTGTGTTTATTAATGGTAGAACAAATTTTAATATAAATAAATAACGAATAACTTTTATGAATAAAAGTGATTTTCAGTCTGCAATACTTGTTAAAACATATCAAATATATGTATTGCTTTGTGAAGTTTAATTTAGAGATTCAAGGAAGGATTTCTTCCTTCAACACATTCAAATGTAATTGATATCATCTCTAGTAACTTCGAGTATATAGTTAGTCAATAGTTACTACTAAGCATAATTGTAAGTAAATATTCATTACATTATGTCATTTTACTATAATGACGTCATTAATATTCAATGATTCACACACTACAGAACGTTTTGGATTTACTCATAGATGAAATCTAATATATAAAATTCTCGTGTCACAATGTTCGTTCCCGTACTCCTCTGAAACGGCTTGACCGATTCTCATGAACTTTTGTGGCCATGTTGAGTAGGACTGAGAATCGGCCAACATCTATTTTTAGAGACAATTTTTTTTGGCAAAACGATGTTTGACGGGTCAGCTATATAAATTATAACTTCACACGTAAAATTTACCACATAGTGAAATATTAAGTATAAATGATAATTAAATTTAATTATACAAATAAATTTAAAAATGTGCTTTGTCGTACTACAATAACATAAATACGCTAGGTCAAAAATAAACGTTCAACGATTTACAAAAATAAACTGACCCCAATCTGATCTGTCATTTGAAATTTAACGTAATTTCTGTGATATTTGGTTCATATGTATAAGTTTAGTTAATTCAGTAAACACGCGTTCAATTTCATTCATAATACTTATCCAGTTGTTCAAGTGAAATTATAAAAAAAATAATTAAAAACTCACCATAAATATCGCATTGAAAACAACAAGCAAATATTTAATACAATTCATTCCGCAGTTCTCCATTTTGTTTCTTTTATAATTTACTTGTCACGTAAAAAGCGCGCCAAAGTCCGACGCGTTCGCTCGCTACAGCGTTCACCAAACTTATGAAGTGGTCTATGGTCTAAGGCTAATTTACACTAGTGGCAATCTATGGTTGCGTGGTGTCGGGACACGCAAGACCCCTGAAACATAACGACCTCTAGATGTTTAACTCAAAACGATAGTGATCTTACTAAATATTACATTTAGTATTTTAAGATTCATTTAAATCTCTTAAATTTATATCAAAGTTTCGTGATTTTTATATTCACTAAAAAAAATTTGAGTTGTCGTTTATCGGAATTAGGATCCTTATTAGAGCACTGAGTTTGTTTGTACTAGTGACGTGACAACGCCAGACAGACACTAGACCTCAGGGTGGAGAGTCGTACTATAGAGGTCAAGTATATATTCTAGAAGATTCTTCAAAAAGGATTCTACGAATCGCTATGGCAACCAGAATCAAACAACGTAACAGAGTCGTTGACTCTGAGGTCAAAAATAAGCAAGAAATAATTTTCTTATCAATCATCTTGGGTCACTGACATTATTAGGGTTGTCTACTGAAAATATTGTGGCTGAAATCCAAAATTTCTATGTAAAATCTATATAACTATTAATTGTTAATAAAAAAATTGTCTGTATTTCTATTCAATTTTAGATTGACTATGGTAGATACTTACTTTCTCTTTAATGTAATAACTAAGTAACATGCTTCTTTACAGTGGTTTCTTACACTAGCTTATGACTATAAGCCTAAAGGCTAACAACGAACCAAAAAAAATTAACCAAGCCAAGTTTCTTGCTAGCTTGGTCGCGTACCATCAGGCGTAGAATCATTTACATTTAAGACGATTCAAAATGGTCCTACATACCTCACTGAAAAATGAGACTTTGAAGTTGATGCTTTTGTGACAAGATATGATTATATATTATCCATGTATAAGTTTATCGTTTGTATTACTTTTAACTCTACGTGAATTACATAAGAAAAAAAACCATAATATTTACAATCAAACAAATTATTATTTTTTTTATTAACTTAAAAATAAAATTCGTTTAAAACTAGTTAAAAATATCTTAACGGAACCCTAGAATAACGATATTACATATTCCTTTGTAAAAAGGAAGGTTTTAATCATTCGGGCGTAGTTCAAGTTTAAGACCTAGGCTCTTACTTAGCCTTGAAACTAATTTAGTATGTGATGTGACGGTAAAAATTATTTCATATTGTATTTTAACATATACAAATATTTAAAAGAGTTAATTAAGGGAAGCGATATGTCAATTGTCAAAGTGTGACAAATACCGCGAGATTTTGACAGTTTGTGTATTTTCTTTAGACGATTTACAGTTTACTATTGATTTAAAGTTAACCAGTCTGATATGTAAATCAAATCAAAAGGTACCTAATAAAATCGATTTGTCGAAGCTAATTTCTTTGTAAACAATAAAATCATAATTACCACCATACCATAAACTGAGCATATAAACACACAAACATAAAAGAGACTTGAGTTTTCGATAAAATGAAAGAATGTTGCCTGGAAGTTATCGTTTGCAATTTTTATTCATATATTACTTTTAAGTTTTAATTAGCTTTCCTTTGTTTACAGTAGAGTGTTCTATTTATTATTAAAAAAAGGTAAAAATATCTTCACACTTATAAAGTTTCATTTATTGAAATCATTAAAACCGTTGTCTAGTAATGAAAAAGGATTTAAAATAAAAAAAAACATGTTTAGCCAAATTAGTGAATCGTTTTCCAGTGATGGTAAAAAATACCGAGAATTTGGATGAAAACAGCTATTCATTCTTTCAATTGCAAATTTTCGCGGCCTTGGTGTAAGGGTGGTCACTATTGTGCGTTGTGTTGGGTTTTCGTTGCCTTGGTAACGATTTATAGCCACCCACAAAGCTATAACCGAACAACGAACAAAGACCACTGATAATAAAACATTAATTATTTTTTAAAAAAGTTCTTTTTCTAGATTACAATTGTATATTAAGATGATTTATCAGTGCAACTAAAATGCTTGTTTGGGTTATTTCTTTTTGTCTATAAATAACGTTCCAAAAATTGTAATGTAATTTGTAACATATTTATTAACTCAATCAACTTCAATCTAGAGTTCTTTATTCGAGGAATGAAAGAACCAGAAGGAAAATGATGGAAAATTTGTGGCTTTGAAGGTTCATTGCCGGATGGAAATAGTCCGTCACCACTTGCTATGGGTTACGACTTCTCAATTAACTCCCATTCGATGTTTAAAATCTTTCAATAAATGGAAAGAAAATTAATATTTTAAGTGTAAAAACGACAGAAAATTTCGTCAATCGTAACATAATCATCTCAACGAGGAAAATCAAAACAATATAAGATACCACATAATTTAATTATCACCTATGTTTTAAGCCTTTGTCACACTATAACAAAACTTAAAAATATATTGAATGTTTGATTGATTTTCACTACGCTCGTCTCTTTACCAATATCCTCCAGCATGGTAAAGATCACCAAACCCGCGAGCCCATCACATTCTACCGTTCCTGCTAGAATTAGTATTCCAATAAAACCTTATACTATTAACGCAATTTTATTACATTATTTTTATTTAGTCTTTGAGTATTCTTCCACACTCTCCGCTATTGCAAATGTTAAATAATAATAATAATAATATTTTATTAGCCACAGTGAATTTAAATTTTAGAGGATTGTTATGAAAGAAATAAAATTGTACACTTTTTTTATGAACTTAAAGTTCAATTAACTTTTAAAAATATATATATCGTTATATATTAGTATATTCAGCCTTTATGACGTTAACGTTATGTCAATTCGCCGATTCAATGTTATTCATTGAATTATTATTCGTTTGAAATGTTCTGTTCGCTGATAATTCATAATTAAAGGATTGAATTATAATCGTGCTATGATGGGATATAATATGAGTATGTTTTTTGTTTTAATTTTTGTCTACGCTATTTTTTTTTTATAGTACGAAGATGTTCGGATATGTTGATTAAATTATTTGTTCGATTGAATATTTTATTTGTAATAATTGTTAAGCAGCCAACATTGTTTATACGAAATTGTTTAAACATGTATATAGCCTGATTTGTTCAAGTGTTTTGTTTTATATAATACTTTTGCTGCCAATTAGAACAATTAAGTGTTAATCAAACTTACCTTCAAACATTCCGATGTATTCCTCCGGCTGTCTTTATTGTAAAATAAGGATTATTTTACGTATAAGTAAAATTATGTTATTAAAATCATAAGAGGCTTTTTCTTATTATGCAATATTAATTACGCCATAACTGTTTTGCAATATTTTGTTGTTGTTTCCGAAGTTGATTTCATTATTTATGTACGAACTTGTGGACATTTTTGATATATAAGCCTGATTTGTAAATACTGATAATACTGTTTTGGAACTGTTAAATATATCATACCAAGTTCAAAAATATAATCACTGACTCAATTCTATTTACACAAAAAAAAAAACAAAAAATATTTTGTTCTTTGCCAGTTATTTTTCTAAATCAAAGTTAACATTTTTCAGCATTCAAATTTCATTATTTGTATTTAACAAAGTGTACATACAATCCAAATAAAGTCAAAGATTTTTATGCGCAAGTTATAGCCGTTATTACGAAGTAGTTAATTTTTTATCAGTATCCTTGAGCTGACCGCACTTCAATAGTTTGATGTCCTATTATGTTCATTCAGCGGTCCAATGGTGCGTATGACTATTGTATTTTGGCTATAAATGCTGGTACTGACGATATATGGTTCATATCTGGTAAACGAGAGATGGGGAACACTAAATCGGCTCAAGGTAAGATGCCTTTAATATTAAGGCTGTGATATAAAAGCACCAGTATCCATTTATAAAATGGAAAAGCTTTAGAAAGGTTACCAAAAAAAGCGGTGTCAAAAAGACATTTTTAAATTGATTTGCCGGGTTTTGAGTGACTTGTGATTAATATAGTACAAAGCTCTCATTATTCTAATAGAGCTTATTAAAAGTTTTTAATAATGACATTTTCTGTTAGAAAATGAGCCGGAGGCGAACGATAAACCGACGCCCTCCCTCAGCCGTGGCTTCGGAAAATTTTATGCAGCGGAAATAGAGCAGTTCAAAAAGCAACCATGCTGCAAGACCTTCCTCAAGATTCTCTTCATCGCACTCGGGATCCTGACTATTGTAAGTATGTTCAATTGAATTCACATGGTTAGACATTCCTCCAGTCCGCAATAATCCTATGTAAATGGAAAGTCTTTAAAGCATTACGCTGCCGAATGGACATTAAGCCATTAGGATTTTTAGAAATTTGCAATTATTATTCATTTATTTAAGTATTATGTGTAAACATTAAATATAATGTTCAAAATGGACTCACAGGCTCTTCATCTGAACGTCAGAAACACTGTTATTTGAATTGTAAGTGACATAATTTTGTATTAATTAATTATTTTAAAAGAGCAACTATCTAGTTTCTTACCGGTTCTTCTCGGTAGATAACTGCCTTCCGAACCAGTAGTACAATTCCAAAGTGTTTTTATAGAGACCTACTTGATTAAAGATATTTTGATTTGACTTAATCAATATTAATACCTGAAACTTTCAGATCCAATCAATAGTCGTGATAGCAGTGGCCATAGCATCAGCATTAGCTTCAAAAGTCTTCAACCAAGAGCAGTCCAGCCGTCTCGTCGCGTTAATCCTGATCGCGGTCACGGGCGCGGTGACCATATCTGTGGTCATCTCTGGCCTGATCGCAGTGTTTAAGAAGAAAAAGAAACCAGTACACGCTGTAAGTGTTTTGTTTTGAACAGGAGGCAAATGAAGGGCTCACTGCCGCCCATGGACACCTGCATCGCCAGGAGGCTTACAAGGCCGGCCTTTAATGGAGAGGTACGCTGTGAAGCCCCCAAAGTTCAAATTACTATTAAGGAAGCGATCGACTGTTGTAAGCCCCTGATCAATTGTATTATTTTATTTATTTAACTCATAAAGCACAATACCACAGATTACATATAATTAAAATTAAAACAATGACATGGGATTAAAATTATAACGTTATAAAATTTAATATAGTTTCTGAGATATCGCGATAAAGGTGTTTTCACCCCTTTTTCCAAGATGGCGACCGGGGAACCTCAAGTTAAGCTTCTATTGGCCTCCTATTGGCCACACATGTTCCAAAATTAAAAAATACATATTAAATTCAAGTTCTGATTTTTTTTTAAATTTATTAAAAGTGATTTTGCTTTGGACACGATCTGATTAGAATAAACCAAGGTCATTAACATCGTCCTTGAAGTAACTTTAGTGGTTTTATTGCCATATCACGCGACCAGACTTACAAACTATATGTTAAATCGATTTTGAGAATTTGTAAAATTATTATGAAGTAATTAATTTTCATATAAAACTCCATCGAGCATAGCTTGTTGTAATCATGTACCAAGGATCATATAGTGGGTAGGTACTAATGAGACGTTAGTTTTTCTGTATACCTTTGGTAGTAAAATTCATTTTTAGTACTTATATAAAATTGTTATTGATTAATCTTCGATTTATACAGAAGTGCATGAAAGTCGGAGCAAATTAAAAATTATACTAAAATGTATACAATATCATAGATGATATCTATATTTTGTATTGTAAAAAATTTTCCACAATATTAAACAGAGGATTATCTGACCTGGTTGTTTCCGATATTATTTAGCACTACAAAGCATTTAATATAAACGATTTATTTATCAAAACTTTAAATTTCATACACTTGCAGACTGCCGCAGTGATGATAATATTAGTAATTGTACAATCTGTGGTTCTTGGGGTTTCTATGAACGTGTCTACTGAAGAAGACATTCTGCTGAATAGGTCTCTGGTTGACTCCTTCCGGCTGGCCAGGGAAGATAACCCAAGGCATTTAAAGATGTGGGCCACCACTCAGAGCGATGTAAGTGACCGATTCCTTTAAGGTATCTTCTATTCGGCATATTCCAAATAAGGAACAGTATTTTTTTCTTCTATTTGGTAAAACCCACATAAGGAACAGTATTTTTTTCTTATATTTGGTATATTCCAAATGAGGAACAGTTTTTTAGATTGGTTCAATATTTTTGACAAATGGATATTCAAATAGACATTACTTTCTACTCTGAATGTTGGTCTTACTGCAGTAGTCTATTTGAGAGTATTCTGGTTGTAAAAGTATACTATATAGTTAAAGAATATTAGGACAAAGATCCTTGAATGTGTCAATGCTTTTTTTATTTACATTTATGTAATTGTATTTGAAATAAAGAAGAAACTGTTGAGTTTGAGTGACCGAGAACAACCAGCACGAAATCTTCTTGAATAATGTTATTTTGAGTTTGAGTTTGACTATATGACTTTCAGCTGAACTGCTGCGGTGTTTATGGCGCAGAGGACTACCGGCGTCCGAATATCCCAAGCTATTTCTCCCCGGACGTTCCGATTTCCTGTTGCCCTGGATACGATCCCAGACGATCGGAACTTATCCAGGAGAGGGAAAGGGAGTCTTGTAAGGCAAGACGTGAATTCTATGAAATGGGATGCAAGGGTCCCGTTCTTGAAATGTTCAAGTTCACATGTGCTTTGGTTATTATTAACACAGTTATATTGATCGTTCTAGAGGTTAGTATCATACAAATGTCACCTTTTTATGTTGTAAACGACAGACGTGGACGACAGACGTAAACGACAGACGTAAACGACAGACGATAAAATAATCCAATTTGCTGACGCGACAGTGCAATAAACATCTTTAATTTTCTAAATATATTCACTAAACAGATTGTATCTTCGTCTAGAATTTTACAGTCTAGTCTAAATGTAAAGGCTGAACGTGATTTATATTTTTAAAAGTTTTATAAAGACATAGATTCAACTAATAATGACTGCTAGATCTTAAAAATAGAGATACTTTATTTTAAAATGTAGCAAAATTTATCACTATTGTTCGAGCAAATTTAAAGAGAAAAAGGACAAAGATCGTTAGATTGTGAAAGCAATAGCATTTTTTTAGTTATTTTAATTTATCATATAATAACAATAATTAGATATTATTTTTAAAGTGCATATAGAGTATATAATGCAAATAACAATACACAAGTTCTTTAACGACCGCGTTGAATGAAATAATGAAAATCGTTTTACTGATTCTTATTTTAGCTCCTGTTGGCATTCTCCGCAGTATTACATTTAAAAGTCAAATATAAGGCGGCAGAAGAAGCGCCAGTAGTTGCGCCAACTCCTATGCCACGGGCTTCACTAAGTCAAATTAAGAATAAATCTATTAGCTAATTGAGACACTAAAGGAATTAAAAAATATTTCCTTAAGATATGAAAATGTCTAGTTGAAGTATTTAATATTTTGTACATAGATAGCGCGCATTCAAAATAAAAAACCAACAACTCAACACCCACTAGTTCAACAATATTACCATAGATGGCGCTCAAAACAAAATTGTGAAATGGAATAATTTTAACTCTAACCTTGTTAGTTCATTCTGTACTACATAGGTGGCGCTAATCGCAAAATTGTTTTATTTATTTGAAGGAAATATTTTTAAAATAAATTCTAATGAATCCAAAGATCTCATGAAACAAAAATGGACTCGGTTTAGGATTAAGATATTATTACTATTGTTGCATAATATGTAGGATTTGTGAAGCTGTGAATAAATTACATTGAGACATACATTCAACTTTTATTATCCATACTAATGATATAAATGCAATAGTAAATATGTATGTTAGGTTTTCGTCCCTTAACTACTGAACCGATATCTATGAAATTTGGTATGGAGATAGACTAAACTGTTGATCTCGAAAAAGGGTTGATGGTGATGAAATACGATGAAAGTTTGTATCTGTCAGGACGAAGTCCCTGGCAAAGCTACTAGTATTACATTTAGTGAACAAATCTTTAATATAATTATTGTTTCATATTATACCACCGTGACTTTGGTTAAGGTCTTAAAAATAATAGTAGTATGTTACGTATGAAGAATAAAAGCTGTGTTTTAGTAGTATTCACTTTATTAACGTTCGGAATTTAGCTAACTTACAACTGAAAAACTTATTAGAGACCGAATAACGTAAAGTTAACGTCACAAACACTATTAATTTATATAAATAATGATATTATCATTATTTCTAAGTTATTATGTGTAACACATACATTACATAGGTTTTATCATATTGTAACATATTTAACTAAAATACTAATTGGTGTAATGTTGTTGTGTTTTGTAATTCTTATTATATCATATAATTTTGAATTACCCATAGACTATAGACATTTCTTATTTAAAGTAAATTCTATTAGAATGTCATCGCATCGGTGGTTCAGTGGTAGAATGCTCGCCTGCCACGCGGGCGGCCCGGGTTCGATTCCCGGCCGATGCATCATCACCTTTTTTTTTCTTAATCATTCCTTTTTATACAGGCCTTCGTCAAATTTTCAATCGTTACATTTTTATAGCAATCAGTTACGGTGCGTAAATAAAACGGTAAAAGGTAATAAAGATATTTTTTAATTGCAGCAAAGTTAAGTAGAAAACGAACATTAAAACATTATGACCAAACGAATTAGTCAGTTTGGTATAGAAATTACTTTATTAATTATCAGGTTTACTGTAAAGGCTGGTAAGAATTAATTAATAATATTATTGCATCAATAAAATAGTACAATTAGAATATGGCGACATTTATCATGCGCGCTAACGAAGTTCTCTGGAACTCCACCCATATCTTGTCGATGTTAGCCTTCAGGCCATCCAGTCCTTCCAACTGGTTGGGAGGTTTTGGGAGGAAATAATTCCGACAGATTTTCTAAAAGATATAATTTCATTCAAACGTGTTTATTTGATAATAATTATCAACGTCTCTAACACGGACTGAAAAACTTAACACATTTATAAATTGTCTTCTGTCACACATCAGAAAGAGACAGACCATAAAGGTAAAGTCGTCCATAGACACGTGGAGGTGGAATTGGTACGCTCCTGTTGTCTATTATTTATCCAGCAACTCTTATACAATTCATTTTCAGTTCCGCCAGACTACTGTCTATATAAACTGAACACTAGCGATTGTCAGGGTACACCCACACCGGTCTTCTCGTATTACAAACCAGGATCGCGATGTGAAATAGAGATATGGAGGGGATGTCCCACTTATAACAAATTTGATAATGAGTATTTGTGCTCACATTCTTGTATTTACAACGTCATAAAACCAAGTATCACTACTGCTATGGCGAGTGATTTAAGCGCAGGTAATTTTATTAACTTATGCAGGCACCGCACAGAACTTACAAACTATTAAAACTATTGATATTATTACGATAACTATTATTAATATTACCATTACTATTATAGCTATTAATAACCTTTATAAGTATTATTAATAGTTTAATTGATTTATCTATAAAGGTTATGTAATTGCTTATTTTATTACGATCGTGCTATTACTGAGAAATATTGCAAATACCCAAACAATTTAGAATATCTTATTTTATTACCATTTATATATTCAGATAGAACATTTATGTATTTCTAGTTGGATTCTAAATTTAGTATTTTTTTAGATCAGTGTACACACACCGTTACTCAGAGTTGCGATTCTGGTCCGCAGAGAATTGCATACACATTCAACGTGGAGAAAAAAGAATGTTTACCACTAAATTGGGGAGATTGTAAAGCAAATAACATTTTCCAGGATAAGGATAAATGCGTTGACGCATGCCTAGACGATTGGAAAATGGAATTGACCAATCTAACAGAAACTGACTTCGCTGATATAGATGATGTATTGTCAAAATTTATAACCCCTAACCCAACTGCGAAAAAACTAAAATTAATGAAATATAATAATAATACCTCACCAATGACCCCATTGGCCACTAAGGATGAAACAACTTCTGAAGTGACTACAATAGAAACAAAAGGAACTGAAGGAGTAACAATTCTTCAAGAGACAGAGAGTAGCAAAGTTACAGAAGTTGCAACAGAAGCAATAACTGAAAAAGTCACAACGGTAATAGTAACGGAAAAACCTACCACTGACGAAGTTACAACTGAAATAATAACTGAAACTCCCACCACAGATAAAATCACATCTGAAGTTACAACAGAAATAGTACTTGCAAACACTGCCACAGAGGAAATTACAACTGAAGTTACTACAGAAATAGTCATTGCAAACACTGCCACACAGGAAATTACAACTCAAGTTACAACAGAAGCTACAGTAAAAACCACAGTACCAAGAAGAACGCGTACCTATAGAACGATGGGCACAGATTATGTCAGTGAAGTGCAGTTACCTGATTAGAGCTTCATAATAGATAAAAAAAAAACATCTTGATCGAATTTATTTTGTCTTTGAAATTACATGACTAAACCTTTTATTATAATAATACATTTGTAGAAGTAAACGAGCTTAGGCTAGAACTATTATCAGCACAGTTGGTTTTCACTTTAAAAATGTAAAGTCACAGCCAATAATTCCATATTTCAATTAGGATTATTGTCAACCACTTTTGAACGTCATGCTGGCCTTCTGCAACTCTATTGTAAGCCTCCAGCCTTTAATACATACTGAACTTAAAGTGACCGGCCTGCTCGTTTGCCTACTGTCACATATAAAAGTCACTAAAACTAAGTTCGCGTGGGTTCTCTTGCAGCTGAGAAGTAATCAGTGTGGTTGTCATTTTATAGAGTAGAGTTCGTCCAAAATTTGATTGGATATGTAAAGAAAGAGGGTTTTTAGAAGGTTGCTAACGTCTAGAAGTACACAATTGAAGAAGATGGCTCATCCGAAATTCACGTTCCGGAAAAAAGTAACTTTTTAAACAAAGCAATTAAAATAATGGAGAAAGTACCAAACGTTCTTTATAATGGCATTCCAAAAGAATCTAGAGCAGCTACGGCATACAACTGTCAAGATGATAAAATCAATAATACGATAATCGCCAGTTTTGATATTTTATAATTGACAGTATAATACAACGATAAGATATTTATTTTAATAGAACCGTATTGTATTGATTTCGTATCGATAACTTGATAATTTATTATCTTGAATAAATTTAAAAACAGTAGCTGTTAATTAGAATTGTTTATTTGCTTATGTATTAAGGAAAATATGCAATAACTATTTAAACAGGTTATTAAAAATGTGGAATATTATTATAGGTCGTGACGTTTTTTTAAAAAGGCTTTTAAAAATAGTTCGTGACTTTACCCAAAGTTAAAGTGAACATAAAAGTCTAGAATGCTTTGTGTCTTATAAAAGTTTTTCTCTTTGGTATCTTGGTATCACAATGTGGTACACTTAAGCCAACAGACCGTGCAGATATGAGAAAAGTCACGCTTTCGTAGGTATGCACTGTAGCATGCATACTATAACAGCATGGAATATTATACATGTCTATCAGGAAATTTTACAGGTACAAAGTAACTTCTATTAAAAAAATGTAATTGCTTTATTACATGAGAAGATAGAAGTATCAAAAATTATAAAAAAAAATGTACGTTACTATCAAAAAATAATATAAAAGAAGATGCATCGGCCGGGAATCGAACCCGGGCCGCCCGCGTGGCAGGCGAGCATTCTACCACTGAACCACCGATGCTTGTTGATAATTATTGAAGTTAATGAATATATCTAATCGTATTTATATATAAGTAGCATGTTTTTTACAAATATTGTCAAATATTGTTAGGACAGGTGTGACGAGTATTTCCATTGTCAACATACTTATTAACACAAGTGTATTTTTATTGACAACAAGATCATTCAACTGTGCCGTGTGCATTTATTTAGATAAATATATATTTCATCCTTACAATCATAGAAGCCGTAGCGATAGATTCCACTTGCGAACATGATTTTTTATTAAAATTCTAATAATTATTTTCATATACCAAAATTACGTACTAGTTAACAAATACGAAGAAAATTAATGGTGTTAAAAACACGTCAAATTAGGACTTACTAATAAAATAATTACTATTTTCACAGATCGTATTCATTCAGAACAAATTTTCATAATATTTTTTTTTACTTAATCATAATATTTTTTTCTAATTCATAAATGCGGATGGCGGGAGACGGGCGAGTTATTTTTTTATTTCGGTACGGAACACCAATCACAAATTTTGCCGCGCTTTTGCAGTAACTCAATTATATATTCAACCAAAGCAAAGGCAAAAAAAAGACTATTAAGTATAAGTTTTCCTGGATTAGCCTCGGTGTACTGGGTGTTTGCGGGTTGTTCTCACTTCTCAGGTTATTTTTTTAATGTTTTTATATACTATAAATATTGAAGTATTCGCTGGTGCATATTGTAATGGTTGCGGAAACAACCGTACTGTGAAGTATGCTTGGCGATTTAAAGAGTGGCGGACAGTTTCTTGTCAGTTCTTCTCGTTCGCCTTACGCCCTTGATTTGGAAACGGCCACTGAATTTACTCTATGCGAATAAAGATATTATTGATTTTAATTCATTCAATTTTTTTCACTGTAAAAAGTGTTAAATATCTATAAAATGCTATGTACTATTAGATGATAACATGACATATTACGATAAGGCGGCAAATCAGCTGTTCACGGACCTGTCGACCAACTGGTTGCACAACGAGTGACGACGTTTTTCATTCAAAATCACAACTCAAATGTAGTGTTGCCAACGTTATCACGCTGTTCTACCAGTTTCTGTGAAGTGTGATCATTTTAGACCGAAAAAATATATCTATTTATACTAAATTATAATTGACTTGAATTAATTAATACTGTTTTTTTTTAGTAAAATAATTAGGTACTATGTCATTATTGAACTATTCCAGAGAAAATAAACTTGTGCTCTTGGTGTTCAATATGTGTAAACCTTTAAAGAGTTGTGTCATTATTGAACAACATAAAAAGAAAGCATTTCGCAGATTTTCTTATAACAATAATATAAATAACAATCAATTACAAATATTAGGCAATTCTAGCGCGTACCATATAGCGTCTGAATGTGCTAACTGCCGTTATAAAAAAACTAAGATTGTAACACTGATAGCACCGCGCAATTTAGTTCGTTCGAGTGTGCGATAAGAGTCGCATGTGGATTAATCGCATTCAATCGATTGTCGAATCGATGTCTTAAACGTAAATTATTATAAGTGCAAGTGATTAAGTGTCAACTTGCGTTAAATTAACGCAAGTTTGTGAAGTGTTTTGTTAAAGTTACAAGCTGAATAAGATGTTTGGAGTATTAATGAAACGATGGAAACCGAAAAGGTAATGTTTGTTGATATATTGAAGGTGAAATTTTATGTATGTAAGATTGAAAAAAAACTATTTTACAAGACTGGTAGGAAGTGGCTATTTTTATGCAGATTTAATAATACGGAAGTCTTTTAATAATATATATTTCGTTAAGCAGTATAATAATAAAGTTCTGTAATTAAGTATATGTTTTTAATACCAAAACGAAATAGATAAATATGAATATGAATTTTTCAATATTTTTATAAAATATTGAAATTAAATCTGAACTTAATCTGGATTAAACCCAAAACCAATAAGATTTTCCCGCTGACGTGAAATTCATTATTTCTTGTTAACTTATACATATATTTGGAAGCACAAAGGTTTAATAATATTATGTACGACCTATATGGTTGGAACTGAAGTTAAAATTATACACCTAACAAACACCTGTCTTCTATTTTCGGTTGTCTAGCAGCTGTATGAACAACATCTGCTTGACACAGGTATTTTGACATTTCCAAAAATGGCCTCAATAATACGTTAGCCATTTAATTGTTATAGAATTTATTTTTACTTTATCGTTAGATCAAGCGTTTAAAAAAAAATTATTTAGAAGCTTTTAGACTGGGTCTAGACTGAGCTAGCTGAGCTTTTTGTGGGGATTTATTTTTCCACATCTAATGGTATCGATCACCTATATATGTCTTTCACTTTATTTTATATAATCTGAGGCTACGAGGATTCCAAAATAAACAGGTCTGAGAAGTTACATTGCATTGATGTTGTGTGATTTGTGTTTGATTCGGTTGATCATGTGACATTGATTTGGAAGTTGCACCACTATGGAATTAGCAATAAAGCTTTTGACTTTATTACGTAATATTTTAATGATAGAATACAGGGAGTGGGTGTTGATGGTAAGCGATCCATGGGTCATTGGTTAAAATTGGCGTATCGCAAGGTTCTATACTAGGTCCTGTTTTGTTCCAATGTTTCAACTTTGTCTAAATTCTGGAGTGCTCATTTCGACATCTTATGTAAAATTGGATAAGTACATACCTAAGTGATCGCTAATACGATTCAATGGGGAACAGATTAGAACACACTGTAAACGAAAGTGATATTTTGACTGTTATTATTCTATAATACTTCTTTACCGGATAAAATTTATTGTATAATCTATAAAAGCCGATCGTTCTATATAAATATGTAGCTCTCGCGTAAACTAGAACTACAACGAGGCTTTTGTATGAAGAGGCTGTTTTTTAAGTGTAAAAGGTGTTTTCTAAAATAGTACGTTCGTTCTAGTGTTCAAAGGGCTGTCTCAAATATTAATTATAAAATTGTGTTAATTTTATAATAACTTAAATGTAACATTGCTGTATAGCTTATCTTAAATGTTCTTGTAATGGAGAAATAGTAAGGTAAGAAATAGTGAATACTTCGTAACAAAGACAATAGGTTGCGACACAAACAAGACAATAGATTATAGACAATGACTAAATCGATAAAAAGTAAAATAGAAAATGCCGCGCGAAAAGAGGTTTTACTTGTGATATTCTATGGAATATGGAGGAGTATGTTCGTAACGAAAATTAATTTACTATTAGTGATCTATTCATTGGCCATTGAAGATTTTTACACGCAGTCCCAAGTTGTTTATTGTTTGTGGTATGGGCGCTAACAAAACTTATACTTATGCTCAACATAGACTCAACAAAGCTTGCCTGCTTCTTCTCAACTTGAACAGGCAGAGGCAATTTAGATTTAAGGCAAATCAAAATGAGTACATAGGGTACTAAATAAAAACATTTGACTTAGATAAACAAAAACAGAAATAATTACGTATCCCAGATCACAGCTAAAATATTGTCATTGCATATTTATCGTGCTGACGAACGTACCTGGGATCTTCTGTCCGGCAGTAGGCGGTAACCATTGAGCAAACCGAGTCATTAAAGATTTTTTTGTGGTAAATTTTGTTTGCAAAATCACATTTAGTGTCGGTTGAGGTCGTTCCTTTAGTGTAACCGAATGTTTGTTTTAAATATGACAGTTGACATATTTTACTATGTTTATATACCTTTAGTAGAAAAAAAATTGACCCGTAGTTATAAAACCTATTAAAAACAGATATCTGTTTTTACATGGAAATTAATATCTACATATTTCCTAAAACTGATAGTCGTATTGCGATAAATACTTTCACTTAATGTTGCAACATAATACATAATCTAATAATTAGGAAACTTGTTAAACCTACGCGTTACGAAACACCATGAGTTATGTCTGACATATTTGTTATAATCAGCTGTAGTTTAGGTAAATTTTTATTTTTAAAATGAAGAAGAGTTTCATATGACGGATTATATGGATATTGGACAGTAGGATGCAGGCGGTGCCTTCACGTAGTGGGTCTTTAAAGGCTGGCAACCCACCTGCAAGCCTTCCAGAAGTATGTCTATGGACAGCGGTTAGTACGATAAAAAAATACGTAATGTTCGTTGTAGAAATCATTGATAGTGATTGTGTTGTCATCTCTTTCTGTCACACTGTATTTACGTTGTTATGAAAAGAGATAGTCCTAGCTGTTTTAAGGACATTTAGCATTTTGAAATCCGTTTTGATTTAATAGTGCCAAATTATATAATGTATTCATATTTACAACGTAGTATTTCACAAGTAAATTAAGTGTAACCAAATTTGACACAGATTTTTTCACGTCGTTTGGTCAAATGTCGCTGTGACAATTGTAAAATGGGCGGGAAATTCAAATTTCGAATACAATATTGTACTCATACACGTCATCGTGTGTTGAGATTGGTCAATCCAATGAGTATACAACACCGCTCCTTTAATTCGGAACAATAAAAATTTGTTATAGTCAGCTACTAAGCACGATAAAACTACCGCAAACTATCGTCCAATTTGTTGAACAACACTTATGTTGTTACACCGTCCTAGATTCCCGTTCGTCATTATTTACAACAACTTAATCAGGACGTCGTGAGGGTTTCTCTTTTTAAAACAACGTTTTCCATATTACTCATGCATTTTGTTTTATAATTAATAATATATATATACGTAAAGGAATTATATTAAAAGTCGTATAATTTGTACATTTTATTTTATTAGTTTCAATACACAAATAAAAAGAAAAAAAAACAAAAACAAACTTCACACACATTCACGTCACATTAGAAAAAGCAAAAGTTCACTAAAGTAACCAACAATAAACCTTATTAAGACTTCTTACAATAAACCTTCCTTCTGACTCAATTAAACAGAACCTTTGTTGGAAAACATGAGTTTATGAAAATAGTAAATTTTTTTTTTAGGATTGAGGGGGCAATCGAACAGAAGGCCCACCATAAAGGCATAGTCGCCGCCATAAACACTCATGTGGCTGGGAAATTTAGTCTATATTTTGTATGAAAACATATTTATGATTAGTTCATAGCGAACCTAGGCTTTAGTAGCAAAGTCGTAGCTTTGTGGTGCAAATGCAACTGATCATAATTAAAACGTTTAGTATATTTCGTATTTTTCCACTCACTCTCCGACCGGCTTGATCCTTTGGCGGTGCGTAGAGATGTTGGGTCTCTCAGCATCTTCTATCGGATTAATACCTGCAGCTGAATTTCATCTTCGGACATCAAGGCAGAATGCGAAATTCCACCCGTATCACCTTGATGCCTGTCGTTCCACCACTGCGCGTTTCGTAAGACATTTCTTATCACGCACCACCATATTATGGAACAAGCTGCCCGCCACGGTATTTCCGAACAGCTACGACCTAGGGTCCTTCAAGAAAAAAGCGTACAAATCCCTAAAAGGCCGGCAACGCACTCACGAGCTCCCAGCCACATGAGTGTCTATGGGCGGCGAATTCGCCTTTATGGTGGGCCTCCTGCACGTTTGCCGACTATTCTTTATATAAAAATATCCTCATCCTGTACACATTTTGTACGTAAAGTAGACATTTAAGGTGAAATAAACAATTTTGACCTTTAAATGAATCGTTCACATGTAAATCAGATTATATGATAACAAGGCGCCGATGTACTTCACTTGATAAGATAATATTAAACTATATGTGGTTTAGACTTTTTAACGCTGTGATAGAGGAATTGAAAAAGAACTTATTTATGCGCCGATTTTTCTATAAAAAAAGTGTAAGTCAAAATATGTTTATTAAAGGTACATAGGACCATTTTAAAACGTCATATATCTAAATGATTCTACGCCAGTTCGTACGCGACCAAGCTAAGAAGAAGCAAGAATCTCTGCTTGGTTCATTTTTTTTTTGGTAATGATTCACAATTATTTATGAACGCTTACGCCTCAGTTAAAGAATTTTCAATTATAATAATATCTAATTGTTTTTAAAAACATCAAAAATTCTACATACATTAAACAAATGATTAATAACAATTCTTGTTTTGTGATTGTCCAATACAATTTCGTGTTTTATCGTCACACATACCACAGTTAACGGCTTTAGGCAGTTGTAAAAAACATATTCATTAAAATCAACGCCATGGCAAATTGCAGAAAAATCGTTAGAAAAAGTATTAGTTAATATGAAACAGGTCGTAATCAGTGTGGTAATACATTTACCACACACTTCCTATACGATGATAAAAACATTATTGAAACTATGATTAAAATATCAAATGTAACATAACTTCATTATGTTCAAATAGGTAATTATGTGCCCAGGCCAGGGTTGCCAATGTGTAAATTTAGTCTAATTAAAAGTAACGTGAATATAACTTAAAATAAAACAAACTACAAAACAAATTCAAAATGGCGGCATAGCGATGCTTATACCCTGAGCGAACCAAACAATTTACTTATTTAAATGATACCTTTATTAGATTGTCATACGTTCAGAATGATGGAGAGATAGCTTATAAAAGTACAGTGTAAACTCTATATAACGACACTGAAGGGACTATTAATTTTATGGCTATAACGCCGTGAGTGGTTGTAAATAGAGAGAAATTATTGTATGGAATACAAGATAAACCAACCAAAGCCAATTGATTTCGACGCTTTATAGAATTTTTCGTTAAATCGATTCACTTTACATGTCCTTACACTGTCAGTTATACTTTAAATGTATATTATTAGTCTCCTGACTAGCTGGACTAGCGTTGAAACTATTAGAAACACTTTAACCAAAGACTTATTGCGCATAGATTATTTCTTATTTATACACTATTTGACAGCCCTGTTAGATTGCTAGTGCTGCCCTCTGGCGGGACCACCTGCAGTGATTTTAATTGAAAATTGGCCCTCTCGTATTGCAGTTCACGCTGTGTGGCCACCCTTTACGATATTTTTTTTATCAGGGTTGTTATGGTCTGTAGTTTGAACGTTAGAATACATTGTCTGTGAATAATTAAATTAATGATTCAATGTGAGTGAAATCAAATTATGAATAGAGTGACAGATACATTTTGAATGCTGATTGACAATTCTTATTTCAAATTAACATTATAAACTCCTTTTAACATAATCTGTGGTTTATTTTATGGATTTAAGAATATTCTTAATTCAACCAGTTTTATTACAAGCGGATCGTTATCTATGATTTGCATACTCTATGGTATTCTCTACGTATTTTTGTGTTTATCTGTGCAAGAAAATTGCGCATGCCCCGCGGTGGGCACGACTACATACGTAAATTGCGATCGCTTACTTGTGCAATATAATAAATACTCAATCTATCAGATAGGCTAATGAAGTGAAGATTACTCTAAGTGTTTTGATTTAGATTTTAAATGATTTTAGATTTATTTTTGATTTGTGTTCTGATAACAACAATATTTTATACTCAATCTATATATATTTCAGTAAGTCTCTTTATAAACACTTTTGAATTATTTTTTACACTACCACCTAGTTATCTACCAATAAGAACCGGCAAGAAATTCGATATCTATCAAATATAAAATAAATATTAAAATCTAACACAAATATGTTTCTTACTTGATTAATTCATATGTAGGCTATATAATAAATACATAAATCTATATAAAATCGTTTGCTTATAGTTATGACTCTATGAATGGTTTCATAAATTTATAATCGAGTAATAAGGTTGTGTTTATTGATCCAAGGCCAATGAATGTTAATGTGTTAAGCAAAGGAGTGGTTTAAGGTGATAAATATATTTATATGTACGTAATAGATTTTTATAACAGTGCAATTGATGCGTAAATTATATAAAAATCGATTTTTAGACTTGATATGTTATTTGAGTTATTAATTTAATTGTTAAAATTTAAATACACTTGTCATAATAACTGGTATTTTTTATATTATCATTTCAACATATAATTGTATCAGCCTTCTGTTGGACATGTCAAAAAAATGTCTGAAGAGCCAAAAATGAGGTAGAAAAGCTTTAACTATTTTCTTATAGACACGGCAACGAGGCTCCCTAAGTAGAAGTCTGAAAAAAAAACGAAATAATACACAAAGTATTTTTTTTAAAATAACAATCGAAAGTTACTAGCAAGCCGGCGAAAATGAAAGATTCGGGTATGTCTATAGTTTCGAGACACTTGTTAATTTGAC
Source organism: Leptophobia aripa (assembly GCA_951799465.1). Taxonomy (NCBI): domain Eukaryota; kingdom Metazoa; phylum Arthropoda; class Insecta; order Lepidoptera; family Pieridae; genus Leptophobia; species Leptophobia aripa. The sequence continues at coordinate 7,406,112 of OX637266.1, read as the reverse complement.
AAGGTGAATTGTCAAAATGACAATTGACACGTAACACGCGCTTGTTAGATGCAACGTTGCCAATGCCGTGTTTTGCGTACGTAAAAGGCAAAATGCATTCTGTGTGGTCAATTGCGAAGGTCAATTATTCTTTCCTGTTCCTTTATGAACCGACGATGAAAGGATTAATCATTTAAGATTAATAATAGCTATTTATAACTCCATGTGCTATGGAAATTTCGTGATTTAATAAATTACTAAAGTTTGTTACTTGTTTTTTTTCGCGGGTATTTTCACAGACCGGGTTACTTTGGTATCCTCGGAGCCTATTAGAAGAAAGTTGAACCCTGTGTTGCATTTACCTTGTACCAAATTGGGCTCTTCGGTCACAATCTCATACACAAGTGATTGCTGATATGATTTTATGTGAATACGTACGCCCGCGACTTTGTCCGCGTGATTTAAATACAAAAGTAATTTGGGAAATCAGTTTATAAAAGAGTTTTTTATACAAACTTTCATCCTCTTCAACCTTAACCTATGTCCTTCCCTAAAGTTTAGTCTATCTCCATACTAAATTTTATCGCAATCGGTCCAGTAGTTTAAGCTTGAAAGCGTATTATACTATCGCAATTATAATATCAGTATGGATTAATAAATAATGTTACAAAATTCATTCCACTTTTTTGTAGTTTCTATTGATTAAAAAATATTTAATCATCAATGAAATGTAAGGAAAAGCGTGAAACGGTTAATTACTGAGCGCGAAACGAGGTATAAGTTTCTTTTTTCGCCTTACTCATTTAAGTTTCTCTCGGCTGTACACTTGTATACCTTAACATTTCTGATACTTTGTAGGCCTCTACGCCATTCGTGTATTCTGCTTGTCATTTTGTTCCTCAATAAAGTCATTAATCGGCGCTAATTTTCTAAATTTACATTTAATTTTTTGAGAGCTAAACTAGTATGCTTAGTTACAGAAGTGTAGTATATAGAATATGTTAGTCTTGTTAAAGAATAGATTGGTAAATACATTCCAAATAAAGGCCAGAATAGTAAAATGGTGCCTCTTAGGCAGTGTTATCGTTCACTATCTTACGAAGCTAGATTCAAATTGTCTGTGTTAGATTGGTATAGGTTAGATTGATTAAATAACAATTGGAAAACAATTGACATAGTTCAGCTTTTTCACAACGATTCTCAAGGATGACAGTGAGGAAGTATTATTTCCTCAGTGCAATACGATTTGGATGCTATAGAAAAAAAACAGTAAATTAGTTCGATACGTTTCCTTGTATTGTTTTTATTACAAATTGTATACGAAACAGTGGTGATTTAGTCGCTCAAACCCAGGTCTTTCTTTCAACAGGATGATAATGTTAAAAATCATCTTTCTTTTTCTTAATGTAACTCATGCAGGCATAACCTAACCATCTAACGCATGGATATATATTATGACTATCAGATATTATAAGATGGATGGCAGGTTATGCGTAAAGCTCTTGTGCCACTTGTGGGTGACTGATCAGACTTGTGTTGAAGTGCAAACAATTTATTCTAGTATCATCTCCTTGTATTGGCGGGTAGTTCTTACTATAACCTGTAGTAAAGACTTTATTAATTTATATATGGATATTCGCTTGAGCATGGTTTAATCGTAGAGCTTAAAACCGTACTCTAGAACATACTTGAAGATTTAAAGGAGTAGAGTTTAAACTTCTCATCCCCTCTATGGTCTCTCTAAGAAGAACCTATATAAACATAATTTTGTTTATGACTACCTCATACCATTCGCAGTGCCAAGGCTGTTGTTTTTTCCGCATTAGCATACGAACTGAGTAAACAGTGAAATTTTACTTTCAAGGTTTTCTCAATGTTTACAAATTAGCGTGTCGTTGACACATTTTGACATCATGTATACATTAATTGTTCATGTAACGTTTGGTATTTAGATAGGAAAACTTCTCAACTCCTCATGAAATAATGGTTCAATGAAGACTCTATATTCTATGGTTTAATGTGGAAAGCCGCTGTATTGAGCTAGTTTAATAAATCATTCGATAATTATAATGAACCAGTTGATGCTGTGTGTAAGCATCCAAATAGGAGCACGTCAAGAAAATAAATGACAGCCCGTACCGAGGAAAGAATCTGGGACCTTCTTTTCTAGTCTGCCGTGGTAACCATTGCCAACTAAGTTGTCCAGTCTACATTTGGTCTAACCATGTACACATGTTTGGCGATATGAAGGAGTGGCGAGTAGAACTTTTACCGAGAAGAACTGGCAACAAACTGTCACTTTATCTCGTCCGCTCTACGCTCTTGATTTGGAAACTCGCAGTAAATATAATTGTGACGATTCATAAAAGTCACCTATATGAATAAAGTTATTTTTGATTGAATTTATTTATAGAAGTTTTAAATATAATAATATGTATTAAATATGCGTATTCAATGTTAAGATTAAAATAGTTTTGATAAGCGTTATTGCTTTGTGAAAATACGTCATGCCTAAAGTTGTAACACCCACGCGCTGTTTGCACAATAGTCTATGGTTCTTTGATTTATGGAGTTTTTCGTTTTGTCACAGATACATAATTTATAGATACTGCCCACAGATTAATAAAATTCCAATTTTATTGTCTTGTGATTTAGCATTCAGTAAAGTTTGATGTAAAGCTTGCATAAGTAGGCTTTCATCACATTTAAGAGATAATTTTTATTTAAGAGTTTTATGAAGTAATCAAAATTAATGTTTATTTAATTTGCGGTTTAAAAATTGTTCTTGAATTATTCGTAAGTTGTAATATTAATAAAGTATTTAGTTTAATAATGTCATTAAAATAAAATCAATAAAGTTACGTGTATAAAAATATAAAAGTTATATAGCGGGTTTCCGTTTAATAAGTAATATCCGATATGGTCTAGTGGCTAGGATACCTGGCTCTCACCCAGGAGGCTCGGGTTCGATTCCCGGTATCGGAATTATATTTTGCACTTTTTCAGTGATTTTTGTTTTTTTTATTTAAATTTCAAAAGATTGTTATTATTCATGTTTTAAAGTAATGATTTATTGAGAAAGATAGTAGTTTATAAAAATCCAGGCTTTATCATTTTTTGAGGATTGGCTTGGTCCGACTAAACCTGGTAGTCAGTAGGTTTGAATCACGGATGCAGTGACCGGAAATAATCTAAAAAAAGATTTTTTTAAAAATATCTTAGATCCAAAAGTCAGGCAATGATTAAAATTGATGATTAAAGAAACGTATAAAATCCTTGTGAATATTGGTGACTGAATTATTATTCGTAATAAATAAATATTATAATAAATATTCGATCGTAAATAAACTGGGTTATTTATCTAAATGTTAATATGTAATTGTGGACGTTTTGTAACAGTTAATTTTAAACTATAGTTTGACCTAGATGAAGTGTCACTACGAACTAACGAGAACATTAATTTTAATGCTTCATATTTGAATCGTGACGCGTGCAAAAGTATATTTGAGCAAGTGTTACGAAATATTACAAACTAACATAAATGATTTTTAAAAAAAGTATAAAAGAAATTGCATCGGCCGGGAATCGAACCCGGGCCGCCCGCGTGGCAGGCGAGCATTCTACCACTGAACCACCGATGCTCATACATTACTATGTATAAATTAAACATGGGATCTATGCTTTTCATTTGTGCTGATAAAAAATGTTTCTTTCTTATATATATGTAATTTATTCTTTAATAAGTGTCCTGTGGTGGTAAATTGAGACGTTAGTTTCAAACCTTCGGTTTGAAATTGTGTCCCTCTATAACTAGATTTTTAATTTTAAAGATCTCAAAAGTAGTACTGCCTACAAATACCTAATATGGATAGTATTAAAAGGTACCGTAACAGTAAGTTGTGAAAATTAAGAGCCTCTAGGAATTATACGAATCGCTGAGAGGTGTTCCGTAGAGTAGCAATATGCCGAGAGATCCACAGAAAGGCACCATAGGGATGTCAAATTATATACATATATATAACCTTTTTTAAGGCTGGTGAGCCTTCGAAAACAAAGTAAAAACCTATACAGGTAGGATAAATATTTATAACCATATGGAAAATGCTTTTTTCATAATTATATATAACGAAAGAAGTGTCTCCGTAGGGTTTTTTGTAAGGCGTCCGACTTCACGATGACCACTCATTATTAAAACAACACTTCTCTGATATGCCAGGTTTTACTTTCACTTTCTCGTGCAGTTACAATGCATCCATCTTTTTTAATAATAACATATCCGCACTTGTTTTTCTTTCACAGCCTCCGTATTTTCTTTTAAAGAAGAGGGGACAAACGAGCAGGAGGCCCACCATGGAGGTGAAGTCGCCGCCCATGGACACTCATGCGGCTGGGAGCTCATAAGTGCTTGCCAGCCCTTTAGGGATTTATACGCTTTTTTCTTGAAGGACCCTAAGTCGTAGTGGTTCGGAAATACCGTGTCGGGCAGCTTGTTCCATAACGTGGTGGTGCGTGATAAGAAAAGTCTTACGAAACGCGCAGTGGTGGCACGACAGGCATCAAGGTGATACGGGTGGAATTTCGCATTCTGCCTTGATGTCCGAAGATGAAATTTAGCTGTATTGAAATAATAAGATTGACATTTCATAGCGTAATAAACTTGAAAGTATTCAACTAATATTTTTGAACTTTAGGACAATTAAATTATGCCTGAACATAATTATTCTAGTTATTTAAATTATATATACCGATATATATTATAGCACTACTGAAATCCTATTCAGTTCGGATATAACACATGTGTATATTAGAATTTCCTGCGTATCCATGTTAATGCAGCTAAAGTGGCAACCCTAGCTAATTCCCCGTTGACACGGTATTGAGGACGACCCAGTTACGAGCTGAAAACATTTTCGTTTCATCTCTAATATTGACGTAACGCCAGACTGCTTTATGTTTGTAATAGAGCCTTCTATGAACACTTAACGCTTTGGGAACTCAAAAGCTTTAACAAGCACGAGAGGACTATTCTACAGAAGTTGACTTTTGACAGGTTTACAATTTGCACCGCAACTTGTGGCGTTCAAGAGAGGAGCGTACCTCTCTCTCATTCCAGCAACTCTTGGAAACCTGGCGTTGCAGGTTTACCATAGCGGCGGTTAACACTTTACTCGTTTTTTCTTTTGTAGAAGAGGGGGCTTACGAGCAGGAGGCCCACCATAAAGGTGAAGTCGCCGCCCATACACACTCACGCGGCTGGTAACTCGCGAGTGCGTTGCCGGCCTTTAAAGGAAAGGGGAGAGGGACGAGGGAAGGGGAAAAGGATGGGCACCGGAAGATCTCACTCACCGAACGAAACGCGAGTACAAAATGAACAAAGTCCAATTGTATCACTTTACGCTGGTTTTCTGTGAGGGAGTGGTATTTCTCCGGCAGTGCCTGCCCATTTGGCTGAAACTCTAAGTAACAGCATGTCACTCCCGCTCAAAAAAACACTCGTGATGCTGTTTGTTTCCTGTCACTTAAAAAAGATAAGAATTTCTTTTACAACCGACCATGATGAACTAAATTTCCCCTATTTTGTTCACTGACCATATCCTTGAATAGTCAAGGCTACCGGAATATTAAATAGAGCGGTGAATTTATACAAAGAGGTCGAATACGCATTAAATTATAATAATTATAACTTATTTGAATTAATATGAATTTTATTTGTACGATGATTGGAACTTGTTGTTAACTGTATATGTGAGGCTCACGTCTCAGTCGTATTTGAAGAGACAATATCAAATTAGTGGCAAAGAAGGTTCTATAAATATAAACTCATATAGAAAATCTTAATACTTAATATACAAGGAAACTCAATTTAAAAGTGTTTTTTTACTACAAAAACACCTAAAGTGTGTTTTAAGTAACAATTGCAAACAAAAAAATGCAAAGTAGCGTTGTAAGGCTGCGTGGGATTATCATTCATGGCTGGATCTCAAGCCTGTGGGCATGTCGGAGTTAACGACAGGATTTGAACGGCTTCTATATCATGGTTGAAAACGAGGGGTCGTATATAAGGTGACGGTAAATCTATCAATATTATTTTAATATATGTCCACAAATATGTGCTTAACATATGATATAATTAAAATACAATATAGCTGTTGGGAAATTACAAGCGAAGGGGGGCGGGGGGGGGGCGGTCTATTATGGGATACTAGTAGCTTTTCCTGTAACCGTCCGCGTACAAATAATTACGAAAATCGGTTTATCGGGACAGTTGTGGTTAAGTGTTTATACAAACCTTCATCCCCTCCAACCTTTTTTTAGATAAAAGGGTAGAACCTTCTTAAAGTTAAGTCTATGTCCATAGCAAATTTCATCGAAATTGGTTCAGCAGTTTAAGCGTGAAAGCGTAACCTACATATATGCATATATAATATTTGTATAGTACTTTTTTTCTTCTTTAAAGTTCAATTGTATTCAGGGTGTGCGATCAGTTTGCGGAAGTAGGCCAGAACCTTTTCTTCAGGTCACACGAGACTAAACAATTCAGACCGTTCTCTTGCGGGTAAAATAGTACAGACCTGAACTGAATAGATATTTTTCTTAAATGTCTAACGTGCGTTATAATCGAGTATTTAGTATGTATATAATTCATATTTCCAATATATTTTGGGTAATTTTTATGTATTGCGCTTCTCTGATTGTTTCAATTGTTTAAGCTTTACAACTGTGTAGGATTATATATACGTTAAGATATATCTCAAGGTCAAAGAGCGAATACGAGGTGTGGCCAAATATAAAGAAACGGCTGGCCTGCCACTATGAGAAACTCTTGATAGCATTTGAACTTAGGCTTCCAGTAGGAAGCAGGAGCTGCAAGTCAAAGACACGGACGATATTCGTTCATAGTCTTGGCACTGAACCCTGTAATAAACAAAATTTGAAATAACAAACCAAAAAACAATTACAAAAAGCAACAAAATCAAATTTAATAAGCACCTGCGCACACACAATCATTTAATTAATAAAATAATAGTAAACGGGTACAATACATTATGCAAATTAAAAACCACAATAATTACATTAGAATTGTCAAAGAAACGCCAAACCCCATTATTTCTGATCAACATTATTTTTGTTGTGAAAATTTATAAAAATATTTAATAAAGTAACATTTAATTACAATTTTAATGAGACGTATTAATGATATTGTGTATACATGTCGTTTGCTATGTTGATTGGATATTCTACATTTATATGCGTATTCATTTGGGGTTCATTAAAATTAAACACGTTTACTTTTAGTTATGAAACAAATCCATATATAAACTTGATATTTCAGCGACATTTTGCCAAGTTTGATTTGTAAGGAAAAAACTTAGTGAAGATGATATAAGTCTTGATAACAAAAATATTAGTCTGGTCTGGTGAGGTTAGGAAACTAGTTAACGATGAATTGTCAGACATTAATCAGACATTTTTTGAGTGGGAGTGCCATGCTGTAACGTAGAGTTTCAGCCGAATGGGCAGGCACGGCCGGAGAAATACCACTCTCTAACAGAAAACCGGCGTAAAGTGATGCAATTGGACTATGTTCATTTTGTACTCGCGTTTCGTTCGGTGAGTGAGATCTTCCGGGGCCCATCCTTTCCCCTCCCCCGTCCTCTTCCCATACCCCCCCCCGTCCTCTTCCCCCCCATTTCCTAATTTTCCTATATAGGCCGGCAACGCACTCGCGAGCCACCAGCCGCGTGAGTGTCTATGGGCGGCGACTTCACCTATATGGTGGGACATCTGCTCGTTTGCCCCCTCTTCTAAATATAAAAAAAAAATGTCATGAAAATCGGTCTAGCCGTTACGGAAGTGATATATCAAGTAACACAGAGGCTTGTTAAGTATCACGTTAAAATAAAACTGTGTTATGTTAATAATTAAGTTAATCACAATGCTTTTGTTATTTGAATTAGTCATATAAGTAACAACGGTCATATGAAACGTTTATTTTAAAAGAGCAGCTTCCGAACCGATGCTCGTGTACAAATTGATTCAAAAGTGTCTTTATATCCTACTTAAATGAAGATAGAGCACAGTAGAAGTATAAGTAGATTAGAGTTTGAAGTTATGCTGTAAAGATCCACAAACACTGAACGAAATTAATCTTAAATATTGAACACCCAAGTATCAAAGAGCAGAGCTGTTGAATGGCATTGTAATTCTAGCACTTTATGAGTACTATACGGTTTCAATGCCATTCTATTATAGCACAAAGCCTAGGTCTCAAGAATCGGCACTACACCGAAATTAGGCCATCGAGTTTGTGCGGCATTGTATTGATTTTTTCCCTTACTATAAAATTTTCATGTTATACATATTTTAAACGCGATTCTCAGTATTTTAATTGTACTATTTTGACACCTCACGACAAATTGGGCTACTCAGACGCTTGAAGAGATCGCTGGTGCGATTTAATGTTAAAAAACAACCAAACCGTACCCTTGGGGGGGGGGGGATTGTAATGTCAACCTTATTTACTTGCCTATGTACGTGTTAGGGCCTAATTTTAAGTAAATAAACCCAAGGAATAATTTTTTTTATAGAAACGCTCTTGCTCCTTTTTACCCCTTTAGGGGTTGAATTTCCAAAAATCCTTTCTTAGCTACCTTACATATCTCAAGGAACTTACACGCTAGATTTCAGCTTTTTACGACCCGTAGTTTCAGCTGTGCGTTGTCTGTCTGTCACTCAGTAACGGAAGAGTTTTATATATATATTTATGTATATATAGGTTTAAGTACCGTAGGAAACATGAAAAAATACTTTTTTCAAGAGAAATGGGATACACTAAATGAAATACGATTCTTTTATCATGTCGATGCAGACGATAAATCACGCCTAGGTAAATTATCTTTCAAGGTTTTGGATGAGAAACGAACATCTGAGGGCTCTTCAAAGCGTTCTTAGGGCTTATTAACCAAATAGGATGACGTTGATGGTAGAATATAAACATCTGTTAAGAACATTCTTTACAGACTTTTACGCAGTCATCTATTATAATCGATAGGAGGCAATACTGTTCGATAGGAAAGCTTCAGATTGTTATTGCTCAGTCTTCTAACTGGTGTCCACAGTATACCCTATGTGATTAATTTTGCAGTGCCAACCCTGTTACTATACAGACATTAAAGGACACACTCCTTTACTAAGTGTATAATAAAATAGTCTTATCCTTACTATTACAATATAATGTTTGACATTATAAAAGCAAATCAAAATAATCCCTAAGTAAATCAAACCAAAGTACCATTCAAGCAAACATCACCAGACGTCAAAACTTATTAATGTGAACCAACCACAGCCTTGCAGCTGCACGCTCCAACAAGCGGGAGACGATCCGTCGGTGCCGTGCTCTCGTGTGGAGCGCACGTATCGTCCGCCGCGATAAAAAAAAACAATATAACGTCATATTCTATTTTCAAATCAGTGTTTGTAAACAGTGTTGTGCATTTAATAAAGATTTTTTTTGCGTTCGTGAGTTGTGCTAGTGATGTGAAGTGGATTCAATCATGTTTGGAGTATTTATACGACGATGGAAGCCCAAGAGGTGTGTTTTTATCGATATTTTATAATTCGGAAATTTATTATGTGGACAAAGTGTTGACTTCAGTATTGATTTTTGATAACTAGCCGTCAATACTAAAGCCGGTAAATATATGTGTATTATTGTCTTCATTCATTATACTAAACTATTGAGCCGAGTCTGAGCTCCCAAAATATATGACGCTTAGTGCGTTATTAATGCTATTTAATATCACTATACTATAACTGTTAAATGGTGACAAATCTCATGTAGAGTATCAGTACTGGCGTCACTAGGTAGGTCTATATAAATCGTATGTGAATTTAATACTTAGTTTAAGCGGCTGAAAAATACAGAATCAGGAATACCAATTCACTCTTAACAATAAATGTTAGCATTTAATACGTTTAAGCAAAAAAATAACTGAGTTCCAGTTTTCATACAAACGTTGACCGAAGATAGAAGTATTATCAAGTAGTTCTTCGCCGTAGGTTTTGTAGTTATATTCAGTCATACATTAGTAGTATTAGTACTTTTAGTTTTTTTGGCGTAAGTGTACCATGTGAATAAAGATATTTTTGATTTGATTAAATTACATACTTTTTGAAAAAAAAATGTTATGTCAGTAAATAGATTATGCGAATGTGAGTTATATTTATAAAAAATACAATATTAATTTTAGTTCTGAACAGTAGTTACGGTACAGAAATAGAAAATGCAGTGTGGGAACTGTGTTCATTTATCCTATCCTTTCTCTCACGTTCTTTATTTAAATTGGATTTCACTATGTCGAGATATAATAAACCTCTTTGCTGTTTTAAAATACGTTTTTTATGATATCATAAGGTATATACTTTTTAATATTTACGCCGAACTTCGAGTGGTAACGAACGCCAACAATTTGGTATTGAATTAAATGTACGCTGTGATTAACGCCACCTATTGACGTGTTGGTAAACGCGGAATAATTTGATATGTTTTATTTGAATGAATATTTGTGTTAAGTTAATCCACACAAAAGTATTATGGGGAAAACCTTTATTATATATATATATATATATATATATATATATATATATATATAATATTAGCCAGTTAAGGGTGTAAAGCGGACGAGAGCTGGCTAGAAACTGTCTGGTTGTAACCAGTACATCATACTCTAGCAAATGCGTCTCTATATATAAAACTACATAAAGAACCCCTGGGCATAGTGAAATAAGAGCATATTTACATTATACTGAGAACAAGCCGCAAATACAACGCAATCACTCAGTATAATACTTTTACATTAAATATAATAAATATTTATATATTTATTAATACGTAAACATCAATATTATGCAGTGTAATTAACGTAAAAACGTAAGAATATTGAGGTTGGATGTAATTAAGTGCATTTTATTACGGCACTGTAGAAATACCTCGCTCCGAAGCAAAGTTGAGAAAAATTCTTTGTTTCTAACGAGTGTTGAGTAGGGTTGTCACAATATAAATACTCAAGAAATATATATACTCAAGATTTGAATTACAATTAAGTCACAATTTTAATCCTTATTAACACTATTATAGCTAACAATATTTATGCCTAGTTAATTTATTTATATCACTGAAGAACAACACAATTTATAATTCAATATAAACTTTCTTTTCGTTAAACAGTTTATCATTGAAGTTTTGGCATGTATACATCTCTTTCTGTCAATAAAGTTTGGAATCATAAGAGACAACAAACGGTGCAAATTGTCTCTTATATATATCATTGTAGCAACCCTACACAAAAACGTTTTTATAAAAGCCATACGCCTCGCAGACTTCTTTGTTTGCAGGTTTATATTTTTGCAACTTACTTTTTACCTTATTATCAAGATTTAAAATTCGCATCTTATTCGATAGTTTAGAACCCTTTTAAAGTTATTAAAATACATATTTACTTCTGTCAGCATAATGTTATATCGTAGCCCTGTATGAAAACGTTTTCTGACGTATACGAGCTTTTCTTCCGTTTTCAAATCTCACGGTCACAGAAGTAGCTTAATAGCTCTGCGTAGGTACGCAACGTGATGTTGAGGCCTATTTGCTATCAAAAATGTCTTTTGTCCCTTGATTGTGGAACTGGCTGTAAATGTAGAGTCAAAAATATTTATAACTTTATTGTTACGATTCATAAGTGTACCATAGTTTGCTATGTGAATAAAGATATTTTTGATTGATTATACACCGATAGTGCCTTTTAAAGGCAGTATCAAACAAAATCCCTTCAAGAAACAAATTGAGAAAGCAACCTACACGGCATCGTCTATTCACGCAAGGACTCTTTCAAACCTTTGTTTCTATACAAGTAGGCTGTGGTTTCTCGCATGAAGATTCCCACAGGATGTTTATAAAACACTCATAGGAGTGTTGTATATCACTTTGTTACGTTTCATTAATTATGAAGATTACAGTTTTATTCAACAGTTGAAGGTTTATGTATATGTTTTCCTATTTTAAAACACCTTATGTTATCTTAACAATTCAAAGCTCTGTTTCTGTATAATGTTATAACCTTTTACGTATATTGATGTAAGATTTATATATATTGAGTAATCCTGGCTGCCCTTTGAATCGATAAAACAAAAATGTATAAATAATATCAAATATGTAAAAAAATATAGCGATCATAATCTTTTTCAAAAATGATTACTATATCAAATTTTATTGTAGAATTATATTATTGATAAGTATTAATTTCGTTCTATATACAAAAATGCCTATTTAGCAATGTAAACTATTTTATTGTTTACATTGCTAAATATGTCAGCCATGTTGTTTAAGAACGTGTCTTATTACATTACGACTAAGCAATTTAGTTGTTCAGGGACGTACTTACAAAACAGCAGTTTAAGCAATATTAGCATGGGCAAACGAGCATTAATTAACAATATCCAACTCATAGGACCTTCAAACATGTGTAATGTATTAGATAATTAAAATTAATAAGCCGACTACGCGACTTTCATGGTGGCACATACAATTTTGCTATATAAAAACCCGAATTAATAAAGTAAAATATATATTTTTTATTAATCTTTTAACTAACAATAGATCGCTAGACCTAGTTTTAATTACGTTTAAACATGCTACGGTCAAAGTGTTTTGTTTGATGATACATTTGTATATATAAATACTAAATCAGTAGTCTTTAAATTGAGTAAAAAACGCGAATTTATTTTTGAAAACTTGTGCAGATGATAATTAAATCACTTATACCTAATCTATCTGTCAATGTGTTAACGCTGTAATAAGATAAACGAAGAACGCGAATCCTGTTATATTCTAATGGCTTTTTTAATGTAGATTTCGTTTAAGTTTTTAAGTTTAAAAATTATGTTAATAAAGATACATTTGTCTCCTAGATGAGACATTATGGTAAGGACAAAAGATCGCTTTAATGTGTCGGCAATTGGCTCAGCATCGGGACAGTTTAATTCTTAAGTAGCCTTACAATTGCTTTGTTATTTGAATTGTATGTAACATAGTTTTGTATTAAATGTTTATTTCAAAAGAGCAGCTCGAGTTTCTTACGGTTCTTCTCGGTAGGTGACTGCCTTCCGAACTGGTGGTAGTGTTAAAATTGACGATTCTAAAGTGTCTTTATAAAGACCTACTTGAATAAAGATATTTTGAGTTTGAAGTTACAATTATTATCATTGCATCTTATATATGAGACTAGTAAATAAGTCTACTAATACAAATATTTAATAGTGACTTTCTGTATTTGTGTATATATAAGAAAAAAAGAAAGAAAGAAAACACGTTTAATGGCACACACTCACGGCAAATACAACGCAATAGGTAAAAAAAGATATTAAAAGACAAAAAAAAACTAACAACTAACTAAGATAAAAAAAAGTTAAAAATAATATATATTAACACATGTATAACGTATCAGTATAATTCAAAACGGTGATGTTATTTACAAAATATAGTTAAACTAAGTTATTTAGACTAATAGACAAACCTAAAACCAATATAAAAAGTTATTATACTGCATATTTAAAAGGATATTATTTTATATTGCAAAATATATCGACACTAAGTCATTAGTTTTTAGTTCTATGCAGACGTACTGTTATGCTTAACCCTATTGATTTTATTCTGCACAAAGTTTTTATTCGATTATTGTGTGTTGGCCATCTGCCTTAAGTTTTCGGTTGTCAAAGATAACTGGTTTATCGACGCCCATATAAAGGATAATTTCGATAAACCGTTAAAGATGAAATTTAGTGATTAAATACCAATATTTCGCTTCGATTAATACGTTTTGACACTTTAATGATTTGTGATTTTTATCATTTACACAGTAATTGTTCACAGTGATTAACCGTTAAGTCCAGAGTTTGAATTCTATGCAAGTGTAACATGAAAAAAAGAAGTTTTCTTTCTTCTTTTATTTCTATTTATGGACTCACGTGTCTGTCCAATTGTGTGTAAAATAATGTGATAAACAGTCCGACATATTATTTACGTATAAAAAAAACATTACTGCTTTTTAGTTTTGAACAATACCAGAATAGTGTCTCCGTTTAATGATCTATTTGTTTTAGAGAACACGCTCTTTCTAAAAAATAAAAAAACAAATATATGAAATAATAAAAATCTAGTTGAATAAATAAATAATATTAATTGTTTCACTATTTAATTATCATCTTGTTGCTCATCGCATTTCATTTAATAAAAATACATGTCAAACTTTGTAGTGTCAATTACAAAAGAAGTGCCTAGGAAATAGGTTGTGAATAAGCCTTATCGATGTTTTGTACACAGGTGCACAGGAGATCATCTTCCACGCAACCAAAATAATAAATTATACACCAGACAAATAAATATACATTAACATATGTAAAACATATATACTTAGTCTGGCCATAAATACTGTTACTATTCAAAAAAAGAAAATATTACGTTTGAATTTGGAATCTGTCATTTTTATATGATTGCTTGATGTGTTTTCTTATTTTCGCGCCATTATATTGTTAAATATTTTGTTATATTAAAATGGAGTGGGGTGATAAAGAGAACCGAATCGCTGTGATTGCCTTACATAAAGTAGGTATGGAGAAAAGTGCAATTTTTAAAACCCTCCACCCGCTTGGTATTAGTCAAATGTTTGTTTACCGGGCTATTGATAGGTACAATGATACCTCCTCTGTTTGTGACAGAAAAAGATCTGGCCGTCCACGTACCGTTCGTGTGAAAAAGGTGATTAAAGCAGTTAGGGAAAGAATTCGAAGAAATCCTATCCGTAAGCAAAAGATTTTATCTCGGGAGATGAAGATAGCTCCTAGAACCATGTCGCGTATATTAAAAGATGACTTAGGACTTGCAGCCTATAAGAGACGTACTGGTCACTTCTTAACTGATAATTTAAAGAAGAATAGGGTGGTAAAATCCAAACAACTACTTAAGCGGTACGCAAAGGGAGGTCACAAAAAAATTTTGTTTACGGATGAGAAAATTTTTACAATTGAGCAGTATTTTAATAAACAAAATGACCGTATTTATGCTGGAAGCTCTAAAGAAGCTTCGCAATTAGTAAACAGAGTACAACGTGGGCATTATCCCACTTCAGTGATGGTTTGGTGGGGTGTTAGCTATGAAGGGGTGACTGAGCCATATTTTTGTGAAAAAGGTATTAAAACGTCGGCACAAGTTTATCAAAATACCATTCTTGAGACGGTAGTTAAGCCTTTAACTAACACCATGTTCAATAACAAAGAATGGTGCTTTCAACAAGACTCGGCACCGGGTCATAGAGCTCGATCCACCCAATCTTGGTTGAAAACTAACGTTCCGGACTTTATCAGCACTGAAAACTGGCCGTCGTCAAGTCCTGACCTAAATCCATTGGATTATGATTTATGGTCAGTTTTAGAGTGTAAGGCTTGCTCTAAACGCCATGATAATTTGGAGTCCCTAAAACGATCCATTCGGTTGGCAGTGAAGAATTTTCCTCTAGAAAGAGTTCGTGCTGCTATTGATAACTGGCCTCAACGTTTAAAAGACTGTATTGCAGCCAATGGAGACCACTTCGAATAAACATTGTATATTTTTAATAGTTATATATTGATGTATTAAACTAACTCACTATGAAAGGAATAAATGTTACGTATAAAAAAAAATTCGTGCTTTTCTTTATAACAATATTTATGGCAAGACTAAGTAATAACAGAAAATAAATAATGCTTATTTAAAAATACAATGTAAATTTTTAACTTGATTTAACGACAATCTCTCTAAATTGAACGCTTTACCCACACCAAATAACGACTACTCTTTATAACTTAATAAACTTCACTCCCTTTAGTCTCGTTTTATTAAGTTTACACTGTTTACATTAAGAAATAGGATAGTTAATAGACAAAAAAATGCTTACAAGGAAGATTATGATGGCCGATCTGATAGAATCAGGAAGTGATCTCCAGCTTATATACATAGTTATATACTAGAAATATTATTAATTTTCACACTAAAAAGCACATATCATTAACTAATGAATATTTAGAGGACTAAGATCCCTTTAATGTGTCGGCAATTGGCTCAGCATCGGGACACTTCAATTCTTGAGTAGCCTTACAATGCTTTGTTATTTTAATTGTCAGTAGCACAATTTTGTATTAATTGTTTATTTTAAAAGAGCAGCTATCGAGTTTCTTGCCGGTCCTTCTCGGTAGATGACTGCCTTCCGAACCGGTGGTAGTGTAAAAATTGACGATTCAAAAGTGTCTTTATAAAGACCTACTTGAATATTTTTAGTTAAAGTAAGCTACCCATATTATATTATATACCAGATGGGGGTTTTAACACGTTTTTAATACTCTTAACGAATAACACAAAGGACAAAGAAAGTGATAATTATTGTATTGAAATTCATATCGCATCGATGAATATAATTACTGAGTGCTGACACATCGTACGTTGAGGTATTTGACCACAATACATACAATGGTGCATTCTGTATGAGAGATAATTAAAAAAAGTACTTTCATATGAATAAGGAGGTTACAGATCCCGTGTCGCCTTCTGTTTATTACCGAGTGGTTAAGCAAAAAGTAGATACATATTTAAAAAAAAAAAGCGGATTTCTTACTTAAAGGCCGGCAACTCACTCACCAAATCCATGGGCGGCGCTTAGCAAACGAAATGACCCGCCTCCTCGTTTGCTTCCTGTAACATAAAAAAGTATTTTGGTAAAACCACTTAAAGTCACGAACACCAAGTTATCATGGGTTATGTGCCCAGCTGAGAGAAACAAGAAACTCAGTTGGATTGTTTTGGTGGCTATATTAACAATTATCTTACTGCAGTGATAACCGTCAAACTTAAAATGTCTGTATTCAAGTAGTTCTTTATAAAGACACTTTGAATCGTCAATTTTTACACTACCACCGGTTCCGAAGGCAGTCATCTACCGATAAGAACCGGCAAGAAACTCGATAGCTGCTCTTTTAAAATAAACAATTAATACAAAATTGTACTACTTACAATTAAAATAACAAAGCATTGTAAGGCTACTCAAGGATTAAACTGTCCCTATGCTATTGGTGAGAGATTACAAGGATCTTTGTCCTCTTAATATTCTTTAACTGTAAAGTATAGTAATCAATTATTTAAAATAATTGGACCAGAACAATTAATTGCTTCGCATCATTTTTATTATTTGGCTTAAATTAATTACTGCTTAATGATTTAAATTTATTAATTGACAAGTCTATGGGCTATCCATGCCCTCGTGAATAAGTTATAGATTTCTGTCGGTATGAGACGCCATTCGAAGGTTACGGTTCTATCAATAATAAAAAAGGTTTTAGCCGATGAGAACTTATGCAAGCAAAATATCGCTCACGTAATCTCATACAATAAATGTAATATATTTAACCTTTTTGCGTATATTTTTTGTCCATAGATAGTTGAAACGTCATAGAGCGAGATGCTAAAAGCACAGATAGTGTAATTGAAAGCCAGTTTTGAAAATGGAATTTTAAGATTCCGCTATTATGTGGGGGTTATCTATGGCGCGAAATGAGATAGGATCGGCGTCCACTGACATTTTTTTTGACATTATTTATTTATCCAATATTCATGTATTTAATAATCTTATGGTAAATCGTTTTCTTAAGAATATATATATATGAAAAAAATCCTTATGTGTAGATGATTTATGACTTAGTGTATTCCCGAATTGCGTCAACAAATCATAATCTAAGAAAATCATTACACATTAATATATCCGGTCAGCGTCCTCACTATCATCTTTTAAATCACTTCTTCGTAAGCATTCCTTGTCTACAATGTAATTATTTATTTACACTTTATTGCACTTAAACACTAGAAGCAAATGACGTTAATAGATGTAAGCACATATAAGAGCAACGGGTGGCCTTATCACTAACACACAGATAACCCACAATTAATTATTTCAAATTCTAAATTTGAATTAGCATAGCTTACCTGTTTTACCTACTTTAAAGTATGTTGTGTTTTGTTTTTGTATTATTTTTCTGGTATACTTCGCACCCTTTGCACCAGTCTAATTGTATTTTAAGTATTCTTTTATTGTATGGGCTAAGGATAAGGCCGCCCGTTGCTCTTCAACATCTCTTAACATAATTTACTTCTACCGTTCAAGTGCAATAAAGTGTAAACAAATAAGTATATTATACAATATGTAAATATAATAGAGTGTAGTGTGCAACATACCTTATCAAATCTCCAGTTAATTACGCGTAAAGATAACGGTCTTACTATACTGTTATTTTATTTTGCAACAAAACGGTCGGTGTTTTAGCGCTGTGACATTACCTGACCTGTTTAACTCTTGTAACGTAACCGCAGATTACAAGATTGACAAACAATAACTAACTGTTTTATGCCGAGGCTTTGTTTGCCGACGCCATTGTAATTAATATCACTAGACTATGGTTACAAAGATAACATCTTATTAATAATATACTTAATAAAAACTAAACAGTTCAATGATTTATCTATACCAAACATACTTTGCCTGTTAATATTAGTGATTTCAGTCTACCTATAATCTAATATGTAAAATTCTCGTGTCACAATGTTAGTTCCCGTATTCCTTCTAAACGGCTTGACCGATTTTAACGAAATTTTATATGCGTATACAGTAGGTCTGAGAATCGGCCAAGATCTATTTTCCATACTAAGTAATAAGGGGTGTTCACCCTTTAAAAAAAATTACGACATTTTTTTCTTTTGTATATTGTGGCTTTTAAATATACATGCAACCCTCAATTTATACCTTATTATCACCGATCCGTATTTTTTAGTAATTTTATGGCGTTTGTCGTGTCAACTGGTAATAATATAAAGCAAACAAATTTTTAGTCAACGCTAGTCTGTTCTTCATAGATTGTTTTAAAACATCCAAGGATTTTGCGTATAAAAATATTTTGAAACTATGAAGTAAATCCGTTTTAATAAACTTGGCAAGAAGATCAAATAGAATGTTACTTTCTTGAATATGTTAAATGAGTCGAATTAATTACGAGGGTAATTTACGAGTATTTGATTATGAATAGTATTTTAATAGTCGTTCAAAAGTTGTTAATTTCTGACTAAAGATTTTTTGACTTTATGCAGATGCGTTGTGAATTCCTTTGAATTATTTGTATGTTAACAGAAAATCGCGGTCATTATGGCCTTAACGAGAAATAACGATAACCTTGGTGTTACCACTGCTAGGCTTCATAAAGTTGGTCATATTTTATGTATGCCTATATAACAAAATCCCAATTTGTTGACTCTGTAAGGAAATGTACAAAAGTTGTTAAACAGAAGCTTATAGGAAAGTCGTTTTATAAATGATCTGATTATTTCCATGGTGTAGTACGTAGTTTAGAAATTTGCTCCAGCTTAGCCTTGCTTCAAAACGTATACTGGGATCTTTACCTAAAAAACCAAGCCGAGTTTCTGGCTTATTCTCAGCTTGGCGTAAGAACCGTCGTAGAATCGTCTAAGTAAACCTTACTAAATAGAAAGATTTTGACTTTCTAAGAATTTATCTATGAATAGTTATGAAAGTAGATGCTACTTGTGTCTATGCCTTCTGAACTTAACAGCTCTTATAAGCGGTGTCTGAACAAAATGTATTTATATCATGAAAATCCTTGGTATAGCAATAAAAAATTAACTTACACTTATTTGAAACCATTAAAATTTTTAATTATCTCTTACATACACATATCACGAAATATTTAGTTCGAATGTTAATATTAGTAACGGATGCAAATAAATGTCTACGCAACGTGAGTATCAATGAAGACATATTTGTGTTCAGTCAAATTTAGAATTAAATTTTTTCATAATATGGATGGACGCCATTTTGGAATCGCGCCAAGATCCGACAATTATATTGAGATCCGTAAAATTGCTACTGAAATCCCCGTTCGACCTACTTCTTGATATATATCGCTAGCCGGGGGAGATCTTACTAAATTGGATACAATGTAAATTCTTAAATATACGCAATTAAATCAATAGTTTATCACTCTTTTATTGAAACGTTATGAATATGTTAAATTCAATGCTATTTAATTAATGAATCTCGATAATATGAAACATTTATACATACAAGCTGGTTTTCTTAAATATTTATAAAGTTATCTATATGTGATTAGTTTGTTTTATTTCGAATATCTATATTCTTTAGATATATATCGATATGATATATAGATGTGATATATCTGTATTAATCAATTTTAAAACGGCCTTCAGTGTTGCCATTAATAACGTTCACAATAATGTAATCAAATGGTATCAACATCAAAGCGATTACTTAACGAACCGGTGTAGGAACGGACATGATCAGGTCCCGATATCAAACTAGATATTTGCATACGCCCCGGCCGTTCACGGTTATCGTGTTATGTTATTTTGATGTTGCAACACTGGTGGTATTTCAAACGCACAGATTAAATATTAATATTTTATAATAAGTGTAACTCAGAATAACGACAATGTCGTTGTCTATTGGCTGCTTTTACCCGTTGACTTGTTCTGTGGCCTGCCTTACTATCGGTGGTGAATTTATCGAACATCGACATCGACATTTGTGATGACGTATAATAGATGATACAGTGTGTATAAATATGGATGTGTATGTGTAATATAACTTTTAATATATAAAAAATGAAGAAAATGGTGAAAGATATCATGCATAAAAAGTTTCTTGCGCAGTCTTGAAAAGACAGGCGAAGAACAAAGGTTAATAATGTTTCTTATGTCATTATAATAACCGTATCAGTCTGCTGATAGCTACTCATATATCGTAGAAACAGTCAACTCCATCGTTGCTCAAAAAATCTAACTCCCGTATCCAAATAGTTTTGAAAATGACAGATGAAGCCTCTTATTTCTTTCTTCATTCGAATTTCGAAGTATATAAATCCATAGACAAATGAGGTGTCCATCCGTAAGAGGTTAACTATATGTGATGTGACGTAAATGTTACCACAGATAACCCAGTAACCTTGGCAGTGGACTTGAACTATGCACCAAAGTTGCGCCAAATATTTGTGCCAACATTGAAGGTCACCAGTGATTAGATTCACTTCCATTTATTGAATTATATTGAGGGAATTCTTTTTCTTAACTCACGCACCAGAAGAAGACACAAAAAAGTATGTGACTGTGAAAAATATGAAAACTGTTATCCAAAATAGTTCAAGATTTTAATAAAACTAATCAAAAAACTTTAATAATTAAGCGTGGGCTTCAAAATCAATAGAGACCTGAATTATAAATATTTCATAATATGTTTATCTCGGTCCAGAAAATTAATATTTGAACAATTAGACTCGTTTAAATTCAAAATCACAAATAAAAATTACCGTTAACATAAAAAAGAACCATTTACAACATCTGTGCAAATTAAGTATTGCCTTTAAAGGTGCAAGCGCAATGAAAACACTTATCCGAAAATAAGACGATCGTTCGAGCGTTGATTTACACACGATAAACAGTATGTGTGTCTGTATGTCCGCGTTGCGTAATTTGTTATAACACGAGTTAGTTCACTGGCGCCATACATGTCGATTGTCCGCTGTTTCACACCATTTGATATTAAATGGCTTTCGGACCCT
The DNA here is from genome assembly GCA_951799465.1 of Leptophobia aripa. Lineage (NCBI taxonomy): Eukaryota > Metazoa > Arthropoda > Insecta > Lepidoptera > Pieridae > Leptophobia > Leptophobia aripa. The sequence goes on along the minus strand of OX637266.1, from coordinate 7,384,419 downwards.
GGGGTACAAGTGCAAAGACGCTTATTAAGGAAATAAGTAGGCGCCTGGTTCAGTGACTCAAGAGCTGGTGTTGATCTCTCGCGATACAGCGAGAAGATCCAGCAATGGGTACTCTGCCACAAGGACCCAAACTATTTGAATTTGTTTTAGTATTTTGGTTGGTTTTGTTTATTATCACATATGTTATGGTTATTGTGTATACACTAGATATTATTGTTAACTAGTTCCTATATAAAAATAATTATTACGTAATAATAATGTTAACGTAGAAATAAATTCTGAACTTTTTTTTATAAACTATAATAAAAATAATAATTTTAGTTATTCGCTATCATCTAAAGTTCTGTACAATTCAATGAAATTATAAAGTTCGTATCGTTTGCAAAACTGGCAATTATTATAAATGTATATTATATTTTAAAATAAACCATAAAATATACAAGTATAAACACATTCGTCTATGACTCTCATTTAATTCACTTTTGTTTTGTTTTGTATGTATGTGTGTTTATAGTTTTAAGACATCCTTTTTTAGCGTCTATAGTTAGTCTTAGTTAGTAGTTAGACTTAGTTAAAGTTATTATTGAAGCAGTATAAATGTTTAAGTTTATATTCAGTCTGTGTACTATGTATTGGACATTTTATAAGTATGCGCGTAAACATTTAGCTGCATTTTTAACTAGATTTAGTACGCAGACGATATATCACTCTTCCCTAAACATAGACTATCACGAAAAGGCGATAACCTCCAACATGTTATAGATATATTGAATCCAGATATGTAAACACTGATATGAAATGCGTCAGTTGCAAGGCCATTATCATAACGATAAAGGGTTATTGTCCCATTTTCTAACGGACCTTACATGTTATAGAAAGTCGAATATGGATAAATTATTTTTTTATTGTTGCAGGTAATTTAGGAGACGAGAGTGGGTGCATATTGAAATAACTATTCTTTGCTTTGAAGCCGACAAGGTATTTAGGTTAAAATCTAATATTTAAGATGCTGTACACGAAACCAAAATACATACACAAAGATATGTCAAAGTATGTCAAAAAATGTCACATTAATTAGGGGCAATCGTGCACGGAATGGGGCTTTGGTGACGAAGGCTTGCTTCGGGAACCTCAGCCAGCAATGGATGCCTGCTGGGCTGGAAATTGTCAGGGATGTTAATGTTTTTATTTCAATCTTCTAAATAAGGTATCTTGTTTTATATCTTTAACAGTATACAACGCATATGTTACGATCAAATTAAATTAGCCGGTTCCATTTCGCGTATGGTCAGCCTAATTAATCGTTTTCTTAACTTTAAGTAACATACACACACAAGTGACATTTTTATGACAGGGTTAGGTTAGTGTAAATGTGTCGGCAATTGGCTCAGCATCGCGACAGTTCAATCCTTGAGTAGCCTTACAATGCTTTGTTATTTTAATTGTCAGTAGCACAATTTTGTATTAATTGTTTATTTTAAAAGAGCAGCTATCGAGTTTCTTGCCGGTTCTTCTCGGTAGATGACTGCCTTCCGAACCGGTGGTAGTGTAAAAATTGACGATTCAAAAGTGTCTTTATAAAGACCTACTTGAACAAAGATATTTTGAGTTTGAGTTTGAATGAAGTTTTAATTGTGTGTGTTATTGGCTTCGGCCGTAAATAAATAAATAAATTTAACCTTATACCCGATGTTTGCCTGCACTTTACTAAATCTATACGCCTGCGTAAAGATAATGTCTTTCAAAAATAAAATTAATATATACACTTAAACTGATATGCTATCAACTAACCCAGATCCATATAAAATTCAAATATTTACTGACATTATTCTGTCATTCTCATAATTATCTTATAGAAGCCAGTCGGTGTATAAGGTTACTTATATAGCCTTTATAGTGAGACCGGGTTTTTCTTTCGTTAGCTAAATAATAAAAAAGATATAACCCTAACTGATTGATAATGTTAAATTAATTGCTTAAGTGAATTTAATACATTTTTGATTTTCAGTAATTAAAGGTTTTTGATTCTCTCTACGTAATTATTTAACAGTTTTAAACATTTGATAACAATTAAAGGGTGCGTTTATTGTGTTGGCCAAACAGAGCATCGCTAGTCTAGGCGCCATCTTGTTGTCAGTGTCCGACATTCTGTGCGGTCTTTGACGAACTCTGTGGCCACAATTTTTGGCGGGAAAATGAGAAAGGTTTAAAATTAGAATAGCCTATATTCTAATTTGGAACTGGTGGTTCCTAATTCGAGCAAATTCTCCAGCCAGTTATGATATAGACTTTTGAGTATTAAAATTACGTAAAAAAAAGTCATTCACGAGTCACTTGGATTCGAACATGTTCCAAGAACAATATCGCAACCAAAAAACACGTCAAACGAAAAGTTATTTCGTAAATACAGAACAATTCACCAACGGTCTCGCATTCAGACCGCAGGCCATTGTTTTTCAAATTGTTTTCAACAAATATTTTTTAAATTGACATTTTTGTTCGTGTTTCAACGTAAAGCGGACGTAAAAATGTGGTTTTAATCCCACTTCGGACTACAGTATGTTTACAAGTATTTCATAAAAATAAATCAGTTTTAACGCTACGTTTTACTAAATACTTCTCGGTCTACGTAGTATGAAAACAATACGACAGAGTACTTTGATCAAGTTTAAAAACATATCATATAAAATACACATATACATTTTTAATTTTTTTTACCCCTTTTTATTCTATAGCCCCATAGTCAAAAAAATTAAACACATTTTAACACTTAAATGGTTAAATAGGTGGGGTTATAGGTGACTGGAAGAGATCGCCTGTTAGCGATAAGGCCGCCCGTTGCTCTTATATGTTCTAACATCTGTTAATGTCATTTGCTTCTAGTGTTTAAGTGCGATAAAGTGTTAAATAAATAAATAAATTAATGCCAATATGAATAAGGTTTAGCATGTAAATCATTTTTTGTTTTCTCTGTGGTTACGTTAGAAAGTCCATTTGTAAAACTAAACTGAATTAACACTCCTACGCATGTAAGACGACGGTTGAAACGTTACATCAACAAGCCGTTTACATAGTCACTTGCATTAGCTGCCGATTACTGCCTAGACTTACTGGCGCGGCCTTGTACTGCGATCTAGGCGTTTAGATCATTAAGTTTAAGAGCTCATAACTATTTTAATTAAACGACCTGTAACCATTAAAGTATTAGAGATTCAGTATTCCTCGGAATATGTACTTCATTGGTGTTCAACTAAATATTCGAAAAGATATTACGGTCGATATAAATGTAATAGAAGTAATTATAAGCACAAAAGCTTGCACTGCACACGAAATCGAAAGTTCAAAGAGTCACCAACAACTGTGAATTTGTCCCCATTGGACTTAGAGATAGATTTAAGATCTTGGGGGTAAAGTGCGCAGGCGCTTATTAAATAATTACGTAGTCTGTACCGGTAACTCGAGTGCTGTCTCATGCTTAACGTATGAGCTTGGCGATACAGCGAAGTAATGCCAGCATTATGTTTCTGGAATAAGTCATGTAATTAACATAATTTTATATGAAATATTTATTTTAAAAGAGCAACTGTAGAGTTTCCTGCCGTTCCTTCTTGACAACTTCCGAACTGGTGGTAGTGTAAAAATTGACGATTCAAAAGTGTCTTTATAAAGACCTATTTGCATAAAGATATTTTGGGTACACTGCCACATGGAACATATTTTTTTAAATTTAATTTATTCCTTTAGTTTTTATTATGATTTATTTAAGTATTTAATAATTGGTATAAGCATACGTTTCATTATGTCGAACTTTTTAAATACTTAATTTAAACGCCTAAGTATCAAGACATCTGAATCCAATTTCACGCATCACATTGCGACATTAAGAGCACGCGTGGGCCGCGTTGATAGTCAATGTAATTCAAATTTATACTAAAAGCAACCTACTTATGTCAAATATACGGGTCATTATCCGATAAACGATATCCGGGCTTGGCTTGTTTTTAATTGTTCAATCTTAATTTGTTACAATCGGCTGCTAATTGTTATAAAATTAATGTGATGTTTATGACACACTACTCTTCAGATACATAGTCTTTACAACCAGAAGCTACAAGTCAAGTTTGAAAACACATTTATCGAACTAATGATGGCATTACCTCGCTGTACCGCGATGCATATACACGAGCAAAAGTACCAGCTCTTGGGTCACCGGTATTTTATTTCTTACAATATATTAATTCACTCAATAGCAGACTAGTTTTGATATTACATACTATAAAACTTTTGAGTTCTGTCTGGTGCCTTTGACTTCAAGTCAGACCAATGATCTTTGCTTACTCCATTGTAGACCGTCAGGTCGAAATGTCCTTATCACAGTATTTAGGGCGAATCGTTTGTGGTTTTTTTTTGGTCCACTCATTTTGGCTTACCGAGAAAACCACGGCATAGGCAGACTGATGCGCGGTTTAAATGCCGGTTAAAATAAGGACAATAATATGTGTTAATTTTTGTGAAATCTGAAAAAAACGTCCCAAGCTTTTTTACCTTTAAATAGTCTTACACATTAATAGGACTTGCTCAACATTTTTTGCTAAAGATATTTTAGAAGTTATTAAGAGAGAAATATGAAACATCATTTGGGAGTTTATTAAGTAAATGTAATCATTTGTGTCTAATTAGTTGTGAGTTATCATTATTTAATACTAATAAATAACTTACACTTGACAAGGAAATTGTAGGCGTGAGATTAACGATCAATAAATACTCGGAAAGTGAAGTTCATATATCTTTTCTTTAATTACGTTGCGATTTTTATCAATTAATCGAATCGCATTTTTAAATTAATCTTTTATTTTTTTACTATTAAACTTTATATTTCATAGTTAGTGGGTTATTAAATGACTTAACTAAATATAGAAATAATACAACTTAAATAATCCAATTTAATAACTAATTTTTTTTTAAATTTTGTTCTTGTCTGTATAATGCTCTAGATTTTAATCGTATCGCGATGCTTTTAACTTATACATTGAGCGAGGAAAGCATATATATGTAGCTATATTCATAACCAAATGTAACAGAAAAATAGTTAAAGTTATAAAAAAAACTTGTTAAAATATTACCAAAAAAAGGCTTTAATCAACAATAATTATTTGGTAATGGTGTAGCTTTAGATTTACTACTACTACAGTCCTAAGGCCCCACGTCGGGGCATAGGGCTGAAAACATATTAAGTGGTATGCAAAATGTGCATACAAAATTTCATGAGATCAAACACCACGATTATTTATTAGATTTATTCTTTTACTCGCATGAATAAAACATTGTCTATTGGTTCGCTGAATACCAATCAAGCATTACCGGTTTGATTTTCTTATTTTATGTATGTAGTTATTGTGTTTTTGTGTTGATAAGTTCTAATGTATTTCTTCTGTGAAACGTGATATATTTTTATGTAATGTTCTTTTACGTTTTTTTTTTAAATATTGCCTTTACGAAAGTATATGATGTTAGAATATAATTAACACTTATCAAATCGTGCAGTTAACTAGCTAATGTGTATAATGTTTCGATGAAAAATTTGGAACCTCAAACCAGTTGCATTATAAAAATATTTTTACCTTCTCTAACGATGAAAGTCTGTTAAGTCTTAGTCTGGTATGTAAGTATTATTTTATTTAGTTGTGACTTTTGTTACTTTATTTTATTTTATTTTACTTAATCCTAAAAAAAGTGTACACAATAACAATAGATTAAAAATAAAGCCAAAATAAGGTTAAACATAGAACCGGAAATAGAATCTAAGATCAGAAACAACAATAACAAAAAAACACGAACAGAAAAAAATATATATATACATATGAACAAGTGGAGTATATAAAGTGAAGAACGAACATTTTAGTGTGTGTGTGTATTAGTGTGTGCAATGGTGTTGCTGTGTGAGTGAGTGTGCGAGGTTGAGTCTTAGTTTTTTTTTAAAGAATTTCTACTTGTATTGTTGTAGCATTTTACTCAGTATGTGCTAATTAATGATTTTGTTTGATTGAAAAAACATTTTGAAAGTCCGATTTGGAATGTATGTATAAAACGGCGTCGCCTTTTTGAAGTCAAGTCTGTTTGAATCTTCATTCATATAAGTTATAGTGATATTAAAATTGAAGCTGTGTTTGGGCTTTTTAGCTATGTTTATGTCATGATAGACACATATTAGCAGACTATATGTAGTATACTAAAATATACCCAGGATTTATTTCAATTTACCAGAATTAGAAGCCTTTATGGTTACGCAAACAGAAAGCAAAACCAAAAAAAGTTTTTATCAATCTTTGTTATTTAGATGATCTGAATAAAGGCCGGCAACGCACTCACGAGCTCCCAGCCACGTATACTTACCACCATTATACTTACACGTATGAATATCTAGTGCCATATTTCTCATTGATATTAAAACACAAAACAATATAGATAATTTGATCCTTATAACAAACTATAGCTCGTATTTCATGCGTTATGACCATACCTATGATACGGTATACTTTAGCATATAATTCCGATGTTTAGGTCAATGGCATCGCGTATGCGGGCGTTTGTTATTCAATTAAGACTTTCTATTTATATAACACGTTGCTCATGCAAAATAAGTCATACAATATTTGAAAAAAAATAATTTTATATTTCATACGTATTTTGAAAGAACGCATGAGTAAGCGATGTAAATTATCTACTTATTTTTATATAAGTTAGGTAATAAATTAACTCCAATAGAACATGGAATAAAACAACCATGCCTTTTTCTTGGTCCCGTACTACAGGCGTAGACGATAACCTAAACAGTATAGAACATTTTGTATAAGAAAATATAACACACAAGTTAAAATCCAACATCACAATGAGAGTTACAGCTTTATCTTACTTTAATTGCATAATATGCGTTAAAAAGTAAAGATATATGGTGAGACTGTTGTGAAAGATAAGCTACATATATTGACCGTGGTTGTGCGCCAATCGGGAAACTCATGTGTGAAAACCGATTTCCACATGAGTTTCAGCACTCCCAGTAGTCGTTATCGCAGTGACTAGTATACAATTAGAAAGAAAAGAAGAACGTGTCAAAGTCAAAATATCTTTATTCATTAAGGTACATAGGACTATTTTGAATCGTCTTAAATCTAAGTGATTCTACGCCTGTTTACGCTGAGAAGAAGCAGGCAAGAAACTCGGCTTAGTTGATTTTTTTTGGAAATGATCCCAGTACACTTCCTAAAACCCGGTATGGTGTGCCACCTGCTCTTTTGCCGCCTGTTCAATAAAAAAATGTGACCTTCTAAATAAGGCCCTAGTAACACATAATTCAAAGATGTACTAAGTCCAAATAACAATATTGGTTAGTTTACAGCCTTCGTAAACTTTACTGTTAATTGGACTCTATGCTTCAGTGTTTTCGAGTGATATACTTAAATGCCTGTCAAGGGAATTGTACCTATATACCAATGGTGCTATGGCGTATAATGGCGTACTGTTACAAAAATTAAATGCTCCCACGGATTGCATTCGATTCCCCAGTTTTGATTGCGAAACTGATGGGTTCTAGGTGACGATGTAGGGTTGCCACCTTTACCGTTTTAGATGAGAAGATGTATTAAAATAAGATTTACAACAGTTTATTTAATATTATATTACTGAACTAACTGATAAATGTAAACATTTATAAATTGCGTTGTAACAAATGCTACTTGATTTGTGTATATATATAAACTTAAACACTCAAGGAGTACATAGTCCTGGTGGCATTTCCTCGCTGTATCGCGATGTTTATGTGTAATTCTTAAAGCGCCTGTGCACTTGACCAATGAGGATAAATCAAAGTTTGACGAAAGATTCTTGTACTTTGACCTTGGGTATTACGCAAGCTCTGCGCCAGCTTTTGTGCTTTCCCGAGAGAGGTGGGACGGGACTGTGTATCAACATAAGATACGTGCTAGTTACTCAGTCTTAGTTAGTCTCAAAACCCGTTTAAACTTTTTAATTTCTTACGAGTTAAGTTACATATTTACAATGGTGGCAACCCTATATGACGATTAGGAAACTTAATGTCAAACGATGCAGTGTTTAGAGCTTGATTAATTGGCATAGACAACTTTGTAACACAACTCGATTCTGGTTCCAACTTTCATAATCTAATTACCAAAAAGCTAGCGTAGATTTCATTGATACTTTTGACTATATAAAGTTTTATTGTTTTATAAAGATATTGGCCCATCCGCTGATGCATGGTGTAGTGCTTGCTCTTTACAACCGTACTGTAACATGCTTGATGATTTAAATGACTGGCGGAGAGTTTCTTGCCAGTTCTTCTCGTCCGCTGTACGCCTGTAACTGGAAAATGTAATTTTTTTACTATTCATAAGTGTAGGAAAGTTGATAAAACATTTACACAGATCAGATTTATAAAAAAGGTTTAGAAATGTCCAACCTCCTTCCGTATTCGCAGAATTGAGACCGAGAGACGTAAACATAAATTATGCAAGAGCTTGAAAGGTAATCGGAGGTGTCGGGTTTAGGTCACAGTAGCTCTAGACTGTGAGAAGGTGTCGTCTGTCACCTGGCCACACCGTTAAGAAATTCCTTTATACACGTTCTGTAACTTTGGCGCCTGCCTTAGAATACTGCCTTTGATTTCTGTGTTGTGTTCGTTTGACTATAATAAACATGACGTTCGCAAGGAAGGCATACTATGGAATATATGAGAGTGATACTTGGATATTAATAAAAACAATAATTAATATCGTTAATCGTTTAAAGGACAATGTGTCAGTTTAACAGAATTCTAAGCAATTGTGAGCATGTTGTGAGTAGATTAAAAAAAATAGTTAAACAGAACCTTTAATAAAAGCTATATATATAAAGCGTTACATAAATATATGATTACTTTGATACTATTAAAGTTTTGAAATTAATTTGTCTTCAGCTTCTCCTTGCCCCAGTAGCACTCGCAACCAAAAACAAATAACCAAGCTGAGTTTCTTGTTTGCTTATTCTCAGCGTACACACAGACGGCATTCACTTAGGCTTATAAGAATAATATAAAATATCAATTGTTGCAAAGTTATTTTTAAAGTAACTTTATTAAATAACTATTTATAAACTAACACTCGAGTTATTTTTATATTAACAGGTATGATGGACATCCGTCATTATAAAACGCGTTATACATTCGTTACGTTGCCACAGATTAGAATTCACATTTAAGTACGTAGCTCGGTTTTCACTTGTGAAAAAGTTTCTAGTGCAAATTTTGTTTTTATAGTACTTACTTAGGGCGAACTAAACTTTTAACAATGTTTGTATATATTGAGACTTTTGGATCTTGTTGTACAAGTGAACAGGCGCTTATATAAGAATTAGATTTTTTGAATTAATTTTATCTTCCGGTGCCCATCCTTTCCCCTTCCCCATCCTCTTCCCCTACCCCTCCATTTCCTAATATTCTTTTAAAGGCCGGCAACGCACTCACTAGTTCCTAGCCACGTGAGTGTCTATGGGCGGCGTCTTCACCTTCATGGTGGGCCTCCTGCTCGATTGCCCCCTCTTCCATAAAAAAAAATTAGTAGGTCTGGTAGTCAGTACCGGTTGCCCACGAGCTGGCGCTTTTCTAGCTTACTTATTACGATACATCGAGGAAATGCCAGCATTACTCTGCCACAAGGATCAAACTTTTTATATTTATGTGTTTTTTAAATTGTATATACATTAATAAAACAATTGTTATAAATTTGTATACTCGTATTCCATCCGTCCATAGTTTTGTACAAAAATTGACAAAAATCCAATTCAAAAACAAGGATGCGTTCCTGTTGACGCTCAAACTCGAGGGAAATTGTATTTTATAAAGCCCGTTTTAAGTACAGGACGTAATTACTTAGCACGTGCACAAAGCAGACAAAGGCCCCTCTCGATGCCACCCCCGGTGATCAGCTATTGTGTTGACGGCCTTTGTGTACCAATCGGGTGTATTGATTATAATTGATTAAAAATGCATGCTACGGAGAACTTTGTCACCCAACTGCAGTCGTCTTCCAATCAGTTATTTAAGTCAAAAAATAAATATTTTTTAAATAAAATAAAAACTTTGTGGGTTCTAAATGCGGTCTGAGAAAATAACCACTAACTCAGCTGGTTATTTTTTGCACTCATCATTTAGATTCATTCCGAAGCTTCGTTTTATCGTATCATTACACTATAATAAGCAAAGGCAGAGTAAAGAGCGTACCACTTCCTAATAGGCCGGCAACGCACTCACGGCGTCCCAGCCACGAGAGTGTCAATGATTGACTTCACCTATATGGGGAGCCTCCTCATTTGCCCCTCCATAAAAAAAATTGTTGTTTTATTGTTGTAATGTATAAATTACATATAATCCGCATTTTAATTAATACATGTTGTAGATCCTGTCTTCCCAATCGCCGTGTTTAAATTTATTTGAAACTTTAATGGTCTGAACGAAAGCTGTAAATGTATTTAAAGTGAAAAGTATTTGTAAAACTGAAAGAATTTCTTTTTAACGATTACGTCGCACGCGCTCGTTAAATTGTACGATCGTAAATGTCCGTATACACAATAATTGCTTTTTGTTTTGTATTAGTTTGCCTTTATTTCGTAGTGGTTCAACTAGTCCATTTTAGATTTCTCAATTCTACTTTAACTCGACCGTTGGGCCTTCCTAAAAGTTTGCACTAAAAGTTTGTAGGCTGTAAACAACCGTTTGAAGTCGGCCATTTTGTTTTAAAAAGAGGTCTTATTTTAAATAACATATATATTAAAACCATTGAGGTACATATAGTCCGGGAGCGCTATAAATGATATTAATTAAACAGTAAAAAAAAAAGTTTTTTTAAAGTTTTATAATAGTCGAGGTTGAATTTGAATTTGTCCGGAAAATATCATAAAATATTTTTGTATTTTCTCTTTGGTTTTTTTGCTGTGAAAAAATTATCATATTTTCATATTTTTTTAAGGTTCCATTTACGAGGTAACAATTATTTTTAGTAAGTTTTCTACGTAATTTTGTGTTTTATTTTTCTAGGAAGCTTCTGACACAAAAACCATTCATTCCTAGTCAAGTTTTTCCACTGACGAGAATGCTAGCTCACCAAATAGGGATAAATCAGGATCTATCTGTTCGGGTTCACGATCCATGTATTTATATAGTTTATGTATGACTCAGGTTTCATTTAATGAATTACATTTAAAATCTTATATGTTAACATAGTTCAAATATTTGAACTAAGGTTAGGTTAGTTAACTTAAAAATATTTCCTAGAGCGGCGTTCTGTTAAGATAAACATATGGGTCTTTGTTAATTACAATAATTTTAATATTTTTTTCTTAACAATATAAAACCTATTTAAATTACTTTTTGTGTGATCTGTGGTGGGATTGCATTAAGGATCGAAACACGTGATATTTCGATTATTATCTGTGAGCAATAAGAAAAATGAGCACAGACTATATTCAAAATTCAAATACAGAACAATGATGACATCGTTGTACAATTCTGATGTATATCTTAACAAGTTGTGTTACCACACAGCTATAAAGTAGGAGATATAATCGGCAATATACGTTAGAATTTCTTTGGAAAGTGCTTTATGCTTTAATAAACGAAGGGTTTGGGATCATGCAGCGAGTTTTATACCTTTAAACAGGTGGGATATGATTTTAAGGTTCTAGTGAGATATATTTTAATTTTTAAAATTCGAAGTTGACACACTTGTCATTACAATTTTGTTACCGAGGCGTCCCAGTAGGTTGTCACAAGATACCTGTGTTGAGAATGTCGTCTATAACAATAACAATTTAAAAAAAAATATTGTGTATGCTTCTGAGTATGTGTACGGGTGTGTGTGAATTAATGACACACAATTGACTGACCGCAAATGTGAACAGTTCAATTGTAATTAAAATTTAAAAAAAAATTGTATCGGCTATATAACTTTGTAAGTTGGTTTCATTTATACTTTTTTTTATCAAATTGTTATAAGAATTTTATAAAGGCTGCGTTGGACTTCATTCCTATTCCGTTCACGACAATCGTACATCAACTTTTTCCGAGTTCCTTTGATTAATGTTCAGAGCCCTTTGTTCTACGACCACAAGGATGTTATCGTGGGAAAATATGATTTATACTTTTTATACATCGGAATAACTTGCCTTCCTTCTGATGATTCTTAACCGGATTTGTAAATTCACTGCGGGATATTACCAGTATAAGTTTAATATTTCTAAAGCATATTTCATTTACTGCAAGTCGATAATACAAAATTAATATTTCATATAAAAACAATATGATTTATCTAATATATAAAATTGACGTGTCACAGTTTTCGTTCCTTTACTCCTCCGAAACGGGTTGACCTGATTGATTCTCCTGAAATTTTCTGAGCATATTGAGTAGGTCTGAGAATCGGCCAACATCTATTTTTAGAGATATTTTTTTTATTTATTTTTTTGGCAAAACGACGTTTGTCGGGATCAGCTAGTTTTATATATAACAAAACACTAAAACCGATGAGTATAAAAATTTAATAACACACATTTTAAAAAAATGACTAAAATTTCAAATGTACCTTGCACCTAGGCAGAGTGCCCTTAATGCTGGCTTTTTAAAAAAGCACCAGATTTTGGTTATCCCCCTCCTTAATTCTTCAATAAGTGCTTGTGCACTAGGTCCAAAAGTTGTTGAAAATTGTAATTATTGAACACCCATCAAGGTGAAGAATCAAGGATGGCCATCGTGAGGCACATAAAACTTTACACAAAACTTCTATGCCTTATATTATTTTTTCATTTTTTAAATAGGTAAGGTAACTGACTGATACAAAATCCGAAGTCAACTTTTTGACAGCCCTAACAAGTTACGTCAGCATTTAACAAGTGTTGGTTGAAATGGATAGTTTACACAATGTTATTAAATTAGTGATGTGCCGATTGTATTTTTAACGGATAACATTCGGCGGAACATTGTGTAATAAATCGTTTTTTTTCAAATTTTATATTCATTCGTGTTATTCTAGTACTAAGATTTTATTAGCGAAATTGATAAGTATTCATGATAAGCGTACAATTCCCTAAAAGGCCGGCAACGCACTCATGAGCTCCCAGCCACATGAGTGTCCATGGGCGGCGACTTCACCTTGGTGGGCTTCCTGCTCGTTTGCCCCCTCTTCTATATAAAAAAAAAATTAACAAATAAATATGAATATAAAAGGTTTATTTTTAGTTCTATTATTTGCAATAAGAAATTGCAGATATTTTATTCTATATTTTTTTTCTTGTACCGGATAAACCGAAGTTCAAGCCGCCAAAGTTCGGTAAACAATTGTAAAACAATGTTCAGATCATCCCTATTAAGTCTAAATATGCCAAAAGCTTCGAGAAATACTTTACCTACGTTCACTATTACACTCTAATAATTAATATGTAAACAGAAAATAATTATAATTGAATTAAAAATAGACGCAATATGTGTAATTATTTGTTAGTTTAATCGTTTCTTAGTTTCAATTTTGTTACCTTTGGCGCCATTTTGTAAATACTTTCGGCGCCATTTTGAAAACACCGGTATTCGTTGTTAGTAACGAATTTTGTCATATAATTTAAGAAGAATCTTTGGACCCGACAAGCACTCTTTGACAGTTAGCTTTTCTCTTCTCGCCTCTTCTCTGTTATCTTCGTAAATTTAAAGAAAATTTATAGGTATTCTTGTGTTTCCATCGGAAAAGAATTTCCAATGTTTTCGTAAAGTTATTTTCATTTTCCAATGTGTCTGACGTAAATTTTCTGTTCATTGAATGAACCGTATCGGTGTATGTTAACTGGTGTGATGAAATGAATCAGGAAACGTCACTGAGTCGACCACATTTTAATGTATGTATGAGGTTAATACTTCTTGAAAGGTCAATTACTGTTCAGACATAATCAAGAATATTGATCATTTATTGGTTGTTGGTCAATTTTAAATGTTATATTGTATATACAATAATATTCTCATTTCACCAATTGGTGAGCCCCAATAAGTATTTTTTTTAGATGCTAACAGAAATGATACACTAAAAAAAATGTTCGTCGCGTAATTGTCCCGGATCGAATCCGGGACCAGATATTCCAGTATACGTTTCTATAGTTCTAGTTAAGTTTTTTTTAAAGGGATTATTCAATAATATAATTTATTATTGAATAATCCCTTCCAGCTTTAGTATTTTATAAATTAAATAAATGTTATAAATGTGAAAGTAACTCTGAATGGCTTTTACACTACTGAACCGATTTCGGTCAAATTTAGTATAGAGATAGACTATACTATATAGAAGGACATTTTCTCGCGAGGAGGATGAAATAGATGTAAGCTTGTATAAAAATTTGACCAGAACTCTGTCATTTATAAACCCATTTTCAATTTTTGTATTTAAACGTATGCGAACGAAGTCGCGGACAAAACCTACTAGTATTACATAGTTGAAGTTACTAATTGTTTATTTGTATGTTAAAACCTTAAATGATCCTTCACGACTTTAAATACTAGTAAGCTAGTAAAAATAGAACTGCCAATTACCCGGGTTAGAAAAGAAAGCAATTTAATTATAATAGTATTTATAATTATAACAAAATACATTGCTCGTTTTTCGCGTGTCGCTTGTCGGATGTCGATGGTAGCTGTCTATGTAATGCAAATAAGGTGTCAATGTCGCGATCACAGGATGTACTCGCTGCCAACAAATTAGCCCTGAGGTGGCGTGAGTCATGTATTGGGGTGAACATTTTTTTGATTAATTCAAGACAATATTTCCTTCGACAAATTTAATTATATTATTGTAAGGCAAAGGTTATGCGCGAATGAGTAAACTTCAAAAATTCTCTTCTCGTATATAAACCTTTTTTTTTTAAATATTTTTTGCTGATAACAAATTTACCTTCTGTGTACGGTATAATGTAAATAGATGTTAGTACAATTAAGAGCAACGGGCGGTCTTATCGCTAATAAGCTCTTCCAGGCAACCCACTTCAGGATTGGTAAGTAAGCTGTCCTATGAAACAATAAATTTAAAAAACGATAAGTTACTAAAATAATAATTAATAAAACCTTTTTTGTTATAAACTTATTGTCGCCCTATTCAATCTTAAGTAAGTCAATATCGCCATACACCGGTTTGTACACGATAAATAATAACATTATTTTACTAGTGGCGCCAGAGAACCGGTACACAGTATTTATTGCTAATTAAAAGTTTATTTCGTTATGCGAAAAAATGCGATTTGGTCATATTATCGATTTCCGCGTAGAGGGCAAGGTTGTGTTACTGTTAAGTTAGTTAAATTGACTTATCAGATGATATCCTCAAAATTTGATATGTATAGAAACTTGAGGTTTCCGAACTTATGGTCCAAAAAAGAACGTACCATATCCTATAAGGCCGGCTATGCACTCACGTTCTCCCAGCCACGTGAGTGTCTATGGGTGGCGACTTCACATTCATGCTTGTTAGTCCTAAAATATTAGAAATA
This sequence comes from Leptophobia aripa, assembly GCA_951799465.1. Lineage (NCBI taxonomy): Eukaryota > Metazoa > Arthropoda > Insecta > Lepidoptera > Pieridae > Leptophobia > Leptophobia aripa. Next base: position 7,368,858 of record OX637266.1, on the reverse strand, counting down.
ATTTATTTATTTCTGATGCACTTTAGTGGATTAACTATATATATATTTACAATTTAAAAATCAAATTGAATAACTTATGATGAATAATTAAAACACTAAAATAAAACTTAAAAGTATGGTCCTTGTGGCAGAGTACCCATAATACATTTCCTCGCTGTATCGCGTTACGTTGAGCCAGAAAAGCCAGCTTGTATCAAATATTATTTAATTATTAATTGTTTTATAGCTAATAAGAATATATTGTGACCTTTTTTCTCTTTGTAGCCAAGTTCCAAAAATTCCGGAATCTTAAAGTTTTTGACAACTTGCCAAAAGTAGATCTTTATTACAGTATGTGTATACTACACATATTCTAAACAGCTTACATATCTTCGTCTCATCTAGCTGCTAAGTGTGAGATGTGAGATGGAGAGAGTACTTAGTAAATGCGTAAAAGTGGAATCCACCATTTGTCTTATCGGGTCGAAATACATTTTAAGTTTAAAATGCTCTCGCGATATTCAACTCATGACAGGACATTCTAGCCCTTAACCTATTGAGTATTATATAGTTTTATGTAACCCGGACTAGTCTTCCTATAAACGTACAAGTTACATCAGAGGTACTCAAACTGTTTATATTTTCCCACGCGTGGTACCGTTATCTGTGATCTATGCGTGCGTTACATACGTAATTTTTTTACATACTATTGTTTATGACATACAAACAGTTGTGTTATAACAAACTACACTGTGAAATGTGTTAAAGAGCCCGTCTCAATGCATACCATGTACATTATTCGTATTTCTTCCTGTATTGTCTGTGTTAAAATTATTTTATGTAGTATACATATGTCATTTTAAATTTGTCTTAATATTTATTTAATAGTGTTAAAAATGCGTGCTGAAGTGATTTAGTAAAATATGATTTGGTTATTTATCCTAGAAGAGGATTAACATCGCCCGTAAAAGTTTTAACTATTTTCATTCATGGTCTGATACAATTTATATTTATAGATATATCTATGAATATAGAACTTTAACGAACTAACTATTTCTTACACGTCCAGTCAAAGATTAATATTACATGCTTAAATAACACTTCCTTATTAGACTTGATAAAATAAGCTTATGTATCCGATTTGTTTAAATTTAAATGTAAATACGTAAAGTTTGAGAATCGATGACCGAACAGGTTCCTTGTAAGGCGGCTTGTATGAACGCCACTTTGCACGCTTAGGTCAGTGTTGCGATTTGTTTTGATTTTAATTGCCTGCAATTAACTAGTATTCCTATGTTAGAGATATTAACGCTTCCCGTATTCTCTACTTATAAACCCTGTTTATCATAGTTGATGTTTCATTTTAATTAAACAAATGAAGTCTTCTTATCTTTCGTTCTCTGCTTTAACATGACCGATTATAGAACTTCTTAAATTACTCAAATCTTATCAAGATATAAAATGTATATAAAATAATTAGCTTAATTCTTGTGAAGTCGTTCGCTCCTACACATTTGTACAGTGTGTAGCTGTCAGTGGAAAATGCCTAGCCTTTGACATCGGTAATGTTGGAATCGTGCGTTGGTACCTCAGTAATTGCTACGGTAATAGCTATTGAGAAGCTTTAAAGCTCTACGTACAATACATTGATGTATGAAACTTTGAATAGAAAATTAGATGTTATTATCTGGCACAAGTGTTAGCGATACTCGTTCATATCCTGGGAGTAGTCTGGGAAAATATCTGATGAAATTTGTAACCTATTTAGATGTGCTGTTATTTTTTGTGCTCTGTCATCTTCTTCGTGGGTTTGACTGTTGTGGTGACCGGTCTCCTTGTATTTTTTAGAAGAGATCAATAAATGTGAAGTCGCAGCCCATAGACACTTGTATTCATAGAACAGACCGCCATTTAATAGACAATTAGTTTTTTCAATATAATGCGTTAGTCTCTGGTTGATTACGATCTTCTATTGTAATAAGTTCATATTCCGCTAAGGCTTTTACAATGCTAGTACCATTGTCCGTAGGAGGTGACATATCTAAAAACATATAAGATCCATATATCCTTTAAAACCAAATCTACCTGCCAAATTTTTATTAGGTTTTGATTATTTCATGATGTCCTTCAGAGTCTACATATAGGTTTTATAGCATATTAACTTATTTCAATAAACGTAAAACTAGACTTTCCGAAGTGCATTTGTGTGGCTATTAAATATGCATTATGTTTTCATTCGCAGTGCAGCCGGTTGTGATTTGAGTCTGTGACGAATCGTGTAATTTGAAGCGATGGTATACAGTCTATATAACTTTCAGATTGTTTAACGCACGTATGTGGGAATCTCATGGGGATCGCATTCATAAACTGAGTCTTTAATGAATTTGTAAGATTTTTTTTGGTGTTTGCAACTTCTTCGGCTTTAGATTGGTAGAAGCGTTGCTCACTTAAAATTTCTTCGCATTTATAAATATACAATGTGGTATTTTTCATTTATATACGATGAAATACATAAATTTCATCAAATTGAGAAACATCATATCAAATAAACGTGTTCTCCAGATACAATAAATTGCTTAAATGAAAACACTTGTATATACTTAAAACTTTAGGAAAAACAATAAATATTTAATACAAGAAAAATCTAAATATTGGATTTTTTTTTCATTTAAGTAAAGTATGAATGTGCCATTGAGCTCCCTCACACTGCACTACGTAAACGACGCAATTTTTTTTCGCAGTTCGCGTTTTGCATTTCCCCGTAGTAAAATTTTAAAATGTCTAGGCTTTCTTCATTCTGTTCCACACTCATCTCAACAATTTAAAATTCATTATAATTAAAATTTGAACTCCCAATGCCTACACTATTCAGATACACATAGTTTATCGAAAGAGATTTAATTACATGTTCATACTATAAGACTAGAATTATTTTTAATCAACTCCCGCGTCTTATTCATTAGTTAATATATAAATAATTACTGTACATTTGATGTAAACTGTAGATAGCTCTGTGAAAAACATAAAATTGCTTTCAAGTGGTGACTAATACAGGATAGAAAGCCATAATGGCAAAATCTTTAGATTGACGATAGATGACATATTTATGTAATTACACGAGGAATATTCATAATCACGCTATAAGAAGAAAAATAGTAATTCATTGAAGGAAATTGTATACGCTTTTTCAATAATCTACGAAATAATATTCCCAATTTTACAAAGCAAAAGTTGTTAGGCAGATTCTTTTATAGTGTAAAGGAACATTTAAAGAATAAAAAAGCTCGGGAATGAGTCGCCCTAAATGCTGTGATAAGGTTTTTCGTAATACAGTAATCACTTAAAAACTGTGCATTTTCTTTTATGAGTTTATATTAAATTGTTGGTACACCTGGTATATATTCCATATACCAACATACCGGAGAGAATCGGAAACCATGCCTTGCCTCCATCACGACAGAATTCTTGTAGCCAATTTCTAAAATTTATGACCGGCACTTGACTTGATAAATGTTAGTAATTCCAACGAAGGCTAGCCTGTCGATTTACTAAGAGCTTAATTGCTAATTTTTCATCATGGATTTATTACACAGTTTAACATTTAATCAATTTTATGTTTATAAGATTTACTTGATTCTAAACACGTAAGTACACTTACCAATAAGATAAAGAATAACAATATACATAATAGTCAAAATGTATTGTTTTAAAAGAAAAAGTGTTCTCTTACTTTAGTATTAAAAAAATCAATAAAGGTTCTTTTAAATTATTAACGATGTTTTAAACTGTTTAATAACTAAATAAGGATAAAACATAATAAATAGTACTAAGATTTTTACCTAAAACACAAGTTAAATCAGTTTACTTAAACTACGTACTAAAGTTTAATTTGTAATCATTGACTCTATGGCTAACTTACATTTGCATACGTAAAAGATTTCGTTTTAAATTAAAATTCAATTGACTTTAAAGTTTTATCGAGTGCCACCCGTAGCGTCATATTCATTACATTTCCTGGCTTGATAAGGGTTTTTGGCATGCGGGCGACCATTTAAAAATATTCATAAACATTGGACGAACTCTTGCGCAGTTATTCTAGGAATATTTGAATGCTTAGGTATTAAAATGCCTTTTTTTCAAATCGTATATAAAAACGTATGATATTATGTATCTTAACCCTCGCGTGCGGTCCAGATGACCTTGCAATGGCACCACAGACGATATCACAATTTATATGGCAACCGAACAAAGCCTTTAATATTTTTTTTCTTATTTTTTGCGCACGCGACTGTCGAGTCGACAGGTTATCTGCTATTTTATGGTCTGTGGTTTACCTATATTATGTTATTAAACTTTTTGTCTTAACGTTTTGTTTTTGTTATATGTGATTTATTGATGAGGTTATGAAATCTTTGTGGTTCGGCCACAGAATTAATGGGAACAAAATGTCCAGGAAAATTTACGGATGATGAAAACAGGGCTGGCATCTATCTACCTGTAACTTTCATTTCTTCTTCTTCTATGGTTTCGTTTATTTCTTGATTCTATGGTTTCGTGCTTTTAGCTAGTTTTCCCTTTTATATAAACATAAAAAAATGTCTTCGGGATTGGTACTTTTTACTACATAAGAGAATCATTATTAATTGTTTATTTTTCCTTTCAGGTAAAATGCTTTACGCACAGAGAAGAGAACGTGGTAAAACATAGGACATAGCTATCAGAAAATTTGTGTAAAATTCTATTGTAATTGTTTAAGTTATTATTGTTTTTTCATAGTAACTGGTAAATTATTATTAATTATTATATCAATCAAGTAGTAGACAAACGTATACCCACGCATGCCTATTCTGGAAAGTCCTGGGAAACCAGGTGGGAGGTATCTATCAAGCCATCCACTCAGACCCAACATTTGTCAGAATCACCATAGTCCATAATATATCCATGATGAAATACATCACATGTCTTATGTCAGATATTCATTACCTATTAAAATCCATTAATAATAATTTAAAGATTATAAGTACCTGAAGTATATTACTAAACATTACAAAACTATATATTTATAAGCACTTAGTTACAAAATTAAAGTTAGGGTAGCAACTGGTGGCATTATCGCATTCAGCTATATTTTCCAAGCAACTGATAAGTGGGAGTTCGGTTTGAGTGGGAGTGCCATGCTGTTACTTAGAGTTTCAGCCGAATGGGCAGGCACGACCGGTGAACTACCACTCTCTCACAGAAATACCAGCGTAAAGTGATACAATTGGACTTTGTTCATTTTGTACTCGCGTTTCGTTCGGTGAGTGAGATCTTCCGGGGCCCATCCCTTCCCCTCCCCCGTCCTCTTCCCCTACCCCCCCATTTCCTAATTTTCCTATAAAGGCCGGTAACGCACTTACGAGCTACCAGCCGCGAGAGTGTCTATAGGCGGCGACTACACCTATATGGTGGGCCTGTTGCTCGTTTGCCCCCTCTTCTATAAAAGAAAATAAACCGAAATAAACCGTTTTTATAACTTCGTTAACATTTTAAATTCGACTCTTATAAATTTTTTTTTAATGAAATATGAAAACACAGGAACCAGAATGAACTCGTAAAGTGAAATCGAACGCACGATGGCGTCTGATAAGCACTGTGCGTGTTTCATAAATGTGTTTTTATTATGCCGTAAAGTACCAAACCGGTTTCGGTAATCGTTTATTGCAATCGTTATAAAAAAGCGCTTTATATGATAAACTGCAACTGTAATTCATGCAGAAATCTAGAAATATAGCAATAAATAAAACAACATATCGATAGTGTACATATATAATGTCTTAGACATACAAACGAATAGAATCACATATAACCATTCATAACTGACTGACTGAATGAGTCATTAAAATTAAAAAAAAATCTTTTACAATACCCTTGGTATTGTAAATTCTATGAGTGGGAGTGCCATGCTGTTACTTAGAGTTTCAGCCGAATGGGCAGGCACTTCCGGAGAAATACCACTCTCTCACAGAAAACCGACGTAAAGTGATGCAATTGGACTTTGTTCATTTTGTACTCGCGTTTCGTTCGGTGAGTGAGATCTTCCGGTGCCCATCCTTTTCCCCTTCCCTCGTCCGTCTCTCCTTTCCTTTAAAGGCCGGCAACGCACTCACGAGCTACCAGCCGCGTGAGTGTCTATGGGCGGTGGCTTCACCTTTATAGTGGGCCGCCTGCTCGATAGCCCCCTCTTCTATAAAATAATAATAATTGTACTCCCTTCGGCGTACGGGATCTGGCAAGAAACTCTCCGGCACTCCTTGAAATAGTTATATACAGTTGTCTTCACAACTGTATTAACTTTTATTGCAACCATTACACCATTCATAAGCTATTGATCAATTTATTTTTTTAACATAATCAGCTTCCAACAAGTGTTGTCGTCAATGACAGTTTATATAATACAATTCTGAATTATATAAAAAATATACCGTCTCCGGTTTCGATATTATAACTTGTGAGTCATTCGTGGATCTGTGGTCGAAATATCAATGGCCTGAGGTGAATTTTATAACCAGAATAAGCGTTTTCTTTTCACACTCAATTCAACTTTTTATTATTGACAATCATTTATCGATATTAATGTTTAGCTTATTTTTATAAATAGTTTACGTGAAATAAGGATTAGTTTGCTTTTTACCACTAGGCTCCATAAAGTTTATTCTAGGCTCCAATATGTTTAATAAAATATCGGATTATATACTTTTGGATTGAAGTTTCTCCAGATTGGCCGTGCTCCAAAAATATTGTAATGAGTTTCTTGCTTCAGCTTGGTCTCATACGAGCAGGCATACATACATTCAAGACAAAATCGTCGTATATTTTAATAAAAGGATTTAATTTTAAGTCAGTCTCTCTTTATTCAGTAAGGTACATTGGACCATTTGAAAGGTCTTCAATCTAAATTCTACGCCTGTTCATACGCGACCAAGCTGAGAAGAAGCAGGTATCAGTATTAATGGTATATATATTAAAGGTATCATATTAATATTTTACATATAGTAGGATGAGGTTATATATTATGTTACATAGTTTGTTAAAACCTCTTTTTGATTATATTAATGCATTAAAGGCTTTTTTGAATAATGTTCGATGGTTCTGTCTGTCAGCGGCTCTTCTGGGTCCTCTCGCCCAACGAGATACTTGATGATACATTTGTAAAATTATTGTTAAATTAAATACAATTATTAAGATGATTATTACTGTTTAAGTTAATATTGCAAATAATATATTATAATCCTGACAATAGATACTTAAGCATATAATGAAGCAATGAGAAATATTAGTACTTAATTGTTAAATTCTCGTGACACAGCTTTCGTTCCTTTACTCCTCCGAAACGGGTTGACCGATTCTCCTGAAATTTTCTGAGCATATTGAGTAGGTCTGAGAATCGGCCAACATCTATTTTTAGAGACATTTTTTTTGACAAAACGACGTTTGTCGGGATAGTAGAGTGCAATCTAAGACCACACGTGATAAGACATCTGATTGAAATAGCATTTTGTATGAAATTGAAATTTGTGTCTTATGACCTATTAGTGAAATATGTATGTAGAACACACCTCACTAGCACATCCCAAGGGTCAGCGGTTGACACTGTCTAATTAATTAACCATGCACGCAACGTGGAGTCGAGTTGTTGCCTTTGTGCCCTAGAAAGCGCCGCGCGTCGCATTTGTAATTGTTCTCAAATATGCTTAGGGTTATACCAGGGTACGAGCGGTTTGAAGTGGACGGATTCTATACAAACTCAAACTCAAAATATTAATTTATTCAAGTAGGTCTTTATAAAGACACTTTTGTCAATTTTTACACTACCACCGGTTTGGAAGGCATCTACCGAGAAGAACCAGCAAGAAACTCGATAGCTGCTCTTTTAAAATAAACAATTAATACAAAATTGTGTTACGAACAATTAAAATAACAAAGCATTGTAAGGCTACTCAAGAATTGAACTGTCCCGATGCTGAGCCAATTGCCGACACATTAAAGGGATCTTTGTCCTCTAAATATTTGTTTATGGCACATTCATAAGTTATGTTAATGCAAAAGTAAGTATAGTGTAAAATCTATATAACTGAAGGGACTGTGCATTTTATGGCGTTATAGAGAGTGGCCATTAAATAGACAGAAGAAAAATCAGAATGGAATACAAACTAAACCAACAAAAGCTAATTGATTTCTACGCTTTAGAGGTTTTTGTTAAATCTAGTTTTAAATAATAAGTACTAAGTATTTATCGCTACCGCTTACGTTAAGGTAATGTTAATAGTCACGCAAACTTGTTCAAGTAAATGTGTTTTCGTTTTGCGTCTTTTTCATCGTTAATGGCAGAAAATGAGCTCTCGTGTCTGGCTTTTTGCGGCGCCAGGACATGATGTATTGCATACAATTATGTGTCAAATGTGACTGTCGGCGACTAGGAATAGGAATTAGTATTATATAGAATAAATTGTGTAAAAATATAAAGTCCATAGATAAGTAACTGAGAAAAACTAGTACATAAGTATAATTCTTAGACTTAAGTTAATAAAGGAACGCCAGCCAACTTGAAAGTAGGGAGTTGTGCGTTAATTAAGCTAAGGTTATATAATGTATGACGTACTAGTTTTAAGAAATAGTAAAATTGGCAAAATGTTAATAAATGCGCTGCTTCGCCTAGAGGTAAACTTTAACGGTCGCATAGCTCTCGGTGGGGTGTAACATGTTGCAAGGGCTCCGATACGACGAAAGCCCCGCCCACAAATGAACCTCGGCGGGGGTGTAGCGGGGAGCGCTCCGTAACGATGTAGGAGCTCTCGTCGCGGTATAATGATCGAGGTACCTAAGCTCCCCGAGATCTATGCGACACTCTCTCACGGCGCGACCTCATCGGATCAACAACTAGGCGGAGCAGTACGAACAAAGAAGCCTTTCACTCCTCCGAAGACCCAAGACTACAGCATCGCCCTTCTACACCTTACGTACTAACAGGGGTGCGTGGGCCGAACGAGACCAGCGCATATACGTTCGTTCGGCAACTCCGTGGCGTCAACGATCACCGGTCTTACAAGCCAGAACAGTTACGGACGGCTTGGTTATCGCACTCTGTATCACACTGACATTGTGCAGGCCTCGCCGCTCCGATTAACTACCTGATCGGCTACAACATTTGGTCCTTCGAGCCGGATCCTGTAAAAAACTCAAGAACATTTGGTCCTTCGAGCCGGATCCTGTAAATAAATCAAGAAGATGCCAGTCACGAGGTCACAACGTGGGATGCAAGAATCAGCCGCGACTGCCACCACCTCGCCCGAAATCACGTCGGAATCGACTCGGGTTACGGTGGCGGATATCTCCAGGGAGCAGTCGACGTCTGTGGGCGCAGCTAGCCAGCCAGGTCAAGCCTCGACCTTGGCACCAGCGGGTTTCACCCGGCGAGCTTCGTCCAGGGTCGTATCAAAGGCCAGTTCCAGAAGGCAAGCCGCAGCCAGGGAAGAGCTGGCGCGTGCCGAGCTACAAGAAGCTCAGGCGGCGACGCGTCTAGCCCGTATACGGCTAGAGATGGAAACGGACGAGTCAGATGACTCCGTCGTTGAAGTAAATGAAGAGGACCGCGACGAACAGATTCGCAGTTGGATGCAGGCTTCAGACCCGAGAGTACCGACAGGGAAACCGGAATTGAAAAGCGATGCGCAGACAATAGCCGAAGCTATTAAGGAAGCCATGGCGACTACAGCTCCTCAACCGAAATATATTCAGGAGCTGCCTACGTTCGAGGGAGACAGCGCTGAGTGGACGGCATTTCGCGTCGTCTACGAGGATACAGCGCCATTATTCTCGAGCGTACAAAACATGGCTCGGCTGCGCAAAGCTATCAGGGGTACAGCGAGGGACAGTATCAAGAGCCTACTATACTCAGAAGTGAAGCCAGAAGAAATCCTCACGGCACTGCGGCGAAGATTCGGGAGACCCGACGCATTGGTGATGGCAGAATTAGAGAAGCTGAAGGCGTTATCTCGGGTTACAGAGAACCCGCGGGATATATGCGTCTTCGCTAGCCAAATAAGCAACTGCGTAGCGTCAATCACCGGACTGAAGAGGCCACAGTATTTACACTCACCGGAGCTAGTGAAGACAGTGCTTGAGAAGTTACCATCGATTCTTAAATTTCGATGGTACGACTTCACGGCTTCCAGAGATGAGGATTCCTTCTCGAGCATACAGACCATCAGCGACTTCCTTAACCTAGAAGCGGACAAGTGCGGAGCATTCGCGGCTATAGAAGAAAGCCGTTATTTGAAGCCGAGCGCAACGAAGAGGCCGATAAGGCAGGCGGCTCATAACGTCACCGAATGCAGCAGCAAGGGCAAGGACGAAGTCAAGTGCCCCGATTGCGATGGCCCTCATCGCCTTGCTGATTGCCAACGTTTTTTAAGAGCGACGGTCAACGACAGATGGGAGACCGCTAAAAGGTTGAAAATCTGCTTTAAATGCCTTATCGGCAAACACAGGAAGGAAACGTGCCGAAAACCACCGTGCAGGATATGTCGTAGATGGCACCACAATCTACTACACGTGACTGTGGAGAACGAAGCGCACCGTAATCAAGCAGAGCCAGAGACAACCGCCGCGGTCAACACCATAAGGACGCCGAAGGCGATTTTGAAGATTGTGAAGGTGGAGGTGTTCGGCCCGACTGGGAGCAAGATAATACTGGCGCTACTGGATGAAGGCTCGACAGTCACGCTGCTGGACGAGGACGTCGCAAGAAGCATCGGTATACAAGGCCCCTACCGACCGTTAACAATCGAAACTATCGGTGGGGGACAAATGGAGCAGCGAGAATCTATGACGCTCGACTTGGAATTAAGAGGCTTTAAGCAGGAACGTCGAAGCGTTCTCAAGGGAGCTAGAACCATAAAGGCACTTAAACTGGCTCCTCAATACATCGATAAGAAACGCTTAAAGAGATACAACCATTTACGTAGCATACTTCAGGATGTGTGCTACGAAGGTGAATCCCCGAAGCTACTCATCGGGCAGGACAACTGGGAATATATTGTCACACTGCAGCTGAGAAAAGGTAAACAAGGGCAGCCAGTAGCGTCGCGAACGAAGCTCGGATGGGTCCTGCATGGCGTGGACAGCGGTTCTTCAGCAACGGTGAATTACGTGAACGTATGTGCGCACACCTGCGTCGTAGAAGATCAAATGGACAAAATTATAAAAGAACACTTCTCAATCGAGTCACTGGGGATTCAGCCCAAGAAGCCTTCAACCGACGTGGAGCAACGAGCGCTTCGCGTGCTAGAGAATACTAGCCAGCGCATGGAAGACGGCCGATTCAAAGTTGGGTTGCTGTGGAAACATGAAGACTTGCGATACCCGAATAACTACGCTTCAGCTCTAAACAGGTTCCGAGAAACGGAGAAAAATGTGAGAAACTACGTCAGCAAGTACCCGGAGGCCGCCAGAGCCGTCGAACGCAACCAATCGCAACCAATCCACTACATGGATGATTATCTACAGAGCTTTCATAGTGTCGACGACTGTAAACGAATAATGAAACAAGTCGACATAATCCATAAAGGGGCGCGCTTCGAGCTACGAGGCTGGGCTTCGAACAAGAACGAAATCGTGGAAGCTGGCGGTGAAGAAGTGCATTTGGGCGACGACGAAGAGAAAACTCTGGGGCTGCGCTGGCTGACGCACGACGACCACCTGGGCTTCAGGAGCCAGCTCCGCAAAATACGCGAAGAAGTAGCGACTGGCGTACAAACGCCTACGAAGCGAGAGGTCTCGGGCGCGGTTATGTCCACGTTCGATCCGCTTGGATTGCTGGCGCCAATTCTAATACAAGGGAAAAAGCTAATACAGAGTTTATGGCGAAGTGGCGTCGGATGGGATGATGAGATTGCCGCAAGTGACATCGCGGCATGGAGAAACTACCTCGTCTGCATTGAAAAGATGCGCGACATAAAACTGCCGCGGTGCATATCACCATTTTCCACCGAGGGGGAGCTGCATACGTTTTGCGACGCTAGCGAAACAGCGTATGCAGCTGCGGTTTATTGGCGATCACGCGAAGGAAATCGCTATATATCACGTCTTATCGCGGCTAGGGCGAGGGTGACACCGCTGAAACCGACGTCGATTCCTAGACTGGAACTACAAGCGGCCGGCTATATACCAATTGGAGAGACGCAACTACGACGCGTCGAGAACTTGCTGATTAGACACAGTCAGAGGGTTAGCTTTGGGCAAGAGATAGAACTCCTAGAACGAGGAAAACCGATTGCGAGCGGAGGCCAGTTGAAAGAAATAGACGTTGCGCTAACGGACGGCGTGATTAGACTTTGTGGCAGAATTAACGCGATCGCGGGCGTTGGTCACGACTATCGCTCACCGATCTTATTGGACGGCCGAAGTCTTATTGGAAGACTGATAGTGAAGCATTATCATTGTCAGTTTAACCACGGAAATCATGCCACCGTTATGAACGAGATAAGACAACGCTATTGGCTAATTGGCTTAAGATCAGTGTTACGCAGCACACAACGAACGTGTCAAACATGCAAAGCACTTAAGGCGAGGCCAGCGGAGCAACCGGCAGGTGACTTACCGGCGGAGAGACTACGTCATGGCGAGCATCCTTTCACGTGCACCGGTGTGGACTACTTCGGCCCTATGCTTGTCACAATCGGGAGGCGAAGAGAAAAAAGATGGGGCGCACTCTTCACGTGCCTCACTACCAGAGCAGTCCATCTAGAGATGGTGCCTAGCCTCAGTGCCGATTCAACTATCATGGCACTAAGGAGATTCGCGGCGCGACGAGGGATGCCGAAGGTCATTTACTCCGACAACGGGACAAACTTCGTGAAGGCCGACAAGGAGCTTAGGAGCTCTCGTCGCGGTATAATGATCGAGGTACCTAAGCTCCCCGAGATCTATGCGACACTCTCTCACGGCGCGACCTCATCGGATCAACAACTAGGCGGAGCAGTACGAACAAAGAAGCCTTTCACTCCTCCGAAGACCCAAGACTACAGCATCGCCCTTCTACACCTTACGTACTAACAGGGGTGCGTGGGCCGAACGAGACCAGCGCATATACGTTCGTTCGGCAACTCCGTGGCGTCAACGATCACCGGTCTTACAAGCCAGAACAGTTACGGACGGCTTGGTTATCGCACTCTGTATCACACTGACATTGTGCAGGCCTCGCCGCTCCGATTAACTACCTGATCGGCTACAACAGTGACATTTGTTTGATGGGAGTTATGAACGAATTGATGTTGACAGAAAATAAATGCTAAACCCGGTTTATGTTTGGGTTTTTAGTAACGGGGCGAAATAATAATACCGCGTTAATAACGGTATGTTTGAAATAGTGTGTTTTTCTGTGGGTTTCATGTGTTATGAGGGATACCTAAATGTGATACGTCAGTTGTTTTTAGCGACATGTTTATTGCCCTTACGTAAAAGTAATTCATTAATCAGTCATCATCTTGATAATATATCAAATATATTTATTACTCTTTGACAATACCAGGATAGAAAACTAACCATCTACTTCTTTTTGAAGAATACGCTCTAACAAGTACCAGTACCAGTTACTATTGTGTGAAATTGTGTGCGTGTGTTTGTGTGCGTGCTACTATATATATATATATATATATATATGATATTTTTACTTCCGGTTGTCTGTAAGAGATCCCTTTTCAGCGATTCAACTCTCTTCCTATTAGACTTTTTATCGTTCATGTTATAAGTAAGACAAATGTATTATAAATCAATAACATATACCGGTTCGATAAGAATAATAAATTATGTATGAACGGGCCGGCCACTGTTTTTACAACAATCATACGTTCTCGGAAAATTCAGATCTCTCCAGGAAATCGTGAGACAAAAAAAAACACCAATGAACAGGAAATGCGAACAGGTGCGGTCCGTCCGACCATTCATCCGCGCCACCGAAACCGTACATCAAAGTGCAACCACAGATTCTACGCAATCAATTTTAACCTGCTCTTTTTGATAGCACTTAAGTGCACATTGAGGTGTATTTTGATTATTTGATGTGGCAATACCAAACAATGTTGCCATAAATTATAATAATAGCGAGGGAAAGGTAAAACAAGTCGTACACACAATGTTGATATTCATACATGTTTCTACATCTTTGGTACCGACATAATAGGCTCTGACTATCAATTAACTTGCAATGAAACAGAATTTGGTATACCGTCAACCCCATACATTGGTATATTTCACATTACGGTTGTAAATATCAAGAATTACACCATGCACCGGTGAATGCATCAATATCTCTAGATAAAACAATTAAAAAATCTTTTACATAATAAGAAAAGTGGAACCTGTATGTGAAAATTGTTAACGGAATGATATACATAAATAAATGTAATTCTATATAGTGAATTGTAACAATTTGAGGGCCGAATTTGATATTTATTTTTGGGACGTGTGGGGGACAAATAGCAGCTTAACCTCAAGTTTTTTGGGTCGCCATCCTCGTCCCACGACGACTTTCGACGATATCTCAGAAACGAAAAAAATACATTTTGTTATAAAAAAAAAAACATTTCGAAAAATGTAAAATGTATAGAGAAAATATCTTACTTTTTAAACATATCACTTGTTTCAATGCAGGTGACAACCACGTCCACCACACCCCATAATTACACACACTGCGTTCGTTTCAAATGTGAAACAAAAAGTGAACCAATCAGAATGCAGGTGTTAGGGGCTCGTGCGCTGACGCATTCTGAACGGTGCTTTTAAATACCTGTAAATTATTGCATCTCAATTGGTTATAGTTTTTGTGCCCATAGACCATTGCATCTGTGTCGACAGGTGTGTAACGGATCGTCTTATTAATTGCCATAAATTAAAGAGCGGAGCTGCTTTGATATCGTCTTTATCGGCTATTATAATGGAATCCGAATTGCGGTGATAATTTCGATTGCATCTTTAATGAGCCGTATTCATAAACATTTTTAACATACAAACATTTTACTGTGTAATTAAATAGTTTGATATTAATTTAATATAATTCATTAGAAAATTTTATTAGCGAGAGAAATGTATAATAAATACAAAAAGGAGTTTTCTATGCATTAGAAAATGACTGATGAAAACTCTTTAAGATTAAGGTAATTTTAAGAGGTTAATACAAACAGTTTTAATTATCGGTAAATATCTCCATTTATGCTTAAAGCTTATTTAGATCGCATTAATTAGTATCAAATCTCACGGGAAGCTAATAAGTCGTGTTTCATATAATACAATCGATGTTTCATCCGAGAATTAAAAGCATTCAACTAAATGAGAGATAGGATCGCGGTGTCGGATTCAATCTTGTTTTAATGTTAAGTATATTAATATGTTACATAATGTAAACTTTGTATAATGTATATTTATATCGTTTAATGTAATGGTTATAAAACGCGCGTAAAGGGTATTTTGGTTGAAAAGGCATACTATACCGTAAACGAATATTTAGAGGACAAAGATCCCTTTAATGTGTCGGCAATTGGCTCAGCATCGGGACAGTTCAATTCTTGAGTAGCCTTGTAAGGCTGCTTTAGTTATTTTAATTGTCAGTAGCACAGTTTTGTATTAATTGTTTATTTTAAAAGAGCAGCTATCGAGTTTCTTGCCGGTTCTTCTCGGTAGATGCCTTCCGAACCGGTGGTAGTGTAAAAATTGAATAAAGTTATTTTGAGTTTGAGTTTATACATAAATTTATATAAACCTCTTTTGTGAAATTAGTACATTTAAACCTCTTTTGGATTAATGAATTTATTAGAGGCGTTTTTGAATATCGTTCGATGGTTCTGTCATGTCTGTGGTAAGCGGGTCATCTTGGCGAAGATTGACGTAAGTCTTTTTCCTTGATGACACTTGTGTAAAATTATTATTAACCAGCTAACTTTATTGAATACTATTATTAGGATAATTATTACTGTTTAAGTTAATATTGCGAGTTATATATTATAATCCTGACAATAGATAATTAAGCATAATATATAATGATGCAATGAGGAATATAAGCATTAGTTATTCAAGTTCGGGTTCCTTTTTCAGTTTACTCCACGTAGTTTGGTGGTTATTTTGTGATAGTCTTAGTTGCGAACAGGTTTAGCGAATGTTTTGAAACTATGATTAGGTAGAAAATGTTCGCGTGTGGGGTGGTAAAGGATACCTACAGGTTGGTTAAAGCCATATTGTGATGTATTGGCCATATTTTGATTAAATTATATTTCCTTATATGACATACTTTTATTACTAACATTCCAAACATAAATCAATCATTTGATTAAGCCGAGGATCGAACTCGGTACCATCTGTTCGGTAGTCTAGTATTGGAACCACTGGGCCATCCCAGTATGTATTCCATTATGGAAATAAGGAATATATTAGTGATCTTAAAAATAGTACTTTTTATACAAATCCGTAACAATTAACAGAACTTTGCTTCAATTCATTTTGAATTTGCTTTCACTTGACTAACTAAAACTTTTTCGCTAGCATACACTCGGCTTTAAAAGCTTAATTCAATACAGCCCACCACAAATTTTATTGCACCATTCGTAAAGGAATTCATCTTTGGAAGTTAAACTAAAAATTGAATGTTACAAATAAGTCGGAAGCTGAACACCACGCTAGGATTTAAATCACAAGTGTGTGTTAAAGCCGTTACATTATTAAGATCCCTCTCTTACTTCGGATTGTTAGAAGCATCTAAACTATACCTATAAAGATTCTGAGGTTTTTTTATCCCAGAATTCTGTGCGATTCAGGTTTGTGAGATAACATCAGATCACTGATATTATGCAATTCAATTTCTGACTGGGTCTCCGGTCGTTGACCCTTGATATGCCTTTGGCATTATGCATGACAAAACAGTAAATTATTTTCACTATTCATATTAGCAAATGTTTTAATGAATGCTTCAACTCCTTCACAGTGTCCGCTATAAAGCTTTGGAACTCACTTCCCGATCCTATTCGATCAGCCTCGTCACTATCATCTTTCAAATCACTTCTTCGTAAGCATTTCTTGTCTTCAATATAATTATTTACAATTCTAGATTTAAATTAGCATATTTTTCGGTTTTTCTTATTTTAATGTATGTTGTGTTCTGTTTATGTATTATTATTATTATTATTTTTTGTATACTTCGCACCCTTTGCACCTGTCTTATTATATTTTAAGTATTCTCTTATCGTGTGGGTTGTCTGGAAGAGATCGCTTATTAGCGATAAGGCCGCCCGTTGCTCTTATATGTTCTAACATCTGTTAATGTCATTTGCTTCTAGTGTTTAAGTGCGATAAAGTGTTAAATAAATAAATAATAAATAAATTTATGCCACTTTTAAATTCTTTTTTAAGTGTTATAGTTTAATTTGAGTGTAATACTTATTAGATTTAGTATTTAATTAAGACTTATTTGATTATTAAAAACTTAGTAATTAAGTACAAGCATATTATGTTGTATATTTTAAACTCTTGTACAAGTAACTACGAAACATTACCTATACATATATAATACACGTTTTAATATCGACTACGTTAGCATATGTTAAACATATAAATTCATACGCTATCGCATAAAGAGCACGTTTTGTAATGGACTTTATCTGGCGGATGCGTTTAAAACTCTTAACTTATGGAAAAGGCTTTTACGGGTAAAGAGCGAGATAATATTCTTAAGTAAACTTGTCGCATTTTATCATGTTCTTAGTCTATAGTTTCGTATCACCATAACGTCAATATAAATGCAATTGCATGAACTGAATGAGTATCAGTTACTAAAAGACCGGCAATGAAATCACGAGCTCCCGACCACGTGTGGGAGACATCACCTTTATGGTGTGCCTTCTGCTCATTTGCCCCCTTTTCTATATAAAAAAATTTGGATTATTGCAATATATGCACACAATTTTCCAATTAATAAATTAATTAATTTCCAAAAAAGTAGATACTTAAATGGAGGCACTATCGTAATATTGTCAAAACTAAAAAAACAATAAATATATTAGTATTACACATATATTGAGTAACATCAAGATTTCCTACATTGATAGTGTATTCTATACAATATAAAACCATCATTCACATATTTGCTCTATCATTCTGTACTTAACAGTACACTGTACAGTTAGTCCACATGACCTTAGCAAAACGAAGCTATTGTTGTCGACTGTACTTTTGTTCTTTAAATAATAAAGTAAATTAGTGTTTGATTGTACTTGTCAGGCTTTTAAAGAGAATTCTGAGTGGCATAGCAAGGTTTAAATTGGATATTACATTTAGTATTTCCGATAATACATACCCTTAAAAAGAGCGTACAATCAAAGGCCGGCAACTGACCTGTAACCCGCCCTAGCAGGGGTCTCGTTTACCTCCTGTTCCATGCAAAAAATAAAAAAAACATGTGTTTAAGTGCCACTTCTCAAGTTCAGTAAGCCATATCAGGAACAAATTAAAATTCTAAAACCTGTTTTTAATCACTTTTCTCACCGTATGACCGAATCAGCTCCATTTGGGAAGCCGAATCTGTACAGCACAACCTCCAGAATCGTATATTGCCGATATCGGTGGGTCAGATCATTTTACGCAACATCGGTTGATGAATACTTGGACCCATGTCTTCCATATAACATTTCAATTAATGTATCATAGTAAAATTATATCTAAGTCGTATGACCGAGTGCTGTGTATTGTTGAGGTAAAGGCCTCCAGGCGAACCCTACTCCAAAAAACAAAATTAAGCTTAGTTAGCACTATAATTGGAATCCAAGACGTGAAATGCACTGCACTGAAGGATTAACGTCGTAATGAAAAGATAAATTCTCCGCTCAATATAAATCAGCGTAGGAATGAATCACACGATCTAGGTTAGACTATTTTAGTTTAAGTGCTTAACCAGTAATATAACCTGACGTTAAACACTGATTTATGTGTTGTTGTGTCAAAATAATGTTTAACTATTTATTTACCGCAAGCACGGTCACCGAAGTGATGGCCAAGATTAATTAATACGATGAATAAACGATAAGCGTGTAAACAATCGAAATTTTTCAATTTATCAATTTAAAATGTTTTAATGAAATTCTTTTTTTTCTTACTTTTAAGAAGAAAAAAAATGTTTTTTACGACAATTAAATCATCGATTCCTTTCGAGATAAATCTGAGTATCTCTTACATTAACAATGGTTCACAATATCTTTTGTATTGATAAAAAGCACGGATCATTAAATGCCAAAACGTCACAACAAGTCAGGTTTCCCACGGGCGGCAAAAAAACTCGGATCAATGCACACAACAATCAAATCGATTAAGACACCGGGCCATGACCTACACGGGCCGTAAGCTGACATAAAAGGCCCATGCGGACCACGTCCATAGATTAAACAGATGCGTTTATTATTAGGAATGCATGCTGTTATAATTTATAACGAAGGTTAGTTGTTCATAAGTAAACTTTTTATATCAAATCTGTTATAAAGGTAACTATTAATATAGGCAGGTATTAATACAGGTAATTATGGTACACTAATAATTATTAAATAAACACAAAATATTCTTAATATTAACCTAACTAATATAAGTAACTTAAAATAAAACAAAACACAAAACTAAAACAAATTTAAAAAGATGGATCCCTGTGGCAGAGTACCCACAATGCTGGCGGCATTTCTTCACTGTATGTTATAATAGAAACAAGTGTTGGCGTACACGCACACAGAGAAACAGACTCACATACACACACACTAGTGGCGTATACTAACTTTCCTTTCATCATGCCTCACCTCACCTTACCTCGGAAGAGGCTGGACACCCACAAGACAGGAAATATCCTAGTATGCACAGTCCGCCTTAGTTGTAACATTAATTTACAATACAAGCATCAAAGCAAACGTTTTTTAAGCAATTTTGATTGAAAATTTAAAATCCTCGATTTCACCCGCGTTAATTGAAGACTCATGCACACGTGAGATAAAATGCTTTCAATGTGATTTTATTTAAAATTAAGAGTATCGTATTTATTTTGAGAAATAAATCATTTTTACAGTAACTGAATAAATTGATTACCACAAAAGCATTATATTAATATTAATATATGTATTTTAAAACACATACCGTGAACTAAGAAATATTCAAAAAAACTAAGATATTGAAGGATTACCAAAAAAATTGATCACTAAAGTGCCTCTTTCCTCTCCGAGGCAACCTCACAACTGGTAAAACATTTGTGTATAAAATAATCTATGTCAAAACTGATTCGCTTGTTACGTAATCGTTACATTTCGTGTTTGCGGTGCGTTGATTGGTGTGTTTGGATTGACTAAATTAGTTCCCGATACGTGTTCAGATACCGTTTTATTTAGATTAGCCGCTGTGTGCCGTGTAATTGCTTTTATTTATCCAGCAGACCGATGTTTCGCACCAGTAGGATATTTTTTCAAGTCATAATTGATAAATTCCAGTCCCGTTGGGGAAAATTAATTTTTTTTCAAAAATTACAGTATATATATAGGCTTATGAAGTTAAGTTAATTAATTACTATGTTTTGTATATTAAGATTGTTATGGTAAATAAAGAAGTAAAGTAACTTAACAAACTAAAACACTGAAGCCCTTGTGGGCGAGTGAGTACCAATAATGCTGGCATTTCCTCGGTGTATCGCGATGCTTATACGCTGAGCGAGAAAAGCACCAGCTCTTGGATCACCGGTACTGATTACCAGGCGTCTTTAATTATCTAATGCTCACTCGTACGAGCAGGTGCTTATTAGAGAATTAAAGACGCCTGGTAATCAGTACCGGTGATCCAAGAGCTGGTGCTTTTCTCGCTCAGCGTATAAGCATCGCGATACACCGAGGTGCATTGGTCTACTCTAAAGGGAACAAAATCAAAATTGGAGCAAAGTGTGCTTTGACTTTATTTTATATGCATGAAAATATTTTGTTTAAAAAGATTAAATATATTTAACTACAATATACAGATAATATGACTTTGTTTTTGATGTGAATTCTATTTAACTAATCCCCACTGTTCTGAACTTGCAGCAATAATATGCAATTTATAATTGAACCGTGTATATACCCTTATACATAGCCTAGGCATTCAAGCAGTGGGGTGTTATTTTGATCGCCTGACTAAACAATTGTTCTCAGAACACACAAATAGCGCGCCAACTTTGCAACTGAATCACTGGTTAGCACAGTACTATTAGGCGAGAACAAAAGTCAATCAAGTTTAAGAGCCGCTCAAAATTGTTGTCTGTGGTGTGGGGTTATCTGTGGTTAAATGGCTTTTGGTATACAGACTTTCTTTGGTAGTCTTTAGAGCCACCAACGTCCGGTACGGGTGATTTTTATGTTTGATTTCACATATACATTGTGAACACTATGTCACGTCGATTTAACGACAAATTAATATTAATGACGTCGAAATTAATTCGGTTTGGTTTGTTTAGCTTGTATTCTAATTCTAATTTTTTCTATTCATTTAACGACCGCTCTCTATAACGCCACGAGAACAGCACATTCCCTTCAGTGTCGTTTTATAGAGTTTACACTGTATTCTGAAAGTAACACATTATATAATTATCCTCTTAACGCCAACAATAGGTCAATATCTATCTATATATATATAAAACTCTTCCGTTACTGAGTGACTGACAGCTGAAACAACTGGTCGTAAAAAGCTGAAATTTGGCATTAAGGTTCCTTGAGATATGTAAAGGAGCACTAAGAAAGGATTTTTGGAAATTCAACCCCTAAAAGGGTAAAATGGGGCAAAAACGTTTCTATGAACAAAATTATTCCTTGGGCTTATTTACTTGAAATTTGGCACTAACACGAACATAGGCAAGTAAATAAGTTTGACATTATAATTTTTTTCCAAACTACCCCCCAAGGGAGCGAATAGGGGTGAAAACGTTTCTACGAAAAATCTTATTCCTTGGGATTATAAACTTGAAACTAGGCACAAACACATACATATAGTATATATAAGCTAACATGTAATATTTTTACTTACCTAAATATTTAATATTTAATAACTTGCGATCTATAACTTCCATTAGAGTTTACAATTGTTAAAATACCGGTGGAAATAAATTTTACCAAAGCCAAAAACATATACAAAAACTAATTTAAAACACACTTTTTACACTTAATTCTCAATCTGTCAAATGTGACATTCTGGTGTAGTTAAGTGAAGCATTAATTTGCCTAAGTATAATCAAACAGAAAGATGGTGGCTATTTGTGAAAGAAGCCCAGAAAGGATATTGAGGCCGTATGTCATAAATTAAAGCCGAATTGTCTGTCAAAATTAATTACATATTTAAATGTTATATTTTTTAAATTTTCACCGATAACAGAGCTCGTCATAATAGATCAGTAATAACAGTTCATTCGTCTCTGTTTAATTGCGTATGGTGGAAAGAGATGGAACATTTAAAACTGTGAAATTAAGATAAAAATCTTTTTGGCATGCGAGAACAGTCTTTTTTTCAACTACATTTAAAAATTAGCATGTGTATTCCTTTGATCCCTTCATTTGTGTGGTTTAAGTGTGAACTTGTCTAATATTGTGGGTATTATGGTAGTGAAAGTGATTTGACATGTATTTTAATCGAGTGACAAATCGACTGTGGAGAAATGAAAGTGTTAAAAAAAAACTTTCGTTAACTTTTTTAGGTATTGTGATTGTTGACCAAAATCATGCGATTGAGTCTAGTCGGCATGACTCAGACCCAAATACAAAACAGATTTTTTTACTTAACTAATAGCTATACTAACATATCATTAAAATGTAGAAAAAAAACATTTTTAAATAAATGCGTATATGTTAGTCGTATAACATAAGAACGATAATGTGCCAAGTTCAAGTATTTAGTACACACTGTCACGTCAAAAAGTGTCGTGAGGTGACGAAAATACTGTCGCAGATAACTGAATATGTTTTCATAAAAATAGACCTTATCCCACAAGTTTAAAGCTTATATTTCAATAATCGTTTGTAACTTTGAGTGCCAACGACGCTTCCTTCCCGTACATTTTAGGACGTATTTAGATGAAGTAAAAATAGGGCAAACAGGAGGTTGGATATTCGGTGTAAAACTATTTGCAATGTCATTGTACCATTGCGCAGGTATTCCCGAACAGCTACGACTTGGGAGCCTTCTCCCTTAAAGGCCTGGTAAGCCTCCTGGCGTTGCAGGTGCCTTATGTTACATAAAAAATCTATGGAAGTGTTTCGAAACATTCTTGTTAGCTGCACCTCAAACTGTTATAACTTTACAAAGAAAGACATTTTTACTTGCAATTTTACTTAATCATAGACAAGATATAATAGATACCAAAAATATTAAAATAAAATCCAGATATTTTTGAGGTTTTATATACAAAATGAACGGTTATTATGTAGAACATAACGTTACAAAACCACGATAAAAATACTCTTTTATTTTTATGAAATGCTTAGCAGAGCGCGATGTCAAAGGGATAATTTGTTTAATGTTAACGAGTTGAATTATGTCATTGGTCTAATACAAAATAATTTTGACTAGAATTTATTTGAATATTTTTTTTTAATGTATATAAACACTGTAATCGATCTACAGTCTACTTAATTATATCACTAACAAAAGAATAACAAAGTACGATGCGTTATATATTAAAAAATATATTGCGGTCTTGTAATATTTGGTCAAAAAACGGGCATCCGAGAGTTGCGTTCTCGCCGCCTCATTATGGAAGTGTTCGAGATTTAACCGGAGCTAAGCTAACGATTTGATTAAAACCGCGTGGTTTAGAAGGCTGCCCAAGGAAAATGCGCCGCTGTGACGTCGCAGCCGTCAGCCGGGCGAGCGTTCGCAGCGCACGTTACAAGAAGCGTAGCCTGACAACGAGCGCGTGACGTCACGTTCTGAAGATCTACCAACATGAGCTAGTGACCTCTGTACAGGCAGTGGCATCACACTAAAGAATACACTTCCAGTGGAAATTGCATTTACAAATGTATATATACTTAAATGTTGAGGAGACTACGTTAGCGCGTTTCAGGAATTTTTGTGTCATAGTAAATTAAGATTGATTTTATATTTTTTTTATTTTTTTAAACGTATTTTTTATTTTTGTTATGCATGTTTTTAATAATTTCAATGATAAAAACAATTTTTAAAATAATGTTTATATTTTTTTTTAAATCTGTAAGTACGAAAGCGCCATCTATCGTGACTAGGGTAATAAAGCGATTTGCAAGTGAAGTGAAACATATCAGTTTCACCGGTTTCTATTGTACGCGTAGTTTGTACTAATAATGCAAAGTAATTAAACTTATTAACGTAAATATATTTCTTTACAGGTCTTCGAATAACGAAAGAAGTGAAAGCCCCGAGCCAGACGACAATGTTTCACCGGAGCCACCTGACCGACCACCAGGAAAGGTTCGGCAAGTGCACCCCGAGCAGAAGGCACAAATCTTAGCCTATGACTCCACGTACAGAAAGAGAAATAAACCAAAATCTCTACCATTAGAAGACAATCAGATGTACAATCACTTAGCGAATTCAAACGTGGCCATGTCACCCGTGTACCCACTGACTCCGAATATTTGTGTGGAAGGTGGTAAAATAGAATTTATAAAGTCGCCACCTAGCGGCAGAAGTAGTTTGGCTTTAGGTTCGCCACCGCAAACGCCATTAGCGACGCGGCGCGGTTCTAAAGATAAACATGATTTTCGGGCAGGCAGCGATGAACCGGAGAAGTTCGACGGCGATAAGGTAGGTGGCGCTGTACACAAGTATATCTATATATTAATTTTTATTCTTATTACATCTGCTATTATACTAAAAATATTATTTAGATACACAATTCATGGTATATTTTTTTAAATTAAAAATTTAAATTTTTGTTTAATATCATTAATATAAAAGATATTGTGAGCAGCTATTTACATTTGTTTCTTGCAAATCTGGCAAATCCTTATTACACACATGTCAAATCCATAGACATCCATATCAAATTGATTAAGCAAATATATCAAATTTGATGTTTTTACATATTTAAATTTAAAAAAAAAAAATGCCAATCGTATGATGTTCAAAGACATATTTTTGACAATACATCGTTCATTATAGTCAAGGTTATACAATGTTTTCTTACTGTATAAGTATCCAGGATTAAACTTATAACATTATATTGAAAGGATAAACATACCAATATAACAGTTTTGCCAGTTCTCGGCTCATTTTTAGTATGCCAACTGTGGTGGATGTATGATAAGTGTACAGAGATCCTGTATCTGGAGTTTCTGACCAAAAAAGATACAAGATTCCAGTTGGAATCACACGTTTAAGAACATGACGTGATAGATGACATGTTTCTCGTGATAATCTCTCATAAAGATAGTTAATATTCACTTAATAACTTATAATCTACCTAATATTTGCATAAAAATAAATATCGCGAACTCAACCCGTTGGGTAATCTAAGTGTGATTAAGTCGATTAATCGTTGGGAATCATTACCGATAGCGTATATCTACTTAGAAGTACTTACATGAAATATTTTAAACTCATATGGAATATGCGGACGCTGATTGAAAATTTATGTAGAAATAAGGACGCAGTCATAAAGAAAATATTTTCGATTTACATAATTTCTAGCGTATAAAATCTCTATCTATCTTCTCTTTAGCATAATAATAAGTAAAATTATATAATAATTAAGTATAATTGCGTATGTGAAAGGTGTAATATATTTCACGGAAAGACGCGGAGAGCATAGAAAAAACTATGTCCTTCTTCTTTCCGACCCTGGTTTACTGCGAGAGCGTGTTTAATTGCGGTCTTGAGGGTCTACCCGAAGTGGTTTTAGTGGGTATTGCCTGCGTAGTTTGCGTCAAATATCTCTTCTGCTTTGGGACCAGGGAATGCGGTAATGCATTTCATCTTATACAAGGGGTATAAACAAACCGGTCTGAGATAAGAAATCAGTTATTAATTAGGCATTATATTTATATATATTTGGGTAAGATTAGACGGACTTGGTGATGCCTTAATTTTATATGTACCTATGTTTTAAATATGTTTTAAATAGCTTAGATCTTTAATAAACATTCACACAAATGAAATGGATGTCTCATGAAATTAAATATTCTTAAATCATGTGAGTCACGCCTAACAATTTATTAGCGGGCACACTCCAAAGAGTTTCTATTGCCTCATCTTGCCTCGCGGAACTGTGTCATTGTCAGTGCGCTGTCAGTTGTCATGACAGGTGCGCGGTATTTCGAAAATGTTTCGGCTATGAAAAGTCCCAATGAAATGAACCCCGCGTCGTTTTTGGTGTGGAAAATCGAAGAAAATTGCTACACATTGTGGTTCGTGATACTTTGTATGTTCTTCGCCATGGTATTCCTTGAGAGAAGGGATAGTGGAAGTTTGAAGGGAAGTGGGCGCGAAATCAACAGATCATTGAACACTGGTATTGTCAGTGGTGGTTCTTGAATAAATTGTATCGTTAATGCGTAGTTTTATTTTGTGACGACATGCATAAGTACAGTGACCACGTGACTTTATAACTACGGACGAAAATGAAGTTTATCACGCCTTCATATTGAATACATTTTCATTTTCTCGCGTTAATTTTAGTTATTTCGGTATAAAGTGTATCGATGTTAATAGTTTCATTATGTTTTTGACCTTCGATTAATTGAAGTAGCAATTTATACTGTGTTGGCATTGAACATTAGGTTCTTAACACAAGGTTTGATAAGGAAATAATATATTTATTTATAATATTAAGTTCTATATTTAGGTATTTTTGTTCATACAATTGTCTGTTTTATCGCGAATCAGATGTCTTTAGTCTGTACTGAAATTCAAGTAAAGAACTAAATAAGGATAGGCATAGGAGTCAGTATTCCTGTGTTTTAAGTGTCAAGTCTCTTCCGAACCGAAAAGGTGCACATGATTTTATCATTCTCAGAACGAATGATGTGAATGAATGATTTATTGATGAACGAATGTACACAATTCTACACAAGAATAATGTCTTACTCTCCCGTATATGCAAAATGCTTGTAAGGAGCTGCTAAGTTTCTCTTCATTACGTCTGGAATTATCCTATGGTTCTTCAAGTTTTACTTGATTAGGGCCTCAAGATATACTTCATAAAGATCCGGGCTATGCGTAAATCGCAGTTACTTTACAATTACAATTATGTCATACAATGACAAATTATTCATTTAGTATTGTTGGCAACGGAATATTCCAGTTGCTTCAATGCGGTAAGTGCTGGCAGGAGGCCACTTTGACGCCTTTTCATGTCTGAAAAACAAGGCGTCCGTCCATATATATGAACCATTGTATACAAGAATAATGTCTTAGTCTCCGGTATATGCAAAATGCTTGTAAGCAATGTTTATCTTCATTACGTCTAGAAGTAGCCAATGATAGTCTATGGTTCTTCAAGTTTTACTTGATAAGGGCTTCAAAATATACTTGATATGGAAAAATAAAAGGAAAGATAAAACTATTATCACTATATATCACTAAACTGGTAACTGAATACCATTTTCCAAATCAAGTTCGTTTTAAAGGGAAAAACATGCTACTCCTTTAAATCTAGTATGTTCTACAGAACAGTTTTAAGAACTGTAACCATGCTCCAGTGAATGCATCAATATGCCTTATTATTATTAATATTTATAGAGGCTGGCGAGCAGGAGGCACACCATAAAGGTAAAGTCGCTACCCATAGACACTCACGGCTAAGTAAACTGTAAAGAAAAACCTTTACTAATTACCTGTGGGCACGGTGAAATAGTCACACGGAGCCCACATTTACGTCATAATGAGAACTGACTGGTCCAGTCGAGATGTCTTCTTTATCTTCAACAACGATGTAGTTATCGTTGCAGATAATAGATGTCGCTCACTCGAGTGTTTGACAATTTTCTAATATTTTTATGAAGCTGGCAGTTTGAAATTGTATTATATTGTGTTAAATATGAATAAAAATTGTTACAATTAATTAATATCGTTCGCAGAAGTAAACAAAACCTAAATACGTAAAAAGTTAATTCTTATGTAAAATAAATTTATATCTAATCGAGAGATCGTGTAATTATATTATATCAATTATTTAACAATATAAATTCTTTGCGGGCATGAGCATACGTTTTTATAACAAAGTCACAGGACTTATAACTAAAATTACTTCTAATAAATTTAAAACGCGCGTAAAGAGTATTTTGGTTGAAATCAGAATCGTTTAATTCTGAAAATGTATTATATTGAGTTAAATACATTTATGAGAGTCAAGGAGGAATGAATAGCAAGAATCGTATTTCTTTTGTTTTAACCGATTGGAGGTTTGGAAGATGGTGGCTGAGTGGTGTGAAAAAAAAACAGTTTGTTCACCACATATCAGCATTGCGGTCAAATTATCATATTGGAATGTTTAAATTCGCAACATTCCCCTAAGCAATTATTCATACAATCGATATTGTAATTCAGTGAGCTCGGAGTGTGTTATTAAATGTCAGTTATCTGTGTGATTGATTGCGTATGCAAAATTTCGTATGTGTTTTTTTGTGGAAAATATCGGTTTAGCCATTCGATGATGATCTTTTAATTAATTTTATTGATTGTAAGGTATTTTTGTATACACGCGTCGAGTCCTTAGTGTATTAAACTGAATTACAAATGAGAAAGGAGGAGAAATAATGAAAATATCTTCATGTAGGTCTTTATAAAGACTTCTGAATCGTCAATTGTTACACTACCACGGGCGTGGAAGGCGGATGTTATCAACCGAGAAGAACAGGCAAGAAACTCGATAGCTGTTTAAAATAAACATGTCATATAAAATTATGTTAGTTACGTGACTAATAAAAATAACATTGTAATACTCAATAAATAAACTGTCCCGATGCTGAGCTATAAATGCTAACACAATAAAAGGATCTTTGTCCTCTAAATATTATTTAACTGTATAGTATGGTTTTTACCAGAATGCCCTATAACTGTTGATAAACTGATAACATGAACGTGAAATTAGGTTTTAAAATTTACATAATGCACTCTTAATTAATATAAACTTTAATATAATTTCACTAAAATCATGAAAGTACGTACGTTCTATGCACGTGACGGCCAACGCCATCTGTTGTAAAACTAATTAATTCACTTATGCTCATTCTGGCGATGCGCCAACATTTTTGACAAGCTAAGGTAGACAATGTGAGGAATAAATATTGTTACATTAATTAATATCGTTCGCAGAAGTAAACAAAACCTAAATACGTAAAAAGTTAATTCTTATGTAAAAAAAATTATATCTAATCGAGAGATCGTGTAATTAAATTATATCAATTATATAACAATATAAAGTTGTAGAAAAGGAGACAGAACACAAGAAATAGAGAAAAAAATGATGTGCCTGGTTCTCGTCTTAGTAAAGTGAATAAATTGTTTGTGGGCATGAGCATACGTTTTTATAACAAAGTCCCAGCACGTATAACCAAAATTACTTCTAATAAATTAAAAACGCGCGTACAGAGTATTTTGGTTGAAATTAGAATCGTTTAATTCTTGAGTAGCCTTACAATGCTGTGTTATTTGAATTGTTAGTAACATCATTTTCTATTAATTGTTTCTTTTAAAAGAACAGCTATCGAGTTTCGTGCCGGTTCTTCTCGGTAGACCTTCCGAACCGGTGGTAGTGTAAAAAATGACGATTCAAAAGTTTCTTTATAAAGACCTACTTGAATAAAAATATTTTGAGTTTGAGAAATAATTTAAAAAACCAGTTGAGCTTGTGCAGTTAACCAGCCTTTGTAAATGAAAAAAGATGCGAGAAGAAGAAGCAAATGTTGAATATTGTTACGTGTGACGTTTTGTGTTTAGTCTGTGGACAGGCTCAAGGCGCCACGTTTTGCCGCCAATCCGACATATCACGAGATCGAGCTACAATAGGCTTACAATATAAATGACGATAATTAATATCAGATTACTATAACTATATGTATTCCTTCTCCTTATTTTTGAGTGTGAGTTTATTGTTAGAGTGAGAAAAGATGTGTATTTAGTATTCGCGCCATCTATGCTAGCCGCATTGAACCAAAAATGACAATTGTCATCTCTACAATATTGCGGTATTTTGGCGGGAACGCTTTCCATTGGCTGTCGAATGTTCTTATTTAATATTAAATAAAAAATAGATTCAAATATGTAATGCCATATGAAATGTCATAATTATAATGTAGGCAGAGAAACTAATATGCATTTTACTAATATTAATAAATTATTAATTATTGACTGATTTGTTATTATGTGTTGTGTTTAAAATTATGTTGAAAAAAACTGCCAAATATCGTCGTGATATCTAAAGAGTTCATGTGCTTATCAAGTATTACGATCCTAGTCTCAATTTGGAAAATGGAAAAGTGGAATTTGCAAATGGATACAAACTCTTTTGAAGTGAACTCCTTGATAATGCGTATTATGGTGGGGCATTAAAAGATTACTTTTCAGATCAAAAGGCTCATTTGGTTTGTGTGATCCGACTTAAAGTGTGAATGAAAATGTCTGTTTATATGTTATAACGATTAAAATTGTGATTAATAATAATAGTTTAGTTAATAGTGCTTAACGCTATAATAGTACATTATAAATTTAATATTAAAAAATAAAAGTGTTTTTAAATTATTTATTATTTAAAAAAAAGATCTTATTCTATATAAAATATATATTTTTAAACCATACGTGTGTACATAATGTAATTGTATGTAAAATATTAAAAAATAATTATAAAAGTTATTAGATGTGTGCTGTAAAAGTCTTTTTTTTTTAGTTTATTTATATTGGTGACATTATGATCCCTAGTTCTATAAGCCTATTTTCATTATTGATTGAAATCGAACAATATAAAATACAGTGTAATCTCTATATAACGACACTGACTTTGAATTTTATGGCGTTATAGAGAGTGTACGTTAAACGGAAACGAGAAAAATGATTGTATGGAATACAAGCTAAAGCACATTAAAGAGTTTGTCGTTAAATCCGAATTACGTTACATGGAGTTTACATGTCCTACAGTAAATGACTGCTCACTTAATGACAATAGAAACAAGTGGCAATTTGATCCCGTATCCAGTCGGCTGCGCACTGACCTCTATGAATACTCAACTTTGTACAATGATACGCCCTGTGCATTGAAATGTATGCAGAGTAATGGCACGTGTTGGCAGTGGCTATATAAAAAGAAAAATATCAATACACATATGAAATTGTAATTACTTGTAAGTTTGTACCGAATTAAGAGATGAAATGAAACAAAGGTTTCAGTACATTCACTAGCTTTTGGGGGTAATAGACTTTATTGACTTACAAAGTAATACTGAAGTATAGAATCCAACTATGGAGTAGTTACACATATATCTGTCATACAACGAATCTAAAATTACATACTTAGAACCACAGGTATTGGTTTGTTGAAACTTACTGTTCTTCAGCTACAAATGAAAGTCAAAAAAATGTAACTCCATCCTAATGGCAGACCACACGTTTCTACAGAAATCGTCAGGAAAGATATTAACACTAACAAAAAATCAAAAATATCTTTATTCACATAGGTAACTATGGTACAATTATGAATAAAAAAAACAAACTTGAGTGTTTACTTCTAAATCTCAGTCAAGTCATGATAAAAGCTAAAATTTTCTATACTAAAGTAAAGTTCATAAATTTTTTTTTGTCCGAACATTGTAATTTTTTCCAAAATTCAATTCTTGATTTGAGAGTATATTAAAAAAATACAATACGTAATGTTATGTGATTCGCGTATGACATAATTTTAACAAAAAAAATTACGCGATATTAGAACGTTCTGATATTTATCACTCTGTACACGGTTGATTAATCACATGATAGACATTATTTATATCAATCATGCCTCTGTTGTCGTGGTGCTCTGTATCCAAAGACCATTCTCAGTTGGTTCTATATCGTGGCATATTGTGCGATGAAAGTGTAATGAAAATGGTTTAGTATACAATGTTCCTCAGATCAAAATCTGGATGCGACGATCGTGGGAATTATTTTAAGGTAAATTACAATATGTAAATCAGGAAGAGATCGCTTATTAACGATAGGTCCGGTTGATAACAAAGTGTTAATAAATAAATACTATGTAACCTCCATGTAACATCACTCGACGAAAAACTCTGTAAAGAGTTGAAATGTTTTTGGTTAGTTTAGCTTCCATTCCATACAATACTCTCTCCATTTAACTGTTTATAACGCCATAAAATACGTCACACATAAGTCTATAGTCCTACAGTTTACGTCCAGAATGAACACTACGTAAAAAAGCTATAACAAATCGAGGATTAATATATGAAAGTGTCATGTTTACACAGAACCTCTATTACCTTATATATATGCCGTTTACACATGCACCTAACATTTACTGAGGTCATTTGTCAGTCGCAGGTGTGTGGTTGGCTTTAACAAATGTTCTACCATCAACTCTGTCTGTACTGCATGTTTGTTTATGTTTTTTTTTTGTTGGCATTTGCATAGCTTAGTATATAGCTAGAGCGTAGTATGACTTATTTAATAAAACATGGTTTTTTGAACTTTTGTGTGTCTATACGCGGCGACTTTGCCTTTATGGTGTACATCCTGCTGGACTACCCGCTCTTCTATAAAAAATGTCTTCCTAATAAAAGCTCGTATACCAAATACTGATTTATTTATACGTAGAGGGAATGGAAATTCACATTTCATAAAAAAACTGCGATTCGTTGTTTTTTTGTATAGACTATAGAAGGGTTGCTGTCATCAATCTTGCTGTGACACGCCCAATGGACAAATGAAAAGGGATGGAACAAAAGAATAAAGCAGTTGAAAGGTTCAGATTAATATATATGTGTATATTGATGACCAGGGGTTTCTTTTGCTGTATGCATTTATCATACATATTAAAAAAAATGGAACAATACAAAAGAGGTTGTATCAACGCGTTTATATCAAGGAGGTTTTATTTAAGTGTGCTTCTCAATCGATGTAAATTTAAAATAAGAACGAATCTTGAGTTATGAATGTTCAATTAGTTTTATTCAATTGTTAACACGCGGTTCGCAGTACGATTTCAGTAGTTGTTTTCTGTCTTGATAAGAGCCTTTTCTAAAAATTCATCCCTTTAAACCGATATTTACGACCGAATCCAAAAAACACATACAAAAAAATTAAAACGAAATAATGCGTATGAGAGTTATTAAAATTATAAACAGAGATGTTATAAATAGTATTTATGTAAATTGAGTTCTTATCTTACATTAATTATGAGTGTTCATGTCCAGCAGTGCCGGTGATGAGTGCCCTTTAGATTAGCTATTGTCCTGTAATGACGGAAGCAAGGGGGTCGTGTTGTTGGCCTAAGTCATAGACGTTAGCTCAGCGACAAATGTAAGCTTTAATGTCAACTCTGTATCACATGAGTTCTGTATCTAAGAAATTAAATCTTATTTCAGATAATCTTTTAATAGCAGCTTCCAGAAATTTGTATCTAACTAAGCTTTCTTACGTATAGGACGTATTTAACATAAATTAGGAAAACAATTTTCTAAAACTAAACAACAATTAAAAATGATACAGAAAATACTTTATTGAACAGTAATCTAGACTCGCACTCCTGTACAAGAAAAAAGACTACACACAGGGTGCGTCGTATATTGAACGAACAAACTTTGCTACCAAAGTGAAAAAGCCAAGTCATTATGTTACTTACATGACCAATTCAAATAACATTGTAGGTATTTAATTAATTATATTATATACTAGCTTTCCGCCCGCGGCTTCGCCCACGTGTAATTTGGTTAAGTATATAGCGTTTTTTAATGATCTCGACAGGGCTTTCTTTTACGGGCTAAAATCTTGTTACAATTGGAATTATATATATATAGCCCGTGTTACTCAGGGATGATGTAGCTTTACAGGATCGGATGATTCAGGGAAATCGAGGGCAACTTTCAAATTAACGTACAGGCAATTACTATTCTGACGATTTTATATTCTGATAGTCATCTTTTTATGTGGATGAGCTGATGATCGAAGGTAAATCTCCTCAGCGGTTAAGTGTTGAAAGAAAATTCTTACGAAGTTATGAGTACGAAATACGTACTTGTGAGGTTATTACTTATTAGCTTGACCAAATAATAAAAGGTAAACCTCATTAACGTTAAGGATGTTGGTGGAAAAATGGATGCGGACAAACGTTAAACGTCTCTTCACTCGTTTTCTTTTACTTGTTTGTATAGGTAGTGTTCACTCGAAATAATCATAGGGTAAAACGTTAATGAAAGTTTGAAGTGCATGGTAGTCATTACACAATGGAGCATCTTAATACCGCGATGGATATATTTGACCTAAGTAGAAGTTCTTTAAAAAAAAACTAAGACTCAACCTCGCACACTCACTCACACAGCAACACCATTACACACACACACTTAAATGCTCGTACTTCACATAATATACTCCACTTGTTCATGAGTATATATATATTTTTATTTATTTTTTATGTTCGTGTTTTTTTTTGTTATTCTTTTTTCCGATCTTAGATTCTATTTCCGGTTCTATATTTTAACCTTATTTTGGCTTTATTTTTAATCTATTTTTATTGTGTAAACTGTTTTTGATAAGCTGTATAGGTTTAAGAAATAAAAAAATAAAATAAATCTAGGTTGATGACGAATTTTATCAACGCCATCTATCGAGCACATTGTTCAACACTTCAACCGCGCCGCGCGCACTGCGTTATTTGTTATTTTTGTTACCTCTCATAAGTTTTAATATTAAGATTAACTTATATTAGAACATATTTAACAATATATAACTAATCAATCAATATAAGTGTTTAAAAATTTTGAAGCAGTGGTTGAAGTAAATTTTCAATTGACCATAACTTCTTTTTCTCTTAACCGATTTTGACAAAATAAACTTTTGACAACGCTCCCAATTATATGTAATCCAACTGTGAAACCGCGTTCAAATCCGTTCAGTAGTTCTGAAGTTATAACGTACCAGACAGACAGACAGACAGACAGACAGACAAGAATTCCAAAAATTGTTTTTTTGGTTTCTATGACTCTTCTTTAATTGCATCCTTTCAGTTTTTTGGAAAAATATTAAATGTACAGATTTTCGATTTTTACTGTCTTATTATTAGTATAGATTAATTAATTAAACTGTCCCGATGCAGACCTAACTGCCAACACATTAAAGGAATCTTTGTCCTCTAAATATTCGTTAACTGTATAGTATGCCTTTTAACCAGAATGATCTTTCGCGTTTTAAATTTGTTAGAAGTAAAAAACTAAGTCATCCTTAAATCATTAATATAATACAACGATCGCTGTATCTTATGTTTTGACCATACACCAATTCTCTTAGGTTTCACGGGAACCATATAATTCGGGTTAATCTCGTCCCATTGTGACCCACGGGTCCTCGCTGTCCACAATTCACGCAAGTGACGTTTTTAATTATTCATTTCATTTGACTTTAGCTAATTGAGTGTTATAATACTGTGTTGAATCTAAAATGTATGTACCAAATCATTTTGCGGAATACCGGAAGCTAGTACGCGTTATACAGCTTTTGCCTATCCTAATCTGTAAAGAGGAGTGTTATTCACTATAAGAATAGATACACGAGTTAATGTTATTTTATTTTTACATTTTGTTCAGGCGTGTTGTGTGCTAAAATACAGTGCTGTGGTCATTCGGCTGAATGACCACTTAATGAACACTATTTTTCTAAATCTTCGATTTTATGTAAGCTTTCAATTTATATCCTTATATGTAATGTTCATTGCCAGTTACGTGGTTTTAATATTATATATGAAACGTATGTTATATATGCTTAAATATTGAGGTGAGAATCTTCCGTTATTATGTACTTGAAAATCTAAAACCTTCAAATCGGCCCCCCCATAGTGCTGTATTGTTACTGAAGTAGGTAACTAATTGATACGTTTTCAAAGTCCCCTAAATTGTGGGATTCAATCGGGCCTCTGAGACAAATGAATGTAAGACAAAAGAATATTGCACAATAGGATACTTTGGATAGTCTAGTTTGTATTTACCGTAAATATTAGGATTTAATGTATTTTCATGTAACTAGCGATGTGAGACAGGAAGTTAACATAACTAACTCTTAACTAGAAGCTTAATCAGGAAATTTGTGAAGGCAAGGAAAATAGACTCAGTTTAAAACTGAAAGTATTTATAGTCAGTCGCAAATTAATATCTGTCTTGTTAATATCTGAGACGAGGTTTCCAAAAGAAAACCGGTGAAAACCACGAAAAACTTAGCTGCTTAGCTATCATTTTTACGCGTAATCACTGTTATTCAAATGTATGAACATTTACAGAGATTTCTAAGCTTTTTTACCTGTATAAATTTTTTGTTTAAGAGGAAAATACGCGTCAAGTATGTACAAACACAAACTTCAGCGTTGACATTTGGGATGCTAAGAATTTATTGCCTACTTGAAAAATGATTGTACAAGGAGGTTTTATTGCAAACTTTTTCAGAAAGGTATACAAGTTAGTATACCAAAGATTTGATGTTTTTCATTTATTTTCATGGAAGAAACTGTGTAAGAATTACCACGAGGAGAAGACCTACCTAAGAATAGAAAATATATTTTTTTGTAATGGTCCTAAGAAATATTTAACAAAGAGACAAAACTCATTTCACAATGTAAATAATGGTGTTCTGTGGAGTTTACATTGAGGAAATAGCTCTATAGAACAAAGCGTAGCGGAAGAGATGTCGTACATCCTTCGTCATTGCCGGAAGCCCCGCTATTGGGCTTTATTTTTGAACAATGTTCCAATTTTGAATTTCTAATCTACACGTTTCTAATAAATGGTGACGCGTATTACAATTTGTGTACATTTTCTTCTATTTTTCTCCGCCAATTTTCCAGTATTATCGCTTAATATTCTATTTTTCAGTATTTATGTAATGAGAATAAAACGTGTTTAGCGCTCTGCTGTTAGATATTTCTGACCATCCACCATACGGAACTTAAATATTTATATCTGCAGGTAATCGTTTGAAATATGATAAAAGGAAGAGGAAGTGCGAATATATCATTCGTATCATCATATCCAATAATCGTGGCCATTAATATCACGATTTTTCCGCGAGATTACACTCCCTATGTAAAATGACGTAGAGGGCTTTCTTAAGCTGAGTAAGCTTTTTACAGCCTTTATTAATTTGTTAAATTCGCTTATATGTCAAGGAGTTTCGAGGGACAGATTGTGACTTTATATAATACGATGAGCGGTATATTTATTTTGGAAGTTAAGTTGAATTTTAATACTTAAATATACAGCGAAACGAGACTCCGTATGATAGTGGTATTAAAGGTGTAGTTTATCAATTTACAATAAATATCAGTATCGTTAAGTAGTAGGCAGTAGATAAGTAGTATAAGAGATCAATTGGTGGATTTTTCAAGTATACAGACGTTTATTGATTTTTAAACATACCGGTGGTAGTGTAAAAATTTACGATTCAAAAGTGACTTTATATTAGTAGACCTACTTGAATAAAGATATTTTGAGTTTGAGTTTGAGAAACATTTATTAATACACACACACACTTAAAAACAACGTGTGCAGTGTTAATAAAGCTTTACCAGTGTTTAAATGAAAACCGAGTTCATTGAACTCGTTTATGCTTTATGCTTTCTTAATCAGCTTCTAAACAAATCTTTTGTTAATTCAGCCAAGCGTTTATATTCGTTGACATATAAAATTGATACGCGTAAAGGGTATTTTGGTTGAAAAGGCATACTATACCGTAAACGAATATTTAGAGGACAAAGATCCCATTAATGTGTCGGCAATTGGCTCAGTGTTGGGACAGTTCAATTCTTGAGTAGCCTTACAATGCTTTGTTATTTTAATTGTCAGTAGCACAATTTTGTATTAATTGTTTATTTTAAAAGAGCAGCTATCGTTTCTTCTCGGTAGATGACTGCCTTCCGAACTGGTGGTAGTGTTAAAATTGACGATTCAAAAGTGTCTTTATAAAGACCTACTTGAATAAAGATTTTTTGAGTTTGATTAGAACGCCATCTATTACCGCGAAGTTGATACCCTATCGATGTATATTTATTATGAATTCTAGGACTTGTGATTAAGTATAGCCAGTATAGCCAGAATATTTACAACCAAATTCAAGACCGTAGCGAGAAGTCTATGGTTTAGAGTCTGTCCGTCTGTGGGACTGTCCTGAATGGGAAACGGGTGTTTAAAATAAACTTTTTTTTTATTATTTTCAGGAACTGCTTGAAAAGCGAATAAAGCAACTCGAATGTCAGCTTGAAGACGAAAAGCGTAGAACGCAGCGCGAACGCATGGCTGTTACGAAGCTTCAGAACAAACTAATAAAGGTAAGTTATTTTTAACAGAATAAATACACAGTTATAGAATATTGACCGGGAAGCTGCCAAACAGATATTGCTAAATTTATATATACATACTAAACATTTAAGTTAATGTAAGTTGTTTTTATTGGTGAAAAAATAAGTAATTGCACTTGCACACTAGAAGCCTGCTGTAATCCTAAAGCAGCCTGATCGATTATATATTATTAATTATTTGTACAGACAATTAAGACTTAGTTACGTTAAAGTGCGGCCTTATCGCTTATAAGTCTTTTCCTCCAGCAACCCATTACTATATGTATGTAACGACGGATATAAATCTCCATTTACGAATAGAGATTTAACAAAAGTTGTACTAAACTTACTTCTACAGCCTTAATTCCTTGCCTAACATGTAGGCTCTCTTAAGCATTCGTAGACTGTAAATAGTCTGGACAAACAGGGTGTGTTCGTAGTAAGATGAGCTTTAAGATAAACAATTGAAACTGAAAAGCTTAACACAACAATGTTGATACAAAATGAATATACATTAAATGTTCCCCGGATGTGTATCCTGTTCCGTGATCATCCTTATTCGTTTTTAATTCATTTAAAGGTCAGTGTTTGCGTTCTCATAGTTAACTCCCGTTTAATTAAATAAAATATGTCTCTGAACGCAAATCATATTAGATACAAATTATATCACAGACACTTGGACATGAATTGTTCTAGTCGTATTAATATCTTGTTTTTTAGCTGAGGGCGCGTGTATGTAGAATTTTAGTAACGTTCAAAGTGGTTGTTAACAATCCTAATTAAATAATGAATTTTGACTTTGTCTTCCTTAGCAACACATAATTTTTGAACCTATATTTGAGTGTATATACATACACAACACGTGTTTTATTTTTATTTATAAGTCTTTAAGAGTAATAAATTACACCGCTTTTGATACAACGACGACGCTACTTAATACTTTTTTGGGGTTTATTCTAATTTTGAAAAAATAAAACATCAACCGAGCTGAGTTTCTTGCCTGCTTCTTCTCAGTTTGACGTACGAATAGGCGTATATGATTTAGCTTTAAGACGATTTATAACGGTATGCTAAGATACTCATATCAACGAACAAATTCAGTCTAACAAGTTTTGTACTAAAGACTTATTCCTATTTAACGTTTATTTTAATCTTCGATAAATTTAGATTATACCATATGACTACGCATTGAACAAGAAGTATAAATATTTGCAATACAACTTAGTTTCCGTCTGACGCGCTGAGTCTTAACCCCTATTAAACAGTTGGTGCTTGTTGTTTGAGTTGACCAGTAACGACGACTGTAAATGTCTATGCGTGTGTACATATGTACATAAGTTGTATAACATATTTTTTTTCGAATCGAAAAGTAATTTTCATCATTACTCAGTAATTTTCTCACTATAACGAAATGCTCCTATTACTGTTGCAAAATGGAATATTGTTTTCTTGATTTTTATGTAGGGTAAAGCTTTGTTATATTGACCTAGGCTTTACGATTTTCGGCTCTTAACTGTGTTAGTGTGATATATCGGACGAGAGTAACAGTTAACAGAAATGGGAAGACATGACCGGACCTATTTAGGAAAGAAAGAAAGAAATATAATATATAAATATAAAATATATACCCCTTGTTCTATTGATTTATTTTATTTACCTTTTCACATAAAATCGTATCAAAAATTATTTGTGATATATCGTATTATATGTACAATAGTAGCAAAATAAACCGATCTGAGAAGACGCCCTAACTCACTCAAAGGTTAACTATCATTTTTAAGCTTGATCATCCGTTTTAAAAATATCCATATCACAGCATTTTTTGCGACTTATTCCCTAGCTTTTTTATTGTTTAAATAGTCCTTTACACTTAAGTCGGACTTGCTTAATGGTTTTCACTTAATCAAGTTGATTAAATAAAAGTCAAATGTGGAACGTCATTTGGGAGTTCATTGAAAATGCATTTCCAATTTCCCGAGTAGGAAACGCGGGCTCACGTTTAAATAACACGCACTATATCTCAGAAGTCATAATATCGTCTTAAGCACGTGTAAATTGAGCTGAGATATATGAATAAACTTAACATAACCCGGAATAATAAAGATGGTGTCACACGCGAAGGAATTCATTATTATTTTGCTTTCATACTCTTGCTTCTTAACACCGCTATCTATTTTTTCAAGAAATCTAATTGTCCGACATATAAATATAGTAAATACTAATTCGATAATTAGCGTGATTGAAGTGATTTTTTAGGGTATAAAGCACTGGAGAGTCCCCAGGACCCTGTCAATGCGGTCTAGTAAGTGTACCATGTTTTTAATGGGTATGACCCACCTCCCTCTGAAAAGCAGAGGCCAGAGTGCGTTCAGTCCCACATAGGCTTTGGAACTATGGAATGCCGTATTTACACATCCAAAAAATAAAGCAGTGAACATGAATTATACCTAAAAATGTAAGGTCAGGACGCAGAGAATGAGCTTTGCTGGTATATGTAGGAACAGACTGAAGAGTTGAGACTGGAGGGTAGGGGACACCCTACAGGAGTGTGGGTGCACACTCCTGCAATCAGATAAATTAGAAAAAAATACGTTTGCTTAGGAAAATATTTTGTTGTAATTGGACTTGACAGCGTCACAAGAAAGTAATGATCCATCCGTCGATCCATCTCTTGAATTAATCTCATCCAAATTAAGAAATATATTAAAAACGTACCAGTGTATGACTAACCTGAATTTCGTACTCACGTACGATGTTTAAGTAGCTCTTTGAACACCTGTATTTATCTTAATCGCTCTTACAAAGTTTGATATATCTCCCAACTTAAGTACTTTGCTCCCTGAGGTCTCACAGAGGTCGACTGTACATACGTATAGCTTACATAAAGTCCTTTTCGTGCATATATTTAAATAAAACGCAATTTTAAGTTATTTTTGTCACTGCGTTAAGCTTGTTTATTAACGGGGAATAATAACATTGTTTTTGACCATAAATCAAATTAAGTAAAAGTAGATCTTTTGATAATAACACTTTGATAAAAACTTAAATCGTCAATTGTTACACTACCACCGGTTCGGATTTTATATACAAGAAACTCGGTTTTTTTTTTGAAATGTTTATTTTCATATAATTATGTTACTTATATGATTAGAATATTAAAATAACTAATGCATTGTAATTCTACTCAAGGCTTAAACAGTCCCGATGCTGAGCCAATTGCCTAATATAGTTAAGAAGTATCTAAGAT
This sequence comes from Leptophobia aripa, assembly GCA_951799465.1. Classification (NCBI taxonomy): domain Eukaryota; kingdom Metazoa; phylum Arthropoda; class Insecta; order Lepidoptera; family Pieridae; genus Leptophobia; species Leptophobia aripa. Next base: position 7,327,072 of record OX637266.1, on the reverse strand, counting down.
ACAGGCTCGGCCTAAATTATATTAATGCGCTTGCATCTATAAGCTTATCTTAAGTTTAAGTTCATCATTTCTGGTTGCAATAAGTTTTGATAAGGTAAATAATCTTTAAGTTAAGAGAATGGAATTTTATGAGAGCACTTTCGTTGTCTGTGTGCCTTCTATTGGAATGTTTGTATCATAATGACGTGCCAATAGTACCGACAAACGGCCATAACAAATCGTTAAGGAAATATAGCAATGAATCAATCCCGATCGTAATTACGCGAGCTCAAAGGACGACGCGTGCGCAGGAATGTGCGTGACCGATTCAATTAGTAATGAGTAAGGCTGGTTGTCGACAGTCGTTTTTTATCCCATTCATGTTAAAGTGTTGTATTTTGGACGTTAACTTGATTTAACAAAATGCAATGTTTAATATATTTTTTTAAGTATTTAAACTAATCTGGTGTATTGCGTAACTTGAAATAAGACTGAGAACTAGAGCTTTGTTATTTATGCTCTATGCTCAATGTTAATAATTATTGATTTGAATCTTAAAGTAAACCGAAAGTGTTGTCAGTAAAGCTTTTTGCGATGGTATCGACTATTTAGTTTTTATTAACTAAAACATAATTTACAACTAAACTGACCCAAAAGAGTATGTGAAAAAAACGTTACGTTTAAAACGCATTTGATTGAGTGCCTTATTCCCATTTGACATTTCAAAGAGCAAGTTCTAAAGTATGAGACAGAGTTGAGATACAATTAGTACTCTTCCTTTGCATAGTAATATGATGTAGCTTAAAAGCATTCTGTCAGTAAATTTCTCGTCATTCTAATGTTTGTGATTGTTATTTTTGAATGTTATGTTATTATTTTGCGCCGGATCAGCAAATCCAAGTAAATACTAAGTTATTATTTATTAATATTCAGTTTTTTTCATTGCATTTTATACCCAGAAATATACGCTAAGCTTGACCACGTCCGTTGCACTGTAAGGAAATGACAGACATATTTCGAAAGGTTATCCTTTTTGTAAGTTATTGGCGTTCGTCCAGGGAATTCCGTAGGAATTCCGTCTAAATATTTGCTGATGTACTATTTTAAGTGTTTGCCAGGTGTATTTTCACAAGGCGCGTTTGCAGGACATAATTATGGTCAGTGTTTCTTTATTTCAAAAATTTTCTTGCTATGATTTTTCTTCATATCACAGATTCCTAAGCTTAAATAAGTATTGTTCGATATGTTAAATTTATAGTTTAGTAACTTGGTGCTTAATATTGCACTATATAATATGACTTGAATTAAACTTTGAAACAAATTAATACAATTATAATTAAAACACTTAACGACCCATTACATCTAAGCTATCAGAAATTGACCAAGTAGGGTTAACAAAACAGCCATTAAGTGCGGTAATAATCGTAACGTGTCCCTTACTAATCAAACTTCGAGGATTCAATTAAATGTGATTCGTTGACGACCCTATCTGACTTTAGTTTACACACTATGCTCAAAAACGCGACACGGTGTATGCTATAGATCCGATTTTTCAGTGCTAGACAATGGCATGATTTCTGTGTAATCTTTCAACTCAAACTCAAAATATCTTTATTCAAGTAGATCTTTATAAAGACACTCTTGAATCGACATTTTTTTTACATTACCACCGGTTCGAAAGGCAGGCATCTACCGAGAAGAACCGACAGGAAGGTCGATAGCTACTCTTTTAAAATAAATATTTCAAATATGTTACTTACATGACTAGTTCAAATAAGAAAAGCATTGGAAGACTACCCAAGAATTAAACTGTTCCGATGCTGAGCTATTGCTGACACATTAAAAGGATCCTGGTCCTATAAATATTCTTTAACTGTTAAGTATACTTTTCCTTTAATACTTTACTAATTATAAATAACAATAGGCTTATAAATCTTGGTTACTTGTAAATTATTCTTATATATCCTATGTTAATGTTCTATATTTGTTCACAACTTTTTTTCGCTATTTTAATGTGTTACGTATTTTTTGAAAGGACCACAAAAGTCCTTTGTAAGTTAAACCACAACTCATAAAACTATTTCGGACGCTTCAAAGACACTGAAACAATAAATGCTGTGTGAACGCACCTGTTCCTACTTTCTAAGAACTTGAACTCAAAATGATTTTGGGTGGGATTCTATAATATCCTTCGCTAGTTAATGCATGCGGGATCGTTTACTTGGTTTCATTATTGCAATACTGGGTTACGTTAAAAGCAAATTCTAATTTTTTTTTAAATTATAACATACTTAAAAAGTTTATTAATTAACTTGTTATAAGTAACAAATCTCAAGGTTTGGGTACACATAATGCTGGCATTTTTATTTTATTTTATTGGTTCTAATACAGAATGTATGCTTATACAGTTAAAAAAGAAAACACAATAACAGATTTCACACACACACCAATTACATTAGAAACATATTTTTTTAAAGCAAAGTGTAAATTAAAAGCAAACAATAAATGGACACAAAGAAATCAAAAGTAGATACTATTAAACTAACCTAACCTAAACATTTCGCTGTATCGCGATAATTGACGTTGAGCGAGAAAAGCACCAGCTCTTGAATCACTGGACTGACTACCAGGCGTTTACTTAATTGCTTAAAAAGCATCAATGCACTTGTATCCCAAAGTCCAAAACAATGAAAGCTGGCGGAAAGGCTCTTGTACTTTGAACTTTTCCTTTTTTAGTTTTCATTATTTCTGTAAGATTTTTGTATAGTCCAGAAAATGTAACTGTCATAACATAATGTTGGCGACCCAGCCTCCCCCGTAATAAATAAAATCCCTCATAAAAGCTGACGTATGTCCGGTTTAGTACCAATAATCACTTTGAAAAATGGCCGCCATTATTTTAAGGAAACACTCTATGTAGGGTTTAGTAAATGTTTATTTTGGGCACAAACACGAGTTGGAAACATGGCAGGCCATTCAATTATTCTAACTTTATAATTATAATCCTATTATATAATTTTACTAAATTAAGAACTAGTTGCTTTTGCCCGCGACTTTGTCCGGATGGTTTAAATACAAAAGGATTTTGGAAAAGCGTTGTAGAAATTACAGAGTTCTGGTGAAATTTTGATACAAACATTCATACGCAAAATTCATCCCCTTCAACCCTTTTTGCGCTTTTTTCTCTAAAGTTTAGTGTATCTCCACACCAAATTTCATAACAATCGGTTCAATAGTTTAAGCGTAACAGTCAGACAGACATAGTTACTTTCGCATTTATAATATGGATAAGACAAATAAAAACTAGACTAAAAGACATTTTAAAATGTTTGATCCTTGCAGCAGTACCCATTATGCTGGCCTCGCTCTTTCGCTTATCTCTTTCCATTTAAAATTCAGCACTTGATGTAAAAGCCAGAATATTTTAATGCAAGACAACAGTGATTTGCATCTGTGATTCGCATACCATTTGTATTTACTTCAATATTAAAATTCGTGCATAGTTTTCTCACTCGTATTTCATGAATAGCTAATAAAAATAGTCTTTCTAAAAACACAGCAAGAGAAAACTAAATGAGTTCATTACTTAAGAAAAGTGACAAAGAATACATAAATACATATATAATTGACTCTTAATTTAAGTCTAGCCAAGTAAAGTAATATAATCCCTCTGATCGGATTGGCGAAGCACAGAAAAGCAATAAAAAGTCTTTGATGCAAATAATTATTATAATAAAAACAACGTTTCTTTATGAAAGTAGTAGAACGAATGATTTATTGCAGACTAAAGTTATATATTGTTGCACATAGATGGCAGCACTTGTTTTACATATTTTAGATATTGACATTATAACACCCCCACTATATCTAATAATATGCCTAAACTAAAACATTAAACAATTTGTACACCTAACATATCTAAAAATTTATAATGTTTAAAAGAACATAAACTTTTGGTGAACAAATCTGCAGGCATTTTGGCCGTTGGTAAATACTTAACATTCACAATATTATTTGCTACACATTCTCTACAAAAATGATATCTAATGTCTATGTGCTTGGTTCTTTTGTGGAAAACTGGATTAACAGTCAACTTTTGTGCACTTTGGTTGTCATTAAAAATATCTATAGTATAATATTTTTGTGTAATTTCATATAACAAATTTCTTAAGTAAACTGCTTCTTTGCAAGCTTCTGTAATTGCCATATATTCTGCTTCACTACTAGACAGCGCAACAGTTTTCTGTTTTTTTGTTTCCCATGATATTACACAGCCTGATAAAGTAAAACAAATTCCAGTGTAAGATCTCCTATCAATTTCGTTCCCTCCCCAATCAGAATCTACAAAACCTTTCAATATTGGGCTTCCTGCAGCTGAATACTTCAGACCATAATTTCTAGTATATTTTAAATATCTCAATAATCGCTTTACATACGCACAATGCTCTTTGGAATAGCAGTTATTAAATTGACTTAAAAAAGCTACTGCATATACAATATCAGGTCTTGTCAATACAGCCAGATACATTAAACTTCCTATAATTTGCTGATATGGAAACTTATCTATACAATGCTCATTATTAGATAAATTTAATTTTAGCTCCATTGGTGTTCTAACAGGTTTGCATTGACTCATATTAAACTTATGCAACAGCTGATCAATATAATCTCTTTGACTTAAGGTGACTGTTTGCTCAGATTTATTAACATTTACATTTACTCCAAGACACTTCTTTATTTCTCCTAAGTCTTTAATTTTAAACTGACTAGCTAACATTTGCTTCAACTTTTCTTTTTCAGAAATATCATTTGAAAAAATAAAGAAATCGTCAACAAATAATGTTACAATAGTTTTCAATTGATCTTGCATTTTTGTATACATACATGGTTCTATCTTTGATTGAATATAATTCATATTTAATAAACACTCATCTACTCTCTTGTTCCATGCTCTTGAGGACAGTTTTAATCCATAAATGGCCTTTTTTAATTTAAGTACCTGACCATTCTTAGTTTTTTCATAAAAACCTTTTGGTATTTGCATATAAATACTTTCCTCAAGGGTACCATTCAAGAAAGCAGTTGTTACATCTAGATGTGTAGTACTTAAACCTAGTTTTACTGACAATGCAAAAAGTAACCTCAAAGTGCTATGTCTCACTACTGGAGAAAAAGTTTCTGTAAAGTCCACACCTTCGATTTGCGAAAAACCTTTAGCTACTAATCGCGCACGAAAGCGAACTTTATTCTCACTATCGTATTTTTTACGAAGCACCCACTTGCACTGTACAACTCTACCATCTTTTGGACCATCACTTAACTCCCACGCATCATTGTCTTTAAAACACTGTAACTCTTCTTGCATTGCCGACTGCCACTGCTCCCTCTCCAGTCCATTCAAGGCATCATGTACTGACAAGCCAGCCGCATCATCATATGTTTCACTGTCAACACAAAGGTTAGAGAACCCAAATCTCTCTGGTGCCTTCCTTGTCCTTGTTGGCCTCGATTGTGAGCTATTCACTTGAACCTCTATGAGTGTGCTGTCGGCATCCTCATAGTCGCTTGGAACATATGTCTCATCATCTGATTGCAAACTATTTAAAAAACTTTCAGAGTCATTTTGACTGGATGTTGACATACTCTTATGTTGCTCAGGTGAACTTTGGCTAGACTTAGATTCAGGATCATCAGACTTCTCTATATCCCCCACTGAATCAACATTCTGAACTTGCACTTTGATGAGATGCTCAGGATTTGATTCCTTCTCGATGATGATCACGTCTCTACTGGTTGTTACAGTCTTTGTTTCTGGATTGTATACTCTGTATCCCTTTATATTATCTGGGTATCCAATGAAAATACATTTGGACGACTTCTTGTCCCATTTCTTCCTCTTTTCTTTTGCAACATGGACCATAACAGTGCTTCCAAAGATTCTTATATTACTTATATCTGGTTTAGAGCCGGTCCACAGCTCATATGGGGTTGTATTGTTTAATGCTGCTGCCACAATTCGATTCTGCAAATACACTGCAGTATTAGTTAGGCTTCACCCCAAAACTCTTTGCCTAAACCTGCATCAAATAGTAGACATCTGGCTTTTTCTACTATTGTACGATTGAATCGTTCACACAATCCATTTTGTTGAGGAGTATATGAATTGGTCTTCTGATGTTTCACACCAAAACTATTCAGGTAATCTTCAAATTCTTTACTGCAGAACTCCAGGCCATTATCACTTCTTAATACTTTGATTGTTCTTTTTGTTTCATTTTCCACTTGAGCTTTAAAAATCTTGAAATACTTCAAAGTCTCATTCTTGTGTTTCATAAAATAAACAAATGTCATCCGACTATGATCATCAACAAACAACAAGAAGTATCTTGAGCCACCTATTGACACATTCTCCATAGGTCCACATATATCCGTATGGACGATATCTAGTAAATTACTGCTTCTCTGACCATTGCTCTTGAACGGTAACCGTGATTGTTTACCTTCACAGCATGTCGAACAGGAAGATTTGCTAATGTCAACTTTCTCATCAAGTGACATACCTTGGACGGCGTTCTTCATCTGATTCAAATAATCTTTATTTACGTGTCCTAATCTGCGATGCCATGTTACTCCTGACACAACTGATGCTGCTAAACTAACTTGTTTTAGCAGATTAACTTTATACACACCATTTACTAACGCTGCTGTGGCGACCAAGTCATTATTTTTGTTATAAACTGAGCAACCACTTTCGTTAAAAGAGATATTGTTACCATTCATTATCAATTGGCTTACCGATAACAAGTTTGTTGTCAGACTTGGTACACATAATACGTTGCGTACTTCAATGTCGTAATCATGATTTTCTGTTGTAGTCGTAATTTTCACATCTCCAGAACACAATATTGACACCTTTTCACTGTTAGCAACAATTATTTCTCTGTTTTGTTCATATTGTGCATTCATAACCCAACTTTCATTGGCTGTGAGGTGTACACTTGCGCCCGAGTCTATATACCATTCGTCTTTGTTGAAGTTTCCACTCAAAAACACTGCGCTAAAAATATTTGATTGCAATCTCTCCTTATTTTTCTGATTTGACGAGTTATTTTCATTTTTACACTGACTTTTGTAGTGGCCAATTTGTTTACAGCGATAGCATTTTATCTGTTTGACATTTGACATATCAGTTTTACCAACATTACTTTTTCTGGCTATAGACAAATTTGTGTCGTTTTTCTTTTTAGATTGAATAGCAAATGCACCGCTAACTTCACTCTCTTCATGACTTGCCAAATCCATATCCAATAGTTTTGTTTTGATGGAATCTGCCGTTATGGGAATGCCGGAATGCTCTATTGCCATGATCATAGGAGAAAAACGATCAGGCAATCCTGCTAATAGCAATGACCCTGTCCATAAATCGTTGATTTCAAAACCTGTTCCGCTGAGTTTCTGTGCTGTATTAATAATCTGCGTCACATAAGACGTCATTGAATTGCAATTCTCTCGGCGAATCGAAATCAAATTCCTTAGTAGATGTATCCTTCGTGAAAATCCACTGTCATCAAATAATTGTTTCAGCTTCTCCCACAGTTCTTTGGATGATGAAACATTTTTCACGTGAACGTATAATGACGGGTCGATCGTCATAATCAATTTTGCTCTGGTTTTTTCGTCATCTGCGGTTTTTATTTCTTTATTTAATTCTGGCTTCACACAATGTTTCATGCCTTCAAGAATTAAAAAATTCTCCGCCGCGAAACACCTTTCACTATAGTTATCGCGCCCCGTAAGCTTCGGCACATTGACAAGATAGTTAGCAGTCATTTTTTCGATGCACTTAATCTTGTACCCTGCGATAATATGGCAAAAAATAACAACAGTTTGTCACTATACAGTTCTATCACGTCCACTTTTCTGGATAATATTGCAAAACCACTATTTTAACGCGAAATTATGAGCGTAAGGCCCATAACCTATAATAAAAACAACGTTTCTTTATGAAAGTAGTAGAACGAATGATTTATTGCAGACTAAAGTTATATATTGTTGCACATAGATGGCAGCACTTGTTTTACATATTTTCGATATTGACATTATAACAATTATGACAAAGCTTTGTTGGCAGAAGAAGTTGTAAGTAATATTTTAAATGAAAATAATTGTTATGACTTAAAATATCATTAATTTTGAACAATCTTAAGTTTTTCTCTTATTAATCTTAAAACAAAACAATTACCAGTACCAGTTGCTATTGTGTGAAATTGTGTGTACAGCTAAATCAACTATTTGTTATTTGAAAACTTTATTTCGAATTAACGTTCGCCGATATTCAAATGTTATTTAAAATTGAAACCGTACCTTGCTTAAGTAAAGGTTTATTTGATAACCCAGTGCTTCCGGAAGGTATTTTGCAAATCAAATTTGTTGGGTTTGACCAAGCGTGACGGGACACCTGAGGAACGGTCAGTGCCCGTTCACGCGATTAGGGATGGGCGCTAAAATGTTGCAACAACAATATTATCATTTTAAATTGTAACATTTATGTACAAAATATCTAAATTACGGATATTGGTGCGATTTTATTAACTAAAAATCTACTAATCTAGCGTTTTTCCATAGATAAGAGTTAATTTAATTGATTAAATAGGTTAATAACAATATTTAAGAAATTAACATAAACATTCATAATACTAACCTAATGTAAATATAACTTAAAACAAATCACAAAACTTAAACAAATTTAAAAATTTGGTCCTTGTGGCACAGTAACTATGTATCGCGATGCTTATACGCTGAGCAATAGCTCTTGTGTCACCGGTGCTAACAGGCGCCTACTTAATTCCTTAATAAGCGCCTGTGCACTTGTCCCACAGGATCCAAAAGTTTCTTCTCCAAAGGGAACAAAATCAAGTTTGCCACACAAGTGGCATACCAAACCACGGCCCGTCCCATAGAGTTAATTCGAAAATATGATTATCGTAAATATTATAGAGATTGATAAAAACAGCGAGAAATAACGCACGTCATATATTTTCCAAAAAATTATTTATTAGTATTCAAAATCAAGATATTATTGACACGCGCCTGCGTCAATGCATGACCTCTTGTTTCCAGATTAAGATATGAAAGAAAGCACTTCAAACACTTGTGAGCTGTCATCGATAACATATCGTTAAATTATGAGTTATCGCGCATCAGTGAGGTGTTATTTGATTTATTAAATAATAAATATTCCAATATAAATAGGTGATCAAGGATTTTTCAATTTTGTTTAAAATGAAATAAAACCCTCATTTACTTTAACCTACTTCAACAGGGTTTGGTTTTCATCATTTGGTTTTGGTTGGTTTAGCTTGTATTCCATACAATGATTTTTCTTCTCTCCATATAACCCTATATAATGCACATTCCCTTCAGAGTCGTTATATAGATTTTATAATGTGTGTTCTTACGAAAGATTTATTAGGCTGATATAATTTATGTAAGTAAAGCGTTATTTTAGGCCCCACGAGTACATCTCGTAATCCCGAAATTAATTTACATCGGATACCTTTAAGTTGCGGTCAGTCGGAGTCAGGTGCGAATAACGCTACAAATGGACATTTGAAATGACAACTGTCAAACAAACAAATTTAGATAAATCAACGCTCCCTAATCATAGTAATCATAGTAAGCTATAAAATCACTGTAATGCCGCTTTGTACGCGACTGTCCACAATTTCTAAACTGAAAACTGTTTATTTATTCGCATAATTACTATGAAGAAATATCTTTTATTTTCAACAAAAAAATGTTTTTGGTAATACTAAGACGGAGACTAGTTTACAGCTATATTGTCATACTAGCTTTCCGCCCGCGGCTTCGCCCACGTGTAATTTGATTAAGTATATAGCGTTTTTTAATGATCTCGACAGGGCTTTCTTTCACGGGCTAAAATCTTGTTACAATTGGAATTATATATAGCCTGTGTTACTCAGGGATGACATATGTAGCTTTACAGGATCGGATGATTCAGGGAAATTGAGGGCAACTTTCAAATTGATGGATGCGGACAAACGATAAACGTCTCTTCACTCATTTTCTTTTACTTGTTTGTATAGGTAGTGTTCACTCAAAATAATCATAGGGTAAAACGTTAATGATAGTTTGAACTGCATGGTAGTCATTACAATGGAGCATCTTAATACCGCGATGGATATATTTGGCCTAAGTAGAAGTTCTTTAAAAAAAAACTAAGACTCAACCTCGCACACTCACTCACACAGCAACACCATTGCACACACACACACTAAAATGTTCGTACTTCACATAGCTCCACTTGTTCTTGTGTATATATATTTTTACTTATTTTTTTCTGTTCGTGTTTTTTTTTTGTTATTCTTTTTTCTGATCTTAGATTCTATTTCCGGTTCTATATTTTAACCTTATTTTGGCTTTATTGTTAATCTATTTTTATTGTGTAAACTGTTTTTGATAAGCTGTACAGGTTTAAGAAATAAAAAAATAAAATAAATCTAGGTTGATGACGAATTTTATCAACGCCATCTATCGAGCACATTGTTCAACACTTCAACCGCGCCCGCGCGCACTGCGTTATTTGTTATTTTTGTTACCTCTCATAAGTTTTAATATTGAAAGTGGGCATGCCCACGACTGTATGTCATTTGATAAAAAGACATGGTGAAAGTCATGGGGACGGTCATGGGAACGGTCAAGGTGACGATCATGGGGGCGGTCATGGTCAAGGTGACGGTCATGGTGACGGTCAAGGTGACGGTCAAGGTCATGGTGACGGTCATGGGGACGGTCATGGGAACGGCAAGGTGACGGTCAAGGTGACGATCATGGGGGCGGTCATGGTCAAGGTGACGGTCATGGGAACGGTCAAGGTGACGGTCATGGTCATGGGCATGCCCATGCCCATGCCCATGCCCATGCCCATGCCCATGCCCATGCCCATGCCCATGCCCATGCCCATGCCCATGCCCATGCCCATGCCCATGCCCATGCCCATGCCCATGCCCATGCCCATGCCCATGCCCATGCCCATGCCCATGCCCATGCCCATGACCATGCCCATGCCCATGCCCATGCCCACGCCCATGCCCATGCCCATGCCCATGACCATGACCATGACCGTCACCTTGACCGTTCCCATGACCGTCACCTTGACCGTTCCCATGACCGTCACCTTGACCATGACCGCCCCCATGATCGTCACCTTGACCGTTCCCATGACCGTCCCCATAACCGTCACCATGACCTTGACCGTCTCCATGACCGTCACCTTGACCACGACCGCCCCCATGATCGTCACCTTGACCGTTCCCATGACCGTCCCCATGACTTTCACCATGACCGTCCCCATGACCGTCACCTTGCCGTTCCCATGACCGTCCCCATGACCGTCACCATGACCTTGACCGTCACCATGACCGTCACCTTGACCATGACCGCCCCCATGATCGTCACCTTGACCGTTCCCATGACCGTCCCCATGACTTTCACCATGACCGTCCCCATGACCGTCCCCATGACCATGACCGTCACCTTGACCGTCCCCTTAACCGTCCCCATGACCATGACCGTCACCTTGACCGTCACCATGACCATCACCTTGACCATGACCGTCACCTTGACCGCCCCCATGACTGCCCCCATGGCCGTCACCTTGACCGTTCCCATGACCGTCCCCATGACAGCCCCCATGACCGTCCCCATGACTTTCACCATGATCGTCCCCATGACCGTCCCCTTAACCGTCCCCATGACCATGACCGTCACCTTGACCGTCCCCATGACCATGACCGTCACCTCGACCGTTCCCATGACCGTCACCATGACCATGACCGTCCCCATGACCATGACCGTCACCTTGACCGTCACCTTGACCGTCACCATGACCGTCACCATGACCGTCACCTTGACCATGACTGCCCCCATGATCGTCACCTTGACCGTTCCCATGACCGTCACCATGACCATAACCGTCCCCATGACCGTTCCCATGACCGTCCCCATGACCGTCACCATGACCATGACCGTCACCGTGACCGTCCCCATGACCGTCCCCATGACCGTCACCATGACCTTGACCGTCACCATGACCGTCACCTTGACCATGACCGCCCCCATGACCGTCCCCATGACCGTCACCATGCCCATGACCGTCACCAAGCCCATACCCATAACCTTTTATTATTTGGTCAAGCTAATAAGTAATAACCTCACAAGTACGTATTTCGTACTCATAACTTCGTAAGAATTTTCTTTCAACACTTAACCGCTGAGGAGATTTACCTTCGATCATCAGCTCATCCACATAAATAGATGACTATCAGAATATAAAATCGTCAGAATAGTAATTGCCTGTACGTTAATTTGAAAGTTGCCCTCGATTTCCCTGAATCATCCGATCCTGTAAAGCTACATCATCCCTGAGTAACACGGGCTATATATAATTCCAATTGTAACAAGATTTTAGCCCGTAAAAGAAAGCCCTGTCGAGATCATTAAAAAACGCTATATACTTAACCAAATTACACGTGGGCGAAGCCGCGGGCGGAAAGCTAGTTTAACAATATATAACTAATCAATCAATATAAGTGTTTAAAAATTTTGAAGCAGTGGTTGAAGTAAATTTTCAATTGACCATAACTTCTTTTTCTCTTAACCGATTTTGACAAAATAAACTTTTGACAACGCTCCCAATTATATGTAATCCAACTGTGAAAACCGCGTTCAGTAGTTCAGTAGTTCTGAAGTTATAACGTACCAGACAGACAGACAGACAGACAGACAGACAAGAATTCCAAAAATTGTTTTTTTGGTTTCTATGACTCTTCTTTAATTGCATCCTTTCAGTTTTTTGGAAAAATATTAAATGTACAGATTTTCGATTTTTACTGTCTTATTATTAGTATAGATATGGGTGTGTAAATCTATGATTTGTGTGATGTGTGTGAGTGGTTGAGTTTGTGTGTGTGTGTGTGCGTGACCGTGAAAGACACTGAAGGCGCTGGTATTGCATCTACATTTTTGAATTTCATATTGTTATTATATATTCTACACAAATATATATTAACAGACATACTTATCATCAATATATATTGTTTTGTTTAATATCAAGTTAAAATCGACCTAGTCTTATACATTTTTAGCGGGTATCGCCCACTGCTGGTGTTTTCAAATCGCTGAGTTTTTCGCAATGTTTTTTTTATTATTTGTAATTCACAATTCGCGCTGTAATTCTGTCGTAAAGAGACTTGATTAAGAAAAAAGTGAATGAATTATTGTTTTGCTTTATCATGATATATGGGAATCAACAAGGGAATAAGCCTCTGAGGAATAAATAAATTCACTTAGACCAAGAGTGAATCTGGGGCTGAACCGAGTTCCAAACTACTTATGCAGATTAACAACTAATGTAGAAGTTGAAAGTGGTGTCTGTTGATCCGTTGCCATGGTGACGCCTTTGGTCAGATTTAAGTTCTACTCGGATAGTATACAACACACTGAACTCAACGATTTTTATATTGTTATAAAATATATTTCATAATATTTCATAAATATAAATACTAAGGTACATTTCGCGGAATATTTCACAGGCTACGAATGACGGCGCGGTAATGGCACGTGACAATTGACAAGATCGTTGCGATGATAAAGTGTTGATGTCTGAAGTGAAATATCACTTTTAAAAAATCATAACAATTTCGTTTTATTTCCTTCTATCTTTTATTATCTTATTAAAAACATGAAAGCCAATTTTCAGTACGTCCCACGGCCAAAAACATAAATTCTATTGCCTTCTTAGAAATAAAATCTACAGATTAATTAATTCGGCCATCATTTCTTTCAAACCAGAGTCCTAGGACTGTATGGGCTAGATAAATAGTCATAGTGTTGGAGAAGTAATGACTATAGTTTAAAACACCAAGGCAATATATTTATTTATTTATTGACACTCAACTGCAAAAAAAGTTAATAATGAAAAATAATGTTAATACATATAAGGCACAACATAAAGTAACACTTATAACATTAGTATGACTACTTATACTTAAAGGGCCGGCAACTCACTTGTAAACCTCCTGGCGTTATATAAAAAAATATAATTGTGTATACTCAGCTTAACTTAACAGTAGTATAACTTGGGTGACATTAACCATCGGCATGTTAGTCTATGATTTTATCCTCATATATTTATGACGGTGCAAATAATTAACAGAAATTGAAGCATACATATTCAATTCCATCGAAATGCGTCAATTCACACGTTACCCCAATAGATGAATAATTCAAGCGAAAACAAATTAGTGTTGCCCCTTGTTTAACGAGTTTACCGACATTGTTTATTAAATACAGCCAACACCTGTATACGTTTTAATTATAAAGAGTTGTAATTAAGATTGTCATCAATTTTTAATTGCGATACGGTCGCTTTGGTTTAACACAGAGTATTATATCTTGTTATATAACATGTTCTATGTAACCGGTGATACGCGTTGTGCTTTTTAGAACAGATTTTTGTACCTGATTCTCACATATGTTTATATATATACTAGCTGGATCGGCAAACGTTGTTTTGCGAAATAAATTATTTAAAAAAAGTAGATATAATTGAATTTCACGGTATTTCGTTTACTACAAAATAAATTCAATTTATACTTTAGCCTCAATAACACGTGGTATTCATGCTATTAAATTGTAGCTTATATGACCCGTTTGTCGGTTTACTATAGCAGTGCCATCTATTGATTACTTACTCAATCCAGTCGAAAAGTATCGACATCTGTTAATCTTTTGGAGTTAACAGTTAATTGTGACTGTCAATTAATTATATAGACAAATAATTTGCAATAAAATAAAGTTGTGAGTATAATTAAAGATCTAAGCTATCTTATATCTCAAGTTGGACCAGACTGCTCACGGTGTGCCAATTTAAATTAAATCGGTTATGTAGTTTAGGAATCCATCGGGGACAAACATCGTGACAGGAGATTTATATATATATGATTTTAAAAAGTTATGTATATATATAATAAACAATAGAATCATATCAACAATCATCAATAATTATCTTTTTATATATAAGTCTACGAGGGTTTCAAACTACCAAACTCAGTTTAATATTGATCACTGTTTTATTAATGTTTTTCAGAATTAAGGGCAATTCCTTCCCAAGGATTTAACTTACAATATAATAGGACTTGCTTAACTATTTTTGTTTTAAATCTATCAAAATGCAAATTTGAGATGTCATTTGCGACTTTATTGAAAGAGTATAACATTTCACGAGAAATAATAATATAAAAAAAAAACAAATGACTTCTTAAGTTGATTTAAATACGAAACGAACGAACGAATAATGAATGTATAACATGAAATAATAGTAATGTGCCAGTATATTCTGATATTCGCGATAAAAGGACCGCTAACAATATTATTGTAGTTTGGCCCGAACGTGGCCGAATGTCAGTCTGGCTGGCGCCTATGGATCCTTACTACCGAAAATGTCAACAAATCATTTTTACAAGAATCTGTTTCGAGATAATAAACAAAAAACAAAAAAGGTTTGTAAAACAAAAAAAGTATCCCAAACTGTCACTAAAACGAAGATTAGCGGAGTGAATAGTTCATTAAATTTAAAAATATTCGTATTGAGATCACTTTTAGTTTGCTGTATGGTTTCGCGTTTATCAGAATAAGCCTGTGACCCGTATAGCAGGTACACTTGTTCCAAATACGTCAGCAGAGCTTCCAGTTTTGGCTAATATTGGGGAAAATGTATCGAATTTAAATTATTATATAAATAGGCTCCATAGTTTAAGTAATTTAAAAGTCAGACTTGATTAATCAATTTAAATCTACCACTAAGCAAATATTAATTAAAGAAGCTTGCTGTGATAAAAATTATCACGGAAATGAATTATATTTACTGACATAAATAAGTGCTAGAACTAACCTATTTCATTTTTTTTTAATTAATTAGAAAATAACTATTAATTAACTATCAATAATTAGTAAAACTTCGTAGATTTTTATCTTATGTCTAAATTTAATATTTTAAGACATTTTTCATCCTGTTTTAAATTGTAATAAAATTGAATAAAAAATATCCTTTAAAAACTCTCTCCCTGCTGCTTATCTCCAGTAGAACATTTTTAAAGTACCAGGGAACAATGAACGTTGAAGAGATATAACGTCACTAAAGCTATCTCACTTCATTACTCAGGAAGCGCATCAATTATGTATTCTTTGACCCACTTCTTGCTATCCAAGAGTTTTCGTATAAAAGAGATGTCTCTGGTTGGCTATTGACATACGGACATACGCTTTTAACAATTGTTTTTATATTAAATAACTAGTTTTTCTTTAGCTATATTAAAACACACACAACATTAATAGATTCCTATTTATTTCGGCCTCAAACACTTAGCGATTAAAGCAGCCTGTTATTTCTTATTTTAGATTTATATTGTATAATGTTTTTAAGCTTTATTACATAAAGTAATGAAATGTATTAAATTTTAAAGCACTCGTAATACTCGGGCGTCCATGAGAGGTGGTCACTTCACTTATAGTGAACCACCTCGTTTGCCTCATTTTGCTATTTTTCGGATAAGCGCCGTAAAATTGAACGCTTTCAATGGTTTTGATTTAACTATTAATAATATATAATAATAATAATAATATAATGAACAATGTAACACTTTAATGAAAATAAATTAAACAATTTTAACGACTATAAACATTACATGTTATAGACATTACCATTTGAATACCCCATACCAACTACATTCAATTTGACCATTAAATTTTACGAAGGAGCTTTCGTCGCTTTCAGTCAACAAAGGAGAGCTTCCGCAGTGTACGGAAGTTGGACATTTGCATGCACGCCTAATATGCATGCCTGAAGTATGCAGACATGCCAATTTGTCGGGGATTTCCTACGTACGGAATGATAACAAGATTTGGTTTTATGCGGGGTGACAAATGCTACGTAGTAAATGCAACCTTTTGATGTTTTGTGTACATACAATAACAATTAATATAATTAATTACATCGATAAAATACTCTAACTGTTGTTAATTTTTAATGTTTTGTGATCCTCAACGTCATTTTAATTCTCTGTATGTGGTGTGCAATCGAACATTTGAATCGATCAAAAATGTTTTTCGTATTTCGTATTCAATATAAATACAAGTTGAAAAATCGTATTTATACTGAAAAGATTTATCCTATTTCACTTTGCTCGCTGATAGTAATGATAATTTTTTGATTGTTTTTATAATATTGACCCATTCGCTGCGGTTTACAACCGTACTGTAGAATATACATGGCGATATGAAAAAGTGGCCGTAGAATTAAGATATTAAACTTTTAGTAACAGGTCCATATTACAGATATCTTGAGTTGGAAGCTCTTAAATATAAATGACTGAGACACTAGATATTTTGATAATTGTAAACAGGGTGGGGACAGGGTCGTCTCCGCGGCGCCTTTGATTTAATCTAACAGAGTGTTATGTATGAGTTATTGAGACATCGATTGATAACTTTTCTTCCGATAAGTCAAGTGGTTAATATATCTATGATTCATAGATATTATCTATTGATAATATTTTTCGTAGGCGTTGCTTTGTTGGTATTATGTTGTTGTACGTAGTACTGTATGTACCTAGTATTTTTGTTATCACGAGAACCAAACTTTTTAAACTAATAAGTAGGCATAATAAGTCATAAAAATTACTTAAATATACTATATGAAAAACATGTTTTATATCAGCTGAAATAGCTTATAAAACCGGAATTAGTCGTCCTTTTTATATAATGTATCTTCTTATATATAAAATTCTCGTGTCAAAATGTATGTTCCCGTCATTCTTCAAAACGGCTTGATTTTTGAGCATATTGAGTAGGTCTGAGAATCAGCCAACATCTATTTTTAAATACATTTTTTTATTATGTCGTATTAAAAAGACTTCTACGTACGACGTTTTCCGGGTCAGCTAGTATATTATATCATATATAATGTGCTTTGGAAATCGTCCGGCCGTGGACAGTTAAAAATTGACCAAGCATGACGTTAGAGCGTCACATCCGGTGAAATGAAAAATGGCGTCGGGCGCATTTCCGTTGCGCGTGCCGTGATAATGGACTGCATTTCATAGCTTTTTGCACTCGTTGTTTTATCTTATCGCGTTTCGAGATTTATATTCACAAAGGACATCCTTGTTAAATCACATTTTCATATTTTCCGATTTAGTAAATAGACAAATATCAGTTATGTTAAACGAAATGTATACTTGCAAGGACGTCAATGATGCACGGACATGATTATTTAAGAATAATTTGAGTTTTAATTTTGTGTATGTGTTTTTGGCTTCGGATATAAATAAATAAATAGATACATCCATTTATGAAGGTATTTCTATATATCCACAACAAAGGATCTACGAAGCCTACGCTCGTAGACTCTAATTTTGTATACGAGACTTGAAGTTGATGTAAATATTTTTTAAATTAACTTTTTATTCTCCTTATTAGATAAAATCGGCTTTTTATATATTTATCAGTACTGAAACTATTTTTAGGAATTCAGGTATTTTTACATATACATGAAAATAATTATAAAGTTTGTAACGTAAACCCTCTGTCAATCAAGTTAAAATTTAAATGTTCCCTTAAGTTAACGAGGGATTTTTGACAGGGAGTGATATGGATAAAGTTAAATTTTCAATGTAGTATGTATGACTAAGGAGATTTTGTTATTAAAATACTTTTACATATATAATTGTGTTTTAGAGAAACATTTACACATACATATATTTGTACCTCGTTTTATTGTTGACAAACGAGTAGGCGGATCACTTTAAGTGAAGTGCTTACAAGGAAGTTGCCGACATCTAAGGGAGAAAATCCCTCTTCTTTCTCCCAATTCGTTCAGGAATACCTCTGCTGGCAGTTCCTTTCACAAAGTGATACGGGATAGTAACTGCTTTAAAAAACGCACAGTTGTGAAGCGCCAGACGTCCAGGTGGGTGGTAAGGATGGTATATCGTTTCTTCGTTACACTAATTCTACGAAATTAATGTAATTGTTTAATACCATATTGACACATTGGCTGGTGCGTATTGCAGATCAAACAGTACTGTCGCACAAAATATACGAATAAACATCCATAGCGCTGGCTTCAGGTGAAAGAGCCGACCGTGGATTTGTAGTTGTTTTTCCAATCAATGTTCAATATTGTTTTGCCACGCTGGCGCCCGATTTAAGTTTTAATTAAAAACCGTTTGTGTCTAAATTGGACGACAGCATAGTAACTGTTAGTGAAGATAATTGGTAATAGTCCTAGATGTATAGAACTAGAATATACATTCCCTTACTATATTATATATTAGTGTATTGTAACGCTATGCGCAATCACGACATAGCATGGGTCGCATGGGATCTGTATGGTTCTAAATAATTGTTATATATATTGTATTTTAATAAGTTTATTTTTTTTAATAATTTGTTTTGAGCACGCGTAGAACACATTTTATAAAATAAGATATGCTTCGTTCTTATATCACACTTTATATTTGTGTATATAAAATTACGAAAATACCAAAATAATTATTTAATATTGTTCCGCGTGTATAGCATTTATTTAATGATTCACATCTTATATACATATATTTGTCTAAATAAATAAATACGTAGCAACAGTTAGGTAGTTAGGTGGCAACTTTTTTAACAATTAACAAGATCGACTTTGTTTCATTATAATTACAGATATATCACTAACCTAACCTAACCTAACCTAACTAACATAAGTTATATAAATTTTGGAATAACTATTGGAATGAAAAATTATCGTATAAATTCATTCCAGGTTATCTATGATATCGATGTATGTTTCGTTTTGTTATGGCGCCGGATCGACGCCGGGAACGCAGAATGTAAATTTTGTTATGCATAGACATTGATTTACACATTGGGGTTATTTAATAAACATTAAAGAAACTAAACTTTTACACGTAGGACCGTATCAGCTGTCACTTATATACTGTCAATATTTCTTTATAAGAAGGTTGAAAAATGAACGACAAACTCAGCATACCTATCAGTTTTGTTAAGCGTCATCACGGTTTTACGAATTTCCCTAATTTTTTTGTCGTTTAAGTAGAGTAATATAATTTTGTGTTATATGAATTAGTGAGTAAATAACATATATCAACTGTTTATTTTACTAGAGCAGCTATCGAGCCTTTTTCGGTGAATAACTTCCGAACTGGTGGTAGTGTAAAAATTTACAATACAAATGTGTCTTTATAAATTTCTACTTGAATATTTTGAGTTCTATAGAACATACATGTAGATTTAAAGACGGAGATTTTCTGGCACTTAACGCCTGTCTGTTGTTAACTATTATTTAATGTTTCAACTTATCAAATATAAGAGACCGATACGATTAACGTTTTTTATTACCACATATTTAGTTATTAAATGTATAGTACTTCACATCACAATGACAGTACAAAAGTTTCGATTACCTGATGCAAAGTTTTGACGTGAGTACACAATGACGCCGCGATATGTTTCGCACCCGGCGTCGCTTTTGTTCCTTTTGACACGTCGAAGATTGGTCCGTTGCGATCAATAGGCCTTTATGAAGGCTTGCCGCAATATCTAAAGCCTTTTGCGTCCATGGTATAACCACGATTCTATACCTGAATAGTATTGGTTCAGCATTAAATAAAGATGAAAGCTTTAAAGTAGAATGTAACTACTCTTGAGTAGCCAATGTTTTTAGTCATTTGAATTTGTCAAGTAAAATGTATGGTAGCTATCTAGTTGTTTGCCATTTTCCTTGGCTCTCTGTATTAGCGGTGGTAAAAATACGATTTAAAATTGCCTCCTTGATGACCTCCTTGAAAAAAAAATGAGTTTGCGTTATAGTTAGTTATTTTATGTTGTTTTGCTTTATTGTTAAAATCTTATATATGTTTTTAACTAATACTAACTAGCTAACTAATAGTCTTTTAAATAAACTATATTATTACGATGTAAAATATGTTTAAAGTTTTTTAGAATTATATATTCAAGAGTAGTAGCACATATTTTCACAAAACTTAAACCCTACAATTTACTATGATTCCATCCTAAGCCGGAATATATTCTAGACTTGATCTCATTGCGTTATATTTTATGAAAGCAATTTGAAATAAGCGTTGGACTCATATTAAACACATATTTAAATAATTTAAACATGAAGCAGTCTAGACGTATTTTTTGCAAAAAAGGCAAGTCATTTTTATTTTAAATCATGTACAAAATTATTGATAACGTATTCTAGAGCCAGTTCTATTACCTACCTCTGAGTGCCAATAAAAATATCGTTAATTAAGGTTAGCTTTTCAGAAGCTTTTAGACTATCGTTTTATGTTGCTATTTTGACGAATATGGCTTCAGGCTATTGTGGCTATACTTAAGTAGTAAATCTAAAAAAAATCATGCCGTGACTATGGTATATAAATATATGTCGGAGGAAAGCAATTTATGAGTTGTCAAGCGAACATTACACTTTTGATTTGTTTTAAAATTTCAATACTATTTTAATCTATTTGATTAGTTTCTACATAATTATTTAATATATTGAAACATTTCTTAAGCATTTAATATGTTTATTATACTGACCAATCAGAGTGGATCTAGACCCGGGCGCCATCTTGCTGTAGTGACCGTGTGTTCGGGATTCTGAGGGCAGAGTTTGTTACAGCACATTTGACCAAGTTGGGTCGTATACATCTGTTGAAGGAGCTCAATGCCCTGATGCTGCTGAATTCTTAACTGTTTTACAATTACTATTGTTTACCCGAGTTTTGTGCTCGCATTTCGTGTCGCCCACAAAGCCCGTTGAGAATGCTTCTTCTCCGATATATATCTTATCTCAGTTGTAGATAAGCTTGCAAACTTTGCTTGCTTGCATCTCAATATGAAAGTTGCCAGTACCTATCCCTCAAAGGTCGGCAAGTCACTTGTATGCCTGGTGTTTGCCTCCTGTTTCATAATAAAAAAAGGTTGTAATACACGGTACGTGCAAAAAATCATTGGACAATTTTATTATAGACAGTTAATGTGAAAGCGGTTAAAATGTATATGTTAAGTCACTGAAATCTGTCCCGGCTCATTCAAGTTTATGAGTTTTACGACTCGCCATACGGATTTTATGAAGTGATCGTCCCAAATGTTAACTATGCAATGTAGATTGCCTCTCGAATTTTCTGACTAAATAAAAAAGTTACTTGGCATAATAAACTATTGGTAGCCAATTTTTTTTATAGAGAAGAGGAGAAGTGCCTCCTGCTCGGCATATACGCAAGAGGCGCTATAAAAAAAGTAATATAATAATAAAATTGATATAATTCTGTATAACGAAGTTTAAAAGTATCTGAAGTGAACTGTAGAAATATTCCATCCTTTTTAAAATTTATTATGTAAAAAATTTAGTACACAAATTTGAATATACCGTGAGTTATTTTAAAAAATACAGTTCACTAATAAAATCAAAATCTCGGAGCCGTGTGCTCTGTGAATAGGGGTTTCTTGAACGGTTAAATAAAAACATTTTTATTAAAATACAGTACATGCTACAGCTATATACACAAAGCTAAGCGGTTGAAAGGCTATCAGAGCTATCACGGGATAACTGAATGGAACTAGAAGCTTTTTATTTTTTATAGACCAAAATTGAAACACTTCTGCATTTTCTTCTATTTCATTTTCAAAAAAATCAAATATTCCATTTTCAAACAGAATAAACCAAATTTCAACCCTTCACGTAACTAAGGGGACGACCCATACATACCAAACACCATATTAATACCCGGTTATTACCGGGCAAGGAATTAACCGGCTGTAGATGTATTAATGAATCGAATATGAGATATGGAGTTCGGTTAACTGAAGTTTACTTCCGTAATAAAATCAGTGGTGTGGTCAAACAACAAATCTTGCTACAATGAAATATGTTTGTTTAGTTTACCTTTTAAAATATAACTTTATATTTATGTATATTTCTCACTTTTTTATTGACCACAATAGTTATTATATTTTCCGTGTGTCTAATAAACGTGTTTTCTTTCATCCTAATACCTATTTCTGTTTTCAGGTATGATTCTACTGTTATAACATTTAAGTATTATATAAAATAATTGTCTTACGATATTTGATTAGCTACGTCAAATATGACTTCTGTGTATTTAAATTAAATGCTATTAAGAGGCTACCGTCTAAAGACGGCTCTGCTGACATTTTTGGTGATTATTTTGATTCTTATCACCGTAGTAAGTTAATAGCCTTTTAGGTTAATTGTATTTTTGTCCTTGGGTTTTCACTACGTTTATATACCTAGACTATCCTATAACATGTATTCTACACTGCATTTTCAAATAATAATAAAAAAAGTACGTACATTTAAGTGTTAGTATTAAATATTTTTTCCAATCTAAGTGAAATGCGTTGGTCATATTAAATATTGTCAATTGTCAATGATCACCATGCTAAACTGACGAGCTTAGTACGGGATTCGATATGTATTATAAAAAAAAAATGTTTTTGTATTCTGCCAAAAATCACTATTAAATATATATACATATATATATATATATATATCAAGAATGTGCCTGTTTATTGGAACTTAACAGAGTATTTGCTGTTTCAAACTCTGACATACATATAACGTTTTAGCATAGGGCTTAGTTTTGAATGGGTCGTAATTCCTTCATACGTCAAATAAGATAAAGCCTCTTACGAAACTAATACCGCCTTAGACACTATTTGCATTTCAGAGTTAAGAGTCACTATTGAGAAAGTGTTTATATAAGGACGTATAGTTTTATATATATATTTAAAAATGTAGTTTTATTCTTGGATAATATTTATTTACGGTTGAAGACAACATAATAACAACACATATCTTATGTACTCTCACTATCATTTTTAACCCTATCATATGTCACAATCTGCAGAGTTAAGAAATAAATAGCACCACAGTTTCTTTAGTTTAGTTCTTTAGTTCAGAGATAATTAATTTTTAAGTTTTTTTAAATAAAAGAGTGTATTAAAAATACTTGCACTCCTTTTAAATTATCGTTTAAAATAAAGTAATTTATATCCATATTTTTGAGCTGTCATCAGTTAAATAAGTGTAAATGATTTATGATCTGTCCCCCATATTTATTAATGACTTACACAGGAGTATTTAAGACTATTAAACTGTAATAGCATTCATTAAATTATGATTGATTACTCATAAAAACATAAATAGTGTCTTATACAGTTTGTTTTATCTTTATTAATTGGGATTATGTCATACTAGCTTTTAACCGCGACAACGTCTGCGTGGTTTAAATACAGCACTGTTATATATATATAATTATTCATTTTTTTCTGTTCGTGTTTTTTTCTTTTTGTTGTCTATTTTCGATTGTATGTTTTGACTTTGGCTTTGTTGTTGATCTATTTTTGTTGTGTAAGCTTTTTGGAATAAGCTGTATAGGTTTAAGAAATAAAAAATAATTTGGAAATACATTTAATACATTGCAGAGTTTCGGTGAAATTTTATACAAACACACATCCCCTATTACAACTTCTTCAACCTTTCTCTAAAGATTAGTCTATGTTTAAACTAAATTTCATCGAAATCTGTTTTTTAGTTAAAGCGTAACAGACATACATACTTACTTTGACATTTATAGTATGTTACTAATTTTTATTATACTTTAAGAAGGATTTAGTTTAGGTTAGCTCTGGTTGGTATGTCTGAAACAAGAGTCATTTTTCGTTAGCCATTGAAGTTTTCCTACATATCTAAATTTTGGCCTCGCATTCAAAATTCGAATCAGCAAAGTAAAAGTTGAAAACAAATCAACTCCTCACAAACAACCGGGCGTCAACATACTTGGAAAAACCCTGACTACATGCGTGCAGGGCCTTAATATGACGCGATAAGAATGGTATTTGTTCATGTGTGCCTTATAATGTTGGCGGTGAATGCGCGGTCACGGATCGCGGTCACGGATCGCACCCTTATCTGTTCAAGTCTGGTTCGAACCTGCTATCCCTTGGCATACGTTATATAACTGGCATATTTGTTTACATACAAATATTTTCATTCGTCACACTTAATACCTACTTAATTGTGTCATATGGCCTACATATTCTATTCTAGTATAGAGTTCTATTCTCTATGTTTCGTCCTGTTTTGTCTTATCTTGACCAACAAGTTGAGTATAGTTGGAGTATCTAAATTATTAAAAATCTTAACTTGTATTTACTGCCAGTTCCCAAAAAGACGAGAGGAACTAGCAAGAAACTCACCGCTAAGTTACAGAATATATATATGATTAAGAAAAAGAATTTTACACAATATTAAGATAATTGTAAGTCTGGACCTGAATTTAAGATTAAAATTATGACATAAAATCTTGATTCCTCAAATGTCTAATGTTGCTAAGATAAAGAGTGATTTGTTACTTTATCTCTATATATATATACACATATATGTATGTTTGTATATTTAATATCCACAATTATTTTAATAGTATTTCCAAAACGAATTGTTTACATTCTGTTTTATGAATCGAAGGACCTATTTATAAAAATGTGTAATAAATTGCTAAGGGTAGAAATAGCTAATAATTTTTAT
Organism: Leptophobia aripa; assembly: GCA_951799465.1. Classification (NCBI taxonomy): domain Eukaryota; kingdom Metazoa; phylum Arthropoda; class Insecta; order Lepidoptera; family Pieridae; genus Leptophobia; species Leptophobia aripa. The sequence continues at coordinate 7,301,385 of OX637266.1, read as the reverse complement.
CCTAATCAATTATTATTTATTTAAATCTATGATATTCTATTCCGTTCGAGGATTTTTTTGACAAATGACTAAAAATTGACACATCAATTGAATTAAATAATTGTACATCAGGAAGCTATAATGTAACAACAGTACGAAGCATCTTTATCACAGTTTCGCTCGTCAGGTTTGATTAATTTCTTATTTACTTTTCCACCTTATGTAAATCCGCGTGAATTTTCTGGCTAAAAATAATCAAGATGAACTTCAATGATACGTCACGTCATCCGATAAAAACTCAGCGAAACAAATCATTGCAAAATATTTCCGACAAGTAATTTGACATTCCCATCGATAACATCCTTGTTTTTTCTTTAAATATTCTTCGTTTTGGTCACCGTTCGCAGTAGCCACTCGTGAGCATCACTGTAAAGTATGACAGTGCTTGGCGGAATCAACTATAACGATGAACCGAAAATCAAAAGGAGATTTAAAAAGTCAATTAGAAACGTGTGCAGCACTAAAACGTTAAAACGAAAGTTACCAATATTACAATGGCTTCCGAACTACAGTTTTGGTATCCTATCACAAGATATTATAGCTGGAATTACAGTTGGTTTAACCGCAATTCCACAAGGCATTGCGTACGCTATTATTGCTGGCCTATCACCAGAATACGGCCTGTATGCTGGGATCATGGGAGGATTGGTGTACGTGTTCTTCGGAAGCTGTAAAGATATAACAGTAGGACCAACAGCAATTATGGCAGCTATGGTTGGCAAATATGTAAGAGGATACTCAGCAGACTTTGCTGTTCTAGCGGCGTTGCTTGCTGGGATAGTCGAGTTATTAATGGGTGTGTTCAATTTTGGATTTCTTGTTGAATTTATATCATCGCCGGTGATCAGTGGTTTTACGACGGCGGCTGCGCTGCAGATAGCATCGTCTCAGTTGAAGTCACTGTTCGGTCTAGATGGCTCGTCTGGTACATTTTTCGCGGAATCAGCTGTAAGTTTTATCAAAAACATAAAAACTGCAACGCTCTGGGATCCGATTCTTGGATTCGGTACGATAATTGTTTTAGTGCTACTTAAACGACTCGGCCAAGGGTGTTCGCTAGCTGGTAGCACGTCACAAAAAATCAGATGGTATGCATCCCTTAGTAGAAATGCTGTAGTTGTCGTCATTGGAATGTTGGCTGCATTTATAATCAAGCAAACACTAGACGATGAACCGGTAGTATTGATTGGTGACATTGCAGGTGGTCTTCCCGTGCCCAAACTTCCACCTTTCAGTACCGTAGTTGGTAATGATACTTATAATTTCTATGACATGTTAGGTACATTTGGTCCGCAATCACTAGTTTTACCACTCGTTGCCATATTAGAGGCGGTGGCCATTGCAAAAGCTTTTGCTGGTGGACTGCAAGTTGACGCTAATCAAGAAATGATTGCGCTTGGCCTATGTAATATCGCTTCGTCGTTTGTGAGTAGTATGCCTATCACAGGTTCTTTTACAAAGACAGCACTAAACAATGCGTCTGGTGTGATGACTCCTGCTGGTGGAATTTTCAACAGTTTATTAATTATATTGTCACTAACAACGTTGACGTCTACTTTCTATTATATACCAAAGGCATCGTTGGCTGGACTTATTATAACAGCGATGCTGTCTATGATTGACTATAATATTATCGGGAGATTGTGGATACATAGTAAACGTGAGTTATGCGTGTTGATGGCCACTGTAGTCATATGTTTAAGCATAGGACTAGAATATGGTATAATGACGGGAGTGGTTTGCGATGCCGCTATTATTTTGTACGGTAAAGCCAGACCGGCTCTTCAGTTTTACACTCTTAAAACATCAAAATCTGATATGATCGTTGTTCCGTTAAACTATAGTTATTCGTATTGCGCTGCTGAACATTTAAGAAAAACACTTCTTAACGCAGCTCAAAGTGTTTCTCAGGACAGTTTTATTATAATCGATGGTACTAATCTTATTAGTATTGATTCTACTGTTGCGTCGAACCTTATGTCAGTCGCAAGTGAAATTAACAAACGCGCTTGTCCCGTTTTATTTTTAAACTTTGATGGAGCAGTAAGGAAAATGTGTGTTTCCATAAAGCCATTGTTTGATGAAAAATTTGTTGACACCGCGATAATATCTGAGGTTGTTGATGTTTACCTGAAAAATGTATGATTTGTATATGTATATGTGTAGTTATTAAAGTAACATGTAACACTGAAGGATCTCTGAAATATGTAAGTGTTAAGTATTGTATAATACTTTGTTCTTCAAATATAGCGTTTAAGTAATATTTTAAGAAATTATAATAAAGTTTTTGAGTTGTATAAGTCCCAAACATAAAAAAGTTATAATAAATGTAGGACTTTGACGTCCCAAAAGTTTTGTAGTGTAAAATTGTCGCAACAACGGTTAAAACTTTCGAGGATATTTGATTTCATAAAAAAATCTGAAAGCATTGGTATTTTTTTATTATAAACATATTATCTTAAATCCAACGTACTTATGTGGAAGGCTGTGATGGAGGCTGCGGACAAGGGGAGGTTTATCGCAAAATGCCTGATCCCCTCAATATTTCTATTGCTCCGTTGAACTTCAGAGGGGTGTCATTCCGTTTCCTTGAATTTATTAACGTGATTCAGCACTTGTGAAGATGGCAGATTTATGCTCTTATCGCGTCAAATAAGTGCATATAGATTTCGTTTAGGCGCACCACTGTCTGAAATTGTGACGTATTAAATTTCAATAGTAAATTGAATTTAATGGGTGTGTTTAGTTCATATGTAAGAATTTATACAATAATGGACTTGAATGTTTAAAAAAATATCAAAGATGATAAACTGACTAGAAAACTTTAATCCAAGAAAGATGAATTTCGGTAATCTTATTTAAATGCTGTCGTGTTCGCATCGTGCCTGTATATGATAAGAATATTATGTATATTCCATTATATACACAATCATCTTGGGATTGACTTATTGACATACTTCTTGATAATGTCAAAAATTGGGGTTCTGCTGCGACATATAAGAATCTTTTGTTATATTTTTTTGTAATCAAAATAGATTATTCTAATAATATCAAATCAATTTGAAGGCAATGCGAAAAAGGGGGACATAATTGGATCTAATTTGTAGCCATTTTACGTCCCTATGTACCTGTAAGAATAACCCAGTATATTGTTCCTTGTTAAAAAAATACAGTTCGTGTTTACGATTTTAATAAAATCCTTAAAACAGAATGAAGACCTAAACTGTTATAAGATTTTGCGTATGCAATAAATGTATTGTTATTTTTATTTCTATACTACGCACTTTTTTATAACTAAAATTAAAAAATAATGGCCTAGTTTTAATGGAAAATGTATATTATTTAAAACAATATCAGATAGAGAAAGTACGGAATTCGCTGTGCGTTTTACAAGTCATACTTGACTGATTTCATAATGTACAAATAATTTATCATAAAGTGGTTCAAAGAACTCAGTATTGCATCGGAGCTCGGTTAAACACGAGCTATGACTGCGCTTAATAACCTTCATAACGGCGATCGACCGCAGGTCAGAAAAAGATTGAAAATGTCATTTCAAAAAGTGTGCAGCAAAAAAGCTATAGAACGAAAGTTGCCTATCATCACATGGCTACCGAAGTACAGTTTTGGTGCGCTCATACAAGATATAATAGCTGGTATCACTGTGGGCTTGACGGCTATCCCTCAAGGCATCGCCAATGCCCTCATAGCTGGACTCTCTCCAGAGTACGGTCTCAATGCAGGCTTATTGGGGGGGTTTGTGTATGTAATATTTGGCAGTGTTAAAGATATAACAGTCGGGCCAACAGCTATTATAGCAGCAATGATAAGTCCATACGTGGACCTTTCTCCTGATTTTGCCGTATTAGCGACATTTTTAGTAGGATTAGTAGTATTTCTAATGGGCGCTGTGAATTTTGGATTTCTGGTTGAATTTATATCGATGCCAGTTATAAGTGGATTCTCAACAGCTGCTGCTTTACAAATTGCGGCTTCCCAATTCAAGTCACTATTTGGTCTGCAAGGTTCTGCCGGTAACTATTTCGCACAATCAGTTGTGTATTTTCTGGAGAACATAAAGACTGCAAGGCTATGGGACCCCATATTAGGGTTTGGAACTATTTTTGGTATAATGACACTGAAACGTATCGGACAAGGTTGTTCTAACACTGGTGGAGCGTTATCAAAACTTAGATGGTATTTATCACTGAGCAGAAATGCGGTTGTTGTCGTTGTTGGGATATTTGTAGCGTTTGTTATTAAACAGATCACAAATGAGGAGCCTCTTATATTAGTTGGTGCGATCAGCAGAGGGTTACCTACTCCCGCCTTACCCCCATTCAGCACAACTGTCGGTAATGAAACTTACAGCTTCACAGATATGCTTAATGCATTCGGCCCGAAATCATTTATTATACCCTTAGTAGCAACTTTGGAAGCTGTAGCTATTGCCAAAGCATTCTCGGGTGGATTGAAAATAGATTCCAATCAAGAAATGATTGCACTTGGACTATGCAATATTGGTTCGTCGTGCATAAACAGTATGCCGATAACGGGTTCCTTTACGAAAACCGCACTAAATCACGCATCAGGCGTACGAACAACCGCTGGTGGAATATTTAATTGTTTACTCGTTATGTTGTCATTGACAACGTTAACTTCAACATTTTATTATATACCAAAAGCATCGTTGGCTGGACTAGTTATTTCTGCAATGTTTGCAATGGTAGATTATGAAATATTTAGAAAGTTATGGAGGCACAGCAAGATAGAGCTTTGCGTTTTGATTGTGACGGTTGGTGTATGTTTATGTGTGGGATTGGAGTATGGGATTGTGACTGGTGTTATATATGATGCGCTCATAGTTCTGTACGGAAGGGCTCGTCCAAAAGTTGATTTTTATGTATTGAAAACAACAAGTAGTGATTTGTTCGTCGTAACATTGAATAATACAATGTCATACTGCGCTTCTGATCAAATAAGACGGACAATATTACGAGCAGCTCGCGCTGTTACAACCGACTCATATGTAGTTATAGATGGGACTAACCTTCAAGGTATAGACCTAACAGTTGCGAGTAATATAATGTCTGTCGCGGAGGATGTTGATAAAGGTGGATGTCCTGTGTTGTTATTAAATTTTAACGATTCCATTAAAAATATGTGTGTCGATATAAAATCACAATGGCAGGATAGGTTTGTTAGTACAACAAACGTATACGATACAATTGACGTTTATATGAAAATTTTGTAGTAAATATCTAGTGAATTATGTATCTGATGGATCTCAAGTCGAACTATAGAAAACAGAGTAGTCAAATAGTTTGTAAATTAGCTCCTAAGGATAAATTATAATTGTATCGCGTTTATTTTAATTATATTTTGAAGCATTTTATTTATTTTCAATAACTCCTTTTTATACATTTTATACTCCTCCGATATTGTTCTGAGGAAGAAAAGGTATCCGATTCTTTGAACGATACTTCAGTTGTACATAAGTCAGCAAGCAGAGAGATCTTTAGCACTCTTTATCTACGAATCAGTAGATACTGAATCCTCGATATGATATATATATTTATATCATCTATATATGTATATGAAGATGATATTATAGATATGATACCATCTAACTCATTGCAAATCCATTCCTTTTCCAATTGTTTTTAAAGTCACAAATCCTATAGAAATTCAGAATTTTAGTATAACATTCTATATAGATTTAATATTTTGTCGATATTCTATGATATACTAAGTGCTCAGCGAGAAATATTAGCTAGAGTCGGTTTTATGAAATATATTTTGTGCTACGCGTCTGCATTAGTTCCGGGCTGCCAGATCCAAGCATGTTAATCTTGCCTCCCGTCTCCAACAGCTATATTCATTTTACCAGAAAAGTTTGATAAAATAGGCATTTATAAATATTAAGACACATTCGTCTGTATCTTAAGGTCATGTAAGTAACATAATTTTGTATGAAATGTTTATTTTAAAAGAGAACCTATTGAGTTTCTTGCCGGTTCTCCTCGGTAGATACAGAACGGCTTTTCGAACCGGTGGTAGTGTAAAACATGACGTGTAAAGATCTACTTGAAATTAGATATTTTAAGTTCTCAATTGCGAGAGCAATCATTTTCAATACACAAATAATTAAATTAAAAATTTATCTATATTCGTGAAAATTAAACGAACGAAAGAGTACTCTTAAGTTAAATTGTGTTGTAACTACGTAGTAACTAAACTTTATCTTTAGTAGATATACAGTGTTATTATTTGTTATCTTTAGTGATCACTTTTGAACGTCACTAAAACTAAGTTTACATATATTAACCTAACTAATATAACTACATTGTATTTTATGTATTCATTTATTTTGAGGGTTGCCTGGAAGAGATCGCTTATTAGTGACAAGGCCTCCCTTTGCAATTAAGGGTGAATTAATAAAAATAAAATGCATTTCACTGCGAGCCCTCAGCTGAGAAAAGGTCGTTTATATTAACCTAAGTGTAAGTTGATTGTAAAAACAGTTGGACCAGAAATTTTATACAAGCGGCAGTATCCGTGTAATCATTTTTTTGGGATAAAATTAATTTTGCTTTTTTGTTCCATTTAATAACAGATTTAAATATATTGTTGTATGTTCATAATTTAATAGTAATAAGTTATAAAAACGCAAATTCACCTTAAAATGAATTACTTATTTGGAGCCTGGGGGGCAAAAGATTTTCTTAAATTCCTATATTCTTTATCTTAATCATCAAATAGTGAGAATATTTTTTTCTATTTCTATTAAGCCAGTATATTATACCTTATCTGCCATACAAGGCTTGCATTGACACGTCAAATCACGCGGAAATAAAGGTTGAATGAGCACGGCGTTGTCACCCTAGACCAATTTATTTAGATCTTCCAACACCCCCCCATCTCTTGTGAATAATAGGAATAGGGGGCGATATTTAGTAGGACCACCGGGTCATTATTTAATAGCCAACTCCCCGCGTCTTTATAAATTTCAGCATTCTGAATGGGAAAGTTTCCAGATGATTACCTCTGACAGTATTTACTGATTTATTGAGAAAAATACGCCACCTGTGATAGAAAAATCTTTATATACATTTGAGTAACTTGAGTAAAAATTAACACTTAAGACACCTGTATTTTTTAAAGCTGCAAATTGTTTTGGACCGATTCAAATATATAATGAATTCAAAATTTGGAACTTTTTAGTAATTTTCTGTTGTCTTTGTCATAAATACAAGATATAATCCTAAAAACATAGTGTTAAAATATGTATTGGCGTGTTGCGAATATTTCCAGTTGTATTTCCGTTATTTTAATACGATTTGAACGCTAAAGAGGTAGCTTTAAGGTTTATTTTTGATTTGTGCCGATGTTTTGGGTCACTTCAGCCCTCTAGTGTTGCAGACTGAAATGAAATACCAGCCAAATGAGGTTCAGTTGCCAATAGCAACGATTCAATCATTTGCCCCGTTTGGGTAACATTTTTAGCTATAGTTAAGTATTACTATAGCTAAGTATAACTGTACGTAGCTTATTTATAAGGAAATAGGGGCTATATTGGTTTAGTGATGTCCACTTTAATTACAGATATATTTACACAGTATAAACTTCATGTACCGTTATTCGATTTAACGACAAGATTTTTCAAGCGTCGAATCTTAAGGCTTTGGTTGGTTTTCTTCTCCATTTATTGACCGCTCTCGTCGTTATATAGATTTTACACTGTATAGTGTGATAGAAATCGTTACAAATATAGTTAGATTGACGAAAAAAGTTTTCGACTCCATTGGTAATTGAAGAATGTTTAAGGCTTACGCTTTTTTTTGCGTTATTATATATTAATATTGATTATTTTATATGAGATTTTACTTATTTCCTTAACGTATAATAATTAATTATATATTGTCTAATAAACATAAATAGAAGCACTAGAAAACCATGTAATCTTTTTGTAAACCCAGTTAGCGAGGACAAACGTAGGTTGTAACAGTCCACTCATTAGATGCCTGTCATCGATGAACTGTGCTCTGAGGACATGCTACGCTGATCCATTTAGTGATAGTCTCCATGTCTTCAGACGCAAATTGTTGCGGACATTCTTTCGTCAAAAGACTCCAATTTAGGAACGTTCATTTTTCGTTTATTTCTGTGTATAGAGTTTTCTTTAGTTTTTGTTATATATATGATTATTTAATTGTTTTTTAAAATTGTTCATTGTATACCTGTAATGCTGTGCATAAATTATAGGTTATGCACATACTCGTACATGTCTTGTGTGTTTTTTTGTAATTTAGTTCGGGTTATGTTTGTGTGTGTGTTGTTGGTGTGCCTTATTAAATAAATAAATAAAATAAACAAATATTCTAAATCTATTACAAAAACACGGCAAACTTTATAGAGTTTGTTGGGGATGTGTAAAGAAAAAAGCTGCGTAAAATATTCATGGGACAATAAGTGGTGTTTTATGGAGGCTGCTTAATGGCGCGACAGTAACATTAAACTGAGTTTAACTTGGGTTTACTATCGTGCAAGGAATCGATCTCATCAAATTGGTTTTTCATTGGCCCCCAACTCAATTCGCCTACTATCCATGAATATTAAGTCTCTTTGCGCAAACTTGTTTTTATTCCGATTTAAGATATTGAATTTTATTAAGTTCGTATTGTGGACTTTTTAATTATAAAGAAATATATAAAACACGTTCATGAGAACACACACGGCAAATACAGGTAAAAATAAAATAATAAAAAATTAACAGCTTAAATTAAGTATATAATATACAAACGTGGGACACATTTCACACAATAGCCATTTATATATTGTGTGTGTGCTAACGCAACTTAAAAATATACTGTTATATTTACGTCAATTAATGTTATTCATACCGAAGCTTTATTATCGTTTAAATAGTCCCTTACCATGACTTACTCAAAAGTATATGCTTATTGAAGGTTTTTTTTTTCGATTTTATTCAAACAAATTTGAAATTAGAACGTTCTATTATAATAAGCTTCACGTATTTAAAAACTTACACATACCATTAAATATGTGCATAACAGAAATGTTGAGCAACCCTGGGATCGAACCCGGGATATATGTCTGATTATATCAGAGGTATGTACCTTAATAAATAGGTTCTATTTATTTGTTAGTTGCCTTTATTTTTTGGACAAATAAAATCAGTAGCCTTTAAAGACTACTGATTCGTAAGCCTCCTGGCTCCATGGGTGGTTAGCGCTCCCTCTTATTGACTCACCTGCTTGTTTGTCTCATAAAAACAAAATTGTCTACTTCCTAAAATTATCTTCAGAAATCACTTCACTGTTAACAAATTTTACGTAATAAAACTTTACGTTCAAGTTCATATATGTATTGTATTCATAAATAGTCGTGGTTCGGCACATAATTCAGGGAAATCGATGTCATATATCATGTATGTGCCAACACTGGATGGTTTATGCCGGTCAATGTAGGCCATCAATAATCTCAGTTTCTTGTTACAGAATATATTTATTTATATCTTTTCTACATCGTAATATTCTTATGTATATATATATATACGATGTTTCCAAAATAAACCGGTCTATACCTACAACAAACACAGCTATATATAGTATATAGCTGTACATATATATAGTATTGTATATAACTTGAAATTTTATTTCAAATATACAAAAATTAAAAAAGTTTTGGCGGTCATCAAACCTAGACTCGCTTTTCAAGGAAACAAGTTAATGGTCTTACTGAATACGACAGCCTTGGCCCTTTAAAATTTCGATCGTAAACATATATGCAATTAAAATTTCAATATAAAACTTTTATTCGAAAATCAGAAATTATAAAAAAACATTGTTTTTTCTTTACTTTATTTTGTACACTAATTCGATATAACATTGACTTAACTTTAGTTACTTGGCTATATTTAGTCCGACTTTCTTGTATTTTTTGTAAAACTTATCAGACATTCTACAGTAATATTATAAAAACAATTATGTCATGACAAAATCAAAATCTTGTATGTAAGACATTTATTTCATATGTTATAGTAAATGCGAAATCAGACGTCAATACTTACCGTCAATATTTACCAAAACTTTTGCGTAATGACGTCTTAAAATATGATAGGGTATCTTCTTAGATCGGTCTAGTTTGGCACCCTTGTAGCACATACATTACTCAAGTGCTCGCTTTGATTCCTCTTATTAAATTGGGCTCTTCATTCACATTTATTTTATTTTACGGAAACAAAATAGACACACCACAAAAACACAATAAAATACAATATAACAGAAGCATTTAAGAACATGTTTTACAGATAAATATTTTTTTTCCTTTTGGAGTAGACACTTTTAGACCTTGGGGTGCAAGTGCACAGGCGCTAATTAAGGAATTAAGTAGGCGCCTGGTAGTCAGTACCGGTGATCCAAGAGCTGGTGCTCTTCTCGCTCAGCGTATAATCATCGCGATACAGCGAGGAAATGTCGCCAGCATTATGATATTATGCCACAAGGGACCAAACTTTTGAAATATGTTTTAGCTTTGTGATTTGTTTTATTTTAAGTTATATTAGTTAGTTTAATATTAAGAATGTATATTTATATTACTTTAAAGTTACAATAAAACAATAAGATAAGTATAATTATAAGATGTTTTATTAATATTATTTCACAAATATCTTATAACAGTAATCCAAATTTGGATTCTAAATTGATGTACACATCGCTGTGCGATGTTTAAAAGATAAATGGCGTCCTTCGTTCATTTCAATTAAATTGTTTTTAACAAAACATGTGTTATCTTGTTATAACTTAATTTTAGTATGACGAAATTTGTTATCAGTTAAGCCATGACCTGCTGTCTAAAGTATCAATGAAACTGTGTGAACACTTGTTTTATATAAATCGTGTGTTTATTTTTTGTAGAATCGTATGAGCGATCAAAAATTTGACGTACGTAGGTACGTCAAATTTTTTTATCACTTAGTGGAGATAAACACGACCACAACACAAGAAATAGAGAAAAAATTGATGTGCCTGATTCTTGCCTTAGTAAAGTTCATAAATCGTTTGTAGGTATGAGCATACGTTTTTATAACAAAGCCCCAGCACTTATAACCAAATTGACTTCCGACAAATTTAAAACGCGCGTAAAGGGTTTTTTGGTTGAAAAGGCATACTATACCGTAAACGAATATTTAGAGGACAAAGATCCCTTTAATGTGTCGGCAATTGGCTTCAGCATCGGGACAGTTCAAATTCAGTTCAAGTCACAATTTTGTATGAATTGTCTATTTTAAAAGAGTCTATTTTCTTGCCGGTTCTTCTCGGTAGATGACTGCCTTCTGAACCAGTGGTAGTGTAAAAATTGATGATTCCAAAGTGTCTTTATAAAGACCTACTTGAATAAAGATATTTTGAGTTTGAGTTTGAATTATTTATTATATAAAAAATATCATTATTCATATAGGTAAATATTACACATTTATGAATAGGCAAAAAGTTATAAGAAGGAGGACGAGAAGAACTGGGAACAAGCTTTACGCCACTCCTTTAAATCGTCAAGCATGTTCTACAGTACGGTTGTAAAGAACTGCAACCATTACACAAGCGAATGGGTCAATATCGATATTATAAAAACAATATCTCGACGAGTTAATACAGTTTAAATAAGGTATAAAGGTATCCCAACAGATGTCTGAAGACATCTATTTGTCGTGTAATATTGCAGTGCGGTATCTCAGAAATTTCTGTAACACAGCCATTTTACCATACTCGACTTTTTCTTAGTTATAAATATCATTAACTCTAGAGTTTGTGTTTTTAATTTTTTTGTTTTCGATATATTTAAAAGCTCATCTTTTTAGTATAAGGAATTGTTTACATTGAAATTAATAATGAAACTACAGTATAAAATTTAAATATACAAATTAAATTAAACATTAAAGTAAATTTAAAAAGTTTGGTCTGTGGCAAGTGCTCATAATGCATAGGTTAGGAATTTTTGCTTTAACTTCGTTGCCGTAGGCTGATTAATTAAATAACTAAAGATGTAGGCTGTAAAGCAAGCTAAAACAGTTAATTTTATTAAAATATATATGTATATATATTTACTTTGTTTTGCCAATACCAGGATAGTGCCTCTATATTAATCTTAATTAGTTTGGACAACACGGCCTCTCTCTCTTATACATATTAAAAATACAAAAAAAGAGAAATGTCTATATTAAATATTTGAATTAATTTATCTGTTAGCTACGTTATTTGGCAGTTTTGGAACTATAATGCCAAATTGTAAATCGCAATTCTGTTATCATTAAATTTCTTGGTCAAAACTATTCTTGATACAAAAGTTTGTGAATATATTGTTGAAATAATAATAATTGTAAAGTCGAATATAGAGAAGACCTACCGGTACGTAACGTAAATTGCCTGCCGGAGTGCAAACGCCCAGTAAAAATATGAGATACTGGAATACATAAATGGACTGAAAATTATTTTTTAAAAACCTTCACTGTAAATTCACCATCTTTAGTCTGGTTTTGTATCGGTGAAGTTTTATAATACATTATTTTGTTTATTTATCGGATTTTCTCTTGCTTTTATTTTTTTTATTTTTTGAGGGTTAATAAAATTGTTTGTAATATAAACAATATCGTATTTTCACCCCTTTTTCCAATATGGTGACCAGGGGTTCAAGGGTGAAGACCCTATAACCTTGAGTCTAAGCTTCTATTGACAACCCACACATGTTACAAAAAAATTGCGTCCCCTAATAATTACCTTATTCGATTGTATTTGTAACATTTTAATGGACATATTACAAGAGCCACAATAATCTTATCAAAACTTTTGAAGGTCAAATTTCGATAAGATATGTCTGTTTAGATCTTACGTAAAATCTTTGCCAAATCTATGAGTATTTGCTTATATAACACACAATAGTCAAAATATCTTATTTTTCATTACAAATATTTCACTACCTGATTTTTTTATTAATAAATTAAATATGTGTACTTTTTGTGTCCTATACTTTCTATTGATACGTTAGTAAAAACCTTTCAAGTCTAGATTGTGCTCGGGCGTTGCCCGTCTGTGGATGTTTAGAATTCCCTTCCCAGCCTGTCTAGACATAATTGAGATTAATATATACCAGATTGAATAAGATTAATCTAGTAACTAAAATACGGTATATTAAAAAAAACTTATGTTTTGCTCTACTTATGAATTACCTAACCAGCCTTATCCAATGCTAACAATATCACATACATACTCACCAACCATATTGAAGCCTTTTTTAATAGACACAAAAAATATAAAACTTTTTGCTTATAACGAGTTTTGTGGTTATGAAATAATATCTTTGTTTTATAATATTCAAAACCTATAAAATTAATTAAATTTATTTGATACATTGTTTTTTATCTTAACTATTACAATATAAAGATTAAATTAACACATCAACTTTAACACTAGAATAAATTCAAAAAGTTTGCTCCTTGTGGCCATGTCCTTTATAAAGGCTGTAAAAAAGCCTAAGCTAACCAAATTAAAATTTAAAGCAATTTATCAAAGTTCAGAGACGTTTGAAAACGTCTGGGCTGCAGACACTCCCGCAGTGCTCTTGGTCAACCAAGTTTTTGTCTATAGTTTCTCAGTCTGATGCTTTACCGAACTTTTTATTACAAAGGAAAACTTGAACGGCGTTGTTGTAGTTTAAACGTAAAGTATATTAAAGTTAACGAAATAAAATAACTTAAAATTAAAATAAGTTATAAAAGTTTGGTCCTTCTGCCAGAGTACCCATAATGCTTGCATAATGCATTTCGCTGTATCGCGATGCTTATACGTTTAGCGAGTAAAGCAAGAGCTTTTAATAATACAATTTCAATCGAATTTATCTCCTTTATCTGATATTTATTTATTTAATAAGGCAAACCAACAACACACATATAAACATAACCCGAACAAAATTGCAAAAAAACACACAAGGCAGGCATGTGTGTCTGTGTACACACAGAAGTAAAACAAAAAAATGAACGTTCCTAAATTGGAGTCTATTGGCGAAACAAGGTCCGCAACAATTTGCGTCTGAAGACATGGAGACTATCACTAAATGGATCACCGTCGCATGTCCTCAGAGCACAGTTCATCGATGACAGGCATCTAATGACTTATTAATTGAATATAGAATAAAAATATAAAACCTGACGATAATCGTAGCCCGAACTAATGACATCCATACTATCCAAACTAATATAAATGCTGAAGTAACTCTGTATGCATATATGTTGCATGTCGTTCATGCTTAAACTACTGAACCTATTTCGATGAAATTCGGTATTGTTATCCCGAAAAAAGAGTTAATATAGGAGATGAAATTGTGTATGAAAATTTCACCAGAGCTGTGCTATTAAATAAACCACGCGGACGACGTCGCGGGCAAAGCTTTTAGTATTCTATATGCCAATGGACTTTTTTAATTCTACTATTTTGTGCAACAACTGATAATGTAATTGTCACTTCTGTTATATGTTTTGTAGATAAATAAACGATAAAGATATGAAATACTTAAAACCATGTCAGTAAGCCTTTAATTAATTACCACAAGTGATAAATTATGTCTCGGTAACACTTACAAAGTAGAGCGCTCTTTCTCTGTTAATACGACGCTTCGTAGCTTTTTTGTTCCGCTTCTGTCCGCAATAATATCCAAGTATTATACAGTCTGTTTACTGCGGTTTTACCCGCGTCAATTAGGAGCTCCCTTAGACATCAAATAAACGCAAACTAATGTACAAAGTTCAAGGGACGTTTCTTGACCCAAAAATAGTGGTTAAAAAAGGAATAGAGAGAAAGAGAGGTGGCTTTTTACCCAGCCTTTCATTTGAATTAGGAAGTATGAAAAAAATTAAAAAATATATTTAAATAATAGGAGAAATGGTCTTATTATATAATAGTTGCTATCAACGATCTATATACTGTTACATGAAAATTGACAGCGGATTAAGATAATAAACCCAAAAAAATGCAAGTTACTACGTCGACCGATTTAAATTTTATTCCATTTTACATTCGAAATTCAAAACGTGAGCGTATAAAAACGTCGCTATTATTGGTACCCGCATATTAAATTACCACTAGACATTATCGTTGTTAAGAATATGAGGTACTAGTTTTTATACTACCGACAAGAATTGCTACATAATTAAAGTTCACCTACAAGTACTACCTATATATACATATGTACGAGTATATACATTGTACATAATTGTAAAGAGAATTTCCCTTCCCCCGAAATACTTCTGTACACTTTAAGACATTTGAAACTCTTAAGACCCTACCACGGCTTCAAATTTTTAATGGTGAACTTAGTAAAAGTAAAGTATGTGAAATGCTTAACACTATCTTGTGGAATGGTAGGAATTACTTTTATAGTTCCTAACTTTTTCGTTTACCTTGCAGTGTTAAGCTTGAATCATATTCCGATATATTTTTATTGAACTAGTATCACCAACATCACTTGGGTATTTCTAGCATTTAAATCAGTCGAGAACTTAATTCAAAACTCAAGATCTTGACCCGGAGACCCCATGTTCACACCACCACCAACACTAGAAAGGAGGTCTTCTCTGTGATAGGTGAGGAGATGCAGTTGTACCATCTACCATTTATGGATAGACAATTGTCTTATATGTTCGTTACTAGATGGCGTTGGCGACAAAAAAGAAGTGAGTTTTTTTTTCGAGCGAGTTAGAACTCTCATCACTCATCATTTTAGACTTTGTAGGAGCCTTACCCATTTACTGCCAGCCCCACTTTGGTGGATGAACGAAATACGAAACAGAGATTAATACGTTCCTTTCTTATTTATCAGACGTTATAGTGCTATACAAATAGCTAACGTCCGTCCGGAACGGCTGCGTAAATCTGTCTTATACAAAACAATACTTACAACTAATGCTGTATAACTAAACAATGAGGCCGCGACCCGCGGAGGCCGTATTCCGCTGACCATTAGCATCAGCAACATCAGCGCCAGCTTCGCCTATGGCTTTTCTAAAAGACAATGCTCGCTGTCCGTAACACCAACTTTTACGATAGATAAACTCGAATAAAGAATATTTATTATAGAACAAATGGTAGGGGACATGTCACAATTCTGGAACAGTGACACGCCCTGACATGTTTCAAGCTTCTCGTAAATTGATACCACTTTATGTACATCCCGTTTACCTCTGTAACCGTTTATTCTTCGTATGAATATGTATGAAATTATAAAACTATTTCTGAGCCTTAGATGGGTTGATTAAATACAAGTAATACAAGATTTAAGACAGACACAACACAAAACAGTAAGTGATTTCACACACAAACCCACGTACACACACTCCTATATGTACTATTTTAAATTTATTATTTATTTATATATTGTAAATATAGAAAGAGCGGGGCATTCCCAACACAGGTCTTGTGCCTTCTGGAAAGCTGGTAACAAAATTGTTATGTGAACAAAATACATTTTTATTTAACGAAAATCTTTAAGTAATCGACGCGTTCCTTTATTTATATGTTTTCACATTCATCAGTGCCCGAATAGACTAATTTAATGTTGGCTATCAAAGTAAGTTCAATTTTGTTCTTAAGTTAAAGTAAAGAGTATGAAAGCTCTGAATAGATAATTTTTCCTCCATCATTTCGAAATCGAAATTTCCCGGCTGTTTATCCAGGCCAAGTCAGCCGGTGATGGATGCCGGCTTACTCTAGTGATGTGAGCGTTGTCATTTGTCACTGTGATATATTTTTTTAGTTAGTTCTAACACAATGTACGCTTAATATACACAAAAAATGTGACATACTATAAAATCTTGTGTTTAAATGATTTAAGGACATTATTAATTATTATCTACTATGTATATTCTGCTATAATGCATTTAAACTTTTTAAATAAAATTTAATATTAAGTCAAATCATCATGTATAAATTATGTTTAGTTTTTTTTTCTAGTGTTCTTGTATATATGAAGTAGCCACACTGAGAGATAAAGCCTCCAGGCTCTCCTGATTTAAGTTTTGTTTAAATATACCACGTAATAAGGAATACATTAGGACTATTTCCTACATATAGGAAAACCTTTATTATTATGATTTGACCTGTGATTATTTCACAGTGATTTATCACAGGTTGTCCCATCTCTTAGTAATGAGCCTCCGTAATCGTGGTTTTATCTTATACGCTGACGGATGTCGCGTTCTGATACCTGAGTTTACTCAAGATTAAAGTCCCATTAGATAGCTGTTCTTGACGCGTCGTAAAGTTAAGGTGAATAATTTTATGAGAAAATGTGTTACGTCATTTTTGTTAAATCAAATCAAAAATAACTTTATTCACATAACTCCTCACAATTATTGGTCAATAATGATAAAAAAAATGACTCTACAAATGCCATGTGTCAAATCAAGAGCGTAGAGCCGACAAGAAGAACTGGCAAGAATCTCTATAATAAACTAAATCTAATAAGTGTACAACTGAAATAAACAAATAAAACACATAAATAAATTTAAAAGTTTTGTCCTAGTGGCAAAGTATAATGCTGGCATCACCTCGCTATATTGCGATGCATTCGTTGAGCGAGAAAAGAACCAACTCTTGAATCACAGGTACCACGCGCCAACCTAATTCTGTGTGCCCAAGGTCCAAACATACGTTGTTGTCTCCAGACAAGAATTAAAAATAAAAAGAAAAGTAATAGAACAATCTATTATTATCTCTAGATTTGTCTGAAAGATAGTCTAGATAGCTAGTCAGTCTAATATTATTTTGTTTATTTCAGGGCTGTTAAATGTCGTCTAAAAGCCTAGTAACTCAAGTTATTTGATTACATGACGTTTCACGCATAACCTTGGATCGACCTGGTCTAGACTTGGCAGGGGAAGCCTATTGTCTAAGTGAATTCGTTTTAATTAGAAATTCAAATGAGATCTTAGTCATCACACAAATTCAAATGAATTAGGATAATACAGGCACTTTATAATCCATCTTCATTCCGGCTTATAAGCTTTTGTGAAATTAATTTTACATTGGGCCTTTAGATTGATGCAGATTCGTCTTGGTAAACTTACCATTGCTAATTCTGCTTGATAAATCTAAAGAGCTATCTAAAAGCTCACGCACTCACGAGCTTTCAGCCACGTGAGTGTTTTTTTTTTTGGAGTGGGTTCTCGCTGTTGGCCCGGAGGCCTTTAAAGCTCAGCTCATGCTTGTTGGCGAGCTTATCTCAGCCGTGAAATATTGGATTTGCCGTGACTAGCTACTTGTCTGCTGTGAGACTCGGACCTCGGAGTCTCGGCTTAGGGAGTGTTTATGGGCCGCGACATCACCTTCGTGGTGTTCCCCCTGCTCGTTCACCCCCCCCCCACCCTTTCTTTACTTAATTTATTAATTACAGTATGAACAAGACTACTAAAATGTAAATGAAACCTTTTGAAAAGCAATTATATCCGAAACAGTACGGACAAATGTAACCGATCTTCTTGTTTTAAGAGCAACGCGGTGGTCTCACGGTACACACAAAGTTCCCTTCTAAACATACAAAAACTCATACGACTATGAGCACCTTAGCATTACGGAATAAAGGTCACAATGCCGTGAAGTGTTTACCTTAATTGAAAACGTACAGTGACGTATCTATTTTTGTCCGCTGCATTTTGTCCACAGCTGTTACATTCTAATTATCTTGTGTTCATTCATGAAGTAATTATTACATTTGCTCATTAGGAGTTTGCTTCGTCAATTTAATGTACTTTTAGTCAATGAGATCAATTTTTTAAGTTCTTTTTATACTTTATACTCAGATTACTTTACTAGTAGTAGGACACGCTCCATACAATTTAAGCTTTGGTAGCTTATGGTTGCTAACAGAACTGCAAACTACATAATTTTAATAAATACATATTATATTCACATCAAACTATTTTTATCACATAACTCTTAACCTGGAATCGAACCCGGTACACTCGTTTATCGTAACTGTTAGGCTAACTAAGTCGTCTATATATGTTTATCAACAATAAGTTACTGTAAAATCTAACTTGCTTCCGATTAGGGGATGCGTGCGGTAGCTAGACTTGATTCCTTAGCATAATAGACTATTTCCATCTTTGTGTGTGTCCTTGAAACTATTTAGAGGACAAAGCTTATTTTAATGGCCAAAAGGTCAGCATCAGTTTAATTCTTGAGTAGCCTAACAATGTTTTTGTAATTTGTATTGAGTAACATAATTGTACTGAAAATATTTATTTTAAGTGAGCAATCGAGTTCTTCTCGTTAGATTGCTACCTTCCGAAACGGTGGTGTAAAAATTGACGGTTAAATAGTGTCATTATAAAGACCTACTCCAATAAATATATTTCAAGTTTAAGTTTGAAACACGTACGTACTTAGGCATATTAACAAAATTAAACGTAAAAAACTTATCCTTTCGATAATTTAGTGCGCAGTTCTATTGTGTTATCGCTAAACCGTAATAATTTAGCCCTCAACAAAGAGGGCGATCGCCCTCCGTAAGGGAGGCTCAGTGTGAGGTTTGTAGTCGCGGTGAGAGGACGCGTGTCGGGTGCTGTGCTGGCTCGGTCGCGTGTGGAAAGGAAACAATAAGTGATAACAAGTGACCTTTGGTGACGTTGCATTTTGATACGCAATCGTGCTTTTCACAATCGTACTCAAAAGGAGCAAACATTATTTTGTATCAATTTTTCAAGGTGATTTTCTTTTGTTTATTCAGTTCCAACTGTCCATAGTGGCTAGTTCTCAATAACAGAATTAAAAAAAATATTATTTCTATATTACTTACTAGAGTCCTAAGGCCCCACGTCGGGGCATAGGGCAGATATGACCCAACTCCATTCTGCTCTGTCTGTAACAAATGTTACTAAATAGATTTATATAATAATAAATAGTATAAAATTTAAGCAAAATAAATCTCAAATCAATTCACTTGAACTTGCATGTTACACAATATCTAGACGGGAAACTTAAACGGCTTTTTTTCGTAAGCTTCATGCAGACAATCCCGCAATATTAACCGAAGCTTATCCATGACATACCATGGAGGGTTGCAACCCTTTAACTAACAAATCGATCGGCTGCACAATACGACTGACATATTCAAATTAAAGAAATTTAAGTTTAAAAAAGCTTTTACGATAAGACGGAAGTCGTGTTGAATCTGTGTGCCATTAAAATTACCACAATTTAATACTAAGTTTTATTCAAGAACTATGTTAATATCAGTCAGTATATTATTGCTTCAGTCCTAAGCAAAGTCTATGTACTTCTAGATATTTAGATCGACTTTATAATTAAGATAAATCAAGCTTCCCTTCAGCTAACTTTTTTTATAAAATACAGCCAAAAGTATTACGCATTAGAACACAAACGTCATAAAGCAAAACCCCACAGGTTAGGTAATTACAAATTCAAGAAACCTTCTTGCTTTATTCAATTACGATTGTTAAAAACGTCACTAAAGCTGAGAAAGACCGATATGAAGAGAAAAACATTTAAAAAATCCAAAATATAATACTCAATCAACATTAGTATCATAATTTAATAGTGAGTCACTATTCACCCTTTGATTGTGGTGAGATATTGTTTCTTATTCATTACAGACTTGTAATTATATCAGTTGGCTATTACATTAATATAATATATTTACATTGAAGTAGTTTGCGGTTCATTTAAATACATCTCAAAGATTTTACAAAAGCTTAGACATAAATAACATAAAGCTTGTTTATTATATCGACCCCATTGATACGCCAGTATGCCCACGCGCAGACGTGGGTGAATGAATGAACCATCTGCCCTTTTTGGGTATAATTGTGTAAACAATTTTATTGCATAACATAGGAATAAACTTTAACCAGTTACTAATACACCGAAATATTTAAATCTAAATACAAACTAAGTGTTAGTATATGTATAATCGGGGATAGGAAAGGCCTAACCTTATTCGTAGAACCTTCTAATCGTGTTTAAATTTGGAATATAAAAGTTGCAAGAAGGTTTTAAGGCAATTAATTTGACGTAGTTTCCAGCTGTTAATGCTTTTCGTGCTGTATAATCTATGGGAATCATATCAAGGAGTTAATTCAAACCCTATAATTAGATATACTACTTTTGTTGAATTAAAGTGTTTTTTTTTTAAATTATTTTGTATTAATTGTTCCAGCTAACCAAGTGACATTAAAGACTAAAACTGTGTTCAATAAATTGTGTGTAGTGTAAGAACGTTGTGCCAAATAGTGTTTTGAACTTTATGCTAGTTGATTTAAGGGTGGTTTTATTGATGGCTACGGATGGGCACCAACCTATCTAAGTTGAACAAGACCAGAGTCTCCGGTGTAAATCATGTTAGTATTGTGCTTGTGGATGTTCAATTTTCAGATCGTTAAATAGGAGATTGCCGTTAGATTTTCAGTTGTTTTTTATTAGTTGTTGATAAACGTTACAAAACTTAATTGATCTTGAGAGCTTTCTTGTATTTTGGTGTGTATATAAGGCATCCTCTTTAAGGTTTTATCGGATGTAAAGCTTCTTTTGTTTTAAATTCACTGCACAGTTGGTAATTCGCTTTCTACGTATTATTTTGCAATTTATTAGGCATGATTGTTAATTTCGTGTTATAATATATCTTATTAGTATTCCTGTAATTTAGCACGGCCTTATTTTTTCAGGATTAGAAATGTATTTTACGGACTTATAGAATTGTATATACTATCAGTCAGTAATATTTAAGTGTGTGTATTATAAATACTTTATTTTATTAAATGGTCCGGTGGCGCGTCAGCGACATGGGTCAACGCTGCCTGAGCCGTATTTTTTTGTACATGTAATATATTTTATACGGTTTGTGATATCAGCATTAAAAACATTCTTATAAATAATAATCTGATTATCTTTACGTTGATATTCATTCAAAAGCACCTTGTTAGCCATAAATCTGTGTTTATTGCGCGAGTCTCCTTCATATATGCCATTAAGCGAGTATTTGTGCGAGGCAGCTTGTAAATCAAAGTTATTTGTCAAGAAAAACATCTCGCTTTGCGGTTCTTACGCTCGCATACGGCGTAATTGCTTCATTCTTTTGTGCTTAATCGGTTAAGCTTATTACGACATGGACACATGGATTATTGAAAATAAATATGTATTTATATTACTTACATTGACTGACCGATTTTTGAAAAGCTTTTAAAAGACAAAACAATCTAATGATTTTTTTACAAAGTTGATTCTATTAAAGTTAATAAGGGTTACGAATTTATTTTTTTAACATAATGCAGACAAGCCAATCTACTTAAATCTATTCGTTTAATTATTGTAGTAACATATTCATAACAAAACAAATTAAACATACAATGTTGTTAATTAACTAAATTTAACTAAAGCGTAAAAAAGTTTGAATTGATTACTTTTTTTATATATATATATGTATAAAATCTTTTTCTTGTGATTTTTGACTTGACTTATTAAAGGAGCGGAAAAATATTTAAAATATCTTTTATCCCTAACCATTATGCCATAACTCAGTTAGCGAGATCTGGCAACAATGCGTCTGCCATTTTGTTATTAAATTGCAATGGATGGCAAAAAATATTTCACAAGCTACATCTGTAAGGGGAGTGTTCAGTTGTGTAGTTTGAATTTCTACAATTGTTCTATCCGATACTACAAGGATGTCTTAATATAGTGTAAACTTCGTATAACGACACTGGATTGTGCATTTTATGGCGTTATATAGAGTTGAATGGAGTGAATAAAAATTATATTTAGAATACAAGATAAACTAACCAACAAAAAAATGAAGTTAAATCGAATGGCGTTACATGGAGATTACACGGTATTTAGTACCTAACTACATACTTAATTTTTTTTATATTTAAAATTTACTGAGAAGTAAATAAGTTATACAAAATATAATCCTTGTGAATCCTACTTTTTTGGAAATGTAATTTAGCAAAAGAAAAGACAACGTATATGAACAAACAATATTGTTTTAAATTTTAATAACAACACAAAGTTGCCAACTTATAGGTTAAAATAAACTAAAACACTTAAATTTATTTTAAAAAAATACTTAGTTTTTTTTAAATACCTAAGTAGTTTCATAGTAATCCAACATTATGCCTACTTGTTATATGATTTCGTGAATTACAAAAAAACATTATTCACCACAAGTAGTCCATTTCCACAATAAATATATCAATTTTAATAACGTTCGGTTCTATCATTAATTTTGATATGCATCCAATTTATGAAAGTTCTGATATAAATGTTCGCACACTGTAAAATCATTGTGAATGGGGCCCTAATTACCGGGGCCTTATATAATACCCTTGACGGGTAATTATATCAAGTTACGTTTTTTAATTTTTATTTATTTATTGACACTTTGTTGTACAAATAGTCTCTTACTATGATTATTATATGATTGTTAGTAGGTATGAGGGCAACTGGCGGCCTTATCGCTAATAAACTATCTCTTCCAGACAACCCACAAAAACAAAAAAACTATAATAAATTTTCATAGATGCAAGAGACGTGATAACATTAAGTGTATAACAATAGGATGTTAGAAACGAATATATTCCCATTAACATTCATATATTTTGACGACCCTTGTGTATGTTTCAAATAATGAAAAATAAAGTTTGGTTACGTATCTTCAAACCTAAATAATAGTTCATCCTGTGAATATTGATTTTATTTAAATCTACGTAACCTCGAGGGCAAATTATACATCCAACCAACATTTAACCCTGACAAGGCGAAATATTAAACAGTGCCCCTAAAATGTAAGTACAGCCCTGTACTAGTCCTGTGCATAATGTATTACTCTGGTATTACCCCAGGCAAAACCTATCACGAAAATTGTCGATGCAATCATTCATCATCAGAAATCAGTCACGACTGACGGCGTCGACGTCTGTTGGTAACTTAATTTAGTTATTCGATGTGTAAAACAAATTTAATGACAAGTGAAAACAATACGAACAAACAAACAAAACGATTAAGTTACTAATAAAATTTAAATATTGCCACGTGGAAAATGCGTGATGGTTTTCCCTTAATATTTAAAAATTGTTAGATTTTTTATTCCAAATTTAAAATTATAAGCGATGGTTCGCCTTAACGTGTTAATTGTTATTTAGTGATGCCTAATCTGATCCTATTTAAAGTATAGTTTAATGGGTTATGAACACCCCATCACCATATTCTTTAATATTGAGGGGGATTTTTAATTAATTTTAATTCCAACCGTGCCACCTTGACGTCTGGCGTAACAAAAACTGTGCGTGTAAAAAACGGCTTTGGTTCAACCAACTGCCAGCAGGTATTCCTCTTCAGAGCATACCTCTTCCTTAAAGGCCGGCAACTCACTTGTAAGCCTCCTAGCGTTGTAGTTGTCCATGGGCGACGGTTAGCACCACACTGGAAGTTTCTCGCCTGATCGTTTGTCTCCTGTTAGTACGAATATCAGTAAAAAAAAATAACGTAATACTACTAAGTATTTGTTATGGGCATTTATCAGTATCGATTGTAAAGCTTCTACACACTGGACATATGTTTATCACGGGTTACGTAAACAGGATAAAAAGTGTGGCGCCGCTCCGACCAATTCGATTGAAGGAGCCGCGGCGACTTCCGGTGCGCGGGAAGATTCAATATCCGTTCGAATCCGAGATATTCGATTACTCGATTATTCGCTCTGGGATTGCGGGTGCCGCTTTGGAATCGATTTAAAGTTTCATCAGATCATTGTAGCGAGTTCTTGGTAATTTGCAACGTTCATTTGACGATTCTCTCCTTGAATTTTTCACGTCTTTAACACTATACTTCGAATGTATTTTTTTCACACAAATCCAGAGTCTCCCATTTGGCACCAACCCACGGCCGTTGCTACAATGCAATATGTATATATAGTTTACCTTTAAACATATTCTTATATATATTTTTTATTGAATATGATTCACATGTGTGTATTTTTGTTAGTTAAGTTAATTTTTGTTTTGTCTTTTAACATTTAATATCTTGTATTGTTGTATTTGTAGGTGTGTGTGTTAATATACGTGTTTTCTTTCTTTCTTTCTGAATATCTCAATTGTCAGGCTAATACAACTTTTTATAGCTTTTGACAGCCCTTCGCTCATTGTATCATAAGCTCTCCGTCTAATTGGTTAGAACAATACGAGATGTGAAGATCAAAGCGCGCCGCGTCCAATAAAACGTCACGGAGTATCAGGGATGTCACTCGCAGATTAGCCACTCACATTTAATTGCTTCAGGGCTTTTCCGCTGAATGGTTTTGCCCAGTTAATAAATTAATGATCAAGTGACCGTGCACCTGACGTTAATTGGTGCATCGCAATTAATAAAACATCGACGTAATTAGTTATTTTAATTCTCTATTCATACTTGTTAAAATTGTACTTCAATGGTAATGGAACCAATATTAAATAGCTAATTATGCTATAATTGCTGTCATTACACACATATTGATATTGTTTATGCTTAAGTGTACAGTTTATGACAGTTCCGATTTATCGATGTCAAAACTGTGACTTGTACCTAATGCACGTGTTAGCGTTACATATATTTTGTCTAATAGTTGTACTATTCTCTATATTAATCAACTATTTAGTACTTATATATCTCATTGCATCATTATATATTATGCTTAATTATCTATTGTCAGGATTATAATACATATATAATAAGCAATGATTACCAAACACAGTAATCATTGTCATAACAGTTATATTTACTAAAAGTAACTGTTTAATAATAATTTTACAAAAATACAATCAAGGAATAACACTTACGTTTATCTTCTTTGCCAATCGGACCCAGAATGGCCACTTACTACAGAAATGACAAAAGCTATCGAACATTATTCAAAAATCCTTCTAATCAATTCATTTAACCAAAAAGAGGTTCTAATGAATTTATTTCACAAAAGAGGTTTTAACAAATTAATGTATAATCATATTTAAAGATATGATTATACATCATCATATACATATATAACATCGCCATACTATATATAACATCAGTATTAACCACATATGTTATATGTATATTAATATGTACCATATTAATATACATATAACACACGCTTACAGAAACTTAAAAATGCATCGTAAAATTTTTTTTGAGTATTGCAAAACAATTTCCTTTTGGCTTTGTTGTACTTAAGCCATGTTCTTCGGCATGAACGGCTAATGCAGTTGATGGGAAAGATGACCGATAGAAGGAAGGAAGAAGTCATGGTTGCGTAATATTTGGGAATGGATCGGAATAGCGCTGCTATTGTGCTATTCCGCAGAACTTAAAGAGGCTGCCGGGAAGCTGATTGCCACAAGCTTCACTTGTTAAAGAGGCACTCTTAGAAGAAGAAGACTAACTAAATGGTTCTGCTGAAAATCAGTGGTGTGAAATATTATATTTCACACAAATCCTGAGCAGCACCATATTTGGCGTACGCAGTTGCAACAATGCAATGTTTTTATTTTAGTTAGTTTTAAAAATACTATTATATTTATAATTTATTGTGATGTTGTGTGTGCCGTGTGTGTGTGTGTGTCCAAATAGACATATTTTCTTTCTTTCTTTTTTCTATATATTCACAAGTAACAAAATAAACACTAGAAGCTATATATGCAGTCTATTCGCCTACGAAAGATACTAATAAATGTGCATTCACAATTAAATTTCCCGGTATTCGGTCCGCTCATAAATAAAATATGTCTGTTTACTGCAGTAATCAAAATTGTCCGCTATTGACTAGAGCATGTATAAGTCAAATGAATTGCATTTGTACAAACAGAAGGGGTGCTTTTAACGTATCTCAAATATTGATTCGTCGCTTTACCAGACTGTAATCAGGCATTTTTAATGGCGTGCGTAATAACTATGTGTAGTATTTGGTATGACAAAGAACTGGTTAGAATTAGTCCACTTGGATGAATTTTATTTTTCGTCTCTCTTGTAGTCCCTATATTCGTCTGTCTTTTCTTGTCTCTTATCGTATCTTGTATCTTATCTATGACTCAAAGAAGACAGATTGTATTATGATAAATTCCACTATGAGTGTCTATGGGCGTCGACTCCACCTACATATGCCTCCTCTTCTTATAGAAAGGGGGAAAACCCACCTCCATATTTCCTTAAAACTAGAATTGAGAAGACTTTGCCTGTTCGCGATAATGATAAAAAGCAGGCAAGAAACTCAGCTTGCTTGTTTCTTTTTTTCCAACCCAAACAGCTTTAACTAAGCATTATATATTAAAAGCACATCACGACGATCCTATAATTGAATAAGAATATTGAGAAATAAAACGTCAAATTATATTCAATAAGAATCCCCCACTCAAGTGTCGCAGCACACTTTGACAATAACAATAATGCTATTAGGAAACTAAAGGAAAACAGGGTAAACGTGCTTTACGCCATTTCTGTGTCCAGTTTGGTGCTTTTTTATTTAATTCTGCAAATCCACCCCTGTTTTGTGGGGAGCTGTTTATGTTTGGCCCAAGTTATGGGATTACGTGATACTTATATTTAATTGTCTTATTTATATAAAATACCGACGAACCAAATGATAATGTTTCTTCGTAGATCATTTTAAGACCTCACTAACATATTCTAAAGCGTTTTATATAAGTATGGTCCAAAACTAAGCGTTTCGTAAAACATTTCTTACATTGCACCACCACGTTATGGAACCAGCAGCCATACTTCCTAACAAAGGAACAAATACGACTTAGGGTCCTTAAACGCCAGCACTCACGAGCTCCAAGCTATTTGTCTATGCACTGCGACTTCACCTTCATGGTGTGCCCCCTGCTCGGTAGCCCCCTCTTCTATAATTAAGTTAATATCACTAAGCTTAATACAGCATTTTCGTATATCATTAAATATGTCGTAATCGCTTCCTCTTATCACTTGAGTCCATATTTGAAATCGATACTTGACAACTGTCGGTTGAAATGTAAATCTACAAATAATTAACGTATGATACAATTGAGAGGCACTTATTCCCTTTGATGAAACAAATACTGATAAATGACAGGTACTTAAGTCTAGGAAATTTTATATTAAGTTTGCACCATTTGTGTTTTAATATCTGTGTGGATTTTAGTAATCTATTAAGCTCCCGTAGAGCGCTTTATACTATGTTTTGATTCTGCTTTTAAGGAATTCTATTCTTATCACATAACATTACGTAAATTGCATGTAACTATAATCTATACAGGCAACATAGAACTTTTAACACATAGAGTATAAACTCCATGTCACTCAATTTAACGACAAACTCTCTAAAACGGCGTAATCAAATGGCCTTGGTTGGTTTAGCTTGTATTTCATACAATGATTATTCTTTTCAACATTTAATGACCGTTCTCTACAATGCCTTACAATGCACAGTCCCTTCAGTGTCGTTATAAAGAGTTTACACTGTATTTATACTTGTATGAGAATACAAAGACATCCATGATTGCTACAATATTTATCATCGATGCGACGCTCGGGTGCATCGCACCCCATGCACCATGGGTCAATATCGCCCTGACTACTTTGATGGTCAATGTCTATTGTGGCCTAGGCCTAGTGATGCTAACTTTTGTATGATTTTGAAGATTTCTGTATGCAAACGTGTATAATTTTTAATATCAATTCAATTAATTATTCTTGTTTTATCTTTTTTTCTATATTTTTATAATTTTCTTTTTAAATTATTTTTTATATTACATATTATGAACATCTTATGTGCTAAATATATTAGAAAGACAATAAACTTTTAAGATAATAAAACAAAATACAATATATATAATAACAAAAAAATAATCACGTAAATGGTAAATAAACATCAAGTCCAAAGAAACAGAGGATGTTGATAAGATTTGTACATGTAAAGCTACATCATCCCTGAGTAACACAGGCTATATAGAATTCCAATTGTAACAAGATTTTAGCCCGTGAAAGAAAGCCCTGTCGAGATCATTAAAAAACGCTATATACTTAACCAAATTACACGTGGGCGAAGCCGCGGGCGGAAAGCTAGTATATAATAATACAAACAAGATACAACATACATGTGAACACCATCAGGATTTAAACAGTTTAGTTAATTTCCTTTACGATAAAGGGAGATTTAACGATAGATCTTTGATAAAAAAAATGCCACGTCACTAGTAAAATAGATATATTGCCGACATTTTTATGAGGCTGCATGATGCACGAGCCTTCGCGATGAGAGATTTATTACAATTTGAATTGCGTCAATAAAAGGGTTCAATGTTGATAGTATCGTGGATTTCATCGTATATTTTAAAAGTAGCCAAGGTGCAGGTAATCTAGACATCTGATACGCTGTCGGTTTTAGGACCTGCTGATTTCCATTTCCCACTTAGACTTACTTAAAATACAAATTTTAAATCCACCATTTAGTAGGTTTTATTTTATTTTTTACTTTATTAAATTAAATAAATTAAAACTGTGAGACCGATCACAATCATTCGTTAACTATACAGTAAACTTGGGATTGGTATAAGTTTGTACCATTTTATTAATCTACCGTGAACGTACAGTAAATAATCAAAAACAATAATCAACTTTAAGCATTGTCTAAAAGTGAAAAAAAAACATTCGTGTATTTAAAAGCATCCGTTTCCAAAAAAGCACATTTCCGGTTTAAGTAAAAACAATCAATTAGTAGAACCCGGAGCGAGGCGTTGTCTCTGATCGGGTCTCGTTAAAAAGCTGCACTGGACCGTGAGAGCTTCCAACTTCCCTTGTTTAAGCAAACTTTAGTAGCGTCAGCGAAACTCGACGAGATTGTAATACTGATACGTAAGCAAATCAATATTACGTTTAGCAGGTCTTGTATTTGAAAACTGCGATAAAAATAACTTGAATAGTAAAAATATAAATAAATATACTGTCAATGTCAATTATATTTTGAAGATTTTATTTTTAATTAATTTGAAATTAGAATCGTTATTATTCTAATTGACAAATAACTGCCTTTTCTTAACATAATACCTCTCATATTATAATAATTAAAACTGAAAATATCTTCCGGTAGGTCTTTCGGAAGGCATATACCAAGAATAACCGGCAAAAAATTCGATAGTTGCACTTTATAATAAATATTTCAAATACAATTACTTACATGATTAATTCAAATTAAAAACGCATTGGCTAGTCAAGAATTTAACAGTCTCGATGCTGAGCTATTGCTAACACATTCCAGATATCATTGTCAGCTAAATATTCATTAACTGTATAGTATGCTGTTCCAATTAGAATATTCGTCATTTTGTAGGGATACCCCTATAAAATATTTGTATACTTTACTGCATTCATGTAACTAGAGTTCGTTAAAAACATAAAATTAAAAGCTTATCTACAATACAAATGTCTTAACCCACACCAGAAGCTTATAATGCTCATCAAAGCTTTATTATAAATAATCATACAAAGTACTCATAAAGTCATAACAAATGATGCATATCCATTAAGATGTAAGATGCAGGTGCACTCGGGAGATAGCTTACAAGATTATAGGATAATAAATAGAAGACCCCGGGGACATATATCACCAAGAAATTGCTGAGATTATTACGGAAGTGCATTATGCAGTAAAATCACCGTCTGCATAGCACCTCTAATGCAACACTAATTTGAGTTGAAACGTTTTAAGAACCTTATTTTTTATGTGCTGCCTGTTACATGTCATTCGAAATTTGAATTCTATAAATAATATAATAAATCGCGTTTAACCGTTAAAGAAGTTTTTATATGTTCGTTTTAATGACAAGCATGAACTATAGACAATTTGTTTGTTCGAATCAAGTGTGCACGGATTTTTGAATTTCGATTTTTTTATGTTAGCCGCGGTTAGTGTTACCCAAAGTAGTAAACGTTATTAAGAATAAAATTAAAATAATGTTTTTAGTTATTTTATTTTCTGTCCGTACTCATTCTTTGAGGATTATAACCCTCCCAATAGCGGTTGTTTCTTAGTAGTGTCCAAAGACCTTTGCTATTCTACTTAGGGTTTTGCTAAGCTTAAGAGTAAGGGCGTCGGTATGTCCCCGGGGTTTAAATGTTATAAAAGATTTTCGTAAGCTCACAGAATGATATAAACTGACCTAGAATTTGAAGAGAATACTTATAAACATTTTGTATAGGTTTCTTAAAATACATTTTTTTCATTTATTTATTTTTTCCACATAGAATCGTATCAGCGATCACTAGTGTTTTAATATTTATTTTATCTATGGCCACGAGGGTTCCAAAATAAACCGGTCTGAGAAAATACCCACAAACTCATTTTGAAGTGTGTAAACTCCAACATTACTTGATTTAACGTCAATCTTTCTAAAGCGTCGAAATCTGCCTTTGGTTGGTGTAGCTTGCATTCCATACAATGATTTTGACTTTTCTCCATTTAACTGCCAGTCTCTATAACGCCATAAAAAAGTTAGTATCGTTATATAGGGTTTACACTGTATCCTTATCTAAGCAATTAGGTCGATCCGTTTCCATGCTTTTCAATCGTTAAGGACTATTTCCTTTACACTATAATATTGAAGTTTAAATGGTTTCCCGTATAAACTAAATCAGATTAAACTATTTGATAAATTTACAGAGGTTATCCTTGAGATATGCCGTGTAATTAATTTACGTAGGGCCAATGTAATTTAATTTTGACTAACAAATTTTGTGGTTTGCATTTTGGGTAGTAAACTTGTATCGTATGTTATTTGACAAAACTAAATCATTTACTCTGTCAAAAATACGCAAAGTTTTAACCTTTTGAGCGTTAAACGTAGAATTTTTTTACAACGATTGCAAAACAATTTTATCAGTAAACAAGTTTATCAGACATACCTAGTTAGAAATTACTCAGGATAGCGTAATGTGCATGAAGCCGGAAACTTTACCCATCCGTCCACACTCTGTCTTATACATCACGAACAGATCGACCCTTGATTGAACCCAATTAATCGGTACCCGCATTCTTAGTATCGTATTTACCTATATATGTCAGAACATATATCGATATTGCGAAATTAACTAAGGCTGTTGATTCGCGCTAGTAAACAATTTGAAAAAAGAATTCCAATTTTGAAATTAGAATTCCCACCTGCGTTTAAAGTGTCGTGGAAATTGAATTGTAACTATAATTCATTTACTGCATTTTCCGCGTACCAGAGCTTTTACCACAATTATGTTGATGAAAATACAATGTAGGTCAAATAATATTTCAGTAAAGGCCATTTAAGACATTCCAAGAAAGAGTATGGCTTCGATATTAATACTATATTGGATTATAGTAAGTCGCTTACAATAGACATACATAATTGCTTATTGAATTATTTATAGGGAAGGGAATCTCTGTTTAATCCTTGATACGGAGTGAGTAAGGGTGAATCATTTTTTAAGGGGGATAACAATACTTATGGACAAATATAATGTTATATGTACTTGTGATAAGTTTACAGTATGTGAATAGACGTATTATAAAGAAGTGGCTCAAACGTATAGACGATTTCATATATGAAATATCTAGACACCTTTCAATAAATTTCAAATAACATGAATTGCGTCTGACATTTGATATTTCGGAATTTGTAATTTAATTCGTTAAAAAAGTTTGGTTGTATTATATAAGTTTTTTTTTTTAATAAAGCTTTTGTGAACTTTTTCGCTATCTATCGAGGCGTAGCCTTGACAAATGTCCGTGCGAGGGTGATGTTAACAGGGCTATAAGTATAAGTGCATGGTGTATTCAATTCGTTTTGAATGACGCATCTGTCAGTAACATTTCTATCTAAAAGGACATATTTTCGTTTTTAATCGTTTAAAATTACAGAATGTTATGATTTACTTTTTATTAACCATAACTAACCAGAACCCTATGTTTAAATAGGGTTCTGGTTTTTGAGATATCGTTCGCCGGTTTTGGTAATTTAAAAAAAAATCAAGTATTCCAATGTTTTTTACTTAAGTCCAAGTAAACGCAGTAGTGCTGCTTCAGATTCTCTTTAACTGGAAATAAAATTTACACAGGCTATACAATTTATTACTTTTTTTTTTGAATAATAGAAATTCAAATTTGGAATTCAATAGAGCGCCCTTGCTAATTTGTCTGTAACCTGTCACGTGGCGGTCACGTGTCACCATTTCGTCCAATCCTTGTACAATATTACGTCACAAGGGGAACCACGGTATATATCGCGAGATAGTCTTTATATATCACAAATACACTCAAAAACTACTGTGCTTTAACAAACCGATAATCGCGATTTCTAATTCGTCATGTATGTTAAATATGAATTATTTCAACAAATCATTGCTTGATAAAAGGTCCAATACAAAATAAATATACTGAGTATTATGTAATATCGGGTATAGAAAAATGTACTGTAGTTTATAATGATGGAACTGATAGGATTTTCAGTGACTAACAACATCACTGGGAAATACGATGACGTCATCTAAAGAAAGCACAGATTAGAAATTCACCAAATATTTGACAGGGCGTGAACCCCTAACTCCTAAGTAAACTGTTGGTATAAGACATGTAGGGATGTGTATATAGGAATTATAAGGGTTGTTTAATTCTTTGAAAAAGTTTTGGTGACTCTTTGATGTGCTAATGGGGTAAATGTTTGGCTGCGTTATTAATTTCACCGTGGTAGAATATATATTTCAATACTATAAATATGTAACATACTTTAGTGAATGTACGCCAAGAAAGTGCCTGAGCCTATCTTAAATAAGGTATTAGTGTTCAGGTTAACATTCTTCTATAATTTCAAAGGCAAAATTTAATAGCTCACTTCACATAGTGCTTAAGCGATCTTTCTGTTCTCAGTTGTATATAAATTTAAAATAAGCTTTCATTAGCTACTGTGAAGACTATCTGAGCGTCGACATGTTGACTTCCACATGTTTTGAAATCCAATTATTAATAGGCCGGCTTCGCATTCACGATTCCCAAGAAATGATAAAAATACCTTTCTAAAAAAATTATAAAAGCACATAATTACTTTGTGACAATTCAAGGATGTGAAAAAAATAAAGCCTAGTTATTATATATTAATATTAAACAGTTTTATATTGGCCATCAAAGTATATTCTTGAATGTAAGCTTCTGTTATTAAAATAGAAACTCGTTCCAAGAGATCATCAATCACCCAGCATCACTCAACATGTTATTTTTATCTTTATTTTCTCTTTCTTACTAAATAAAATGTATATTCAAATATGAGGACACAATATGAGAGGTGTTTTATTGATCTTTTGAGTTGATGGTGCATAGCTATGGTCACCAACGCTGTTCTGTGGATACTTATTCAAATACCGCACACAAATTATTTGCTTTTTTTCTTAAAAAAGGTTTACTTGCAAGTATGCTTAAAAAGTATTTATGAACAATTTAAATAAAAACATTCTCGTCTCGAACAAAAATCGAAAATCGAAATTCGAATTTCCCAAAATCGTTAATTTATTTTTGAATTTTAAATATCGATTTTTATATTGTCTGTGGTAAAAACACATCAATTCTGGGCGTATTGGTGTCTGTTGATTAATGTTCTGCAATTAAAGGCTAATTAAATTTTGTACACGTGTTTCAGGTCATTAATGGTTTATAATGGATTATACTAAAAGCATTACTCTTCTAGTGTCGGTTATTGAGCAAGTTTTCGTGCTAGCCTTTTTAAACAACGAAATTGGCGTGATTTAGATCCTAGTGGAGAAGACATATTAATGTGTCTGGCAATCCTGTATAGTAACAAGACTTATGCAGTCTGGAGTTTCCATTAATTTTACAGGGCACGTAGTTACTATAGGCTTGCATTACAATTTAATCTACGACCTCTTTGCTATACATAACCGGTTCATTGCCCTTCAGTACTAGTTCAATCATAAATAATGCCCAATACTACATATACTAGGTATCAAGTGATTTCATTACGAAAAAGATTTACGTATGTCGCCTACCTAAAAATATTACTGGGTAATCTAATTTAAATATAAACATTATTGCTTAGTTGTTATATTTAAACTGTTTATAACCCTCGCTTGCAACCCTCCCTACACTTACGTCAACATGACAGGTTGACAACTGACATATTAGGCGTTATGTTTGTGTTTTGACGTATGTGACATGTCTTGGTGGAACTAAAAGGAATGACATCTAGGTTGATGAACCTATATGTATTCTGTTAGTGGTTACTTCAAAAAACGCTTAGCAAATGACATAATATTTATTTATATATTTTCCACATAGAATTGCAATCACTTGTCAATTTTCTTTTTATAAGGCTACCAGAGTTCCAAAATACCAGTCTGAAAGTATACCCACAACAGGTTAACTATAATATCTTTACTTGCACTTAAAAACAATTAAAGTACTTACTCCATAGACATATCTTGAGTAGTGAACTCTGCTGCCAGACCATCCAATCTTATTCTAGCACTTGACCACATCAACATCTCTGTGGAACATCTCTCTGGTGTTAATCTGTGGAAATTATAAGTCTGTGACATTAAAAAAGGGAAATCTACACATTTGGCTTGTAATTGGATAATAGTTCACGCGAACCCAAAATAACGCTTCAAGCGAAACGAATTGAAAATAGAAGAAAAACGCTGCGACCATTTAAAACGTTACGCTCTGCAGCTGAAAGTCTACATCTCAAGTTTCATATACTTTTTAAGTAAATTAACGAAGTAAGCCGGGCGTGCCGCGTTTTGTAGATACAAATCTTTTCGTTATGCTTAAGATATGTTTCCTGTGTGCTTGCGGGTTCTTCTCACTATAACGTCAATGTATTTTACTATGCCCACCGGTAGTTATTTTTTCTTTAAATATTGGTACATTCGCTAGAGTGTGATGAAATACTTGGCGATTTAAAAGAGTGTTGGAGCGTTTCATGCCAGTTCTTCTCGTCCTCTTCACGGGTTTGGGAATTGGCAGTAAATGTAATTGTAGAGTCAAATTTTAATCGTTTAAATTCATCTTCTCATCTTTTACCATTTTATAACCTAACTTTTAGTTAGTTTTCTAAATAAGCTTTTCTAAAGATCATATCACATATATACGAATACACAGCAGTGTATTCGTATATATAATATATTTTTGTTTTAAACTCCCTTAATTCATCACGACAGCATATTAATAAAAGTTAAATAAAAGAAAATAGCTGGCAACTCACTTGTAAGCCTCCTGGCGTTGCGGGTGTCCATGGGCCGAGGTTAGTCCTTCACTCAAAGTGACCTGACTGCTCGTTTGCCTCATGTTACATAAAAAAGTACACCCAGAGATTACTAGGACTAGGAGACTTGATTTATCGTTTATTTCATTGATCATGATTTAATATTATCATTATATATTTTATTATTATTTATATTGCATATCTATGCGTTTATTTATTACACAAGTAATATAGGTGAAAACAAAATATCCAACGAGTTGTGAAAGTTTCTAATTTAAAAGACATCCGTGCGTTGGCAGATTTGTGGTGGAGCGTCAACAGTTCGTTTTCGAAACTCCTCAAGAGTTAATTTGTGAAGTTTATGACATAAATTTTTTCAAAAATAGTTATACCTTTTTACGACTATGTGGCTTTTTCCTGCTTCGGCTACCAGTGGTCCTCCAGGGTAGATGCAATCCATAAATTAATAAAAAAATAGATACTCTATAAATGACTGGTCGTTTGTCAGTCCGAAAGCTTGTATTATATAAATGATAATAAAATCAATTCAATTATAATATTAATACAATATTCAAATCAAATCAAAAATATCTTAATTCATATAGATAACTAAGGTACACTTATGAATCGTCAAAAAATAAGTAGTACATCAAGCTTTTTTATCGTTTAAATAGTCTTTTACACTATAATAAATATGATTCCTGGAAATTCATTTTAACACAATAACGTGAGACACTGACCCAATGTATATAGACAAATATTGTATGAAAATCATTATAAGATCATATAATACTCCCCGTACAAAGATTCTGTCTTAATATATCAAAGCATGTTTCTAAGTTGGATTCCCTATCTAAAGTTAAGAATTATTCCGGACATTAGTCAGCTGTTTCATTAAGCGAAGAGTAAATCTCGCTGGTCCAGGCTGCGCCAAATGAACTGAGACCAAGATACGTCCAAGACTAATTTTCAATTAAAACTTCATCAAACTTTAACGAAACTAAGGCTGCAAGTTAGGAGCGGAAAGAAACGATGACTTTGCGAATATAAGCATAGAGAAATAGATATATATATAGGGAATAATATGATAACGAATACTGAATATCAAGAAGACCGCGATTAAACAAGTGTATGCATAAAGAAGGTTGGCAGAATTAAAAAGTAGTGGTGGCGTAATATTCGGAAATTATAGAGCAGAATTAAGTACAGAGCTGCCAAAACTCGGGTTGCCAACCTTCACTTGTTAAAGAGGCATAATTATTGCAATTAGGTCAAATTAGTGAGTGACAAGTGCTATAATATAAATTCAAAGTTCGTGAAAGAACTTTTATCCCCTTAATGATTGAAAGAAGTGTTGATTCACTATATAAATTACTAATAAGTACCTTAGTCAAGACAAGATTTGAATGATTTTTCTGTCCTGTCATCTAATATAAGATATTAGGATCATCCCATTCAAATTACTTTTTTTTAGGGTAAAAATAAACGAATAAGCTTTCAACATAGACCATCTATCTGATAAAATCTTTCGAAAGGAGCCGCAGGTAACGAAGCCACCATTAATGTTTATTTAGCCATTAATTGAGAACATTAAACCGAATGATAATTATACTCCCGTTTAATGGCTGCTAACTTAATATTTGGGTATACATTTGAAGCTTGCTGTATATATGTATATATTTATTAATTTACGATATCGTTAATAGAGATAATTGTATATCTTGACAACATAATAGACATAAAGATTGTTTACTTAAAAATATGAATTTAATATTAACAGTAACCTATTGTTATATTTAATGAAGTCAAAGTTAGGTCGATATTAGATTAGTATATCCGGTTAAGTGACCGTGCAATTGTTTGTAATAACACACTCTCGACACTCGATCATCGATTAGTACCAATGCCAGCTATATATAGTTTGTGTGCTAACTGATACTTAAACAAATTGATTTATAAATAAGCGTATTTGATTTATAAATCAATATGTTTTTGTTGTTTCAGATACTGTTACTGTAATAGTGATATAACTTTGAGATCAAAGCGTCGACACGTGTCAGCGATGTCGATCTGTAGTTACAAGTGGACGACACACGCGAAATTGGATTTTTATCGGATCTCGACAAAACATAGCTATCCGATACTGTATTGTTGCTATACGTTTTATTTATTACCATATATTTGTAATATTTCTAAATATAGGATTGAAACGAGTGTTGGCACACACAAATACATAAACCCACGCAACACATACACTTTAAACTTGTATTTGGAGACCAAACACCCACAACACAGGAAACATCTTAGTGTGGAGTCCAGAGTTTGACAACAAAATATCGTATAGTTTTTAGAAATTCTTGAATTTTAACATAAATGATGTATAACTTCAGTCAAAGTCATGTGTATCAACTTAAATAGATGTCCCTAAATGTATGTAGGATATAAAAAAAATGCAGCGAGGAAATGCCGCCAGCATTGTGGGTACTCTGCCACAGGGACCAAACTTTTTAAATTTGTTTTAGTTTTGTGTTTTGTTTTATTTTAAGTTACTTTTCATAAATACAATTTTTTGTATTAATCTGAATAAAAAAAAATATTTATTTAAAAAAATATATCATAAACATTAGATATATAAAGCATGTTGTTTTCCAGCGCGAGGGAGCTGCGCGCAACGATGCGGAACGCGAGCGTCGGGCGCGCGGCGATTGGGAGGCACGAGCACGCGTCGCCGAAGCGGACGTCGCGAGGCTCGCCGGCAAGCTGCACGCTGCTCAGCGAGAGATTGTCAGGTACTGTTTGGCACGGATATTATCTATTAAGTGTTCTATAATAACTAGACAGACGCGGGAACTGGTCAGCTGTGTAAATATTCAATTTGATGCAGAAGCAGGCAACGAACAGCGAATGAGCCTCGAATCGACCTTACCCCGTGTTCCCTCTACAACATCCTACTCCATATTAATCAGATATTATAAATATTTGTATGTTTGGTTTTGTAGTCATTTTGATTCGTAACATATTAATTATCTATAGACATTTAATTATTGTCATAAATTTGTCAATTGAATTTAAAAACAAAAAAAATCTAAAAGTCGATTTATAATATTTATTGTGAGTAACAAACTTCTAATATAATTCAAATGCATTCATATTATAAATATTTTTTGTCATCAATATAATTGAATAATACATTGATACACACGCTTAGAACAGCAGAAATATCTCAATATTTTAATTTGTTAATAATTTTCTTATATTGAACTATTAGGGTTCCAAAGTAAACCGGTCTGAGAAAAACAAGAACAAACTCTGGTTAAGAAGCCATAATACAATACTCCTAATTCGCTTGAGGCTGACTTCATGATCAAAAAGCTCATCAACGGCGCAACGATGACAGATTAAAAGTGTAAAGCTGTTACACAGAAAATAGGTTACGCAGTGCGACGTTACATGTGAAGCTTTTTTCCATTATCACAGTCTTTTACCAGAAATTTCAAGTAGACCATTGAACTAGTATGAGCTTATTATATAAATAAAACATATTTGACTATTAAATATTAAGATTTGAAGCATTCTCAACATTGAAGTCGTGAAATAAAACTTTGTATTTATTATTTATATACGTAGTGCCTTAAATCCAAAAATCGTATGCGATACGTGTTCTTATAAATGAATTACTTTCGTTTAAGTTTTGGAAAGTTTTTTTTTAGATCGTAAACGAGGTTACAATTTAAAATATGTTACAATTACTGTGCAGTTTATTAAGTTACATAGGTTAAGCTTTTACCTCTCGCATTAAGGTCATTAGTAGTCTAGTCTAGTAGATTTAATCTAAGACAACTTACGGTTGTAGAACCGAGAATCTGAGACAGACTTACAACCTTAGACAGATTCAAACTAATTAAATGGATGCAATCTGATGCAAATACGTATTTGAATATTAATTATTTGTGTAACGTAAGAATACTAATACATAAGTATACGCCCCGCTTTAAAAAAGCAGTTACAGCCTATACAATACAAGTCATTGCACCTTTAAAAAGCGTTTTCACTCTTAGGTTTTACGTTGAGAGGTAATTTTTGTTACCTAAGTAGCTAATTTCATACCTCAAACGAGGCAATTATTTGCTGAAAACTATATATATGTTGACTGACTGAATAACGGCGAACGAGTTGTGAAACAAGGCATTTCTTAAAGTAACTTAACAACGAAACTTTTAGATTATTTTAAAATTTCATAATTCTATTTATACAAAATAAATTTTTATATAATTATTAATTATTGTTGCAATGATTGGTACCGGAAACACTTGAAAACCAATGTTTATTAAGACTATTGCCAAGAAAGGCCACAGGCCCGTTCAACGGTTGTGTTACCGGCCCTTGAGTAGTACGTTGTTGTTGATTTTTAAATTTAATACCTACTGCGTAGATAACTGCCATACGAACTTGGTAGTGTAAAAATTGACGATTCAAAAGTGTCTTTATATATTTGAATAAAGATATTTTATAGTTTCAATAAATTTAGGGTATTTTACCAATAATTACCTTAATACATTTATAAAACCTTACCAATCTGGGACATGGTGAACGAGCATTGTCCTTAGCTCGCGACTTCGAGTGTCATCTTGCGGCCAATGACCCCTTGAGGGCCATCAATCCATTTTTATCCTTCGATGTTGCATTTTGAAATTATGCTAATTAACTATTGAATTTTAACGACGTCATCATTAGTCTATCGATGATTTAAAAGTATTGGGGTCATATGAAGGAATGGACCGTGTATGATTGTTTAAAAAAAAAACTAGCTGATCCCGACTAATGTCGTTTTGCCAAAAAATAAATAAAAAAAATGTCTCTTAAAATAGATGTTGGCCGATTCTCAGACCTACTCAATATGCTCAGAAAATTTCAGGTGAATCGGCCAAGCCGTTTCGGAGGAGTACGGGAAAGAACATTGTGACACGAGAATTTTATATATTAGATATTGCTTTTTTTTATATACAAGGATAGGGTTTCAATTTTAGCAATAAATTGCTCGTGAAGAACACGCTCTTTCTTACTCTTTCTTTTCCTATCTTACGTCTCTAGGCACTGAAATATACAATATGATATATCACATTTACATAAATACTTTATATTAATAAGTACCATACTATACGTACAGGTTTTGAAAAAAAAAGTAAATAAATTCAAAATGATGAATAAATAACATTCAGTAAGTTTTCTATTTAATTGTATCTATTACTAACCACGCTCCTACTTTGAACGATTAACATTATTCTAATATTTAAGATAATCAAGTCATACGTCAGTTTTATGTTTGAGATAATATCTTCTATACATAAATAGCACGTTTATGATACATGTTAAATACACCAATAATATCGAAAGTTGATAGCGGCTTAATTGGCCCTTAATTGGCTCATACACGACACATACATTACGTGACATTAACTATTAATTTAGTGTATAATAAAGTATCGTTAATGGGATATTTGTGATTAAATTTCCTGATACAAAACCAAATCAATCAATTTATTCAAAAATCGAATGCTTAGAATCAACGGATATTTGGAAAAAAAATCAAGATTTTCAAAAATCGAATGTGGAAAATGTACGGATATTTTCGAAAATCGATTTTTTTTTAAACGGCGTCACACCCACTCGCGTTAAAAGTCGTGGAGCCCCACCCCTTTTAAACTGGATTCGATTTTGAGAGATTTTCGTACAATTAACAAAGTTCCATTATCAAATTTACGGTTCCCGTGCAATCGGCGATTGTCATTGGATAGCGATAAGGCACCGATTGGCCGATGGGTCGTTCGAAATTCGAAGTTCCATAGATTTAAGGGACCGTTATAGATCTGACCCAATTCTCAAGGGTTTTAAGGGAATAGAATTTTTCTCGGCTCTTCGCACATCAATTTATGGTGATTCGTCATTGAGAAGCTTTAAGTGTTCCATAAAGTTTGAGAGTAAGATGTTTTTCAATTTATTCTACTTTAGACCAATGGGATTTACGAAATATTGTTATCGATTTGTCACAACAAAAGCTCAGCTTTGTTCTGTTATCCTGTTAGATTTTTATGAGAATAATTTATTGTCTAGTATCCCGTTATCGTCATTTTTTAGATCTAACACATAATGTTAATACACATTAATTCAAACTTAAAATTGTAACAGATTAATTCATACATTATAAAAATGTTATTTAATAATAGAGGCAAGAAAAACAAAAAGAAAGGGAAAGAAAAGTATAATAAACTAATTTTATTAATATCATGTGA
Organism: Leptophobia aripa; assembly: GCA_951799465.1. Lineage (NCBI taxonomy): Eukaryota > Metazoa > Arthropoda > Insecta > Lepidoptera > Pieridae > Leptophobia > Leptophobia aripa. The sequence goes on along the minus strand of OX637266.1, from coordinate 7,258,746 downwards.
TTAAATCATTTGCCTTAAAACAAAACCCCATATAGATCTGAAATACGTCCATCAAATACCCTGGGAGTTGCCATGTGTCGGCCCTGAAGCGAAACCTGGAAAATAAATTCAATTCGTCAAATATTTCACGGGGATAAAACGATTACTAAGGTCTGACAGTGTTTTCATTATTCGGAGTTTATATTATTGTGACGTAATTGCCTTGTATTAATTTGTTTGAAGGCTAATTAGAAATTATAACATAAAACAAAACGATCGATGGGAGTCTTATATTCTTTACAAAACCTCAAATACTTGATTAAGGTTTAATACTCAATTCATGCCTTCACCATAACGTACAAAAAATATTAATTTATTTACATATTTCTATAGAGAATCGTATCAGCGATCACATGTGTATGTCAGCTTTCAGGAGATACCCACAACAAACTCAGCTGTTTAACTACATTTTTTAAAGCGTGATTGCTGCTTTACAAATTTTCTTATCTCAGCGATTCTTTCCCAAGCTTTTTTATTGTCTAATTAATCTTTTATATAAAAAGACTTGCTCATTTTTATCGCGTAAAACTTGTCAGTCCCATAAGAACGGCATTTTTCTTAAAGGCTGGCAACTCACTTGTATGCCTCCTGGCGTTGCAGCTGCCCAGGACACCTGTCCATGGGTGGCGGTAAGCACTTCACTCAAAGTGACCCGCCAGCTTGTTTGCCGCCTGTTACATAAATAAAATCATCTGGTCAAATTAAAAAATAATACATTGTTTTCGAGATTTCAATTAAAATGGACAGACTGAATATACTGTCTAACAAAACACGTCACAGAATAATAAAAATTCCGTGAAAAATCACCACAATCGTGAACAAAATGCGCAATCAGCATTCCCCTCACGTAGAGCGTGCGGTAGGCCCGGGTTCGACTCCCAGGGGGCAGCCTCTCATTTGTATGGCGATCCCGACGTAAACAAACGCGGTGATAAAGCATCTACTTCGTCTGTGAACACTTTTTTTCCGGCGTAGGGATGTGACGACCCCATCGCCCGCTGGTGGAATAGTCTGTGACAGAGATTATTTTACCAGTGCAATCAGTCAACCCCCTTCCTAGTGGGAGTGTCAAACTGTTGCCTTCGGACTTCAGTCGAATGGGCAGGCACGACCGGGGCAGTACCACTGTCTTACTGAAGACCGGCGTGAAGCGGTACAATGGGCTTCACCTGTTGTATTTGCGTTTCGTCCGGTGATTGAGATTCCCGGAGCCCATCCCTCTTCCCCTACCCAAATTAAATAATGAAGGTGCAGAACAAAAAGAAACTACCCCAGGGAGGTACCACCCGTGTCAGCGGTGGAGAATCCTCCTCTGGGCGTCCACCAACGGGAAGTTCAACACCCGCTGATGGCCGCACAGGCTGCCCTTCGTACTCTGGGGGGGGCAACTCTGCGCTACAAAAAAAACACCGTTCTCGGGGCAAACAGGGCAAAATTTCCAAGGCGTCCCCCATCTCACTCACTGTGGATTTCTCAAACATTAGGGGGCTCAACTCCAACATCAACGCAGTCCACCACCATCTAGAGACTGCGAAGCCGGCCTTGCTCTTCCTTACTGAGACCCAGATATCCTCTCCGGCTGATACTTCCTACCTCTCCTACCCGGGGTATAAATTGGAACATTCCTTTGTGCCGCGGGCGGGAGTTTGCGTGTACGTCAGGGAGGATGTCTGCTCTCGGCGCCTCGGGACGCTTGAAGGCGTGGACCTATCTAGCCTATGGTTACGCGTAGACTGCGATGACCATCCGCGATTCTACGCCTGCTTGTATAGGTCCCATAGTGGAAATTCCGAAACTGACCGACTCATCGAGCACATTCAAATGGCGACAGATTCCTTGCTCGAAAGGGTTCCAACCGCTGAAATCGTGATACTTGGCGACTTCAATGCCCACCATGCCGAGTGGCTTGGCTCTGAAACCACCGATCACGCGGGCAGATCCTTTCACGACTTAGCCTTGGCATATGATCTGACACAAATGGTCCCTGCGATTACGCGAATACCAGATGTGGAGGGTCATAAACCTTCTTTGTTGGACCTTCTGCTGACTTCACATCCGGAGAACTACCAAGTCTCCATCGACCCTCCTTTGGGTTCGTCGGACCATTGCGTGGTCCGGAGTAGAGTGCCAACCACGCGCCCTCCACGGCCTCGCTTTGAGGGCTGTCGTCGCGTGTGGCATTACAAGTCAGCAGATTGGGATGGGATGCGGTCCTTCTATGCATCCTACCCTTGGGGGCTGTTATGCTTTTCGTCGGATTCTCCAGATGTCACCGCTGACTCTGTCGCCGAGGTGGTGCTGCAAGGCATGGAACTCTTTATTCCATTCTCTGCAGTGCCGATCGGTGGCAAGTCTCAGCCCTGGTTTAAACGCTCCTGTATGGCGGCTTCACGTCGAAAACGAGAATGCTTTCGAGCCTGGGCAGACGCGGTGTCATCTCGCGGCTTAGAGTCCGCCGAACTTAAAAAAGCATATAACTCAGCGTCTAGGTTTTTAAAACGAGAGATTGCCAAGTCAAAGTCAGAGCACATTGCCAGTTTTGGTGAGAGATTAGCTCGCCTTCCATCTGGGACTCGTGCGTTCTGGTCTCTGGCCAAAGCTGTCCAAGGGAATTTCTGTCAGCCGTCCATTCCATCTTTGCGTGGGAGGGGTGACTCGCTGGCCCATACTGCGAAAGAGAAGGCTGATCTTTTAGGCACCCTCTTTGCGTCAAACTCGACTTTGGATGACCATGGTAAACCACCACCGTTAATCCCGCGGTGTGATACTTCTATGCCGGAAATTGCATTCCGGATCCGAGCGGTCCGCAAGGCTTTATTCTCCTTGGACGTCCATAAGTCGAGCGGTCCTGATGGCATCCCTCCGATAGTTCTGCGCACTTGTGCTCCTGAGTTGGCTCCGGTCCTAACGCGTCTCTTCCGGTTCTCATACTCACTCGGCATCGTCCCATACGGATGGAAGATCGCTTCAGTACACCCGATCCCTAAAAAAGGCGATCGCTCCGATCCGTCAAACTATCGCCCAATAGCCATAACTTCCTTGTTCTCCAAAATAATGGAATCCAGCATCAATTGCCAGCTCTTGAAGTATCTAGAGGGCCACCACTTGATTAGCGATAGCCAGTATGGCTTCCGGCGTGGTCGGTCAGCGGGTGACCTTCTAGTATACCTAACTCATAGATGGGCGGAGGCAATAGAGTCCAAGGGGGAGGCACTGGCAGTTAGTCTTGACATAGCGAAAGCCTTTGACCGGGTGTGGCATAGAGCACTTCTTTCAAAGCTTCCTGCGTATGGGTTGCCCGAGAAATTGTGCAATTGGATCTCCAGCTTCCTGGCTGATAGGAGCATTAAGGTCGTTATCGACGGAGCTTGTTCCGACCTCAAACCTGTGAATGCCGGGGTCCCACAAGGCTGTGTCTTATCTCCGACCCTCTTTCTTCTGCATATCAATGATCTGCTGCAGCATAGCAGTATTCATTGCTATGCGGACGATAGTACTGGAGATGCATTATACACAGGCCGCGCAAATATTTCTCGGGCTGATGTCGATCAGTTCCGGAACAAACTTGTGTCTGAAGTCGAGACCCAACTAAGTGTAGCCTCGGACTGGGGACGACTTAACCTAGTCCAATTCAACCCCAAAAAGACACAAGTTTGCGCGTTTTCCACTAAAAAAAACACCCTTTGTCGCTACTCCTCTCTTTGAAGACACCCTCCTTAAAGCCTCAGCCAGCATCGGAATACTGGGCGTCGACATATCGGACAATGTTCAGTTTCGCGGTCATCTGGAAGAAAAGGCTAAACTTGCCTCTAAAAAGCTTGGTGTGCTCAGTAGGGCGAGACGATACTTCACTCCGGGCCACCGCTTGCAACTTTATAAAGCGCAAATTCGGCCCCACATGGAATATTGTTCTCACCTCTGGGCGGGAGCCCCCCAGTACCAGCTCCTTCCTCTTGATCGCATTCAACGTAGAGCGGTTCGATTAGTCGCTGACCAGTCACTCTCCGACCGGCTTGATCCTTTGGCGCTGCGTAGAGATGTTGGATCTCTCAGCATCTTCTATCGCATTTACCATGGGGTGTGTTCGGAGGAGTTGTTCGGATTAATACCTGCAGCTAAATTTCATCTTCGGACATCAAGGCAGAATGCGAAATTCCACCCGTATCACCTTGATGTCTGTCGTTCCACCACTGCGCGTTTCGTAAGACACTTCTTACCACGCACCACCACGTTATGGAACAAGCTGCCCGCCACGGTATTTCCGAACCACTACGACTTAGGGTCCTTCAAGAAAAAAGCGTATAAATCCCTAAAAGGCCGGCAACGCACTCATGAGCTCCCAGCCACTTGAGTGTCCATGGGCGGCGACTTCACCTTTATGGTGGGCCTCCTGCTCGTTTGCCCCCTCTTCTATAAAAAAAAAAAAAAAAAAAAAACTTGCTTTCACTTACGATCATTTTAAATATAGAATACTCAATTATATACTTTGAGGGTAAGTTAACAATCTGTTGGTAAAGTAGGTAGTTCATTTAAAGGGCAATACACGCCTCTATAACAAAATCCTTAATAGGTGACTCTGTCAGTAAGGATATTTAAAAAACGAAGAAACAGAAGCTATAAAAAAAGCCTTAAATTATAAAGCTTAGCTCGCTTGCTCCCTTGCCTTGCTACTAATCCGAGTTCATTGCCTGCTTCTTCTCAGCTCGCGTACAAACAGGCGTAGAATCATTTAGATATCAAACTTTTCAAAATCCTCTTATGTACCTTACCCAATAAAGAGGTTTTGACTTTCTAACAGATTTTATGCGTGACAGTAAATAGGCAACTTCTAGACATGACTAGAAACTAACTCCTTTGCATTTTGTATGTGTGTCCTTCGAGTAGTGATGGATGCGATGAAAATTAATATGCCATAGACAACGACCGATGACGACTAATAAGGACTGTACTTATAAGAGGAGCCTCTTTTTTATATATAAAAATATTTTTATTGAATTATTTCATTCCTATTTTAAATTGTATCTACATTGTTTGAATAAAGAAATTTTTAATTATCCTAAAGTACCTTAATTATCTCTTACAGATTACAATCGAGACGTAATTAAGTCTTACATAACGTTTCCAAAAATACCTTTCAGTATTAACCATGAACTAAAGCTTGGGATCCGACATAATCCCGGCTTGTCTATTCCCGTCTCACCCTCGATCGTAAAACATAAATATTACATCGTAAATAAAGAATATCTCATTATAGATCTTATCTGGATAGTTTTAATGGCTCTTTTCCCGTGATTACGATGTTTTACGTTGAATTGGTGTTTTGGAAATCTACGATCAACGATCTGTCACTTAGACGGTTAGATTTGGCAAAATAATTTTGAACTGATACATAAAATCGTATCAACGATTACTGGTGTAGTGTTCGACTTAGCAAAGCACATCAGGTTGCACCTTATATACAAGACTGGTGCCGATTCTCTAAGGTATTCTTCATAAAGTAAATTTACTTTAACCGGACGACGATCTTAAATGTATCTTAAATAATTTATATAAATAGATCCTAGCAACTATTTCAAGGCACATTAGACGGAACATTTTATGATATTATAGTGATTTGATTTGTTTAATACCAGCTTTTCACAATTGTAGATAAAAATATAATCATTATTAATAAGGAAGCCTATATAAAAATAGTTTGGCTAATGGAACAGGTTTTATTGTATTAATAAAGTAATATTTTTATCCTTTATTTCATGTCTAAGCTATGTCCTGCTTGTTCAGTAGTTGGAGATTATTAAATTTAGATACCTGCACGCAAAAATGCTTATTTACAAATTGATTTACCTGTTAGCATGTTATAAAAATATCGATCAAGCACGACAGGACTCACTTTACGCTCGGGTAAAAAAAAATACAGTTCCCCACTTCAACACCCTTTGGAATATGATACTTGAAAATAAAAACCCCCGATGTTGCAATGATTATAATCTTTAATGAGGAGAACCGAGTAAAGGAAATTCCCAGGAATTTTTCACAATTAGGATATTAAGTCGAGGATAAGCTATACACTAGGTATAGTAAAAAAGAATAAAAACATCATTAGTCTCAACTAGTCTAGCTTTAGAAATCTCTTCTGTCGGATACTTCATTATAAAAACTTCACTATATAAGAATAATATATAATCTACAAAAAACATTTATTTTCAAAAAGATGATTCATAAGGCATAATTAATTACAATAGGCGTCATACACATATCGTCATATGCAACTAATATGTAATAACAATATAGCATTCTCAGCATTTTCTGTGATTTTCAATCATTTTCTTTGAAGTGCATTCTGTGCGTACGTTATTATTACTTACTATGTGAGCTTGTGTATTCAGAAGATATCAAACAGCTTCGTTGCATTGCAGAACGTACATCTCCCTTAAAGGCCGACAACTCACCGGTAAGCCTAGCTATGCAGGTGTCTATGGGCGGAGGCTAACATTTCACTCAAAGCGCCCGCTAGTTCACCTTCTATTACATAAAAAATCCAATATATGCACTCTTTACTAACGTTACAAATAAAAAAGGAATAACAGATGAGAAAAAAACAAAACACTTTGTGAGAGATGTCGATAACAAATGCCTTATTTGTAACCAAATATCTTAAGACGATAAATTTAAGTTGTTATTGCAATTCGATGCGTCACAATAATGACGTCTCGCCCTGTGCTGTTATTTGAAAGCTGACACGGACAACCCCTGTTTTTGTTTCGTGGAAAAATTAATTCTGTCTTCCGGAATGCTTGTTCAGTCTCGCCATACTAGGGCGGTATATGTACTATGGACTGTGTAAACTCTACATAATGACACTGAAAGCATTGGGCATTTTATGGTGTTATACAGTCGTTAAATGGAGAGAAGAAAACTCATTGTATGGAATACCAGCTAAACCACACAAAGCCAATTGATTTCGACGCTTGAGAGAGTGTGTCGTTAAATCGAGAGGCAAGACATGTAGTTTACACTGTATTTCACTTCTTAATTATTGTCATTTTTAAAAACTAATTTCAATAAATAAATGTATACGTATTATCATTCATTATACGTATCAAATCATACAATACAGTTAAAGAATTTAGAGGACAAAGATCCATGGAATGTGTCGGAAAAAGCTCAGCATCGGGGCAATTTTATTAATATTACGTCTGTAATTTGAATGATAAATTCATCTACATATAAGTAACATTATTAAAATAACAGCTATCGAGTTTCATATAAATTGTATTGGAACTTTCTGTGCTTAATGATATAGTAACAGTCTTTATTATTAATGCCTTCCACATGTAACTAAATGTATATAATACTAATTACTCCAATTCTCCATCTACACAGTTGTTTCTAATCTGTTCTAAGTATATTAATTTATCTTTAACAACTGTCTACAAATTTAACGATCGATTTATTTTGGTTCACCCATAAGTTTTAAAAGCTTTTCAGCGTAAGCTTAAGTTTAAATTTTACGTATATTTCTATGGTGAATACTAATAGGCATAATTAAAAGGCTTCTTATTTTGGTGCCTATTATAATTAAGTTTTTATTTTGATTGTGCAGTTCAATGAATATTGAATCCAGCTAAAAGCTTAACCACTGAGCCAAGATGCCAGTCAGACATACTTAATACATATAAAAGTAATAATTTTCGACTGGACTAAACTATGTTTTTCAAATATTTCAGTTTAAATCTGAAATATGCAATTTTCAAATCTCTAAAAGCTACTTAACTTTACCTTTATATGCACGAGGTAATGACGCAACGTTTTGACGACACTTCTTTGTTAGAGAAATGGATATGAACAGTAACGAGGCAGGGACACGTAACCTATCTAAAGCTTTGTTCACATGCATCCATGGCTCTGGTATGAAGCGTGGAGTTAGTTTTTTGGTTGTCATAGTAACACCTGTAAATTATTTTACAAATTCTACCCAAATTTACGTTGGGCAGCGCACTCACCTTTGGGCGGTATATCCTCAGTACGCAGCAGCAGCAGAGCAGTAAAATCGTCGCCGACCAGTCACTTTTCATCCGGATGTCTCAGCATCTTCTATCGTAGTTATGATGGAGAGTATCCGACGTAGTTCGTGCTGTCAATTTAATTAAGTTTTAACATGTCATAGACAATTTATACATTTTGCTTGCTATTCGCGCAGATATTCCCGAGCCGTAGCGACTTGGGGACCTTCAAATGCCACAAATACAAAAAAAAATTGTAAAAGACATGTAAAGAAGGAAGGAACCTATTCATTTCATAGAGTGCGTCTGTTAATGGATACTCTGGGAATGTCAATTCTAGATTGTCTATTCTAATCTAGATTGATTGTGAACGTTGCTTTACCTGTTGTTTCCAAGAAGAAAAGGATGGTAATGACACGTCATACTGACTCTTATTGATGTCTTGACAAAGCCTCTGTTGAGATAAGAGTATATGAAACATATATATGTTTAAGCGAATTTGAAAGGTTTTAATAACTCTGACGATGATTTTTTTAATTTTTCAAGTTGGTACTCAATACTTACTGGAAATCCTTTACATACAATAAATGTCTATGTATCGTCACTGAAACTACGATTTCTCTCTCTAGGAATACAAACTTATATACACATTTTACAAGTGAACAATTTCCTTTTGTTAGTCTTTTATTTCCGCCGTCAAAAGAATCGTTTTCAAGAAGCACTCAGTACACACTCAATGCTTACCTGAACATTAAACTGTAATAAAAATGCATTTAAATGAAAACTGTTTCCTGACCGCACTGTACTGAAATGTATACTTAACATCATGCCTCTGTGAAGTGACACAATGCAACATGTATTGACAGATTGTCATATATGACACAGTCAAAGTGACAGTTGACAATCTGACAGCTGATACATGACAGTGGAACTCAAAACCACTTCCGTTGCTATTGTGTACATCTCAAAAGCAGATGTAATCATTAGACATTGATATGTATTGAAAAGGTACTTAAATCGGTTCAGTAGTTTTTGATGTGAAAAAAAGAGCCTTCCTCTTCTTTAAAGGCCGGCAACTCACTTGTAAGTGTCCATAGGCGGCGGTTGGCACATCACTCGAAGTGACCCGCCTCGTTTGCCTCCTCTTACATAAAAAAAAGAGAATTAGATTAGTTTAAATATTTATGATAATGACTACAAGTCTAGTAATGAAGACTATAACTAATGTAAACTCATGTAGAAATGTCATATACAGTATGTTATATATAGAGCCTATGTGAAAACAAATACGCCCAATTTAAATTGAAGAGGAGTTAAATTTGCATGCAATTTTACGATATACCCCTAAATAACATAAATCACGACTGAGACCTATTTAAATTTAAATTCAAGCTATTTGTCTGTGAAAAACGTACAGTAGTTGCCCAAATGTAAATATAACAATACATAGTATTATTATCTAATCGTGTATTGGCTTGGCGAATATCCAAATTTCAAAAAAAAAGCTCAAGCTGTTAGATACAACTTTCATAGAACCTTGAACCCTCCAAGTTGAACAAAGGTCACTCAAGATCGATACGGTTCGCGAGACGAGCTCTGAATACTGATGCATTTGTGAAGTTTATACGACTACCTTACTCACGTATCGAAATATTTACAGCCTCATATTTTTGTGAGTTGCCTGGAAGAGATCGTGTATTAGCACCTTTTGCTCTAATATGTATTAACATTTTTTTTAAGCAACAAAGTGTGAATAAGTAAATAATAATTACTTGCCAGGGGTGCTTTAAGTTCGATTAATCAGATTTAGAATCGCATGTACGAAATTCCTGAGGCATAACAAGTCCACGTGATTTCAAGGAACAGTAGTTATATTCCTATTACAAGATCAACTGGCATTTACAGATATTACCCGGATTCCTTCATAATTGCGATGCGCAATAATCCCGTCAACGGACTATGTCGACTGAACAACAATGTTGTTAATAAAACGAAAATTTTATTATTTTTGACGCCCCGTTAAGTTTCTTTTAAATCTTTGTGCTCTGTGATTTTTGTTGTGTGTTGTGTTAAGTTAACTTGAAGTTGTATATTATATATTTTCATTAATGATTTTCTAAAGATTTGTTATGTATATGTCTACTTTTTGTTCTTGTTGTGTCTACCTATGTATGTATTAGGTATTTGTTGAATAAATAAATCACAATATGTTTATTAATTACATTTGGAAAATATGTATATTATATATATATATATGAGTTGTTTATTAGTATCTTATATATAATAAAATAAATATACTTAAGTTATATTTTTAATAGGAAAAGGAGACTTTGAAAGAGACGAAGAGAGGAGAAAGAGAGTTGGATTACTTTGTTTTGTAACTACTATTTAAGAAATGGGAAAACTAGAATCAAACTTCTTAAACCAAACAATGACTCTCCCTTTCTTGAACCAAAAAACATATATCAGGATAACACATCCATCCTTTTCACCAGTCGTACCCAGAAAGGACGCTTACCAGCAATGATAGAAGATCTTAATAAATCAAAATCTTCTTATAATCAAAAACATATTCTAATTTGGGTTCTAACAATTTCATATTTACTATCATAATATTTTTAATATCATTATGAATTTTATAACATAATCTATGCTTTACAAGTAATATATTAAAAATAATTAAAATGTTTGTATGCACCGTATGCATTGTTAATATTAAGTCTTGAATAACACTGTGCGAATCAACAATACAAATAGAAACTTTTTCGTAAAATCACATAGAACCAAAAAATTGTATATTCTAGTATTTACGAAATAATAAGACCATTCACAAATTGGTGCCTTTTCTAAGTCCCAGCGAAATCCTTTCAGTCTACGCTCCTAGTATTTGAGAGGGGTATTAGGATATTGTAAGCGGTACAGCCTTTTGAGGCTGAGATTGAAATGGATTGAGTTGGGAGCTATTTTCATATTAGATTCGCATTATGGATTCGTTTTACGCATTCTTTGTGTATGAAAAGTTCGTGACATCTTTGAATGACAATGCAGTCTTATTTTCCGTCCCCTTTTTTTTTTAATTAGACATTTATTTAAATTAAAACATTCAAAGACCATTTTGAACGACTATTTTGATTATTACATATTTCAAATAAATTTTTATTTTTATGTATTAGTAATAACTACAATTAGGTTTTTAGTAAAATAAATTTCTCAGTTTTAACTATGTCAGTAAGACTAGGTTTTTCGTTTGTAAAATAGAACCTTAGTATGCGAATCATCTTCAAAGAACCAAAATAGGAATGGCTCTTGAAACTCGACCGTCACTCAGGCAGATATTCCTTTTTCAAAGATAAAATGCGAGCTTTAATATTCGCTTATATTCTGTGGCACGAAATTCTCTCTTATAAAAGATATTTAAAATTCAACTCTAGTGACTTACTCGAGCGAAATTTTATGAATGCAGTTCTATAATACTATTTAATAAGAAACTGTTTTATACAAATAGATGCGTTTGAAGTAAATTTCATTCGGTCTGACAATTTACATATATTTGGGAGGAACGTCTGTCGTAGCTATGTTGACGTCATAAGGTTTTAAGTCTGCATATACCTTCCAACTGTTTCGTATATAAGTTACTAATAAGCTAATTCCTCATGCAAGATTAATATGAAAACAGCCCGTTTATTACAAAACCGCTGCAACACATTTTGCCTTACGACGCCATCTTGACATTTTGCCGCCCATTTTCAAACTTGACAGTCTGTGATGAAAATATTAAATAGCAGTGATTTATCACTGTTATTAATTCAATAATGTAATATGTTATTTGATGAATCAAATAATATTACAACAAATAATAACGATTTTATAAGATGATAATTATATTTTCGTAAATCTGAGAAACATACCTAGCAATTTATTGCTTGTAGTCACGGTGTTATAATATATATAATAACTATTTTTAGCATATATAACTAAGGCTAACTGACAGCTGGCCGTGTGTACAATATAATCCATATTTAATAATTAAAATAAATATTAACTTAACCGGAAGAGATCGCTTATTAGCGATAAGGCCGCCCGTTGCTCTTATATACTAACATTATCTACTTCTACTGTGCAAAAAAGTACGAATAAATAAATACATAAAAAACTTACGAGTGTATGTGAATCATATATAGATCGTTAAATCACCGTTTGCATCAAACAATAAAATAAAAGAAATTCCTCAGCGAATCTCAAGTGGCATGCATCAAGGGCCCTCTCAAATGAAATAGCGAGACGATCACTGCCCCTAAGGGACAGGGGAATTGTCGTAATCTTGACTATTATTAAAATCATATATCTTGAAGCATACACCTTTTTAAGGGCACTTAGATGGATTAGGTTACGTATTTCTTTGAAGATATTTTATTTGTTTGGGCCTATATACATAAGGTTATATCTTCCTAAAGTTAACAAATATATACATATTCGAAATAAGAATCGACATTGACTACTTTCTGGCTACTTCTTCTTACATCTTACTACGTGGTTACTGGAAATCACTTTTCACACAAATTTGAATCATTTTCGCAATTTAAGCACACATGCCGATGCAACAATACTATATGTGTATGCAGTCTATATTTCACCATAGTTTATCGATATATATACGTAATTTAAGAAACTCGATAGCTGGTCTTAGCTTGCTTAAAGCAGGCATTACAGTTAAAAAATATATGTTTATACATACTTGTCTCACAAGTGTACATAATCAGACCATACCAACCTGGATGATCGTCACAGGGAAGGGAAGAGAGAATGTCTAGTAAACTAAAACGGTCTTTCATAACAGACAACATATTCCGAGTGCAGCCGTGTAATTGATGTTAATGTCGGTGTTATAGAGTTACACGCAAATTAGTTTAGCTACTGGGAACTAGGTTGTTGTCTTGTTAGAAGGTTTCATATACCAGAGGTTTTTGTATTCAATATAAGGGAATGAATATGCAGTGAATAAGGAGGAAATTATTATTGACATGTTGGCACTCTCTTACATATCACGTCACTATTACGACTACACTAGACTGTAATGTATAATAAGGATAATACTAGACTATAAAGTATTATACATTTTAATACTTCTTACTGTTTTTTGAAATATGTTTTATTTTATAGAGATGTTGCGAATGGAACGTAAATAACGTATATATTTCACTTTTATTTAATTAAATAACACTTCATCACCGTCTGATGCTATTCGCTTTAGTTACTAATGTCCACACAAGAAAAGTAACAGAATTTAAATATAAGTTAACTTTGGTTTGACGTAACCTCTCATGAATTCTAATCATTAATTTTTTTTGTTAATATAGGAAAATAGAGAGACGCTGTCATATTAAAAAAAAACCAGTACTAAGGAACAAAATTTTATTTATATAACTGTAGATGAATGGAAACAGTATTTTCCTTACAACACTTGCCACAACTATCCTCCAGCGCCTTCGAGTCTTCCGTTAATTTTCTTCAAGACAATTACATCTCAAACTTTCCCGTCTCTTGTGTACCAAGTACTGAAATAAGGCTCTGGGTTCATTAAAGTTCAACTTAATTGTAAGCGAGTGACACAAATGTTATTTTTTAATAATTATATCATTGATATATTATTTATGGTTGCCTGACTCTATAAATTGTGGATTGTCTCTGTGCTATACCTTAATGTGTTCATTTACTAGGCGCTTAAATAATTGATCCTGTAAATTTGTGTGGTCAGCAACATTCAGTAGAAGACAAATTTATTTAATTATTACTAGGTATAAAACTACATCACATTATTTCTTTACTAAAATATTGCCTTATTACTAAAGACTCGTTGGTTACCATGGTAACCACCACCATACAAATAGTTACCATGCCGCACTGCCGAAGGGGCCCCGTGTTCGTATCCCCAGTATGATTTTTTTTTATAGTAGAGGGGGCAAACGAGCAGGAGGCCCACCATACAGGTGAAGCCGCCGCCTATAGACACTCACGTGGCTGGGAGCTCGTGAGTGCGTTGCCCGCCTTTAAGGAAGTGGTACGCTTTTGACTTGAGGACCCTAAGTTATAATGGTTCTGAAATTGAAATACCGTGGCTGGCATCTGGTTCCAGATATATGTTAGCTGTTCTGTGTGTATATAACAAGTTATACTCCCTACAGCTGAATATCATTTTGTTTCACCAAACTTTATACGGCACGGCCCACCTACACTAACTAATGTAATGAAAAATGGCATTCAAAGGAAAAGCGATTAGTGGAATTCATAAAAAGCCCGACCCCAGGGCGTATACGAGTAATTGCGAAATTCATCAACATATAACAACGCCGGGGGTCGTTTCGACCACTCGTTCGCAATTAGCTTCCAAAAATCGTGCTTTGTCAGATGTCATATGCCTCTATGACACGAACGTTTATGAGACTATGGCTCTGTGGGAAAAATAGCACAGACTATAGACTCACATGAAATAGTTCAGTTATTTTGTATGTAGTTTAAATACGATATTACGTGAGCCAAATTGTAATTTAAACTGTAAACAAACCACTTTCCTAGACAGAGTACTGCTATTCTCTAATTTAATTACAATACATTAAGAGTCCTGTGGGAAGTCTAACAACTCCCACGAGTACTAGGTCGTCCGATTTTCTGATTAATACGTGCAGTACGGTGTATAAGTGAAACGGACTTTGTTAGTCAAATATTTGTGTAAATAAAAGTCATTTTATAGAAGCCTCTTTCGGAAGGCTGTTGAAATTATTTTATAGACACTATGGAGTAACTAAATTGCACTCACTAAGTATATAATAATCAAATTCAAAATACCTTTACAATACGTAGGGCCATTTTGATACGTCTTAAATCTTTATATATATATAATAATGATTCTACGCCTGTTCGTACACGACAAAGCTGAGAAAGGCAAGAAAGTCCGCTTGGTTGACTTTTATGGTAATGATACAAGAATTATTTTAACCTTCTAATAAACAATTTTTGAATGTTTAGACCATCAAACAGTTTCAATAATCATTATGAAAATATCAATATTTTTGTCAAATGAAAAATACACTAATTAAAAATATATTTTATTGAAATACCACCTTACGTTAGCCAGAGTTGAAACCCAGTAAAAATTCATGCTACACAGTGAATATCGGCTGCGTCAGGTGTGCCCAACGTTTTATGGCAGTCATAATTCATCACCCCTGGAAGAGCCCTTGATTTGCATCTGACAATCGCTCGAATCGCTCGCTATAAACCACCCCCGAATCATAGGAAATGCTAATTTCGTTTTTATTTTGTACCAGCGAGCCACCCCTGTATCGACTGAACAGCACATTTTTATAATATTAAATTAAAACTACAAGAAACTAACTATTAGTAACAAAACTGTACAACTATACCGTATACGAATATTTAGAGGACATAGATCCCTTTAATGTGTCGGCAATTGGCTCAGCATCGGGACAATTCAATTCTTGAGTAGCCTTACAATGCTTTGTTATTTTAATTGTCAGTAGCACAATTTTGTATTAATTGTTTATTTTTAAGAATAGCTATCGAGTTTCTTGCCGGTTCTTCTCAGTAGATGACTGCCTTCCGAACCGTTGGTAGTATAAAAATTGACGATTCAAAAGTGTCTTTATAAAGACCTTCTTGAATAAAGATATTTTGAGTTTGAGTTTGAATGTTATTGCGACAATTCAACTTTAGGTTACGGAAGACCATTCTATGATAAGAAGCGAAGTTATCCTATTAAAGCTAGTGTCGATACACACAATACACACACATATAAACACACACGCGTACGTATAATGGAAGGAAGAGACTGCAACAACATAGAAAATTACCTAGTGTGAGACTGGCCCGTTTTATTTATAACTATAATGTTTGGTTTTCGTAATAAAGTATTTTATATCAGTGGTATTATATGTTATATTTATTTCATACAAATTGTTTCCAATTTTTATTTCCACCGCATCATCGCCTCAATAAATAATTTAGTTTTTTTTGCACCGCAAAGCATCATAAATCATGTATCATTTAATATTCCTATTTATTTTAACATGATTGCTTTGAACTTGTTTAATATTGTTGGGTGTCTGGAAGAGATCGCTTATTAGCGATAAGGCCGCCCGTTGCTCTTATATCATTTACTTCAACTGTTTAAATGCAATAAAGTTCAAATAAATAATATGTTTATGGTTTGGGTTTTAAATGAGTTCGCAATGCGTTGACTAGGTTTAGAATGAAATAAAGTTCGTCATCTATATAAGTTGTTACTATGTTAGATATTGATCATTACCGCAATTGGTGCGTAATAGATTTTGTAAGTTTGCTGATTTTTTCATGAATGTCAAATTATAGTTTTATAATATTCGATTTTTAGCCACAATATTAACTCAACTGGCCTTTATTAGGCCACACTCGGCAACCAATTGACCACTTAAACCAATGATCCCTTTCCGGCCCTTCATTTCCTGTGATAGTGCCAATAATCTGATCAAACAAAAAATATATTTATGAGTGCTATTGTCTATCATAATAAAGATTCGAATTTCAAATTTGGACTAATGACAATATATAACCTGTACTTTAATGTGATAATAATTGGTCTATACTTAATCATATCGGAATTGTCTTTCAATTAAAATCAAACATGAAAATTTACCTGTCATAATTTTAACTTTCTTTACGGTTTAATACTTAAAAAGGTTTAATAATTTTATATACATTTAAGAAACATAGATATAAATGAGAAATCTAACTGGTTTCTAAGTCTGGTTGGTTAAACTCAAACATTTGCAAAAGGAATATTCAACACCCCCCATTCACTCTAGCATACGTTTTTTCTTTGCAATTAAATAAATTAATATTCACTTCTATTTTCACCGAATAATGTACAAACATATAAATCAATTATACCTTATAAAGTGTCTGTCATTATCAATTTAGTAATTATTTATTATATAAGTTTTTTTTTTTCAAATCAAAGCATTTAAAGTTTACATTTAAATAAACATACAATTCCGTATTTAATTTACACGTCCGCGTCACGTGTTAATTGTGTTTTAACAAACACGTCACAAAAACTGTGGGCTAACAGGGGTCCGATCAAAGACAGTTTTTGTCCCTTCATTGTTCCAGAAATGTAATTAAAACTAGCGTTTTATTATGCACGTTTCAATATTGTACCTGCAACTACGATTCAGTAAACATGACATATAGATTTTGTTTCAATTACCCAGAAAACGGTCAAATTACCTTTAAAAAAGTCAAAATCACTATCATCTTATAAATCACTTCTTCGTAAGCATTTCTTGTCTACAATATAATTATTTATAATTCTAGATTTAAAATAGTATATTTTTCGGTTTTTCTTATTTTAATGTATGTTGTGTTTTGTTTCTGTATTATTATTATTATTATTTTGTTTACTTCGCACCCTTTGCACCTGTCTTATTATATTTTAAGTATTCTTTTATCGTGTAGGTTGTCTGGAAGAGATCGCTTATTAGCGATAGGGCCGCCCTTTTTTCTTATATGTACTAACATCTGTTAATGTAATTTGCTTCTAGTGTTTAAGTGCGATAAAGTGTAAAATAAATAAATAATAAAATCAACAAGTCAAAAATGAGATTTTAATACATTTAACGTGTCAGTTGGCCCAAAGATCATTGCCGGACTGTCAAACAGTGCGTGGTCGGTCCACAATAGTGTGATCGTTGTAGTTGGACCTGATGTGTCTATACAATATAGTTATATATTTCGTAACATATTTTCTTTATATAAAGTATTGATATACTATATATGTAGGTACTGTAAACAGATTGTGTCGTCTTTATAATGAATGTGGACGAGTCGGTTGATGTTTTTGCCGACTCTCTACTTACCTTTCGTAGAGGCATTTTAAATACCTTTAAAAAAACCTTTAAATCTAGATTGTGTTCGCATTGGTATCTTGTTTGTATTATTATATATATTGTATGTTTTATCTCTTCAATGTTTCAAGTACCCATATAATTGTTTTATGTGTATACCTTGTTTTATTATCTTATAAGTTTACATAGTATACAAATTATTTTATAATAACTTTTTTATAAGTTTTTTTTTCACGATACATATATATAAAATAGTTTCCTTTTATCGATTGCCAACTAATAACAAATATATTTATTTACAGGTAATGTCTTCGACGTATAAGGTTTGTGATTTTAATTGAGCAACTTTTTCCGATTGGCAACTTATAAGAGGCACTTAAAAGTTTTCAACTGTCTCGAGGCGAGGCTAGACAGCTGACTAGGAGAAGGTTTTTTCTTTACGAAATGTAACGTAAAACGGTTTTTATATCGATATGTATTATCTATATTAATATATATGGATACAGCCTTAACTTCTATTTAAACCTTGACTTTTGATATGAGATAGACTGGCTTAGCTCTGGTATATAATGGAGAAAGAGACAGGAAATATATTAGCCATGCCAGAAATGTAGTTTTTTGGATGATTGGAACAACCAGACACGGAATTATTTAACTTATTATTGCACAAAGGTTTATTTATTTATTTATTTACACTTTATCACACTTGAAATGTAGAAGTAAATGACGTTAATAGATGCTAGTGCATAAAAGACCAACGGGCGGCCTTATCGCTAATAAGCGATCTCTTCCAGACAACCCACACAATAAAAGAATACTTTAAATACAATTAGATTGGTCCAAAGGGTGCGAAGTATACAAAAACAAAACACAACATACATTAAATTAAGTAAAACCGGAAAAAATATAATAATTTAAATCTAGACTTAAAAAATAATTACATTGTAGACAAGAAATGCTTACGAATAAGTGATTTATAAGATGATAGTGAGGAGGCTGATCGGATAGGATCGGGAAGTCACTTCCAAGCATTAGTACACATATACTGTATAGCTTTTTTGTTGCTCGGTCCAGATATTACCGTATATTTCTTAAAGTTTAATTAAAATGCGAATCACATACTATCTTTATTAAAAATTCCTTTCTTCTCTGATAAAGAGGTAACGATAAGTAATCAATCAATCAACAAATCAATGATTAAATCAACTGTTGTTTTCCGTTAACATAGGCCTTGTATTCACGATGCGTCTGTTAAATATCATTGTCAGAATAACTAAAACATCTTAATGTTTTCTATCTTGAAGCAATTAAGGATGCCTGAATCAAATTTGCATATTGTTCGCGTTTGAACGATTTAATTGTTAAACTCCCGTTTCGTTAATTGTAACGTCTTTTAAAACTCCCGTTAGCGCTTACACTTCTTTTGTTGAATGCATATTAAACTGTTGTTAAATACTTCAAGTACTGTTTTGTTAGGAATTACTTAAGTTTAATGGGATAACTAGAAATTTACATTTATATTTTTTTTCTACGTTTGGTAAATCTAGTTGGAATTATGACAAGGTAATAATGATTTACGTGTTATAAACACCGTTGACAGATAACAATTTGTCATAAAATACATAAATTTTATTTTCTGACTCGGCAAACTTTGTTTTGCTATAGAATTACTAAAAAAAATAGGGGTTGGTGCTAAAGTGTTCAGCCACAACACTAAAACCTAAAGCTATTTTAATTTCTTTTTTTTTGACAGTTGTCAAAAAAGTGTAAAATTTATTGTTGCATGTATTTTTTAATGCGAATTCATAATAAAAAATGTCTCTAAAAAAAGATGTTGTGATCGAAAATATTTGGCAGTTTGTTTCGTCTCTGTAAATAATGTTTTAATCGGATTAACATCAGTTTTATTTAAGATAATATCCAAACGAATTCTACCAATAGACAATCTTAAAAATAAACCAGTTTATTTATTTCGTTACTCCCTTCAACTTATCATATAATCTTAAAAATCGTGTTTCGCAAGATGCAACCTGCAGCCTGTTACCATTTTTCACCCTCTCATTGTTTATATAACACACTAAAACGCACCCTACTAATGAAAACCTGAGGGAAAATTCGGGAAAACTCATAATAGGGGTGCACCGGCTTATACAGGCTGTTATTATTTAACATTTTATTAGAATATTATGTCAAGTCAAGTCTTTTGTTATTCCATTTTCAAATTTTAAATTATAACTTACTAAATATATCCTAGTTGGATCGTTTCCTGCAACCTCCAGACTGTATAGTCCTACATTCTAGAATCCCAAATTAAGTTAGAGTTAAAATGTAATTCCTTTATGGAAATTTAATAATATCACGTGGTCTTGCAAGACATTTTCATGGTAAAATGGCAGGTAGAAGGAGGCTTCGCAGTAGATTGGCTGAGGTATTACCAAATTCCTGAGCCAAGGTAAAATCACCAAATCGTTGTTCATAACTGTGTGCATCCGTAAGAGTGTTGTTCGCTGTCTCTTGTTAGAAGATTGTAAGAAGAGAAATTAAGAAGAATAAAATTAAATATAAATTTTGGTATATGACTGAGTAGGTTTTGTTTTAAGCGATACAATTGTTTTGCATATAGCCTTCCGGTCATACTATCGCAAGGCTTGACTCATGGAGAGTTTAGGATTTATAACACCCTGTATCTGTGTTTGAAAGATAAATAAATTCAAAGGGCCGCTCAACTCAAATTGTGCGAAATTTAAACTTATGCAAATTTAACACAGATGTCGCCCCTCCATTATCGTATGTAGATTTTAACGTTGTATATACCTTTATACCACAAAGCAACACGACACTATTGAATAAGATGTAAATAAAAGTTCAACTTTTTGTTGGTTAAATGGTAACCATGGTAACTCAAAATGTAGGACCATTTAGAATCGTCTTAAATCTAAATAGCTACGCCTCTTCGATTTGAAAAGAAGCAATAAACTCAGCTTGGTTGTTTATTAACAATGAATCTAATACAATTATTTATTTAATTATTTTACTATAATTAAAACGGCATATAACAACTATTTGCAATAATTGTGGACGCTGCATACACAAAACTTCAAGTATACAGATGATATAGTCTGCCATGCATCCGCAAACAGTTGGCATTCAGGAAACGTATCCAGAAGAAACAATATTTTTGAATCAAGGCCAACCTATGGTAAATTCATTCCCAAACTTTTTCATCATCAAAATAATAAGATAATTTCTAAAAGCATCAGTTTAACTAGTTTTTGAATGACAAAGTCCATTCACTAGCACAGTATCTTTAAATCATATAATAAAACTTGAATGTATATACTGTGTAGACTCTGTATAACGACACTGAAGGGACTGCATTTTATGAGACAGGCCGTTACAGGGACGGAAGAAAAAACAGAATTAGAATACAAGCGAAACCTACCAAAGCCAGTTTTGACGCGTTTTTCGTTAAATCGAGTGATATTTTATGGAGTTCGCACTGTATTCGAAATTTTATATATTGAATATACATGTGAAATATGATTTTCAATCCATTAACAAGCTTAATTATCTTTCGCCAGGAGCATGAATATTTGACGGAAAGCCATAAACTTCATCTCACGAGTTTGAAAGAGACAATTGGAAGTGGCGGTCTAAAATAAACCTTAATGTTACGGAATAGGCTCGATTTTACTATTTACACACAGTTTGTATTTTAGACAGTGATGAAATTGTTACGGTTGACAGACGAAGGCGATCGTTACGTTTTATTAAAAAAAAACATTGAATCTAATATCGGATGATAAATTAAAAAGATTTTCTACAGTTGACAAAACAATGGCGTCGTTTTAGCGCTTTCGTCTGTCATTTACATCAAAAAAAGAGTCAGACGATAAAAGAATGATCGTTTCAGTCTATTGCTTTTTTATATTGAATTTAATTATTATTATTATTTACATTTTCCGCTAAAGTCACTTATTTTTTCAATAATTTCTAATTTAAAAAAATCAATTCTTTTTACAATACAATAATTCTATTGTTACTTCCTATTTAATTTACTCAAGCATAACTCTTTGTTTTTATTATTATATATGTATTTAAAGTTTTTTTATTACCAACCTATTTAAAAACCCTCTTTAATACAAATAAAAACATTTTTTGCTTGTATAATAAGAGTTTGAGTCACTACATTAAACCCTACACTGTGGTTCAGGTAACACCGCCAACTCATCATTTATTTAGGCTTGCGTAAAAGTCTCCCCTAATTTGGGTAATTATTATTTAGGTAGAATCTGCTATTCAAATATTGAAGGTGTATTCTCCCTTTGATGGGCTCAAATATTATATTTACTCACTATAATTGGCATGAATTAAATGTTTAGTTAAAAGGTTTTTTTTATACATACATGATGTAGCTACTGTAAAAATATAAAGCGCTATAGCATGTGATTTCTTTATTCATAAATACCATCAATATTCTTAATATTAACCTTAATATTAATAAAATATTATTTATTTATTAAGTTATATTTAGATCACTGAATATAACTTTAAAAATAAAAGTAACCACAAAATAAAAAAAAATTAAAAATTTCGGTCTTTATAGCAGAGTACCCATAATGCTCTAGCATTTTCCAGCCCTATCGAGATGATTTTACGCTGAGCGAGAAAAGCACCAGCTCTTGGACCATCGGTACTAAAAGACGTCTACTTAATTCCTTAAAAAACCTATGCACTTGTACCCCAAGGTCCAAAAGTCTGTACTCCAAAATAATAAAAAGTAAATCATTTATTTTATTTTTTGTAAGCTTAACTTTAAACGTAAATCCCAGCCCACAGTTAAGGAACAATAGAACCATATAAACCTATAATATAAATTCAATTCACACATTTCCGTGTAATCTTAATCTCTCACCTGAACCAACTGTGTATTGTGAAATATTGTGTGCTTTGTTCACGCGGGCCTACAGTACCCTATTAGCATTTAAGGATTATCGCCTTTTGTAGGCCTTGATCTGGTTGCGGTGGGCGAATCTAAATCGATCTTAATTAAAAGATTAAACCATACTGAGAGTGAAATATTTATTACATTTAAATATAATAAAACTATTTATGGTGCTAATGAACAGTGGCTCTCTCTTATTTTTAATTGAAATGGGAATTATGAATGACTAATACAATTTATTTTTCATGACTTTTATGACGTTTGAGTCAAATATATAAAATAACGCGCATCCCAAACTTCAAAGGTAAGTCGAAGTCAAAAGTCTCTTTATTCAGTACATAGGATCATTTTGTAACGTCTTAATGATCCCGCCAGTATGTGACCAAGCTAAGAAGCAGGCAATTTGGTTGTTTTTTTTTTTGAAACTGTTCCCAAAGAGACTAATTCAAATTTTCAAGAAAGACGTACTTTGACCTTTTATTTTTTTTTCGCCTACTCTGCGGCTTTTGTCCTTGTCCGGGGATGGTACTACGGGTCTAACGTGTCCATAGAAGTGACATCCTAAACCAAAGCTCGTCGCAAACTCTAAGAAAATTAATTCTACTTATATCTATTGTTAATAAAAAGCAGGTTGCATTCGGCTGGTTCCCTATCTTTACCAGAGTTTAAGAGCTTTTATTCCATACAGAGATCGAAAACAATAGAACTATGGAATTTATAGTGACGTCGGTCACTCGCTAAGATCCGTAATGTTTTATTCACAACAAAATGTGTCGTAAATTTTGTCAAAGACACTCTCCGTCTCCATTGATTCAGATAAAGCGTACATCAAGAAATGAATCTTTCTTAACCTTAACAATAAAGATTTGTCGACTATGTACTGTATATAATATACATGTCTGACTTTAATAAAGTCAGACATATTATATTATTGTTAGTTTGATGTTCTAAGCTGAAATGATATATTTACAAGTATATTCGAACAATTTACTAGTATTGCAACACCTGATGCTAGATTTATTGCCCCGGACCATGATAGAGGGCACTGGGGATGCGTTGGTGACACCTGCTTTAAGCTAGTGTTTTAATTTGCCATAAATCTACTGATTTCATTTCGTGTGCTTTTTTATATTATTCTAGAATTCATGTGTAACTTAGCCTTCATTGACAACATTACTTGTTACAATTCCTTTAATAACAATTAACCAAAAACAAACAAAAAACCAAAACAATTACGGCATATTGTTCATATAAATTGTTTATAATAAAGTTTAAAAATTTGCATCTTCCGATGGCCAGTATACAACTTGACCATAGAGTTATTGCCATGACTACGAGGTCAAACCATAAAACAACTTTTCACTTTCATAATTTGGTCAGAAAGGCATAATAAAAATGTTGCGGCGCTGCCGGCAAATGTTTGTTCTCTATTCTTGGCATAAAATCTAACTTGGGCCGTGTTAATGGGCGTGCTGAAGTCCCGAGGGTTCTAGGATTTACGGTTTGTCATTGGTGTGGGATAAGGTAAAGGCTGAAGCGATCAATGAACTAAATAGTGTAAGATTCATGTAAACTAAAATAAACAATCAACCAGTGATTTTTACAACAACATTTCACTGCCTCCTTATTAACAATTTGTTTTAAATAGTTTGAAAACCTTAAACCTTTACAATATTAACACCTAATTTAAACTTTTATAGTTAAACGACTGTAATACTTATAACATACTAAATAGTCAATACTTCAACGACCGACGTTTTAATAACAACCACAGATAATAATTATATTACCTCAATTGTCAAGTACTAGATGTCACAAACGCATCAATTAAACTCTAAATATAAACTCGTGAAAATGTGTTGTTTTTGCTAAATTCATGTTCTGTACTTTGATGCGTATAAGATAAGCAAATCGCTACATCCTGTGGCTTAGCTCACCAATAAACTATAGTAGTAGGGATCTTCTGACGGTATAAAATGCACCTGTTATAGACCGACGATGTGATTGCCACGTATAATTGAATTACACTGAGAAAGATATATGGTTTCATTAGCTGAGTCCTTTATATACTTACATAGAAGAACTTTCCATAGAAGTCCATCAATCAACGCAAACTCTTAAAGTCAAACAGTCATTCGGCAAGATCAGTGGTACAAAAAAAAGATGTTTTTTCAATTGCATTATTTCTATTTTTTATGACTTAGCGAATCACAATATTTGGGTATAATATACCTATAATTTTAATGAGTACCAAGTGAACTTATTGTATTTAATATCTATATTGTATTAACATATGTATCAATAACATAAAAATCGCGTTTATCTAAAAAAGGTTGTTTTTGTTTCGTTATGTACTATCAAAAATTCATTTTTACACCAGCATGGAATTGTCATGTATGTATTCATATATATAAAGCTGAAATATAAGAAAAAGGCATTTTTAAAGAAGAATTTAAAGTGTATGTTTTTCGTGAATATAACCAGTTTTTATTATAAATTAAACCATGTTGTATCTTAAGACATACAGAGCACTAAAGTTAATCAAAAAATTGTGGAAAATGCCTTTTGCTATTCCTAGCTATGTAATGAGGTATAAGGCTATATATAAACTCAAGATAGTGAAATTCTTAATTGAAAATCTTGCAAATATTAAACACAGGAATTCATAATATTTGCACAAATCAAGCTCCCTAAATATAATGAACTCTAACTAACCCATCAACTAATCTCTGTGTACACAAGTAACAAGCTATACCGCCAAGTATATCTTGGTCTCCGGCTAACAAGACCCGCTATTGTAAACAATAATTACAAGGTATCACGAGAGATCTGATTAAACTATCGAACTATATTGCGTACATTGTTATTATATTTCGTTAAATCGATTAATATTTAGAACATATATGGTCTGAGCATGAACTTTAGGATAAGTCTAAACGTAAACGTCAACACGATAACAGTTTCCGGAGAATGAAAGTAGTGTAACGACTAATCACATCAGCATTTTTTAAATTCATTTTTATGCATGTATAAAAGAAAATATATTACTATAGCCTAGCACGAACTTTGCGATAAAGTCTTAACGTAAACGATAATGTTTGGTAGCTCGATAGAACCTCACAAATTGTGTAGTTTTATTCGAACGGTAAATATTTGTATAAAAGTTTTCGTTACAATAACGCTATCTAGTCGAGTTTTCGCATCGCGTAATCTCTTATTTTTAATATTACATAGATGGGTCTAGAAACCTGAACATAATCAAACGAAACGTGAGTTCTAATCCTAGTCTATGCGAATTCGTTAGATCTTGAAAATTAAATTACTCAACAAGGCTCTGTGAACCGGAGCAGCAAATATTGGCTTATTGTATTAGTCACATGGGTGACGTCTATTACAAAATTAACCCTTCAGTCTGCCTGTCTCTTCTATTATATATAATTAACGTATGAGTTAAATAAAACTGGATTTTTACTTATTTTTTATAGAAGAGTAAATAGAGTTACAAAGGCTATCTCTTCGCCAAAAAGACTAACTAATTATAACTTTCCCTAGAAAACTTACTCAAGAAAAATACATAAAATCATTTTCCTTTAGAAAACTCTAAACGCGCTCACAGTGTCTATGGGCGATGAATTCACCTTTTTGGTGTGTCATCGTTTGCCCCCTCTATAAAAAACCATGTTAAATTAATTCAAGAAAATGTTTTTGTCTATAACTAGAAATGCAAAAATTGTTTTCTAGATTGTTTTCAAATTCATATTTATATTGTGGTGGCTTTTTTGTTTATTTAAGTTTTATACTTATATATGAATAAATACATAACAATTACTGGAGTAAAAATGCATTTTGGTTAGTACATAATACGAAATTCCATCCGTACCACTTTGACGTCTGGCGCTCCACCACCTTTTTTTGGAACCAACTGCCACTACATTCGACCTTCAAAAAAAGAGCGTTCCTCTTCCTTAAAGGCCGGCGACTCACTTGTAATCCTCTTGGCGTTGGCATATCACTGGAAGTGACCCGCCTGCTAGTTTGCCTCTTAAAAAAATAAGTACATTAAAATGCACATTTTAGCGTTGAAATGTGGATAACGAACGAACTCTGCAAATTGGCTTTAAGCGAATTTCAACCTAATTGCATTGGACGGTCTACTCC
The DNA here is from genome assembly GCA_951799465.1 of Leptophobia aripa. Lineage (NCBI taxonomy): Eukaryota > Metazoa > Arthropoda > Insecta > Lepidoptera > Pieridae > Leptophobia > Leptophobia aripa. Next base: position 7,231,702 of record OX637266.1, on the reverse strand, counting down.
GAAAACGAACAATGTTCGGTGCATTTTGCAACGTCAGCGCTGCTGATAGAATGAATCTTTTCAGTACAATAATTATATTACCGTATCACTTCGCTGAAACTGATTTTAAATCTAGTTTGAATGAAAAATATTTATGCTTTGATCAAATTGTGTTGACATGCGCAAATAATCTTCGTTACATATATTTCAAAAGGAAAATTTTTTAAAAACTTTTTTTTTCAAAAAAATTTATCGCTAACGTGAAACCTTTGTAATTACACAAGAACTATGAACATCTTATCTACCTAGATTAATATATTTAGGGCTATATTATTCAATAGAATAATAATATAATCTAGATGTATATTTAGGGCTTGTATTTTTTATGTTAATATAAAAATATGAGTATATAAATAGGTGAAAGAGATAGATTACCTTCTATTTTGTTGATTGTTTAGACAATTTTATAAATAGGTAGCGAAATAAAGCATTTTTTAACAATAGATCATTGTAGTAACAGACCCGTCTATCGATCACCAGAGAAATTATAGGGATTATGGTCATAGTCTGTAATTCTACACTCAGTTTTCTGGAGCGACGTATCAAATTACTATTTGCGTAATAATCGGGTCATAGACATGGAATGTTTCTGTGGAAAGTTACAAGTATGCGGCACCGTTTATTTTAGTTCTGTGGTGTTTTCTTCATTTCTGATGGTTGGACTTCTAAATCTACTGTTGAAAATCTACCGTTGAAAATGTACTAAACAAAATCTACTGTTATTACAGTTATTACCATATACCGTTATTACAGTAGGAATATCCACTAGTAGTGTGTAGACGGTAGGAGGCGAGGACAGAGGTAGTGTCTAGACATAATCATAGACTATTTGTAAGGATATACGTCAGATCATATGATGCGTCTTTGAACGCTAAGGATCTTTTGACATGAACGATAGCTTTTTTATTATTAATTTTGTTACAAAGATTTCATACATCTCGTTATTGAAGACACATATATATACATACAAATAAAAAACATAACTTGATACATTGATGACTCAGTTAGCCCAATTACCAGAATGCCCATCAAAAAGTCTCAAAATCAAAAATATATTATAGTATGATAAATATATTTTAACTATTTAACACCCTGCTCGTTGCTCACTTAAAATACTTCACTTAATCATTGTTATAATTATTTTTAATCTTATATTGGCTTACTTTTATATTATGTTTTAATCCTATTTTGGCCTTGTTTTTATTTTTATCATTAATATATAATCTGTGTTATTGTGCTGTATGGGTTTGAGAAATTAATATGTTGAGAGTAGTTATATGTCGTTTTATATATAAGTATGTATGGTGTATAGATATATACACATATAGGACGAGTTAAATATCGCTTGTTACTGCGTCTGAAATTTGTCCCAAAAAGTATTTATTAAAAACTATAAAACCTTATTTATCCAATTATAAAGTTTTTGTACCATACATTTAAAAGGAGGGCAGAAGTAGTGAAAAGAATGCGGATGGCATAGCAGCTGACAAAAGACCGATTTTCCCTTGTATGTACAAAATATATAAATTCGACTGTATGCCACAAAGAAGTCGTTTATAACAAGGTTCAGTAAGGCTTTTAGGGATCCAATTAGTGTGAAATGGGACCTTCGGATCGGATTAGGCGTATTATTAGCGATTTTCTTTACTTCAAATTAATGTTATGATAATTTCAGAACTGACAGTATGTGGGAGTAAGAGGTATTAAAACTATTGCACTCAGCTTTAGTGAGTTCAAATCCCGGTTGTGTGTTGATGGAACTTTGATTTATATGTTATCAAATTGTTACAACAAATAGACATATATAAAGTCTCTTTCAGGCACAGAAAAGGCGGAAAAAGTTATAGACAAAAATGATTTTAGCGTATGTGGTCAAGACACAAAAAACGCACCACTAACGATTATCATAAATATTGTATACGATAAATACTTAATATCTTAAACCTCAACTACTGTCTGCAATTCAAGAAAACCCTTCATTATCTATTCATCAAGAGTACATTTTTATTACTTTCTACTTGTTTTTCAAGAAATACCGCTTAACGAGAGAAAGAGAAACGTCTAAAATATATTAAACCTGAGGCCTAAACTATATCCTTGGGCCATGGGATTTATAAATAAAAATAAGTTTTAATGAGAGAAAATATACACCTTCTGTGACTTTTTCATACAATCAAAACAATTACTTTGTCAAACTTCAAAGCTAACTGAATGTAACTGGATGGATTGAGTTAAACTAGACTCGATTTTACGCTTTTATATCAAAGACAAAGGATTTTCCAGTTGAAAATTAAAGCTTTTAAAAGTGGAATGTTTCAAAGTTTTGTTTGGTTTTATAAATACAAATATGTCCCCAAACATGATGTGCTTGAATAATTTTATAATACTAGAATTAAAAAGTATTAATATATGTGTACAGAAAAACTTGAAAATGATCGGTATGATATTTATTAGTTGTAAACATTCTTAAGTTTATATTAACTTTTTGAACTGTTATAATATTTAATGTAACACTATATTTTTATAAATACCATTAAACATTATTGACATAAGTTCAGGTTTATTTCACCTACCTAATATTGAATCACTTATATTAAAACACAAAACTAAAATAACTTTAAAAAGTTTGGTCCTTGTGGCAGAGTATCCATAATGCTTGCGAGTTTTCTCGCTGTTTCGCGATGCTTAAAACACCAGCTCTTGCATGACCGGTACTGACTACCAGGCGCCTACTTAATTCGTTATTAAGCGTACCCCAGGGTCCAAAAGTCTCTACTCCAAAGGGATCATAATCAAACATAATTTTAATGAGCGCATTTAAACTCATAAGCGTCGAAATCAATTGGATTTAGTTGGTTTAGCTTGTATTCCATACAATGATTTTTCTCTCTCCATTTAACAACCACTCTCTGTAACGCCATAGAATATACAGCCCCTTCAGTGTCGTATATATAGTTTACACTGTACATCTTATAGATAAACATGATCAATAAAGCAGAAATTTAATCTAATACACGAGTTTATCTCTGTACAATATGTAACCTATAAATAACTTTTTGTGAGTACAAAACCTCTTATTATGAATATATTGAAATCCGGCTACAAATCAACACAAGTCAACATATGAATATTCAATACGCGATGCTTGAATATGCATCGTGCCGAGTGCAATAACGTTCAGACTTTATCATAACATTTAGTATATTTGAAACGAGGCAAGCGTTGACTGTGGTGAGTAACACAATCTATGCTCTGTGCTCTCTTCTGTCTATGGACCATTGTCTTGGTGTTAGATTTGCACACATCATGGCGCATTTACAAAAGTGAGTCGTGATCTTTTGTTTTTTTTTATATTCTCGTCCACTCTACGCCCTTGATTGTGAAATTTTTTGTTAATTATTCGACGATCCATAAGTGTAGGAAATTAATAGACAGTATAAAATAATATAAGTAGGTATATTAAATATTATAATACATTAAAGCTTTATTTATATAGAATTGTGTAGGATACAATTAAATAAAATCAAGTTTACATATTTCGATCATTATTAAAAATCGTAAGTTACTTTTGCGAAATGTTAAATAAAAAATATTGGTATTCGTAATGCAAAACCATGTGCCGAATTCTCACAGAGCTTAAATTATTAATTAATTCACGGCTTGTCCGAACAATTATTCAGAATCATGCGCCCGTATTCGATTGTTATTCGATACATCGATGCAATCATCGGCGTCATAACTGCGGGCAATAATCGAGTATATATTGCTTTGTTTTAGTTTCCGGCAAGTGTGAGTACTTTATATGGTAGGTATCGTAAACAGAGGTAAAGAGAAACGTTTTTAACTCTGGGATCGACATTGTAGTATGATTTTAACTAATTCTGACAAAACAAAATATATTATAAGTGTGATAAACTGTTTTCAACCGCAGGTTTACTTATTTAATAAATCGCAAAGACTGCGCGTTTCCTATTCCCCCCCGCGATTTCTATTCACCCCATAATGGTACAGTACTTGACTTTATATAAAGTGATATTAGTGATATTATTAAACACTAAAATTGTGACTAAAGAAATAGTAGTATCAAAGGTATAATAAATAATAAACACAAAACAATAATTCAAGTACTAGTTGACTCTGTATAATTTTTTGTGTTTTCAACAAACCTTGCACTACTCTGTCGAGACAACGAATTTACGCGGGAAATCTAGTTATGATTCTAGTTGGTCATGGTTTCTGTGATAACACAACTTAACTTAATTCTTATAAACGTTTCGTTTTAGGAAACGCTTGTAAAATTAATGCATACTTAAATTACTCTTGCTTTTATACGAAAAGCTAACTTTTATATGCATGAACACAAATGTTGAGGATACATCTTTAATGGAAACTTTCAAAGATAGTTGAAACGTCATTTTACATTACCACCGGTTCGGTTTTACTGTAAATAAAACCCAAAAACAATAGTATGCGTGTGTGCGTGTTTGTATAATAGCAATGGGCAATCGTTTTTATGGTGACATCGACACTGAACCATCATAAATTCGTACATAAAACGTCCGCGTCGCGAGATACGCTCAATTTATTGAGTTTGATATTGGTAAATGCATACATTGTTTTGTTGATATATGTTAATCTATATTGATATTTTTAAACATAAAATATTAATTTATTTACTTGTTAATTAACACTATTGATTTTTTACAAAAATATATTTATTCATATAGGTAACTATGGTATGGTACACTTTTTTTTTTTTTTTTTTTCCGAGGTGGAAATGCATTTCCGCATTCCCTGGTCCCAAAGGATAAGGGATATGTGGGACTCAACCCACGCTGGTGTCTCTGCTCTTCAGAGACGAGGTGGGCAATACCCACTAAAACCACCTCGGGTAAACCTACAAGACCACATTGAAAGGGCCCTGGGGTCGCTTTCGCACTCAACCAGGAAAAGAATTTGCATCGGCCGGGAATCGAACCCGGGCCGCCCGCGTGGCAGGCGAGCATTCTACCACTGAACCACCGATGCTCATATGGTATGGTACACTTATGAATACTCAAAATAAACAAAAAGTTATACAAAATTGACGATACATTTGGTGCCAGTTCGTAGTACCAGTACGTAGAGCGGTCAAAGAGAACGGGCAAGAAACTCCACTCCTTTAAATCGCAAAGCACGTTTCACAGTGCGGTTGTAAAGATCTGCAACCATTACACCATGCACCAGCGAATACGTCATTATCTATAATATATAAAAAATAATAAAAAAAATCAAGCGAAATTTAGCGTTCAGGAGAATTATCCGAGTTTACTTAACAGTATGCATCGTAGGTTGTAAGAAATAATTGGTAACATAATATTAATATATGGAATAATGTCTGTAATAAGGTTTTATTGTTAAGGTTTTCCTTTACTGCAATACAATACATATATATTTTATATTTCTACGCTGCCATATTACCTGATCGCTTTACAAACTTTTTCTTTTTTAAAGTCGGCTTAAGCAATGTTACCATTGATTAAGCCGTTTAGACGTTAGAATTGATTTAGACGTTTTTTTCATTGTTTTAAACAATACACAAAATACATTTTTATGATCTACTAAAAGACATAAATATTTGATAAAGGTTAGAGTAGAAATATAAGTGACTTAATATATATTGGGAGTATGAAGCAATTCTATATGACTAACGCTAAACAATTAAAAAATATATATTTAAAGTTTTTGTGTTGATCAAATATTAGAACATAGAAACTAAAATGTAAATGTTATTTTTATTGTTTCAGGTATGAAAAGCAGCAATGTAAAGAATAAGCGGTAAGAATTTAATTGATTTATTACAGATAATAAAATTAATCGCATTGAACTCTAATCGAAGTGATATTTTAAAACTGGCGCCATAATTCCCACAGCAATAGAATCCAGCGTGTCTGCAAGTAACTGCGAAGAGCCAGGATGTCAAAATGGCCGAAAGGCACTTGGCGGGAGATTAATGTGCCATTACTGGGGGAAAATAAATATTTGTTATAAAACCTCCTTATTCGACCCAAATGTCTGTGTTGACATATTGCAAAAATATGGACGTTGGAATTTGACAGGCCACCCCTTGGGGTGCTGTTTGAGATAGGAATTTTTCTGTGGTTATAATTTTAACGCTTCTGCATACTAATCATTCGGTTGTAGTTAAGAATAAAATCAGCTTTTGTACAACAACAAAAACATGGTATCTTTTCTTATGTAAATCAAAGTTAAGAAAATTTCCAAATTAACAGGATATCAGAATAATTTTTGCATATACTCTTTAAAATTTGGAAATACGAAATTTAGCTTTAAATTCAGCGTTTGTTTGTGAAAGTACATTCGTGGAAATTTAAATCACTTTAGCCGAGTTCTGGATTATGGCGGGAAGGGTCGAGTTTTGGCGCCATCTACATGCAAATGGATGGAGTTGGGCTTGCGATGAAAAGCGCTACAGATATCTAATGCTGTATCATTTACATCGCACAGATTGTACGTGTATGAAATACTTCACATCTACGACTTAAATTAAATGTTTATTCTGTGATTTTTTTAAAGTAAAATAATCTTTATTCAATTAGACTGGTAAATAACCACTGTCATTTTCTGGTTGCCGTTTTTCTTACAATTATTTTACTGCAGTGATGATCAACTAGTAAAATTTAAACGAGAACAATTTATTTAGTATCCGTGATTTAGTCATAGATTTTTATAATAATCTTTTTTAGCAGTAGCAGCATAGCACTCGGCAGTAAGTTATAAAAACTTAAATACTTGACCTTTAAATGAATTACTCAGTGTTAAATGATTTTTTTATTTCTTAAATCTATACTAATAATAAGACAGTGAAAATCAAAAATCTGTACATTAAATATTTTTCCAAAAAACTAAAAGGAGGCAATTAAAGAAGAGTCATAGAAACCAAAAAAACAATTTTTGCAATTCTTGTCTGTCTGTCTGTCTGGTACGTTATAACTTCACAAGTACGTATTTTGTACTCAGAACTTCGCAAGAATTTTCTTTCAACTCCTTACCGCTAAGGAGTTTTACCTTCCATCATCAGCTCATCCACATAAGAAGATGACTATCAGAATATAAAATTGTCAGAATAGTAATTGTCTGTACGTTAATTTGAAAGTTGCCCTCGATTTCCCTGAATCATCCGATCCTGTAAAGCTACATCATTCCTGAGTAACACAGGCTATATATAATTCCAATTGTAACAAGATTTTAGCCCGTGAAAGAAAGCCCTGACGACATCATTAAAAATCGCTATATACATACCCAAATTACACGTGGGCGAAGCCGCGGGCGGAAAGCTAGTTAAGAATATGTACATCACAGTTCCTTTAAATGAATTAAATATTAATAGATATCATATTCACAGTTCCGTATTTAAAATGAAAATGACAACCATGACATTGACAGCTAAGTCAAAGTCGTAATCATATAAGTTGACATTCAACCATAACCTAATGCGATTTCCTATGTAACTGTCAAAAGCAAGCAAGTCGAAAAGCAAGACAAACACCGCTACGTCCCCTTATTTATTTTTAATGTTCCCCTTCAACCAGATTTGGCCTCCGTCACGGGCAGACAGCAAATAATTATGCTTTTTTATATTATTTCTTCGATTTCAATCGGGTTCACAAAGACATTTAATGTCAAAAGCGATCGGATATTTTTTTTGATCGTAGGAAATTGTATGCGAAGATTGGAAATGACGGTTCACGGTTTGTGAGTTTTAATTCATATTTTGATTGAGTTTTCGTGTCACAGGAAATATTACGATATTTATTTTTGCTTAGATTTTTTTATCCCATCATATTTTTTTTATTAACCAAAATGTAAGCCTATAATATGCTATTTGAAGGGAATATCGTTTTTTATTTGTACAGTCTTTTAATTGTACTAAATAATATAGTTATAAGTGTAATAACGGTCTGTTAATTGTATCTGTGACTAGGCTTTATTTAAGACTCCAATACAGCAATATTTAAAATATAATACACCTAGTCTTATGTAGTTTAAATATTAAACTTAACAAATGTCTCCTAACTCACGTAATGAAAAACACTTTTAACCACAGATAACAAAACTATAGTTCCATTACATTTTAACGTGTGTGTAAAAATGACGGGCTTTCACCAAACCTGCCAAATCATGTATTAATGTAATAACGTAGGTGTGTATGTCCGCACCCTATTGCTGACCAGGGGCGGTCCAGACAAACACTGTTTAATCAATTGTGCAATCAATCGGTCTACTGACTAACAGACGGTACGTGTAAACGTTCATTGAGATAAATGCCATCTATTATCTGTAATCGCAAGTAGGGCCTTATCAAATCTTCAATTATTAAGGCATAGCCATAGTCTATGAAAAGTTTGTTCTGTTTTTATTTGAATTAAGAACATTACAGACTATTTTAAACACAACGCACCCCGTTTGTAATCGATTGCTAATGACATCTCGCTTGCGTAAATGTTAGAATGACAGGTGACAGCGTCTCAGTTTTGTTACATTTTTAAAACTTTAAGGATATCCCGCGTTTTCGTCTATGGTTTTCAAATTATCACTCTTGCTGAATCGGTTTTAGTCAAGAGAGGTAATCGATGAGGTGGAAGAGAATATGAGACAGGTGTTCTAAAATCAAAGCCTAAATATAAGTCAGAATTCAAATCTTTACTTTTATGTAGCTTATTTTCTGCAATACAAGATACAACGTAGTTTCTTGTAAACCAGAATACATTTTGTCATTTTTTTAGCTATATAGTGGTACTAATTTATTTGAAATGTCGTGGATAGATTCAAAAATGCAGCGCCTAACTGTGTCCCCCAATTTTGTTATCTTAAGGCTTTTTAGTCTACCCCCCGATTCCATATTACGTACGTAAAGTATTCACGTTTCAATTGCAGAAGAGTCCCATTCCGCGCTCAGATGCTTGTCAACGTTTATAATGCATATATTTTTAAAAAGAATGTAAAAAAAAATTGAGCCCAAAACTCAGTTTTGGGCTTCAGGATTTGTGCAGGCGAAAGGCCCGTACGTGACTTCGCATGAATTTCGCAAATTTTCACCGGCATCCATTTTTTCATAATTATTTCGTCAGCATTTCATTGGATGCTTGTCTTATTAAAATGTCCTTAATCTATCTCAATTTTTAAAATTTCAACAATATCCTTCATAAATAAAACTTAATTAACGATTATTTCAGCTCGGTTTTCTTTCATATAATTTTGTGTTTAATATATAGTACCTAGTTTCTCTTATATAATAAAGCTACGTAAGAATAAGTTAGCGAGATAAGCAAGAACATCACAAGTTAATTTGTTAGAGTTACTCAAGCGTTCGTTAGATTGGGGGGATTTTTTCTTTTGTTTAACTACTAGTTAATTCTTAGGCTTGAGATGTGGGTCGTGATTACATTTATTTCGGAGTGGGTATTTTAAAGCTTGTGTATTTATTGAGAATTCTCGTGTTATGATAACTGAAAAATGATTATTAATTGAAGAGTAATATATTAATAAACTCTAAGTTTGAATTCGGACCCTAAAACGCATTGTAATTAGGGGATTGGAACCGATTAAGTGTAAACTCGTGTATTTGACAGGTCAGCTTGCGGCCATTGCGGCCGAACTGTCAAACAATGCACGCTCATTACCAGGGCCGACAGCTGTTTACTAATCATTGGTGCGAATGTGCTGGAGCTATGTAAAAACACAACTTAGAAATGTCACATTCTAAATTATGTATGTGACGTTTTGTGTTTAGTCTGTGGCTCGAGGCGCCATTCGCGTTTTGTTTTTCTCGCCAATTCGGACTATGACACGATTGATCCACAGGCTAATGTAGATCATTATTTTAATATTTCTGATAACTGTTTTCCTTATGCATTACTTATTGTGAAGTCCACATATAGTGTATACAATTAAGGATGTGTACGTTAGACACTAATTATTTCTTCTTTTTTTATTATTATTTGTCTATATGTAAAATTGTTTTATCGATATTGTTTTGTATATCGGACGAAAAATCATCTTTCAAGATAATAGGCACATACCAAAGGATACTTATTTACAATAATTTACTTGAGATTCTATGATTTTCGAAGCTTTGGAGCATTACACATTTTTAATATCGACTTTGCCACATGATCACGTGACTATCCTTCCAAGCTTTATTGGAAAATGGGAGTTTAAATAGTTGACAATAAAACTTCCTGACTTACCCTGGCAATAATGTAACGTTTATGCTTTTAGAATCGATTAAACAAAAATATTATTATCATGTATTATTAGAGTCGACTAGTTTGAAAGACGGCAATCTGTGCATTTTACCAAAAAAAATAGTTATTATTGTGGTAACATAGAAAAATTTGAATAAAATCAAGTCAATAATCAAGAAAATAACGACTTCATCGATAATATTATACTAAACTAAATAATGCGTGTCATAAACTTATAATCCCATACAAAACCTCAAACAAATTTAATTTACATTCACACGCTTAACGTATACTCTTATTTATAAACACCATTTCATAGATTCCACACACCCATCATTTCACGAAAAAGCCATCAATAGATAGTCCAGACGGTTAGAAAGTGTACAAAATCGATTTACGTAGCTGTAGCTTACCACTAGATTCTAGTCAGCCGTGAGCAGCGATTCCATTTCACTGCGCTGGTAAATAGGGCCAGGGAATTAGCGGGAACGCTTGAGTTTTCTTTTATCTGCTTTGCTCATTGGTAAAGGTTTTTTAACAACTCATAAACTCTGTAAAGCTTTTGTGTGTTAAAATTTATCTTTTAATATCTTCATACTTCTCATATGTAAAGTGATTACAATATTAAATTTTCTTTAAAATATTATACAAAGAAGAAAAGATTATACATTTTATCGCAAATACAATTATTTATTATTTAATATATACTGATTCAGTCTACAATGTATGTTTTTTTGTATTCTTTTGCACCAGTCCAATTATATTATAAGTATTATTTTGTGGGTTGCCTGGAAGTGATCGCTTATTAGTGATTCGCCGGTGGCCCTTATATGTATACCATCTATTAACATATTAAAAAATGTATAAATAAATATGTAACGGCTCTTAATTGAAAAAAATGGTTCAGCCTACGAAAAAATTTGGTTTTTTCGCCCAGTGTTCCATTTCACTATAAAGTTTTTTCAGTCTGCCATATTTATGCTGCACAAAAGCACGGTTTCAATTTGACACGCCTAGGAACAGTGTGTTTTTTGTACATTTTTTTAACAGAATTGCTTTTTGAGCTGGTCTGCTTTTTCTTAATATGGAGTAGATCATAAACACAAAATCAAAATAAAGAACACTTTAAATTACTGTTAATAAACAAATCAGGAAGGAAACAAAGATTATATTACTTTATTTTTAAATATTTTTATATTTATAATATTTACTACCCATAGACAACTTTATAAAATAATAAAAAAAACCTTATATATGTGTGGAGTTTCTTTATACCATACATTTAAATTGTAGTACTTTTCTTAAGTATAATTATAATGTTGTGAAATTATGTATTTCTATAGATTCTTCATCTCACACCAAAATAATAAGTAACATTATTTACTTTATGACCTTAAATAATTTTAATAATTTTAATAGTAAACTTGGAACAACTTTATTAATAAAAAAATCCAATTCACAGAAGAACTTTTCAGTTTCTGTCAAATTGTGTTAGTCTGTGGTTAAAAGACAGACATCAGAGCTTGCTAAATATTAACTAATCTCCAAATCTTATCAGAGAACAGGGAAAAGGCGTATTCGTTGGGTTTACAATTTTACGAGTATGTGGGAGCTATCTCAGTAGATGTCGTTCTGTGCGATTTACGGCGGACTACGGGCCCAGATGACCCCATAACTTTACTGGATAAGCTTTTAAAAACGGACTGTTACCTAAATGTTTAGGAATTTTTAATTTCTGTGAATCTACTTAAATTATTCATGAAAATTCTTAGCCAATGAGGCAGTGGTTAACTCTGGTCGATAATTCTTGTCCTAGTTTATAAACTCGCAGTGTTAAATTATTAATAATTAGGAGTAGCCTTATTTTTTTCAGTAATCTCCTCCCAACAACCGTCACTTTTTAATTTTACGATTGTTTTGAATAAAGCCATCCAAGCACGACCTTATCCCATAGAGTGAAAGATAAGCCAAATTAATTTCAAAAATATGATTTTATAACATTAGCTGAATAAAAATCTCTATCAATAAAGTATTATTCCCATTCAAGTGCTCAAGTTTGGATGAAATATAACGGTAAAGTGCGAACGTTTACAAATCGCTGAGCGAATACAATGCCTCAAAATAATGGAGGCTTTCGCCTCGACGCGCCGCAGAGTTATAGAAACGAGATTTCAAATTCATATGTAGGGATAGCAGATAACATTTGAGTATGTTTTTTTATTAAAAGTATATAACATACGTTTAAGCAGTTCTTGCACTTTATAATTTTCATTACTATTTCTCCGTATTCGTGTTGCCTGGAAGAGTGGGAGTACAAAGGCCGGTTGTTCTTCAAATTTAGTTTCACTTGAGTCTAACTAAATTTTGTTCTTCTGTCACTGCCAGGATAGTGCCCCCATTTAAGTAATAATGTATTTATTTTTTGGAGAACACTCTCTCTTTCTTAATAATCTTAAAAAATACAAAAAAAAGCAAATTGTCCGTGTTTTACGAATATTGTATTTGATATTTATATTAATTAGTAATATAAAAACATAGTGACAAACTTTTATAACCTTATTTTGTTGTCCGTACATAAACACCTAGACGTCTATTTCCTGCACATTCACGGCTAGGATTGCTTCCTTATCTAAAATAACTTCCTTCACTCCACGCTCACAAATACGCTAAAATGCATATTAATTCCTTGATGCTTCGAGCTAGGATTTAGTTTGGCGCCTCTTTGCACGGTCAAAAGATCGAAGTATATATAGTATATAAGTGTATATAATATAATCTTGTAGGTGGGGCATCGCCAGCCGATGACCAGGGGGGGGCAAGTTAATAATATATACGAGTATTGTGGTTCCCATGGTGTTATGATTTCCAGGAAGAATGTTGAGATCATTTATTATCAGATTCAGGTTTTTAGAATCTATATGGGGGGGGGCAGCTCCCCCCCCCCTCTGCCCCCCTTTGCGACACCTTTGCTTGGTAGCCCTATGGATTGAATAATGTGATTTTTATGTGCATGGAAAGATCCATGTAATGTAGGAGCACTTAGTGACTGCTCTTTCATTTTAAATAATAATTGTATAGGTCTGCGAGACATACTGCGCGGCTCTTGAACTTCACTTTTCTGATTTTCTTTTCTTGAATAAGTACATACATATACATTAATCCTGCAGTGGACTTCTAGGCGTCCTAGGGGACGTCTGGATGTCCGACGTTCCACCGTACGTTTCGTAAGGCATTGCTTCCAAGTTAGTTCTAATACCAGCTGCCCACGGTATTTCCGAACCAATATGACTTACGGTAACCTCACGAACTCCCAGCCAAGTGAATGTCTATGGGCGCTGACTTCACTCTTATCGTGTGCCTCCTGCTCGTTCTCTTCTATATAAAAAAAAACTTTTTCTATCGATGACGGTAAACAATTACTGATGCGACCCCATTTATATTTTTAAGTAACGTCGCAGACGCTTCGCTGTGATATATGATATAAATTAATACTTATTTTTGTATATTTTGCTAAAAATATCTCGACGTAGACAGATCGTCGTTTGACCTATTTTCACAATAACATCTATATCAATGAGACCCCTTTTGAGGGTAAGTTTTTATTGTTCTCGTTAGAACAAAGTTGGCGTCATAAATCCGGGCTCAGACGGACGGGCGCTTTGCCAGTTTAATGGTATGGATTTTTTCAATTAGGTCACTATCGGTGCGAGTGGCAACATCTACTAATTTTGTTCTTATACGAAATATTGAAGATTTTTCACTTTTTCAGATGAAAATCTATATTTCACCACAGATAATTGAACTTAGAAACTAACCTTGAGTGGTAAAAATATGTACATCTCATAATACACGAACTTAGTCAGTTTATTTAAATCCTTATATCAAAAATGATCTTTATTAAAGCATCCACCGTGATGTATACGACGACACCTCTGTTTTAAATTTTTCAGCGTGAAAAAAGCTTGGCACCCCCAACACATATAATCTCCAACACAGAATGTAGCTTAATACAAAATATAAGACACACACCAATTACATCAGAAACGTAAAGTTTAAGATACAAACTTTACAGGACACGAAGAGCATCAATCAATCCGCAAAATATAATTAGATACACTTATTAAAAATAATCTGAAATATACATTACTGTATATGAAGTGCAGGAGTGAATATTAAAGGAACAAAAAGCTGGGCATTTGAGCGTGGCCTCATTGTGATTCATTCGGTTAGCGACAAATCGTTCGGAAACTTGACATTCAAATCCATTGTGGTTTTTCATTTTTGTTTTGCTATTTATTTGTACTGAGCTGCTATTAACCGCTAAATCAAATTGTTTACTTTTTTATACATTGTTTAACGGCTATTTACCAGTTTATTTTATTAACTGTTTATTTTTATTTACACTATACCTAATTACTACAATACCAAAACGATTTGATTGAACTATAAATCATTTTTTTCATGAACAATATTATCCTATTTGCATTTTATTTTTGTTTTTTTTTTCTCAAACCCATACACTGTTGCACTCAAGCACTCTCAAGAAAATATATATTCGTTTATCCTTAATAAATTTATATAAACACACCGTTACCTATCCTTTATAAATAAATAAAACACGTTCATAAGTGAAAGTAAAATCTTGCACTAAGCTATGATTAAATATAAATTTATATTATATAAGGCTGAGCTGTAGTAGGTACGAAATATTTATATATATGTACAATATTAGCCAAAAGACGATGCGGTCAAAAGGACCACTACAACATGAACCCTCTTTAACTAACCACGTCTTTTATCTCTGTCGAAAACAACGAGCTCTCCACTTGAGCGCAGGTCAAGTAACACTGGCTGACAGGCCCACTACAGGCAAGCTTATTTGAACGTCGAGTACTTCTTATCCCTTAGAAGATTATAGTATAACCCGTCCAATTATACTTGGACTG
The DNA here is from genome assembly GCA_951799465.1 of Leptophobia aripa. Classification (NCBI taxonomy): domain Eukaryota; kingdom Metazoa; phylum Arthropoda; class Insecta; order Lepidoptera; family Pieridae; genus Leptophobia; species Leptophobia aripa. The sequence continues at coordinate 7,216,470 of OX637266.1, read as the reverse complement.
TCTAAAGCGTGGCCATACAAATAAAAAACATATTTATAGATGGTCAGAGTATTTTTGAAAATTGAGATTGTTTTTGGTGTACACAAAAGCTCTGGCTCTAAATACAAAAAAAGCTGGCGTTGAAAGTTTAGACCACAAACTTATACTTCTCCTTATGCATTCCTCTCTAATATTGTCTGTTAAACCGATTCTAACTTAACCTGATCAATTAACGAATTTAGTCGAACAATGTTTACGTGTTGGTTTAAAATCCGTTATTAATTAATACTGTTTACAGAGCCCGGTGTAGCTAAAGCATGAAACAAGTAATTACTGTGTACCTTGTTTCTGGTCTAGTGCGCAATTTTGTGTTAAAATTAAGATATATATCATACTGATACAGGCTGGACATCCATCACTGTTCGCTTTGGGGGGGGAGGGGGGGCAACATATCCTTATAACTGGATACGTGAGCATCGGCTTTCTGTCTTACCTGAAAAGTCTTATATATCACATAAAAAAGTACAGTACTAAAAGTATGTTAGTTAAGTTAATTTAACCACTCCCTTAAAGGCCGGTAGCGCACTCACGAGCCACGTGAGTGTCTATGGGCAGTAACTTCGCCTTTATGGTGTACCTCCTGCTCGTTTTAAATATTTTTTTTAAGTTGTGGGTATTTTAAATATATTTAGTCCTAATAAATTGTGGACACGTATTTGATAGATTAACAGTTATCTGTATGGACAGTGTCTGAAAACTCGATCGGCTACCAGAAATTCAAACGAGAAATGTATTGTTTACTAGTAATTTTACATAGGACTAACGTTGTCAGATAATGTTCGTAGTTAATTTCAAGTACATAATCATTAATGAAGTACAAAGGATGGGAGTAGTTTTCCGGAAACATCCCATGTTTTTTGCCCTCGTTGAAGGGTATCAGTGTTAAGGGCGTAATCTATGTGACGCTATACATACTATATTTAACAAAGAGAATTATGTTTTTAATATTTGAATAAATAAAGCTTGCACGAGGCATACTAAGGAATGGATTAATCTGATATTCATATCATATAGTAACATAATATATATATATATATAGTGAGTAATATTATAAATACTTAGCTTATCTTACGCTATTTATAATATATATATTATAAAGAAACGAATTAGTCTGGAATGGAACGCGATATGTGAAGAGATTTTACATTATATATATATATATATATATATATATATATATATATATATATATAATGTTACTATATGACATGTTATATTATTATATATTATGATATTATGACGAGACATTTCATTCACAATTAGAATTGAGTTTACGTTTTATTATTTTCTAATGTCCACAAAGAACCATATTAGCGATCAGTTGTTGACGTCAATAATTTCTTATAAAGAGCTGAGGTACCGAAAATAAACCGGTCTGAGTAAATAAGCGTCACTATATTACATATGTCCTTGTCCACAGCTTTCAGGGCAATGCATTCCCAAGCTTTTTATTTAAACAGTCCTTTACAGTATAAAAGATCTTGCTCAACAATGTGGCTTAATTATTTTTTTTAATTTATTAAAGTGGCAAATATGGAACATCGTTTGGGAGTATAGTATATGATAGTATAGTAATTACACTGTGTGTTAAGCTTTATCTTAAGAGCATCGTTTAAAAGCATACCACTTAAGATCTAAGCGCACATCATTTGATGCCCACTCGATGCGCCTCATAAACTTAATGTTACTTAATATCTACCAGAAACCCTCTTGTTTCCTCTAAATATAGCAATAAAATTGCGACGGATGTCTGTATTCCCTTTCATTTAAATAACAGTATTGTAAATTTATATATAATATGTATATAAAGGAAATTACATAGCACAATTAACCACAACCGCATACTTAACCACAGGACCAAAACTGGATATATTTAGTAGGTACGTACGTGTCTTGTACCTAAAGCCCCAAGAGTCCCGAGTTTCCAATGGAAAAAAAGCCAGTAAGGTCAAACTCTTATACTTAAACAAATTATATAATAATAATTATATATTATTTTCCTTTCATTAAAGTTCTTTGTTAATTCCTCAATATGCCAAATATTTTTGTACAATTTTGCATTTAGAACATAAACATATCTCTAACAAAAATGAACTTACTAATAGTTGAGATGTAAGTTAAGAATAGGGGAATATAGAGTTTTTAATTTTATTTATATGAAGGTAATTTTCTTGTTTGAAATCTAAAACAAGATTAAAAACTTGTAAAAATACATTACCGTGTTTACGGTGGGCTCTTGAACGAGTGCAACCGGAAATACCTATCATTTAATATGAAACACAATACACAAATATATTTCCTTCAAAACAAAGCTTGTTGGAGAGCCACGGTTAGTTCTCCTTTAAATCTTGCAACATTTGTAAGTATTAACATTGTTCCAACTTCTTCCTTTGAAGCCTTCCGAAGAATACGGGAAATTCTTTTAAAACTTATTTGTTACAACATTATTGTTTCAAGTTATATTTTAAAGGCTTAGATGTGTTTTGATACAGAACTATATGTTTACTTGCTTAATTTTTTTTAAAAGATCTATACTAAGTTATCTATACTAATCTATACTAATAATAAAAATCTAAAATCTGTACATTAAATATTTTTCCAAAAAACTGAAAGGAGGCAATTAAAGAAGAGTCATAGAAACCAAAAAACCAATTTTTGGAATTCTTGTCTGTCTGTCTGTCTGTCTGGTACGTTATAACTTGAAAACTACTGAACGGATTTGAACGCGATTGACTTCAACCACTGCTTCAAAATTTTCAAACATTTATATTCATTGATTAGTTATATATTGTTAAATATGTTCTAATATAAGTTAATCATAATATTAAAACTTATGAGAGGTAACAAAAATAACAAATAACGCAGTGCGCGCGGGCGCGGTTGAAGTATTGAACAATGTGCGTAATAAATAAAGATCAATAATAAGAAAACATTTCAATCAAAACACTTTATTATTATTAAAAGATACGTGCCGAAGAAACTAGCTTGCCTTAAGACTCGAAGGCTTCGTCAGGCATTATGCTTGCCAATAAATAAGAAATCGTCAAAAAACCTTTAGATCTCAGTTCATTATTTTTATTAATAAGAGTATCAATAGAGACGCGAATAGGTTATTTGTTTTGGGTAAACAAACTCAGTATGCAAATGATCGTGCAATTAACTTCTAAAGTCGGGTAAAACTTACGTATTAAAACGTTAATACTTTAACAGTGAAAACTTTCCGAGCTTTCATGAATACATTATGCACTTTGTGAATAAGTTTTACTAAGTGTTTATTTTCAGTACTAAGTCTGGTAATACCATACACATACTGTTTGTTAGTTACATTCACTTTTTTTCTATGATGCACCGGGATCCACAAAACAGGGATATAAGCTGGTTGGACTATTTTGTGACACCATGTATTTTATGGTTACAATAAAAAAAATATTTTATTATATAATTAACACATTCAAAAGAGAAATCGATATTGTTTCGTTTGATTGTGATTGGTGAATTCCTTTGATTGCCAGAGGAATTCACCAACCACAGACATTCGATCGTTTGTTTGTTTTCTATCTATTAATATTGATCTAAACTAAATATTTTATCATGTGAATAAATTATACTACACTGATTTATATGCCAGCCGCATAATACATCATTTTTGTTCGCTACGTAATTTGCAAAATAATGATATATCTAAAAGTAATAACGAAAACTTCTACAGACAAAGATAGATTTGAATGCGTCAATTAACTTTTTTTTTCATTTTGCAGTTGATACGTTGTTAATATAACTCAACTCCATCAATTTAATATGAATTGTATGGTTAAGAGACCTTTACGAGTATACTCGTACATAATACCTTATACATTTTTTTAAATATTTATTTTCATAAAATTGTAAAGAGAGCATCTTAACAATATTTTGGGGATCTGTTGAAAATAAAAGATTCGCATCAAATAGCCGGCAGCTAGGCGACTGGTAGAAGAAATTACTTCACATTTGTAAAAGGGAATTCTCATAGGTCATTTAAGCTGAAGGCTTTAAATGTACTTCGTTTAATTTTTATATAAAATTAAGTTTTATTTTATATTATACTTTTATTTTATATTAACAGACTTTTTATAGACTAGTTAAATAGGCAGTTATATATAGATATAGGATGTACAGGAAAATTAATCCGAGAAATAATTATAAAATAAAAAGCCACACAAACATTCAATAAGTCGAGGCGTAAAAAAAGTTTTGTTTCATAAACATTATTTACTATAAGGCACTTGAAAGGAAACAAGCTCAAATCTTCGTTAAAAACAATTTAAATATAAAAGTAGTATACCGACAATAATATATATTTTTTGCAACTGAACAAAATTCTTTTTGAAATTCCCTTACCCGAATAAATGTGGCCATAAGCTCATATCGGAAAACTTTGACGTGTTTCATATTGTGTGAAGTTCCCTGTTATTTTATTCCCTTAGGACCTTTGCGTTTTAATACGGAACCGCCTCAGGTTGGTCGTTAAGATATTCCATATTTTTTCTACCAATTTATAAATACCATTTGTTATATAAAACCTTATTGGAATTATATTTAAAATTGCAAACTTAATTCAATAAAATACAATGTTTATTATAAACAATATTATAAATTAATTACTTATAGTTTCAATTTGGCAACGCCCATAAACAATGACGTAACATTTTCTTGATGAAGGAACTGTTTATAGCCTACGCGCTAATCACATCCGATGCGAAAACGCGATACGATCATAAAACGTTATCGATTTAGTTTTCGACTTTTGATCGGCTGTTACTTCTATTATATGTGAAGTTTACTACATGACTTTGCTTTGTTGGTTAAGATGTTAGATAATTGTACAATGATATTCTATTTCTATCGACACAGGACACTTTACCTACCTACCAAAACAATAACAAAGCTTGAAACACTAAAGGTGGCATAGAAATATAGTAATATATCTTTCCGTTCTTATTAGACATTTTAATTTGGCAGATTATTGGGTATTTTTTATTGATTAAAATCGTTGATCTATACCGATACCGATCTTCACATTATTAAGTGATTTAGATTATTAAATATTGAAAAATGTATTTATTAGACATTCCAATTGCAACAGAGATAAAGATTATAACATATGAATTATGTAAGTGCAAGTAACTTAAATCAGTTAAAGAATGTATTGAAGCGAATTGCCAAAGTGTCACATATTAAAAAGGTTATAGTAGAATGAATGTTAACACGAAATTCATTGTATTGGCTGAAATGCCTGGCAATATCCGTCAGTCCAGCCCGCCAGGTGCCACTGTACGTGTCTATTTCCGGTGCACTATCAAGCCTCGTTTCCGGTACCTGAAGCAATACGGAAAATTGAATATTTCAACTGTAAAAAAGTACAGTAAAATAATACATTTTAAGTTAAAATAAGATATCTCATGGTTTGATAATGATTCTTGAAATAAAAGTAGACATTGAGGGTTTACTTATCGGCTTTGAAATACTTAAATAATTATAGACACAATTCTGCGTCTTATATAAACATTTATGACTTATATTTTCCTCTTTAAATCAATTGAATCAGTTGTTGAATTAAGAAATTAATTCAATAAATTACTTCTTTATACCGAATTGATATTAGAAATTTAACTTACTATGTTACTTTTCGATTTTATGAACTAAGGCGAACAAGAAAAAGCACGAAAAAAACCTATAACTCTAACTAGGCAATTTATGCGCATTTCAATCAGCTCTCTTCAAAAACTCCGTTGCTATCTTTCTATATTGATCTTTTGATTTCGCCTCATATATATTACATGAGTTAATATATATAATTGCCCTGTTATGTGATGACAGTCACAATAGATAAAATTTCGTATTAAACTGATATAAATAATTAATGATACAGTACATGTTTACACATAAGTATTAAATCTACATTTATGAATAGTTAAAAAAAAATACTACGTAATATTCTACATACCGCGTAGAGCGTTAGCACTTCATGCTACGCCGTAGACACCTCCTGTGCATACTACGCTCAGCGTAAATCTATGATTGCTACGTGCTACATAGCCTTTCCAATTATAATACATTTGGTCACATAACTTATATGTTTCATATAAACAATTCTTAAAGCGTTATTTAATATAAGTAGAGTAGAGTAGAATTTAATAATAGTAGTGTGTAAAATAAACATTTAATAAGCAAAACCTATTTTCACGTGCAAGAAATTCCGGTGAATGTACTAAGATTGCACAAGTTATAACGACCGCAGAGCGTCTATTCGGAAGTTGGCGAATACCGCAGCTACGTCTTAAATTGCTACAATATAACTTAGATTCTAACTTGGGAGATTAGGGATTGTAAAATATTTGTGTACTAACTTAAACCTCACATCTAGGTTTACAGTAATCTTATTTTCAAACTGATAACTAAATTAACTATTGTTTAATAATTATGGTGGCCCGGCCTTAGGTTATAGAGGTTTTCTAAAATATTGGGAGTGCCATGCTGTTACTAAGAGTTTCAGTGAGATCTTCTGGTGCCTATCCTTTCCCCTCCCCCGTCCTCTTCCTCTAAGCCTTCTTTTCCCAATTTTCCTTTAAAGGCCGGCAACGCACTTACGAGCTGCCAGCCGCGTGAGTGTCTATGGGCGGCGACACACCTTTATGGTGGGTCTCCTGCTCGTTTGGCCCCTCTTCTATAAAAAAAAATTATTATATTATTTCGATTCTGAGCGAAAATTTTTCGATGTACTGCGTGCGATTAGAAAGAAAGAATACACCCTTATTAACACATTACAATAAAGGATAAAATGTTTATATGATGTTCATATGATTATATTACAAATCTGTAAATCATCATTTGCTTTATGGTCGGATTCCTTTGTTTTGTACACACCACAATCAACATTCCATAAAGGGACTTCAAACGAGGCAAAGTAGCAAAACACAACACCGATTTGATAACATAATTTCTTATTTGATTGTCTTTTCTCAAACAGCCCGTGTTTCTTTTATAACCTTCATTTGTTTAGCTTAGACGTAACAGAAAAATTACTTTCGCATTTACGAACATTTTAATCAATCAATTGTAATATCTCTCTTCTTCAGTGATAGGCAAATTATATCAGCAATCACTATTTACATAAGAACGTGTAAACAGGACGCGCCATCTTGACCTATTTTTGTTTTCTCGAAAGCTCTTAAAAAAAAAAAAATCGTTTGTGCGATCGCAAAAAGGATGGTTATGCAAAGTGTTATATTTTTTTCGGTTACGTAAGTGAAATGTGGTCGTAGTAACAGCGTTTCCTCCTGGTACTGATAAAAAATTTAGGTTTTTGTTTGAATCGTGTAGGTCTGTATTTGTTGTTATTGTATATAGTTTTAGTATTATCATCAATTTTAGCGCGTGTGACATATTTTTTATATTAATATTAATCAAAACTACTTGTTTAACGTAGAAGACGAAACAAACTCAATGCTAGCTAGTTTCACACCGCTTCTTTGTAAATAAAGTAAATAAGAATAATTAATATATAAATAAAGGAACTTAAATGGCAATTGACGATGCAAATATTTATTTTTTTTTTTTTATAGAAGTGGGGGCAAACGAGCAGGCATAAAGGTGAAACCGCCCCCCATAGACACTCACGCGGCTGGTAGCTCGTGAGTGGGTTGCCGGCCTTTAAAGGAAAATTAGGAAATGGGGGGGTAGGGGAAGAGGACGAGGGAAGGGGAAAAGGATGGGCACCGGAAGACCTCACTCACCGAACGAAACGCGAGTACAAAATGAACTAAGTCCAATTGCATCACTTCACGCCGGTTTTCTGTGAGAGAGTGTTATTTCTCCGGCCGTGCCTGCCCATTCGGCTGAAACTCTAAGTAACAGCATGGCACTCCCTCTCTAAGAAATATGTCTTGTGTCACTTGAAAAACTGAGTCTTTCGTATTTAGCTAACCGCTAACACTAGCACCAAACCATATTGAGTAATGGTGTTATAAGGATTGCTTGGAAATGGGTCAGAGCTGGATTTGGCGACGCACTTATTGCCGACAGATTTAAATATAACGCGGATGTGGGGGGGTGCTTATATGACTATACGGCTTCATGCGACTGATAATATTGAATTGAATGTCTTTTTATAAACTACTCCGTTTGTAATATATATATATATATATACTCGTATATATAAATAAGAAGCTCTCAAACTGAAAACATATAGATCTTTATAAAGGCACTTCTAAATCATCATTTTTTACATCACCATCGGTTCAGAAGGCAAGTTCAGTTATCTACCAAGAAGAATCGGTAAGAAACTCGATAGCTGACTCTTTTGAAATATTTCAATTGCAATTATTAAGTTACGTCACATTCAAATTACCAAAACATTGTTAGGCTACTCAAGAATAAAACTATTTCATTCAAAGGATCTTCAGAATACTCTTTATAAGCTTTATAATATTAAGTAGCTCAATGGTAATACTGATGTATTGATCACACTGTTGATGGTTTTAATTCGAAACCCAGAAGAAAAGAAACTGTTTAATAATAAACAAATGCGTATCTGTAAGGACCCGCTTATCCCGTTGGGAGTCGCAGGATAGACATTCTATGGTATTCGTGAAATTACAAATCCCTTTTTTAAAAATATAATTCATTACTTACGTGCAAGATTTACTTTACAATTAATAATAAAAATATATCACAATTTTTTGTCCTTTCCTGTCTTTCTTTTCGCCGATAAAACCTTAAACTACCTTAAACTTAAAACGCTTACACCAAAACAATAATTATCATATATAAAAAAACCAAAACCTCTAAGAGCATGTATAAAAGCTAGATAAATTCACTCTTCTTATTCTATCTAGTCATACTGTAAAAATGAATACGCCTATTTTTGTGTAATATATTTTTATGTACAAAATATGAAAAAATATAAACATTCTAACATACATTTAATCAAAAGATTTAATTATAGCTAGCTGATAGCGGACCTCGCACAATAAATCATTTGAATATTCAGAATTCGTTAGAAATGTGGGTACAATCTTTATGCTTTTGTTTGTGGGCGCTAAGCACCATCTTTGTTTGTGAATAAATTACATTTTGCACACCCGAAAGGGTTTTCGTTTAATAGATATATCTGTATACATTAACCTTTGATATTTAGAACACGAGAAGTAATATTTAAAAGTGAAATTGTATTGATTTTATTTAAAAATTATCAAATAAAATGCGAGAGAAACGTTTATTGCTAACAATATATAAGAATAATCAATACTTAATTAAACAGAGGACAGGAAGCCTAACTTTAAAGCGATGTCTTTCGGGCAACCGTAGAAGTACGAAGCTAGAATAACAAAAATACATTAATAAGGATCTGTAATCTTCGTTTTCAAGTGTGTGCGAATTAAAAAAATGCAAATATGATATATAAATCATATTTGAAAATAAACCTTCCGATTTAAGTCTGACTTAGATGTTTATTGAATAAATGGTTTAAATAAAATAAGGTACGTTAATTTTTTTTATTAAATTACTGCACTATAGAGAGAATATAAGAGGTATCTTTTTTTTCAATTTAAATGTTGAAATAAATGGCTGTATAAACAAAGCCTTTAGAGATAAAGGAAAATGGGGAATCTCCGAAGGTCTGCAATCAAAGGAATCGGGAAAGCTTCGAGCGTTAAGCCACCTTGAGCTTATAAAGTGACTTTCTCTGGACTTCTTAGAACCTTATTAAACTATTGCAACTTTTATACTAGTACACACTGTATACTGACATATTATATCACAAGTTCTAATTATAACGGTAGTCTATATCGATGTCTATCTGAAAGTAAGGCTAAAAACATTCGTATATCGTTTCTGGTTATAATTAAAAGAAACTTTTTTTTTAAATATTAAAATAGGTTGATTGTATATTTGGGTTAGTTAATTAATAACGCTATTGATTTGTTTACAAATCTTAATGCTATTTTAATATATTCGATTAGTCTCTTCTTAATTATTTAGTTTCAAACATCGTTAAGAATTTACGAATATTTATTGACCAAAATGCTGGAGCTGTTCGCTTCGAGTCAGTCTAAGCACCATCTTGTTGGCACTCTTAACTGAACTAATGCTACGTTCCTTTCTGTCAAATTGTGTCTACACTGCGATGGAAAGAGACGACATACTTATTTTATATTTAACTCAATCGCTACATACACTATATACTAAAAGTAAATGGTGTATGTAGCATATACAGTGTGAGCTCACTCTCTAAAGCGTCGAAGTCACAACTTTGGTTGGTTTAGCTTGTATTGTCTGATTTTTCTTCTCTCTATTTAACAACCAATCTCTATAACGCCACAAAATGCACAGTCAATTCAGTGCCTAAAAACACAATTTACACAGTATTTATAAACGTAAATTATACTTTGTTATAATTTAACAATGCGTTAATACATCTCAGCTTCCTTACCGACGATGTAGAACGCTCCCAAACAAAGAAATTACAATAACAATAGTCTGAACTTAGCGTTGCTGAAGCCGAGTACGGAAACGCCGACAATTTATGATGGGGACACCGGCACCGTCTAATTCCGCGCCTCTCATTAAACGAGACTAAATGAGGACCTATATTCACTTAGGGGCAATTCTTTTGAAGCTTTTTTTACAAACGTTCGCGGAAAGAATGTGAAATTAAAATGCGAACTGTTTGAGTTAGACCGCTACAGTGTTTCATTGAGAATTTTAAGGGAATTATGTATAATATTTATAGCAAGTTAAATTAGATATCAGAAAGAAACAAAATACGAATTTTCGTAAAGAGCAAAATCGAATCAGTTTATGATTAAGATGAGAAAAATATGCATACTGGCATCACCATACGCCATAGATTAAACTCGAGGAAAACCAAGGTTTATTTGTCCCAGATTTTTTTTTCACTGATGGTGTTTATATGGGTTGCTTTGTCGTTATATATAATAATATGGTTTAGTTGGTAATGGTTTTGTACATATATATAGGTTTTATTGATATATACTTGTATTGCATATTGTAATTTATTATATAATAATAATAATATTTGATATTTTATTCTATTATATTTATTTGTTTACACTTTACAGTTAAACACTAGAAGCAATTGACGTTAATCTCGAATTCTACATAATTTAGGTAACTCTTAAAATAGTATAAAAGGAAATAAACAAATAGAGATAAACACATAGTTATATAATTTTGAAAATTAACTACACCAAAATATTATCAAAAAAAAATCCTTACAAATTGTACATTGTAACGAACCAGTCGACCGATGTAAAGTAATCATCCAACAAAAGGCACGAAAGAACCCCCTTGCACTTCTAAATGTGTTATCTCCCAATTTCTGTCTCATGAAGCAACACTTGTACTGATAACTCAAAGGGAATATTGCGAATACTCACTCAGCCTTACAAAACAATCTACGTATATAGATGGCATAGGGAATTTTATTTTAGAAAATATTCTTACATTTGCCTGGTTCAAGATTAACTCTTAGGTGGTTAATGAGTATCTAAAAAGTTTATTAAATTGCACTATAAAATAAATAAAGTTTATTTCATAATATATAATAAACATTTTAACATTGATTTACTCGTATATATAAATTACTTACATTATCATTTTGTATTGTAATATTGATTATTGAAAATGTAATTAAAATATATAATTATTCATTCAAATCAAACGAAGTCGTTGTCAAACTATAACACAAAATATAATCTATGTAATACCGAATAACTAGCAAAATATGGACACAACTAAGCACAGACATATAATAATTACTTTATGGTAATGTTGATTATTAGAAAAATACAGATAATACAATGCCCTGCCATAGAAGTTAGATCATCAAAGTTTAAATTAAATCACCAAACAAAATGTACGAATCGGAAATCCCGATGCGATCACCGAAACAAATTTAATAACGCCGACGTTTGCATAATCGAATCCTCGCGAGAAAATTAAAAAATATCGCTGTTGTGTTTATTCATACCTTATTCTGATCTCTATGGAATAGGATAGCTGAATTGTACAATTATTTATGTTTTATATATGATTGTTTTGGTTTTTTTTTAGTTATATACTTGTAATGCTGTGCATCCCTATAATTTATGCAGATACATGCCTTGTCTGTTTATTTTTTGTAATTTTGTTCGGGTTCTGTTTGTATGTGTGTTGTTGGTGTGCCTTATTAAATAAATAAATAAAATAAATAAATAAATAATTGTTTAAATTACATGAAGGAAAATTATGTAAAGGACGTAGCATTTTTGCCTCTGTTTAGTATGTAGACAGGTAGTTATTAGCCCATATGTGTGATCATGTGAACTAAACTTTACAGAAAAGATCGTACAATTTTCTAAAAGGCGACGCCTTTATGGTGTGCCTGCTCGTCCTGCTCGTTTGGCCCCTATTCTATAAAACAATAATTATCTTCTTATCTTAGTTAGTTAGTTTAAAAAGTCAGCTACGCAGTGCATTTGATTTATAATGTTTTGATTATTAGATTTGTTGCAATCGTGTTACAATCGTGCGATCGGTTTCTTAATAACACCGCACCTTGCACCGTGGGAGGCCCGACGTCAAAGGAATTCTACCACCAATCTTTAATATGAGCAAGCCAAGTTCTTGAAATTTTCAAGGCGCTATTTCAAATTAATTTTATACTTTTTTCTTGGTTGTTATATTTTTAATTATTTTCCTTTGCAACTCACACTCGATCTAAAAAGTTCAGTTGCTTGCATTCTTGTTACTTTTGCGAATGTTTGCAATTAAATAGGCGACAACTCACAAGCCTAATGGCGTAGCAGGTGCCTGCCCTTTTGCCTCCTATTTCATATAAAAATGATTATTTATATATTTATTTTTATATCTTATTCACACTATAACTTTTTCCGATTATAATAAAGGCATGTGCCTTATGTGTGAATGCTTAGTTTCAGCCTCAATCATCTGTATTTATTTCACCATTTAAAAAAAAATCAATCACGCACAGATTCTAGAATGATACGGTAAAGATAAGCTTCCTATACAATAAGAATAAGGGTACTGAGGGGTTTCGATGACACACCACATCCGCCTTATAACCATCATTAAGCAGCTTCCGATATGCGAAGCTCAGCTTAAAAAGTATAAAAGCATTCATGAAATAGGCAATAAACACTTCTGCCATGCCTCCGGGTGTTTTGGCTCGGACGTTGAGCCGTGTTTGTGCCTTTCCGGATATTGCTCGCCTGCGGCCTGGCCGTACAATGTTTTTGTGCCAGCCCTATTGGTTTTCAGCCTGATTGAGCTATTATGAGCTTGATTGGTTCTGGATGTTTTGTTTAATGCGAAGGGATACATTTTTCGTATGATGTGGTATCTAAAAAACCTTAATAAATTCAGATCAGTCTTTTTGTGGAGATAAAAAACTAATAACTACTTAATATAATCACTCTTTCGAACACTCATATTTCAACATATAGTTAGTGTTTCTGTATATGTTGTTATAAGTTATATACCTTTGGATTTTTACTGTAAAACAAATAAATATATAGTAGATAAGTTATTCTCGCATTTTTCATTTTTGTTACATTTGGTTTAGCTTCGGTGTTCGTTCTTTATTATATTCTTAACTCTATAAACTAAAGAAGTATACAAAATAAAGCACGTACATCTTACTATGCCAAACGGAGTTCAACAAACTCGTTACAACATTTGTCGGGGATCACACATCAATACGAAATGAGTGTGCTGGGGGCTTTTAGAATGACCAGAGTCGCCTCCAAACCCATTAGAAAGCCTTGAGTGGACCGACACGTTTTATTTAATTCTTTAATTAATTACGTAAATATAATTTAGTATTAAGTATAAACCTTTAATAAACAAATTTAAAAAATTTGATCCGTATGGCAGAGTAACTATAATACTGACATTACGTCGCTGTATCGCGATTCTCATACGTCGAGCGAGAAAAGCACCAGCTGTTAGGTTAATCTTATGTATCTTCGTTATATAATTTTAGTACTGAGTTGTTTTGTGTCCAGCTACGTATATATTCGCTAATAAGATTTATTAAAGATTAAAACGTATTTGGAAAGAAAATAGCAGCTCATATTCATAGCAAATCAGTGTATTAGATAAGCCTTAGATAACGATTAATATCACTAAACTAAAGACTCTACTCTGTACAATAACAGCATGTCTTCGAGACTCAAGTCGGTTCGTTCATAAGTTCCATTTAAGCCTGAAAATGAAACCGATTGAGCTAATGGTTACAAAGATAAAAAACTTAAATTTCATACAATACCTTAGAACTCGTTGCCCAAGGGAGTCCTAAGTATACAACTCAAGAGGCATTTAATTGGGTTTCTGTTTGTTTGTCCGTCTGTTACTACGGAAGTATTATTCACTCTGTTTACCCAACCCTCGTGGATTGGCTATTTATCTTGTATCGATGAAAGTAAATACTAATCTTTGAATGTTTAATTAAACAGTTATATTACAGGGAAATATATATTTAATATTTTATATATTAAATATACACGTGTGAATAAACTATTCAATTGTGTCTGTGTTCTGGAGATTAATCAAATTTTCTTAAGGACCACGTAATTCTTGACTGGATTACTTAATTACAAAAGAGCTCCCAGGTGTTATGACTATTCCTTAATTTGTGACGCGTTTATATCATTAAGGTAATGTTTAAGATTTTGGAAATTTTTTGAAAAATACTGAAAGCGTATGTTATAAGTCACCTTTAAAATGTCTCGTGTCTAATTAGGGTTTTATATTCTTATGTACTCTATGACACACACACACTGATTGACAGTGTGTGTGTGTCCGTTTTTTTTGTGAGCATATTGAGTTGGTCAGAGAAGCGGCCAACATCTATTTTTAGAGTTTTTTTTTATATCGCATTAAAAACACACACAACCCTAAATTTTTACCAAGCCCTATTTTTTAGTAATCTTATGGCAAAACAACGTTTGCCGGGTGAGCTAGTATAATTTAAATATTGAAGTAATCGCTGGCGCATGGTGTAATGGTAACCGTACTGTTAAGAATGTTTGGCGCTTTATAGGAATGCCGGAGAATTTATTGTCAGTTCTTCTCGTCCGTTGTACGCCCTCGATTTGGAAACTATCAGTAAATGTAGAGTAAATTTTTTTTCATAAGTGTATAGTTACCTCTGTGAATAAAGATATATTTGATTTGATTCATAAGCCTACTTTGGCCAATTCTTTTGAGATATGGAAAAAATACGCCTACGAGAAATAGAACACTGCTACGTAATAGCTACGTAACTATGAGTCATTAACCCGAGATCATAAAAGAATTTTTATATTTTATACCGGGTTAAATCTTTAAATATTTTTTTAAATTAAGCTTTTTTTAATCACGAGTGTAATAAAACATGTTATATTTTATGAATGGAGGTAAATGTGAACTCGACATGTCCTAGAAATATCAATGCAAGCAATCAGTGACTCAATATAAACTTGATTGAGTTATTTACAAGTTTTTCCCTTTAATATTTGTTTTTAAATACTAATCTAAACCTCCCACAACCTTTGAACAGGCTTCATCTCAATTCTAGAAAATTAATAGGTTTAAACTTTAATGTATATTATTATTATAATAAGACGTATTAAATTATACCTTAAAAGAGTTAGTCATCTAACTTTTCGGTCTTGTAATTTTTTAAAGAGCTTTAAGTAAAGCCAACCTACTAAAGATTATTATTTGATAAGTATACACGAAAATTTACTATTATCCATATATCCTGTTACATATAAGAGTGTCAATAAAACTAAATTAAGCAGTATTTTACTTACGACTTATAAACCTTACGTTAGACTAATATATTTGTATTGTAATAAAATCATTTACTGTAATGGTAATTTAAAAAAGGCGTTCGTTCGAGCGAATGTTTCCTGATTAATTATCGCGTCTGACGTTTAAAATGTAATTAGCACAACCCTTTCTGTCTGTCTGTCTTCATTATAATAACCCTTAATTGTCCATGCTACAGTATGTTCTCTGTTCTATATATCCACCCGTACATAGAGATTTGACTTATAGTAATTTCATTCAGAACTCAAACCATGAAGCCAGGCATCGATCTCAAGTAAATTATTATAAAAAGTTAAGTTTGGTTTACTTTGAGATCCACATTATATCACAATTAAAAACTGTGCGTAGCTTGCAAGAGGCAACTCTATATCGTTATGTAACCAGCTGCCCGCCACGGTAGTTCTGAATCAATACGACTTAGAAAACAAGTCCATCAAGAAAAGAGCGCACCACTTCCTAAAAAGCCGGCAACGGTAACTCACGTTGTGTCTATAGATGGTAACTTTACCTTAATGGTGTTCCTCATACTCGTTTGGTGTCTCTTCTATAAAAAAATACATCTAGAGTGTTTATTTAGTTAGTATGTACATAATAAAGATAGAACATACATTGCGTACATTTTGTTTAAGTAAGAGCACGTCCTATACATAAACACTTTATACTTTGTATCAGAGCGTTGGTTTCTCTTACCACAAGGCATTAAATACATCGAGTTATGTAAAAAGCCTTAAAACATATTAAAATTAATAATACTCCATATTATAAAATAGCAGCAAAAGTACATTTAAAATATAACTTTCGGAGAAACACGTATTAAATATTGCCACGCCTGATTACCTGATCGCAGAAGGAAAATCCCCTAAACTCATTACAAGTTGCTTAGGAAATAGTGAACTCCCACAAGTAATTGGAGAACTTTTAATCAAAACATTAATATTGAAATCTCTTTAAAGTTAATCATTTGGAGGAAATCGCTTTATGTGTGGTACAAGTTGTAAGCGGCGGGATTTGTAAAACGGATGTAATCTCTGAGGAGGAGTGAGAATAAGAGAAACATACTATCAAATGGTTGAGACAATTAGAAATGCTTCTGTTACAACATTTTCCAAACATACGTATCGGCTAATATAACAACTGAAACATAAGTAAAAATATAATACATAAGGCTAACACCTCTACATTGGAAAGAAAACACTTTTTTATATATAACACACAATAAAAAAGAAAATTAAAAGTTAAATAACAAAAAAGTTAACCTAAGTAACATAGATATTTAAACAAAGTAGATTTATTTATATTTCAAGTTAAAATATTAAATCATGTGTAATAGTGATTATATTTAAGAGTTTATTTTATATATAATCTTACAAATCTATAACATACTTGCGATTGGATATTTAAATTCAAAATGACTCACATAAAATACAATACAGAATCAAATCAGCACAGACTATCATAATATCTTCACATACTAAAATGCCCGCAGTTTTTTATTGTAGTTTCCATAATACATATAAACTATTTTGTATTCAATACCACTAAAAGAACAAGTCGTTTTGTGCCAAATAATTTTGGCAACAATTCTAAGTAGACAAGCAATCAACTTTATCTTGGCATATTAGTTTGGCTTGTAGTGTGTTTTAATTTTCGTGAAATTCCTTCTTATAATATATATAATATTAAGCTGTATTTACATTATTACTATTTTTTCATGAGTGAATCCTAAGTTTTAGTTACCTATTTCATATAGGTAATAATATTTAATACTTATAAACACGCTTAATCCTTTTACTTAAGCCGCATAAATATCATCAAAAGCTCTTTAATATTAATTTGACGCTAAGCACAGAGTGTTTTCGTCAAATAACTTAATGGCAAAATAAACTGAATTTAAGATAAATATCCAAGTTACAAATTATATTCCCATGAGAAGGGGGCCTCTAATTTTTGAGACGTCTCCCATACAATTTAATAAGCATACTTACTGCTTATTAGGTTAAAATGGTTCATTAAGTCAATATAGACAAAAATATGGGCAGAAATTCATTTTGTATATTATGAATGTAGCTTCGGCTTCTCCAATGAACTTAGTGCAACAACCTGGATTTGTCTTTGACTTGTCACAGAACACACGTTTAGTCTACTGATAAATTAAGCTACATATGTGGATCATACGGATCTTAATTAATTCTATATTAAATATACTTAATAAATAACAATATGTGAAAACAAATTAAACTAAAACATATAAAATACATACTATTAATAAAAATAGATACATATGTACTATGTACGAGATTTTTTATTTAAATATTGCATTCGTAAAGTTTCAAAAACGCAGGTGTGACAAGTAAAATTTTGATATTTATTTGATTCAAAACTTATTCATCGAAGGAAATAAAATTTAATTTCGTTGAGAATAAGTTTTGATCGCGACCTTATTGATATCGGAAAGTCAAACTCGACGCTTTAAATTGTGTGTATTCAGGATACTTGAAGTAATATCAATTTTCTTGAAGTTTTCACCTTGCCAGTCGTTTGTGAATAAAAAAATATTTCATAAAGTTCGCAAATTGTCAACTCAAATGACATAACGGGTATTTTTTACATTACTACCGATTCGGAAGGTTATTTACCGAAAAGAGTCTGCTAGACACTCGATAGCTGCTCTTTTAAAATAAATATTTCATATATAATTATGTTACTTACATGACACATACAAATGACAAAAGCTACACAAGAATTAAACAGACAGACTGACACATTCCAAGGATCTTTGTCCTCGAAATATTCTGTAACTGTATAGTACACTTTTCCAACAAACATACCAAGACATGGCTGTCATGTTGTTCAATATATTATTATATAATGTCTTCTGTATAGTGTGTGAGTAATATTAGTTATAAACAAAACCTTCGGGCTCGCCAGTTTGGAATTGGTCCCATTTTAATTTTTTGTATGTAAGCTTTTTTCATATGATATTTAACTTTTGCGGTTATATACAAGTAGAATAATAAAGAAGGCGTGGTCTTTATACAGGTATATTACTGAGAGTGGCACCAATATGTAATAAATTGAAACGTATCTTTTATTGTTAATTTATTTGAATTTGAAATACATTATTATTCGTTATGTATTATTTAAACTGTTTTTATATGTAAAATATATCAATTGTTATTATTTACAATATTTTATTTGTTACAGGTATTACAATGAATTTGGTGAGCGAAAAAGTGTAGTCATTTTACAAAGAAAACTGTCTTCGTCTACATTAATTAAAACATTCTGCTTTTATTAAACTCTTGAAAGTTTGCAAAACCTTTTCAAGCAAATAAAACTTTTAACTCAGGTTAGGAATAAATTAAATTACTTCAAGGCGGCGTCAAAGATGGCACAGTATAGTTATAACAGTACATTCGCAATGGCAACTTCTTTCCTGCTATAGTCATAAAAAAATAATATTTTCGAGAACTTGCCCGTACCTTTTCTCTAAAAAAATCTACCGGATAAACGAACATAATGTAACACATATATTGGCGAGACAGTTGAAGTTTCGGAATATTTTTGTTCGCTGAACCAGAGAGGACCAGAAATTTTTCTAGCACTTTAAATATTTTGTGGAGACAGACCATGTTATAAATCTTAAAGTACTTCATAGAATCATAATTATTGATTGATTTGTAAATAATAGATATTCTAGCCACTATAATCAATACAACTCAACAAATAATTACTAAAACATTTTGGTATCCGACTGTTGTAATTATCCTGTGCTGAATCCTCGTCAACTAAATAGGCTTTAAGAAATTCCCCTTCATCCTCTAGAAGTGTTATAATTAAAGTTGGCCCTATAATTTCTAGTAGTAAGAACCTTTGTCGCCGGAAATAAGGTGGTGCTGTCCTTAATTTGGTACCCACCTCGCCTTTATTACGGAATTCATTTTGTAAATTAAATTATAAAAAATAGTATGTAAAAATTTTATGAATTGATTTTGTTTTGTTAAAATAAAATAAAAAAATAATAAACACCGTTTATACATTCTATACTTTTTATACACCTATAAATGACAAAGGTTCACACAATTAGTAGGATTAGGTGTTGCCATATTTAAATACAACTTAATAAAGTCAAAGTCAAATTTTAAATAATGATATAACAACCGTTCATTTGAAGGTAATTAATAAGTATAAAAGTTAATTATTGAAACACTAACTAGAGAACTGATCATTATTACAGACATTTATATATTTTTAAATTGTTTAATTATCTAAATAAATTAAACTATAAAATCGTTAAAGATGATTTTATAATATGAAATTAGACATATCTTATCATCTATACTAATAATAAGACAGTAAAAATCGAAAATCTGTACATTAAATATTTTTCCAAAAAACTGAAAGGAGGCAATTAAAGAAGAGTCATAGACACCAAAAAACCAATTTTTGGAATTCTTGTCTGTCTGTCTGTCTGTCTGTCTGTCTGTCTGTCTGTCTGTCTGGTACGTTATAACTTGAAAACGACTGAACGGATTTGAACGCGGTTTTCACAGTTGGATTACATATAATTAGGAGCGTTGTCAAAAGTTTATTTTGTCAAAATCGGTTAAGAGAAAAAGAAGTTATGGTCAATTGAAAATTTACTTCAACCACTGCTTTAAAATTTTTAAACACTTATATTGATTGATTAGTTATATATATTGTTAAATATGTTCTAATATAAGTTAATCTTAATATTAAAACTTATGAGAGGTAAAAAAAATAACAAATAACGCAGTGCGCGCGGGCGCGGTTGAAGTGTTGAATAATGTGCTCGATAGATGGCGTTGATAAAATTCGTAGATTTATTTTATTTTTTTATTTCTTAAACCTATACAGCTTATCAAAAACAGTTTACACAATAAAAATAGATTAAAAATAAAGCCAAAATGAGGTTAAAATATAGAATCGGAAATATAATCTAAGATCAGGAAAAAGAATAACAAAAAAAAACACGAACAGAAAAAAAAAATATATATATATACACATGAACAAGTGGAACTATGTGAAGTACGAGCATTTTAGTGTGTGCAATGGTGTTGCTGTGTGAGTGAGTGTGCGAGGGTGAGTCTTAGTTTTTTTTTAAAGAACTTCGACTTAGGCTAAATATATCCATCGCGGTATTAAGATGCTCCATTGTGTAATGACTACCATGCACTTCAAACTTTCATTAACGTTTGACCCTATGATTATTTTGAGTGAACACTACCTATACCAACAAGTATAAGGAAACGAGTGAAGAGACGTTTATCGTTTGTCCGCTCCCATTTTTCTATCTACATCCTTAACGTTAATGAGGTTTACCTTTTATTATTTGGTCAAGCTAATAAGTAATAACCTCACAAGTTCGTATTTCGTACTCATAACTTCGTAAGAATTTTCTTTCAACTCTTAACCGCTGAGGAGTTGTACCTTCCATCATCAGCTCATCCACATAAGAAGATGACTATTAGAATATAAAATTGTCAGAATAGTAACTGCCTGTACGTTAATTTGAAAGTTGCCCTCGATTTCCCTGAATAATCCGATCCTGTAAAGCTACATCATCCCTGAGTAACACAGGCTATATATAATTCCAATTGTAACAAGATTTTAGCCCGTGAAAGAAAGCCCTGTCGAGATCATTAAAAAACGCTATATACTTAACCAAATTACACGTGGGCGAAGCCGCGGGCGGAAAGCTAGTATTTCTATAAAAATTAGGTCCGTATATAGACTATATAAATATGCATAAAAGTTTTATAGATAAAAACTCAACTATAGTAAATTTTTTCGTGATTACCACAGACTAAAATATAGGTTAATACTCCACCCACGTTGCGTTTCTTTTGTTTCATGAATGCAACCTTGCAAAATGCCTCTTTGCCCATTCATGCCAATTTTACAACTGCCGAGTTCCAACGGATTTTTAACATTAATTAGCCCTATTTCTGTGAGTCTGTAAATTATAAATACTAGCGATAGAGAAACAAATTTTTAGCGTATCTGCATTTTTTATATATAACAAAGCGTTATTTTGCGGATCTTTATTTAGATAAAAATTCTAGTCATACCTACACTCTATACATAATTCATTCAACCTATGAATTATGACTATACCCCTTAAATAATCCGATTAATATAACGGGCTATTACGACCCCGGACGTTTCAACCCTACACCACTAAATCTTTTCCCCCCGAAACAAAATCTTACAATTAAAAATTATCAAGAGCCTTACTTCATTGGAGTAATAATATATTTAATTACTCAAAAATCTGTCGGTTTTCCTACCTATTGCAATAAAATAATTTAATTTCGCTTTAATTCCATACAATCGACTGTAACCGGTACGAGCTATTAAAATATTATTTAATTGCTGCTTAAATGAGAAATTTATTATTTCTTACATATCACGTAAGTATGGGAAAAATAATAAGGCCCCTTAAAGGCCGGCAACTCACTTGTAAGCCCTCCTCGCGTTGCGGGTGTGAGGCGGTTAGCCCTGCACTCAAAGTGACCCAAAAGCTCGTTCGCCTCCTGTTACATAAAAATGATTGGGATTTCTATATGGTTAGTCTTGCCACAGATATGACATAACTATGCAATATGACATTGCATGTGACACAAGACTATTCAGTATATTGACGTAAGTAAATCACTTCCGTCGTTACTTGTGTCTATGGTTCGTAGTAACTGACAAAACTCGCTGTCTAGCTGAACAGACAAAACAGAATTATATTTAATGTTTTTTTTTATTTAACTAAATTGAATGTTCAAACGATAAGAATCTTTGGACATAAAGTCCGTATTATTTTTATGGTATTTCACAAATTGCAGAAGCTTATCGAAGTTTTAATTGAAAACTCAAATCCTAATTGAAAATGAATCGGATTTATTTCTACTTTTAAACGAGGTATTTATAAAACCTTTTTATTTGTGTGGCGAGTTTTGAACACTTTAAGTTAAGTTTTTTTTTAATTTAGAAACGAAAATGGTAACTCCGTTGAAAAAATAGTAGTTGTCAGCCCTGTAGGTTTTCACTAATCTTATTAAAAACACTGTAGCTTTGTCACTCTAACAGACAAAAGAATTTAAATTAGTGCCAACATCAAACACTTTATTATAACAGCCTTGATTCGCCACCTTTTATGAAAGATGAGGTTTTTTTGACATGGACTTATAAATTTTGTTATGTTTTTATTTCGAAGTTCTTATAATACATTACGTAACTGAATATTTTCATAATAAGACTTTAAGCAAAATAAAAACTAAAACACTAAATTTAATATATAAAAAAAGTTAAGCAGTTAGGCCTTAATTTTTATTTTATTTTTTATTTCTTAAACCTATACAGCTTATCACAAAAAGTTTACACAATAAAAATAGATTAAAAATAAAGCCAAAAATAAGGTTAAAACATAGAACCAGAAATAGAATCTAAGATCAGAAAAAACAATAACAACAAAAAAAACCCCGAACGAAAAAATAAATAAAAATATATATACATATGAAGAAGTGGAGTATATTATGTGAAGTACGAGCATTTAAGTGTGTGTGTGTGTGTATTAGTGTGTGCAATGGTGTTTCTGTGTGAGTGAGTGTGCGAGGTTGAGTCTTAGCTTTTTTTTTAAAGAATTTCTACTTAGGCCTTGCAGAGGACTCGCTGTATCGCGATGCTTATACTTTGAGCGAGAAAAGCACTAGATCCACTATATTTATTCATTACATTAACTATTAACAAAATATAAAACATACAAAACACGTTTCCGAAATTAAAAAAAAAGCGATTCCAATTCACTCGTAAAACATGAAAAAATTCATAACACACCCAGCATGATAAGGTAATAAATAATACTTTCGGTGGCGTGCCGATAGCCCGTATTCTCGTAATGGTATCCCGAACGAGGTTTATGAGCTAATCAGTAGCTTTGAACTTTGACGGATCGTGAATTTATAGACTTCATCGCGATATTGTCTTTGGGTCGTGCGGGAGCGCTATTTGACGAATATTTTGACGTGCACGCACGTGATTTCACACTGAAATTGCTCTATCGTTGTTTATTGGCATTACGTTATATTTTGACGTCACTTTTTACCCCCTACATATCTTTAAGTTCATCAATCGTTTGTAGGTATAAGCATACGCTTTTTATAACAAAGTTCCAGCACTTATAACCAAATTGACTTCCGAGAAATTTAAAACGTGCCTAAAGGGTATTTTGGTTGAATAAGGCATACTATACCGTTATTGAAAATATTCAAATCTCTCTTAAAGGGCACACAAAAAGGGGGGGATCTTTGTCCTCTAAATATAGAGGACAAAGATCCCTTTAATGTGTCGGCAATTGGCTCAGCATCGGGACAGTTCAATTCTTGAGTAGCCTTACAATGCTTTGTTATTTTAATTGTCAGTAGCACAAAAATTGTTTATTTAAAAAAAAACATCTATCGAGTTTCTTGCTGGTTCTTCTCGGTAGATGACTGCCTTCCGGACCGGTAATAGTGTAAAAATTGACGATTCAAAAGTGTCTTTATAAAGACCTACTTGAATAAAGATAGTTTGAGTTTGAGTTTAACACAACACAGAAGAGTACAAACTTTACTTAAAATAATTTAATTTAAAAAAATACATAGCATGAATACATATTAATGTACATTGTATTTAATAATATCAAAAAAAAAGTATTTTCACTACGTATTATGTAAGAATAAAATTTGAATAAGTAACTTAAACGTCATAAAATTCAATATGACAGTCCCCACGATGCGTTCCGTTTTACGACCCGGCGTCGATCGACGCCAATAGTTTACTGCTGGCGTATAAAATCAACGTAAAACGGAACGTTATATCAGATTTTATAAATAACGTTATATTACGGAATTTATATCCTTAAATCGGGGAAATCGTACAGTATTCGTTTATTGTCGGCGTTAAAATACATGAACGCTCTAATTATACGTTTTCTTTTTTTATTTTATATAAAAATCGTTATCATCCAAGTGGTAGATCCAATAACTAAGTATTTTTTAGCAAATATATTTAAAATAATACTCATATAATTAATAAATAAACTTTAAATTGTTTTCAGTTTGTTATTATGTTATATAAAACAGGAGTTATCTCTCATCAAAATAGTTTACAATGAAAGATTTCACAACTTATATATAATATAATATATAGATATATAACCAAATTTATTCGATAAACTGTTCTAACATATTTTTACATTTTCTTGTTACTTTTAAAACATATTTTAGCTAGTTTTTCATGATTAAACAGTAACACATATCTGAAATCATCCGTAATATATCAGATATACTTGTTTAACACATGTTACAAGTCACAGAGAATTTGTACTAAATGTTATTCCTGAATTATTCATGTCCCGTATCTTCAAATAACACTTAAAATATGTTCACACAAAGTCGTTTTAAACCGTGTCTACCATTAAATTTACGCTTTAATATCACCTATGTGTAATTTGAGCACAGATTTTATTACGGCAAATCTAAAATATTCATTTTGAATCTTATATTAATATAATAAAAGAACATTCTCGAATAACGCATCGGTGCCTAAAACACACAGGTTTTATGATGACAGGACTTTTACGACGTCATCGCTGCTTAAACTTGTGACGAGATTGAAATACGAAAGGATAATTATATTAATACGTATATTAGTACGTATTAATTATATGAATACGTACGTCACAAAGGCTAGCGGTGCAAATCGTGTATTTTAGTTTCATTGCTTTTTTGGTAACTTTTTGTATACAATAAAAGAATTAACGTTAAACCATTACAGCAATGTAAAACGTTTTAAATTTTGTTGAAGAAACATTTGAATTTACTTAAGCGTTGATCACGGTTAACTAGAAGTTAAGTTAATTTAAGTTTAAATAGAGAACAGAGAACAAGAGAACTTATTGTCTATTTTCATAAACATATAAAAGAATACCCATAAGTTATCTATGTTAAGATATTCTTAACATAAGTGAGAGATCTATTTTAAGGACTATTTAGATTTATTTAATTGTTTTATGTCTGAGTAAGTACCTAAGTAAGTTCTCAGAGTATTACTTACTTACGTAGTAACTTACTAGATTCCTAAGGCCCCACGTTGAGGCCGATATGATACTTCTCCATTCCTCTTAACTTAATCGAACGGCAAATCGGCTCTCCATTCGCTCCAAGTCAGTCCAATGGCTTTAACTTCTGCGATGATAGATCGCCGTCCCAGAGGGTTCTAGTCCAAAGCTTGTCTTGATATAAGACGGATCTCCGCGCAAAGTATTACCGTGCCAGCTTCATTTGAGACGTCCACATCTACAGGCACATCCTGAAGACGTGTATTATTGGTGTTTTGGCCAGAAGAGCTGGTACATCGGATTTGTAACTTAATATGATGATGATAATTTTGTTCATTGTATGTTGGCTTTAAGGTTGAGGTTCGATGTTATTCCTGAATAGTGAAAATTTCCAACTAATGAGGATTTTCAGGTTGCAATGAAGGGTGAAATAATGTTATAGCCTTTCAAATAAACTGGGATAAATTATATTCCACCTTAAATATCACGAAATTATATCAGACACTTATGTATATATGAAATCTTATCCCAAATTTCAATGTGTTCAATTTCATTTTCACGTTATTGAAAGTATGATGTATTACTATGGGGATGATGTACAACCTCCATCACTAAAACAATATATCACGACTGGAAAATAATATATTATGCATACATGCTAGTTGCTACTGGTTTGGTGAACTTCCATGAGTATTTATTTCTTTACACTTTAAAAAAACTAGATGTACACAATGTTCATAGATGTTACGTATAAGATCAACGGATATTACGGCCTTATACGGCCTTATCGCTTAAGCGATCACTATTTATGTGAATGAACCCTAATACAATACTGCATATTTTAATTTTCTCTTTGTATCTAATTACTAATACATAATACGGTTTCTTAAACTGTCAACGATTGACAGAAAAGCCATGTGACATAATATTATCACAAATGTGTTTGACAAAAGATTACGGTTCGCCCCTACAGCATGTGGTTTCTTGTCATTTGAGTTAAAAACACGGAAGCACAACGAACAATGGACGAAGTGCCTTTGTGAGGCTTTTTGACCCGGTTCCATTGTCTGTGGAGTTTATTCCTGAATACAAAGTAACGTCTTTTTTTTAACGGAAATGAAAATGGGACGCGTTAATATTTTCATATTACATAATAACGCACATAAATGTAGGCACAACAGACCACAACGCGTGTGTGGTTTTGGCTAACCTGGCCCTCTGAAGACCATGTATATGGTCAGCCAGTATATATATATATATATATATATATATGTATATATACTAGCTGACTCGGCGAACATGTCTTGCCATAGAATTACTTAAAATAGGGGATGGTGATAAAACGGTAAAAATTTAGGGTTGTATGTATTTTTTACTCTACCTACAAAATTTTCATGAGAAACAGTCAACCTGTTTCGGAGGACTACGGTAACTTACACTGTAACAGGTAAATGTTATATATAAGATATATATGAGGTATGGACCTCATATATATCTTATATATAACTTATGGAAGTTGGCTTGGAATATGGACCTGAGAGCAATCACTGCAGTACCTACACGTTAGCGTAATTTGGTGCATATTTTTGACATACTCTGTAATTATGGCCGGGTAACGAGACATTCAATTTTTATCTACGTCTTCGTCAATCTTATATATATATACTATGACATTGTATAAAATATGTTTATACTTTTAAATTATAAGAACCGATTCGAACCAGTTACTTACCGTGGGAATGTAATTATGAATCATAAAATAATTTAAAACTTATCTGAGGACATTACGAGCTCACTAATACAATCAGGGGCTTAATGTATGCAGTCATATTTACATAATTTCATCTTGACAGACAGCTAATGATAGATGGCGCCTCCGAGGGTTTACGTAAATGACTATTAGTGCCCAGTCGAGTATCCGTTAATCTTAATTCAGGTTTATTGATCGCTATATCATTTGGCCCAATTATTCTTTATGTAACTATGGGTTGTATAAGAATATTCTATACTTAATAACATGGTGATTTAACATAAACCATCTTAATATTAACCTAACTAATATAACTTAAAATAAAACAAAACACAAAACAGTTTGGTCCCTTGTGGCGGAGTACCCATAATACTGGCGGCAATTCCTCGCTGTATCGCGATGCTTATACGCTGAGCTCTTGGATCACCGGCACTGACTACTAGGCGCCTACTTAATTCCTTAATAAGCGCCTTTGTCCATACGTTGTTATGTATATTGTATTATTAAATAATATATATGTTATTAAATAAAAAAAGCTACCCTTTATTTTCTATACTCAGCCTAGAGCTTGAGATTGATTCATAAGAGATCTTTATAGAACTAAGATTGTGATTATGATCCTAAAGGTGACTTTGTGAACCTTTTTGTTAATTTGACGACATATAAGTGTAACAAAGTTACTTATGTTAATAAAGATATTTTTCCATTTGATTTGATTTAATAACGTGCTTTCATCTCCGAGATTTAGATGTAAAAAATTGAGATATGTCACATAATTACAGTTTAATACAACCTTCAACTGCGAAGTACACAAAACTTAACATATATAACGTTCTAAATGATAGGCTCAATTCTAAATTAATAAAACCGTTAGAAATTATTTATATTGTAATACTTATTTTATTTAGCTTATGCGAGCTAAATAATGTTTGTGGCCTGTCACGACTTAATAAATTCACAACAATTTAAAAATGAATGTCCTGAAATAGTCAAATGGTACAAGAAACACAAAGAGATTCGAACAAATCGTAATAATCAATCATGCGTTGTCATAACCTAAAACTATATGCTCAGTTAATATTACGATTTAAAACAATGCAAACATCTCAAGAATTAAGCTGGAGAGTGCTAGGCGTTTTACTAATGAAAGCACCTCAAGTTGAGATGAATGGAGAAAATTTAAAGTAAATGTGTTTAGCTTAGGAGACGACTTTGTTAAGGACGCGAATACTCGTTACATTATACACAATTTACTGCCTTGGGTTTAATATTTTGAATTAAATCTTTAGCTTAGGATAGTATTAAAAAAGTACTCTTGTCATTTTAATTGTATATGTATGAATGTATATGTATTTTTTATATTTAATTCACAATAGTCATAGTATTTATAAATTAAAACGTTGGTAATGATAAAATTGGGTATTCGCGTAAATCATAAGTTTAGTCTCTTAAACTACGTCACAATAATTATGTCGGAATCTCTAAGAGCTTCGCAATATGGCGTCTTTGTTTAAATTCCCGCCAAATAACTCTTGCTTCAGCTATAAAACATATTAGCGATTACATGTGACTCAAGTTAATGAATCTTACCTACGAATTCAAATGTGTAAAACACTTAAACGAAGCACAGACTAACGAGTTTTTAGTGCGTGTCGTTTGACAGTTGACATCTCATCAGTTTGATCTAGGGCATTCATTACATCGCTTGGTGTGAAATTAATTTAATCTGTGAGTGATGTTCTGTGACTTAAGTATATCAGCCGCAATGCATAGACACAGAGATTAAAGACATTAAACTTCTTTGATCTTTGTCTTAGTACTATTTTATTATTTTCGTTTTGTCTCTACTTAGTTATTTAATAGTTTAAATCGTTTTACTAATTTAATAGTAAGTTTATTGTATTGACCAATCAGAGTAGACTTCACTTAGACTGTGGTCTGGGCGCCATCTTGTCGTTGTTACATTGTGTTCGGGATTCTAAGGGCTATTCAATGCCCTGAAACTGCTGCTCCTTATAATCCCCGTGTATGCGTGATCGCACATAACCCATATCAAGACTAAGTTAAGAATTATGCTTCATCTCCGATAGATAGATTTCCTTTTACCGTATTTATTATGTTAATCTAATGAATAGTTAGGTTAAGTAAGTAAGGTAAGAAATAGCAATTATGGCCTCAATACATTTTTTATTTTTATTTCTTAAACCTATACAGCTTATCACAAAAAGCTTACACAACAAAAATAGATCACAAACAAAGCCAAAACAAGATCAGAAAAAAATAATAGAACAAAAAAAAACACGAACAGAAAAAATAAATAAAAATATATATACATATGAACAAGTGCAGTATATTATGTAAAGAACGAGCATTTAAGTGTGTGTGTGTGTGCAATGGTGTTTCTGTGTGAGTGAGTGTGCGAGGTTGAGTCTTAGATTAATATAATAATAATTATATTAATCTATTTTATATATATTAATCTCGTAATATATTTTAATGCGTGCCAATTAAGAATTCCCCATAAAGATTAAGCTTATTATAGAAGGTATTTTCGCCCTCGATCGTTACACGTTATTAGCACTAATCGCGGTGATTTTGGTGATCCGAAATGGACGTTACTCACCGATATTGGCCGATAAGACCCAGATGTGCGTAATGGTCAGGTATCGTTTTGACGATTTACCGTAAATATACACTATGCGTCGTCTGTCAAGTTAGTTATTCATCATTAAAACAGATCATCTGAAGTATGCGGTGTATAAAAATATTTCGGTTTTTTGTTAATCAACTTTGCGTGCCTTTATTTATTTTATTACATCTGTCCCCAGACATCTTATGCGCTAAATACATTTAAAACAATAAACTAAAAAACAAGGTTAACACATAAGACAATTAATGGGAACTTGTGACTATATATATACCTACTTTATATTTATTTTTATATACCTTTCTTTATTTTTCCTCTTTGTATCAGCGATCACTTGTGTACGTCAATAATTTTCTTATATCTAGAGCCACGAGGGTTTCAAAATAAACCGGTCTGTCGTCTCTCCCTTAAAGGCCGGCAACACACCTCGAAGTCTCCTGGCATTGCAGGTGTCCATGGCTGGCGGTTAGCACTACTCCAAGTGACCCGCCAGCTCTTTTGCCTCCTGTTAACTAAAAACAAAGTAAACTTGAATATGTGCTAAAAACTGCACGATCCAGCCAAATACACAAAATTTTGTATATTTAGTTTAGTATTTTGTATAAAATAAACTTTTGTTTACATAGAGTAACGTTAAGATACTATACGTATCTCAATTATGTTTACGTATTAATGCTTAAGAAAAACAAAAGCATAGCGTAATACATTGTTTAAAACAAAAGGTTCTCAACAATTAATTGCTACTTGCTTTAGTACTAAATAACTCTGTGAATGTTTTCCTTTCTGTGGAGGTTAATTGAATTTCACATTTCTTAAGATATCAATTTACTATATGCAGAATTTCAGATATAATATTAAAAATCATGGCGTATGTATACTAATATATGTATATGTACACATGTAGCTTGTTAGATTAAAAAATATATTATAAATATCTAAAGTTCTGTAGTACGTAAGTAAACTACAGGTCGCCTTTGGAGCGAAGAAAAATGTCGTCCTTTAAATTACTTTTTGAAAACGGATAACGAAGTCATAAGCTTTTCTATCGAATCTATAAAACGTCGACCAGAATTGTCGACCCCTCTCAAGATGAAATCTAAAGGAAATCGTAAAGAAAATTTTAATGATCGTAGAAGTCGTGGGTCTTGTTAAACTTGGTCTCTTGCAATCTGAGTTAGAGCGATATTAATTTACCTTTATCATAACATAGTCTTTACAAACTGTTTTAAGCTTATTTGATATTTCTACGATATATCTTATCGATACCGATATAGATATCGGATTGTCGTAACATCGATATAATATTATTATAATTAATTCTCGTAACTTTGACAACTTTGACAATTAAACGTTTGGATGCGAAGAATCATAAATGCTTAGTTAGTATGTTAAACCCATTGGTATGTAACAGACGATTTTAAGCTGTGGCGGAGAGTTTCTTGCCAGTTCTTCTCGTCCGCTCTACGCCCCTGATTTGGGAACTGGCAGTAGATGTAGTGTCATACTTTTTTTTAACTCTTTTTTGTTGATTCATAAGTTTAAGTTACCTATGTGAATAAAAACATTTTTATTTTTGTTGTATAGAACACTTGAAATATATTATAAATAAATTAAATCTACTCATTTGATAACACTCATTTGACAATATAAATCTAATTTTTTTTAAAAATTAAATAAGGAATACATGGCTACTACAGCAAAACCACTAGATTTAGTTTAAATCGATAAAATCAGTTTTCAAAATTAGTTGAATAGCCTTAATTATAACTGAATGAAATAAAAGTTTATCGAATGACCTGGTAAGGTCATCCTAATAAAACCGCTATCGCTTCTATTTGGGCCACACAACACAGTACAACTGTGAATGGTCTCAGTAAAAGCGGAAGATGACCGTACATTGTTCCATTGTGGAAACTCTAACTATTCCTTTTTAATATAAGTCTCTCTAACGCTCTTTTATGAACTCCGGATATTTCAAGTAATGAAAACTTGTATGGGTTTTCTTCGCGATCGGTTAAAGAATTTCCTTTTAAATGGAAAGTGTTGAATATATTAACGATTTAATAAAAAATACGTTTAGATGAAGTTTGTTCTATACTTTGATACCGTTATACTAACGAAACCATGTGAATAATAAAAGACCCAAGGATGTTCCATATTTGAATTTTTAAATCGAATTAACAAAGTGGGTCAAAACGCACCTGTGGCTTACAAAGCCGTTTTGGTTAAGCTTTATGAAAAATTGATGGTGGGCTTTTTACATATTAGTAATAGAAGCTTTTTGTGTGTAATATTTTTACATATTTAAATAAGAATTAAATTAAATATATTATTTAAATGAATGTCATTCGTGCGGATATGGATGCCTGAAAACCGGATATTGTTTGAAGCAAAAACGCACATATTTGTAAATTAATAAAATAAAAGGTATTTTTATTAAGAGGGTGAACGTGAAAAAAATTTATGCTTGAAATCGATATTTTCAAATGAACAAAAATAATCCCTAAAAGGCCGGCAACGCACTCATGAGCTCCCAGCCACTTGAGTGTCCATGGGCGGCGACTTCACCTTTATGGTGGGCCTCCTGCTCGTTTGTCCCCTCTTCTATAAAAAAAAATATATATAATTACTATAGGTATAGTAAATATATACTTTCTTACCATAGCTACTTACCTTTTATACTTATTCCCACTTACCAACCTATTTTCTACAATAACTACTTTGTTAATTTCGTAAATAAGAGAGTTTTCCAGATAATATTTTATACATGCTTATGCTTATAAATCGTCAAAAATAAAAAGGCTACATTAACTGCCAGTTCCCAAATCATGGTCTTAAAGCGGAGAACTGACAAGTAACTCTCCGACACTTTAATTCTCGTTCCACAGTAAGTTGTAAAGAGCTTTTGGAACTCGATAACAGCAGAAGGATAACGAGAGGTCACGGAACGAAACTAGGCTTTGACACGCATTTCACTAACCTGGTAATTTAAGTTAATTAGACTAGTAGTGGTACGAAGTAAATATATATTGTTAATTTAATATACAAATATTACA
The DNA here is from genome assembly GCA_951799465.1 of Leptophobia aripa. Classification (NCBI taxonomy): domain Eukaryota; kingdom Metazoa; phylum Arthropoda; class Insecta; order Lepidoptera; family Pieridae; genus Leptophobia; species Leptophobia aripa. Next base: position 7,182,991 of record OX637266.1, on the reverse strand, counting down.
ATATCTGTGGCTTAAATAAATCTAATCGAACGTGAAATGCTGTCTGTGCAAATTATCTATGGATATGTTGCGTGTGACGTTTTGCGTTGAGTCTGTGATTCAAGGCGCCACGCGTTATAGGGTTTTCCCGCCAATTGGGAATATCATATGAACGCGCTACGCTAACCACGTAAGTGATATTAGATAACTGAATATTATCAATTATGAAAAAGTTTATTGTAATTATTTTGTAGTGCACTAAAAGTTACATGTTCTTGTTTAATTAATTTTAACGTGCATGATTTGTTTACTATATAATCAAATGTTGTTGCTATAAACATCGGTTAAAAATTGTTATTTTTACGCCAGTGTTGGCGCTAAAGGTACTTATGTACCCCGTACCAATTCTTGACTAATGTCGGTTATGGGTACTCTTTAGTATTGAATGATGTTTCTCGGTTACGAAGCGAGAAATACATATACCGAGTGACTAATACACATTTACAAATAAAGTAATTCAATGCTTTAATGACTCACTAGTTGGGGTGTTCAGCATTTCTCTTCTGTCAAAGTTCAGTCATTACTGATTTGTTAGGGTTACATTTGCGTGTATCGCCAATACTGGCACGCAATACAATTACTATGCAATTGTATGATTGTTAACTTACGAAATAGGTTTTATATAAAAAAAATCAATATTTCTAATGTTTGTAATGAATTTCCAAGCATGCATCGTGTGTAATTAATTCGAGGCTCGCATGTTTTAATAGGCGAGATTTATGAGAAAGCTCATCTGGCCAGGGGTCCACATGGTAATTTGTGACAGAAGGGATGGCAATGTTGAGCCTTGCATTAGTATGGGGTTGTGCGAATTCGATTTTATGTGAGAGAAACATATATTATATCTCAGCTTATTTTTATAATATATATATTCATAGATGTCTCTAAAACAATCATACACATTATTTAATAAAACCATTTCTTAATTAAGCCAACAGTACAAATAAGGTATGTCTACATATAACATAAATTCATTAAATTTTAAACCGCAAACCAAAGACAATATTAGTTCTATGACGCAGCGTAAAACATCGCAGCCCTCACCACGGTGGTCGATAAACTATCGTGAGTGGCGGCAATAAAACATCGTACGAAAAGTGTTTACGAAAAAAAAACAAAATTATTCATAATAAGCCCACCGACGCGAAACTTCGGTGATCGACCGCGTAACATTTTTTTTAGATTCGACACCAGGGAAATACGAAACAATGTGAGTTATGTACGCGTTGGTATTAAAAAAATTATGAACACAACGTCATTTTATAGACAAAACGAGAAATTTAATTAACAGTCTTAAGAATTATATTTATATTCCCTGATTGACAGTTCTGTTTCATTAAATAGGTTCTATATGTTGTATGCTGTTAGTTGTGTGTTTAAATTTCGAATGTATATTATCTGTAGAGTTATATAAATTCCCGCTAAATAATATCATCTGTCAAATATAACATAAAAATATTTAAATAGGTTCCTATATTTTTGAACGATTTGAGGTTGTTTGAGTTTATATTTCGCTTGTATTTTGTCTATGGAGTTGGTACGTATATTCCCGCTAAATAAAATCATCTGTGAAATATAAAAAAAAAAGAATTCGAAAAAGGTTTTCAACAATGAGGATCGTAGCGAGTTATAGAAAACGAAACGACGTCAAAATGTTACAGCTGAAGAATTCCATTCGGGGTTATTGGAAAAGTTAATTCATTCCGTTCTCAAAGAATTATTATTTTGCATTTGCGAAAAGAAATTTGATCAAGTCAATCTTATTGATTTTTGACGTATCATGTATTTCCTTAACGAAAAATACTTCTATTCTTATTAAACCATTTATATAATGTTGCCCTCTACAAAGTAAATATAATCCAGTGGCAACCCAAGATTGATATTTTGAGCTCGCTCGGTCCAATTATTTTTATAGACATATAGCTTAGTCTTTTATACCTTTCATTATTTTATTTAGGTCATTACATATACCTCGTTATACTATAGCAAGATTACCTTGGCTAGCACTGTAGTACGTACTCCTACTATCCGATGTCTTGAAATTCACATACATAATCTGTCACTTATTGAAATTACGTATACCTAATCTGTCAACTCGATACAGACTATATTATCAGCCAATATATTTAACCAAATCTACATACAAAATAATATCTAGTATGCAAATGGCATCGCTTGATCCACGCGTAATGAAGTACGATTTAAAAGATTGCGAGCTTTCATTTTGTTTCCAAGTAGCTTATTACAGCTATCAGTCTGGATTACGAAGTTATTATAAGGAAAATGTTTCAGTGACTTTGTTACAATTCTCTTTGTGTACGGTGTTTGAATATAATTAATATTACAAGGAATTCAAGTATATCTATTGATTTAAAAAAAATGTACTGTAACGAAGTTTGTTGAGGAACAGTAGTCTAAAGAAAGTGCTCTAAAAAGCAGGATGTGACGACAATTTTGTTTTAATTACATTTAACACTTATTTGTAACATGAGCAATTGTATTTGACCTCTTGTCTAATTTTTTTTTTTTAATAATTATTAAAGCGTGTATGTATAACTTTTTAAACATTTATTACGGTTACAAAAAAATATACGATCACCGGAAACTACATTTATAACTGGAGGTTATGAGGGGTTAACAAATACATATGTTAACTAAAAAATATATAACTTTTTTGTTACAGAATGGAGGAGACGGTGCGCTCGCTCCTCCAATACAAAAGCCGAGTGGAAACTCTGAAGCAAGAGAAAGCTTCGTTGTCCTCTGCGCTGGAGGTGAGTTCCGTAATTAAGTGATTTATACCAATCATACACTAATATATACCTCTTTACATGTTTTACCCGTGGCGCACTTCCACATTAATACAAGTAATAAAACCCACCCAATAACCCAATAAAACCACATTGGGTAGACCTGGTCAGAAGGCCGTATTGAAAGAACCCTAGATATAATAAATTTTATTGACAATCTAAACTAAGACGTATTCATACAAGTAATTTCTTCTACAAAAATAAAAGAATATTTCAACATATTTACTTTGCTAAGTATGGTGTGATTGTCCTTTGATATAATGTAAAATATATATTAAGTAAAAAAATAATGAAAAATCACACAAGCTTAATAAGGAACACGAAATTGGGCAATCGTTTAGCGACATTAAAGAGCATTTATCGCACTGGGAGGGGGACAAGCGATCATTTTCGGATTATATCTGCCCCTGCAGATAGGAATTAATTTGCAAAAGTACCAGCTTACCACAATAAATTGACCCCTGAAAACTAGACCACCCTCCCCCGTTGTACACTGGTGTAGAAGGAGGTCAGAAGGGGTGGGAAGCTCAAGGTAGTTTTGTTATAACTGGACGTTCTTTGAGGGATTATTAATATATGTGGGGATGAGATGTTTTTGTGATTAGTGACAAAGCTGATTAAATGTACACATGATTTTAGGTATTATCATGAATGCGGTAATCAAACGTTTTTCTGGCCTCTTTTGCATTAAGCTAGTCTTAGAGACTGGATTAAATAAAGCTAGCATGGATATTAGAGCGAGATCAAATTAACACTACACACTGTATATTGTTTTGTATGCACAGATCTTAATTATTAAGTGTGTGTGTTATTAAATTATTTGTTCTTTTTCAACTTACTTTTTTAACTTGGTAGTTAATTTAAACAGTACTTTATCTGTATGAAATTTCCGTTATTAACAAAATGTACTTGTGTATATAAAGGAACTTATTTAGTCAATTACTTCAAAATTTAATATTTAAAGTTTTAAAGAATTGGTTGGCGCTAAGATACGATGCCGTACAGAGATTCTTGGGTTCGATATCCGATACGTTCAACGATTATGTGATAGAGATATTTGTATGTTCAGGGTGTAGGTATACATGTTAGCCGATTCTCAGACCTGATCAATATGCTCACAAAATTTCATGAGAATCGTTCCAGCCGTTTCAGAGGAGTACGGAAACTAACATTGTGACATGGAATCTTTGTATATAAGATACATATTATATAAAAAAAATTATATTTACTTAAAGTATATATATTTAGTTTATCATCAACATTATTATCAAGTATCAAAGAAACAATTTAAAAAAAAAATTTCAACAAACATCTTTTGTGAATGACGATGCCTGCGTACAGAGATATCTTTGAAGAAAAGCCTTATTAAATCAAGTTACAATATTCATATTCAAAGGAATTGAGGGACGAAAATGTTTATACACAATATAGGATATTAAAAGGAGGGACACACAATAGCACTGACTGACAGGTGGGGAAAAGGAAAAATCCCGCTGATAACACTGTGGGGTGATAGAACAGTTGACTGATAAGCATAAAAGGACTGATACTATATACAATTTATACATAATACAAACATAATTACAAGTTAATTTTTCAAAAGATTTCTACTCATTATCTTAAATAAAGTTTACGCTGAGTATTATAATATTTTATCTTAAATATTCATATATCTTTCAATGTTTGTAAGCAGTGTTTACTAATTCAATCTTGCATACTTACTAACACTTTTATTTTTTTTTATTTTTTTCGTTCGGCATGTGTCTGAAACTCTTTAATTTATTAGTTAAGAGCATGTTTAATCGTTCTGTTTATGCCAGAATAAAAAAAAATATGATTACATTTCCCAAAAATTATTCGTGAGTTCACAGTTTAATACTTGTGTGAGATAAAGTAATTCGTCTGAAAACAATACCTTCAAATTCGTTATCCTAGACCATACATGTATTATTTGATACAAATGACAAGTCAATAATTTACAAGTATATTACACAAAAAACATACGTACATTTTTACATAATACTGAACGCTTGGGAATGGTTATAAATGCTGAGATAAAGGTACCTATATAACAGTGAACATGCTTATGAAAAATAAAATTTAATTACGTGTTTTTTTTGTATACCACACCATAATAATAAAACTGTCTCGATGCTGAGCTAATTGCCGACACATTAAAGGGATCTTTGCCCTCTAAATATTCAACTGATACGATTCTATAAAGTAGATATATAAACAAATAAACGAACATACTAAAAAACAATGATAAAATTTTATACTAGATACTCATTAAAAATAAGATGTTGTGTTGATATTAATTAAAAATAATGTAACTACAGTATAATTGAGATATATTGTTCTCTGGACATCATTAAAGACCCTCGCATCAAAAGGCAAACGCAGTGGGCATACAAAGTTTTCAAATAACGTATTCAAACATGCATATTGAAGGGGAGCAGACAAAAACAGTCCACTTTAATGAAATATTTCAGATACACGAATATACTTTTTGGATCGCTGTAAGCCAGTTTGCATGACCCCACGAAGGGGGAAACATTCAAACACCAGGTAAGGAAACCGGGGGTCAGGATACGGTGGTGACAAATTGTAACAGAATCTTCAGTAAATTTTGATTAAGGAATGTTTTCGGAACAATTTGCGAGTTAATATTTCGAATTGTAAATTTTTTTTTGGAAATTATTTTGAGATATCTTTCAAGTGGCGTTGAAATTAAATTTTTTAGGATACTTTTTTTTCCTTATTACGTCGCTTCTTGTTTAATTTTACATAATCGTTTTCAACGGTTTTAATAAAAAGTTCTTTTTATTAAAACCGAATCTAAACTTATTAAAACGTAGTTATTTAACTGTATATTTGTGGTTTTTTTTTTCTTGTTTGTATAATGAATTTTTTAACGTTTTATTCTCGCGGCTTATTTATTTGCCTTTATATATTTTTTTACGTATATTAACTTATAAGTAACATTGATTTTTGCTTTTAAAATAATAATTTATATAAACTTAATTTATTTTTATACTCAAGCATATAAATAATCAAATTAATTCAGTTTGTCCTAACAAATTATAAACTCTAAAAAATCTAGAAAATCTAGAACTTCATTCACAGCTGTTCAAAGTAGTTTTTAGTATGTGCATCTATTCGTATATTCTTTCCTACACTTCGTTTACAAGTCTTAAATTACATTTACTGCCAGATACCAATTTAAAGGCGTAAAGCAAAATGAACTAAAAGAAACTCTCCGCCACTCCAAATCATTAGAACAATATATACTTAATAGATATCATTATAAAAAATATTTAATTACTAATCTACACAAATATTTAATTATATAATAGAAAATCGTCTAATGTTAATTTACATGGCAACCGGACTCACATAGATAGCGGCGCCATAACCGGAATGTTAGGACATTAAAATGGCGGAAAGCGGGAAATCGGCTATGCACAATGGCTGGGGTTTCCCGGTTTAAAAGCCCCCCGCCTGTAGCGCCTCTAAACAATAATTCAACTTCACCCTTCCGAAGTGCAAGGGCGCAGTAACCAGGGGCAGTGGCAGTGGCAGTGGTGGGGATGCGCTGGTCTTTTATCGATATCGATAGTTTTCAATCGATTTGTAAATAAAGTTTTAATACTACAACCCATAGTAATACAGAAAAAAACAGGACCAAGATACAACATAGATTGTACATTAAGTAAGCTACATATATACACACAAAAGTATATTTATTTTGAGGTTTATTGTTGGCCTTGATTTTAGTTATTTATTTTCTTTTAAGACTATTATATTGATACTAGCTGATCCTGACAAACGTTGTTTTGCCAAAAAGACTGTCTCTAAAAATAGACGTTGGCCGATTCTCAGTCCCACTTAATATGCTCACAAAATTTCATGAGAATCGGTCAAGCCATTTCGGAGGAGTAAAGGAACAAACATTGTAACTCAAGAACTTTATATATTAGAATATATTATCGTATTTCGTAATGAATTAAGTGACGCATTTAGAATATTAAGGTTTCCCTTACCAGTTACCTGTATCAGTTAAAAATACATAGCTTGTTAACTTTATTTGTTTGCATTCAGGGTTTTAACTCTCAAACGTAAACATTACCAACATAATCAGTATATGGTGTGATTAAATAAATAAAAATTCATGTCTATAGTGTTTTATCGATATAAAGCACATCCCTAGTATTGAATGGTCAAAGCAAGGGTGCATCATTCGGGCCCCCGGCTTCGTTCAAATCTCAAATACACCCACGCTAATTGTGTTTGACTGCTGTTCGGGTTTTGCTATTTACAAACTTTATAATTGCAACCATAATGTATTTGTTCTGTTTGGTGCAATTAATACTGGCTAATGACTGCGGCTTCACTCATCCTTTATATACAATATCTTTGCACACATATAACATTTAAAATATGTCTACTGCCGACATAAATAATTTACCTAATTAACTGAACTGAATATCACAACTAACGAACTAGATTTAATTCGGTTCAATTATTTATTTATATATTAATTGAATGTTGGTTGCACGACATAGAAGAGCTAAATAATATTAGTACATATTTAAGCAACGGGCGTGCCTTTCGCTAATAAGCGGTCTCTTCCAAGCAACACACAAAACAATTTTCCTTCTCACAATCTCTGTTTAATTATCAAGTTATTTTCACTATTACAAATTAGTCGAAGATAATTTACAACCTATTGCTAGCTTACATGTACTTTAAAAATACTTAACCTAAACTGAACACACACAAAAACAAACACAGAGTCACTAAGGTGAGCTTTTTACGAATGCTTTAATTATTAGTAGTTTAAGAGTTACTCATAAACTGCTTTTCAAAATATCGTACTAACGTTGAGATACTAAACTCAGTGGCCGTCTTAATTAAGCTACCGCATACAGTTCCCTACTGTCCTGCTAACGAAACTAATTAGACTTTCTCCATTTTCACACGACACGTCACGGTTTCTCGGACCATATCTTATCTTGGCGTGTTTATGTTACTAATATATTTAACTCTTTAAATATTTTAAATCTGCTTCCGTGGCCATTGTACATAATATACTATATTTTTAGGTATTGAGTTAGAATAAACACAAAATATTCTTAATATTAACCTAACTAATATAAGTAACTTAAAATAAAACAAAACACAAAACTGAAACAAATTTAAGAAGTTTGGTCCCTGTGGCAGAGTAACCACAATGCTGGCGGCATTTCCTCGCTGTATGGCAATGCTTACACGCTGAGCATGGATTATATAAGGACTAGTAGATTTTGCCCGTGACTTCGTCCGCGTGGTTTAAATAAAAAAGGTTTTTTTTTTAAATCTGTTTCTAAATGGCAGAGTTCTGTTGAAATAAAATTTCACAAACTTACAGCCCCCTATTTCAACCCCTTTTAGCCATAAAATATCCATGATCTTATAGCCTTCCCTAAAGATTAATCTATCTCCATAGCAAATGTCATGAAATCGGCGCAATAGTTCAAGCGTAACATACCTACTTTCTGATAAATAATATTAGTGTGTATTATATAAATATTTGATATGCGACAATCATGCGTGTAGCTTAGCAATCTAACATCAAATGCAGTAAATTATATGTGTACGCTTTATTTTATTGAATTTCTCCCGTTAGTTTATGGAAACAAAGCGAGTCCTGTGCAAATGTCTCAAACTGAATTATGCAACTATTGGTATAAAGTTATTATGCAAACAAATTAATAATTTTTTAATAAATGTCGTTAGTCCTTAATTTGGCATCCACTCGAATGCGAATCAGCAATTATTTCGGATAGCTTACTTCCAACGATGCATTTCCAATTGAATGAAGAGATATTCCTGAACAATGATCGAGCTTCTTTCATTGTTCGAACTTTTGTTTCAAAGGTATTGGCTTTAACAATGCTTTGTTAAAATTATATAAATTACAAGCATATTTTAAATACAAGAATAAAAATAAAACATTAAAAACCATAGATAAATATTTTTTTATCTATAAAGGTGATCAAACTAGAAGGATTTCATGGCCATCAAAATAGGAGGCCCCAGAAAAAGCTACAGACGTGCAGGCTAATAATTAAGTATTCATATATGTTAGGTTTTGCTAAATTTGAATATAGAATTGTTTTAATGACAATATTTGAATATTGGTAACTATTGTTTATGTTTTATTATATATTGTTTATTTTGTCGAATATTATTATAATCTGTGAAGTTTGTATGTAGTCTGTGGTGGTTTACTGTGATAAAAAACAAGATGGCGACGTTGAGAAAAAGGAAGTTGGCGGGTTTTTGTGTTTTTGACGATAGATTGATTGGATTAGAGAATAAGTGCGGTATTTGTAACAGTGAGACTACAATGGAGAATATATATTGTAAGCTATCATTTTATTTGTAATAACACAACTACCAGGAAATAGATGGAGTCTTATATATATTAGTCCTATTTTGTATTTATTGACCTTATAACGAATAGTATATCTTAATACACAGACTATAATTATGTAATAGCCCAAAGCTGATTGTCGTCCAGGTCCGTGATGTGTACAGCTCAACGCGTGGATAAACATACACATACCATGATTAATAGCGTGGCTTTTAATCGTATTGCCCAAATGTAATCACTCTCCTTTGTCCTTAGTGAAAACAATCATGTTTGTGTATTTTGCTCGCGCGGCCATTAATCTTCTGAACTTGCAAGTTTGTGGTTAACGCAATTTGAATAAATTCGTTAAACGTAAATAAAAAAACGTAATAGATGTTCTGAGAATACAACATTTGTTTCTTTATTGGCTTAGAAATAACGATTATTGGAATCATATGATATGATGAAAATGTTCATTTTAATGCATATATGTTATGTGACAAATAAATTAAAAAATATTTATTTCATAGTTTGTTGCATAAAAACAGTAGAAGTAGATAAAGTTAATAATACATATAAGAGCAACGAGCCATAACCCTAATAAGCGATTTCTTCAAAATAAAATACTGACGGACTGGTGCAAGGGGTGCGGGGTATACAAATCAAAATTCATCTATATAAATAAAACAACAGAAAAATAGCTCATTTAAACCTAAAAATAATAACATTACAAAATAAAATTATGAAACTTATCATTGATATCTTTTTATTTACTGTGGACAATGGCTTAAAAGCTTTTATTCTATGGAAATATACTCGTATATATAGACCTCTATAGACCAAAGATTTTAGTCTACACCTATCTGTGTATGTTATTAAAACACTTTTTAATATATAATCTCATTATAATTTCGCAGTTGTGAAAATTAACAGACCTGTCGGCCTTAATCAGAAACAGTCCATAACAGTATATGGGTTTTCTGATGATTAATTTTCTCAGACGCCGTGTAAAGATTGAATCCCGCCAACTGTACGATAAAGAAGCAATCTCCGAACCAATTGCCGTCATAATTACCATCTTTTGAACAGCTGAGACTTAAACAAATTTCCAATTCAACTACGCGTTTTATAATTCATTATAAAAGTTACAATTTATAATAAACAATTTTACAATTATTACGTAACTTTGATTACATACCAGAGCATAGAGAGCGTATCATTTGCTAAAAGGCCACGTGAGTGTCTATGGCGGGCAAGTTCACATTTATGGTGTGTCTACTCTTTTAACCCATCTTCTATAAAAACTCTTGCTTTTTATACTTATAGTTTGATATAGAAACTTATTTATCTTTTTCTGTGACAATTCAAAAATAACTTTATACTTATATGTATACGTCTCTAACACTATCGTAATTGATTATAGAAAATATTGACTGAACATTTACTGACTGTTCCCAAATCAAGAAACTCCACACATTAAAGTCATATATCACAAAATAAACTCGTATATAAATGCTGTTTGGTAAATAAACTCGCACTGTAACTACTTTTCATTGTAATTTCGCAGAATTGTCCAATTAAAGTTGACCTATTAAAACCTCCGTACGCAATACATTTATAAGAATGCGCCAGGAAACGGTAGATCAATCATTTATGGTTGTTTATTTTCACCCCAGCGGGCGGTCGCTTAATTAAGAGTGCGAATGATAGCCTCTTTTAGGGGACTTTTTAAATAGGAAAACCGTTTTGACAGTGGGTGATGTGTTGATAAATTGTCACTTTCGTGCTTTGAAGGAAAACACGATGAAACCGTTGAGACTTGATGGAGATCATTTAAATAACCCTCTCTCCCTCCTGATGAGTTTGATAAAATTTAACAGAACAGGATAGCACTCAATGGGCGTGTTCGGAATTCAATGGAGCCTGAGTAGGTCTTATATAAAAGTGTTATTAATGAAAGAAATCTATGCGATGTCAAAAACTGTAACTTTTCATAGTTTATTATAGCATAGAATATTTAGTGGAATACACTCAGGTTCTAATAGAAGAGTCTGATTGGTAGGAGCTATCAAATTAGAGCATAGAATTCTTCTTCTTTCTTTAGTTAATTCTTGTTTCTAAACATATACCAGTCAACAATTTACCAGTAAACCAAAAAGCTATAAAACTTATATATTCATAGTCAAGTATATCGCTAATTAGGTTAAAACGTACAGTCAAAATGTGATTGACGTGGTGAATTTTATAGGATACAAATTGAAGCTTTTAAGCATTCAAATCAATTATTTATGCAATTATAAAAATAATTCCAGGCCTCATCAGCGCATTACCAAAGTCAGTTATCAGTGTTGTCGACTGAAAACGACCGTCTTCGCGGTCAGCTATCAGCACTATCAGTCAGCCTGGGTGTCGGCGAGCACGAGAAGAAGTTGGACGATGTCGCTCAACAGGTCGTGCGCGCTCTTCTCTCACAAAAGGTCAGATCAGATGTCTTTATGCTAACGTCTTCACCCAACAAAAATGCACACCATGCAACAGAATCACTAATTGAAAACGTGATCTCAAATTGGATATGACAGTTGACACAATGACAGTTTGACATTTCGAATTTTTACTACATACGGGAAAGAGGAGTTTTGTCCCGAGTTCTCTGTATGATAGTAGAAATTAAAAAATTTTTGTAACGTTAACCAAACTTATAAATTATTGTCTTACTTTATAAAGTAGGTAAGCTGCTAAGTAGAGATAATTCCGTCTTAATTTATAACCGGAGAATCCCTTAAAATCGCCGCAAAATTAATTCCCCGTGCAAAAAAACCGGCCAGAAAGTAGTCACTTAATCCGACCCGAGTATTTCCGCCTCTTGAAAATTGTTTTCTCATAATTATAGGCAACCTCTCGCGCTCACGGATTACCAACAGCTACATTCGCACATAAATTGCACGAAATGGGACACTCTGGCCTTACCGTGCACCGTAATAATTTCACTGAAGCTCCGGCCACTATAATCTTGGCATAATCTGGCCGATAATGTGAATGTTTCAATCCGTAAATGGCGGCGATGTTATTTAGTTTTCGTGCGAACTTTTCGTATAAAGATGGTGACATCTGACAATTGTTTATCTGTGAACACATAGCGACACTGACATTACACCGACTAATTAACGTGTATCTGTCATAGTGGACCGATTATCTAGAATAAACATATCTTAGAAGAAAGAGATTTAAATTATCAATAATCAAACTATCAGTCAAGAAAATATAAGCGACGCGTTCGAGGCTAGCTCAAAGTGTTCCCCTCCTATAAAAAGGGTGACCATCACGACGACCAGCTGCGCCTCCGAATTAATATCTAACACATATTTATTATAACTATAACCGACTCGCTTATTATTTGTTAAGTGAGAATTTACTCAGCCTAATTGCTTTACATAATTCAATACTGATCCGAGGCTTTCGTTGTCTCTAATTACTTGCTATAACTTGTGAGGCTCACGTGAATCTTATCCAACTTAATCAAGCCGTTCCCTTTTTGGTGATTACATCAAATGTCACAATGACAGGTCACGACATAAGATGGTAATATTGAGTATTTCATTCATTTGAATGAAGAAGTTCTTCTGGTTACTTTCATCTAATATAGGGCTCGAAATTGCAAATGAATGCTACTCTATTTTAAATTTAAATGTCAACTTTTTGCTTTCAGTCAAAGTTTATAGTTGACTGTTAGTCGTTAGTTTAAATAATATCATTCGAAGTATTTTGGTTATCGAATTAAATGTTGCATCGTTATATATAATGTTAAATCTGGCAATACTAAGAACAATGGCGTCTGTCTCGATCTCCCCTTTAATTACCACCCGTCAATTACGTTCCTCGAATTTAATTTGCTTAATGAAGTATAATTAAAATATCCACGTTTATTTCGAAGACTGACAAGTGAAAGCTGCCTAATATAGAGTATGGGGAGCGATAATCAGCGAAAGCCTTTATATATTGGTATAACATGTATGGTACTACATATATAAATAAGTTAATCAAAACTTTGCTAATGTATAATTTGATTATAAACGCGGCAGATGCAGCCAAATTATTTATTTATTTATTTGCACTTTGGTACACAAAAACAGGTGAAGTTAATAATGTTAATAGATGTTAGTACATACAAGAGACGGCCTTCTCGGCATCTCACAAAATGAAAGAATACTTATAATAAACATTTATTTTAACAGGAAACTCTAGTAACTCAATGAGTGTATTTAAAAAACTACAAAAGACAATATTTACAATATTAGTTTTAATGAATTTCAGAGCGTTCGAGAGGAGTTGGGATGCGCTCGCGCAAGGATTCGTGAGCTTGAAACGCAAAATCGCGCATTGAGCTCACTCCTCGTGCGGCAGCTGAGGCCGCAGCCTCGACCTTCGCCAGCCACACCGCTGACACCACACTCTAATAGAGATTTACAAGGTGCGTACACCTGAAGCCATTTTGTTCCCCAGCTAAATAAGGAAATAAGTAATTTTGGACTATTTTGACATAATTTCAGTTCAATTATTGGATGTGGGTTCCTGCGGTTCCTTGGTCTCATTTCGGGATTCCCCTCCCCCCGCGCCGCCCGTCCAGCACCCTCACCCCCTCAGCTCGGATGATAAGCGGCGTCACCAAATATTGGCTGATATATGGACTGAATTAAAGGTACAGATGTTTTAAATATATAGCATTGAATCGCATGCAATAGCTCATTATAATCTAATATAAAATGTATAGAAAAATATATTTATTATCTGTGATATCTCTTTCAGGGTCTGGAAGTGACGCCAGTTAACCTGGCGAGAGCTCTGTCAGCTGTAGATCCCACTTTATGGGCTACTCCTGCAAGACCTGCAACCCTCAGTCTTAACGTGCCGCAGCCAACACCCGATTCTAATAAAGGTCAGTGTCTTATTTTTTAACAGAATATACTAATGACACTTAAATGTAAAGTTATTAATATATTATGTACTTAAAATATTACAGACGCAACTGTCGACAAAGAAGAAACCAGCGAACAATGTGAAGCTGGAGCTGAATCCCCTGAGAGTGGTGCGAAAGACGAGGGTTACTCCACCATGTCTAGTGACGTTCAAGCGGATGCATCGCGACAGAGCGACCACGCCGCAGACCGCACTTTGCCAGACCTCAACGAGGCATCTGATGAGACAGACAACCAGACCATTGTGTCGATCAATCCGAGAGAATCTCGCCGACACGGCCGACTCCTCGCCGAGGCTGATTACATATATTTTCCCATAGGAGTCGCCTTCGCCGGCATCAGAGGCAGCTATCCTCCTTCTCGACCCGTCCTTCCCTTCCAGCACGTAGTACGAAGCTTTTCTGATTCTCATTTATGTTTGAAATTGCTTACCGCCTCCAATTGTTCACCTAGCTGTCTAGATTCTCCCTCGCCCAGCTCGGGAGTATTAGTCTTAGATCTCAAACCGGCCCCGGAAAGGCCACTCCGAAGGCCGGCGATCGCCTCCACCACCAGCTCTGAAAGAGTATCCTGGGGAAGTACCGTCGACGAACGAGCTGATGGATCTCAGTTTGATTCCGATTACGTTCAGCATTGGTTAGAGCTGGACGACGCTAGATCTGCACTTCAACAGAGACATAGAGACATCGCTGACCTAGAATACGATAGAGCCGAATTAGAGGATTGGAGCTTATCGCTATCCTGCGAGGATCTCAGAGATAGACAGTCACCGTTCGCAGAGATAACGACTCCAGGTCAGATTTCCTTGTCCACTCTGCCGAGTATACGGGAAGATGACGCTTTAGAACTAGAAGAAGACGTAGGCGATTGCTTATGGAATGACTGCGGCTTTGCAACGGTAGAAATCGATGAATGTAGAATTGCGGATGGAAATGAAACATCGGACAAGCGATGGGAATATTCTGGCACACATTCTCCGGGTGGGTCTTGGTCTAGCGCCTCAGATGCGCCAGAGAAACGATCCAGCACAGCTTTAAGTGAAGACGGCGACTGTGCCAATGTCGGACTGGACTTTACGAGAGATTTTTATCGCCTAGTTAAATATGAAAGCACAAAGAGCTTAGCATCGAATTCCTCTAGGAGCTTTCCAAATCAAGATCAAAACACTCTCTTGCGATTTCACGACGTTCAATCTATGGCCTTACAGGACCGAGAACAAGCCCTCCAGAATGTTTTAAACTTTATTGCGGAGCAGCAGAAGTACTGCCGCGATAGAGAAGAATCGGACTCAGTGTCTTCTCGGCCTATATCTGAAATACGCGAGCTGCCTCCGCCCTATGCGTCGGCCGACTTTGATGAAGAATCTGTGGATCCTCGAAGCGAAGTCTCAGATGATAGGCAACGACCAGATTCCTTTGGAAGCTTCTCTGAAAATGATTCCTGTGATATAAATAACGATAGATCAAAACTTCCATACTGTGATGTAGTATCCGAGCCAAAATCGACACTTCGATTTATAGAAAAAGAGGAGCCTTACGCTGAGTCAGAAGGTTTCTATGTAGATATGACCAAAGCGAATAACGAAGAGAATGAAGTGGAGCGAAACCATTTAACCAAAGTTCAGAGAAAGAACGAAATCAATAAACTAATTGACGTCAATCAAGCTGTGGTGAATCAAGATCAGCCGTCTTCCGGAAAGGATGACAAGGACGAAACTACCCGCAGCCTAGAACAAAATTCAGCATTAAAAGAAAACACTGTGAATATTATGTTAAACAAACAAGTAAACGAAAGAGAGATAGAGACTTGTCTTACGAAGTCAACGAGCTTTACAATTTCGGGCGAGACTGAAATATCTTTAGTGGACGAAGTGCTGAGTGCCTGCAGACGCAGTGCAGCCGCTCTGGTGACAGTCCCAGAAGAAGAGGAGAACTCTTCACCTGAATCGGGTTCACCGCAAATGACTGAATCTAACACTACCAGCACGTCGACTGCTGAAACTGTGATAATAAGCAATAAGAACGATGGGAGAGAAGTACGACGAAGAGAAAAGAGTCGAATTCCAATGTTGATGGGTGGAAGGAGGCCTCCGTCATCTCCTAACAAAACGAAATCAAAAATACCCATTGCTGGAAGGAGTAAAGTCAACGAGGCGGCAACTAATCCAGAATCAATAATCGTGAAACAGGAGCATACACTTAGTTTTCACGAAGCGGCCACGTCTAAAGAAGTAATCGAAGAATTGAATAGGTTAGTTATTCCACACTGATATTGCATTAACAATTGAAAAACTTATAGTAATATCACGTGATGTTCCAGAATGATTCGTCAAAGCGAGGGTGTAACGACGGAAGGAAAGAAAGAGGAGACAACAGAGAAGACTTACCCGCAGATAGACAGTGCTTTGTGGGCACCAACGGGATGGGTGCATGTTGAGAAAGATATTGATTTCAGCGACCCCAAGGTAACATCCTTTACCCTAGACATTTAGTTATTTATTTAATGCAGTATATTCATAATTAAAGCTTCAATTATTTGTATCGACGTAAATGTGATTCTCCTGTTCCTGTGGACAAATTTGTATCCTTGAATTTTAACCGATTTAATGCTTGTAGTTTAACTTATACTTAAGGATTTCCAAGACAACCGAACCAAAATTATCACTTAAAAGGCTAAAGCAGTGTAATTTCACTCTTTAACGTACTCCATAAAAAAATTCTAGTACACAATGCAAACGATCTTTATCAATTTTAGGCTCGAGCAAATCTTCTAGATGTTATGTTGGCGTCGAGTGACTCGTCTCCTTCCTCGTGCAGCTCCTCCCCTGCTGAGCCTCCACCTCCGTACTCAAGGCTTCATCGCCTTCACCGCTCGAGGCGACAGAAAACTGGTAAATATTAATTAACCGCGCAAAAAGCTAATTATTTTAGACCATTGTCGTATTCCTACAACTATATGTGATGTTAAACGTGGTTTTATCGCTACTGATAGATATTGTTCAGAGTCCTTATCACGAGAAATGTGTACGTTAAAAAACATATTGTATTGTACTGTGTCAATTGTCAATCAATTGACGTGTGCTTGTCAAAGTCACCGTGGGCTACATAAGGTGCTCTTACGGTTGCAATTGTTTTTCGTTTTAAGCAGATTTCGAACAAAACTCTTGTCACAATTCTGTGTTTCTTTCATCTCGCCTGTATTTGGTGTTAGTGTTACTAATTATAATATCATTTGTGAATAACAGATCATTTTAGTTCGTACATCTGATATAATCCACGAACATTATTTCTTTTGATAAGTTTTTAACTCTTTAAAACTTTTCTTTTTGTGAAATTATCGCTGTGATAGAAGTAATATGATTTGTTGATTGCCAATTCCTAATAAAGAAACTTGAGGCCCGTATTTCAATATGCGGAATGCGGGCCTAAGTATTTGATATAGCTATCAATAATTGTTCAATTGATTGTTATTAGTTCTATTAATATGTAACTATTCTCGCTGTTCTATAGTTTATGCTTTACGTGTGCCGCACGAAAAAACTGTATTGGTTGCTATGCTTTTGTGATAAATGTTTCATGAAAACTTGATATTTTTAACATATATATATTTCATTATATAAATACTTTTAGTATTAAAAGTATCAAGTTTAACGCGTCTCGTGAAAGATGGCTATATTATCTGTTCAACAAGACAATATAAACGGTCATCTTTCGTGAAACTAGTGTCTGTACCACGGGTATTCATGTCAAGTCACAAGCCACGTCACTCGATTCCGCTCATCGCACCATTTCACTCATTCTAGTCTTGATCAACGCATCGCTCCGAAATTGTCAAGTGTAACTGAATCCTATATAAAAAGAGGATGGTCCCGGCCTACATTTGTGTGAAGTACCGGTGTGTGTGTGTGTCGCCGCTTTTGCGGTCAGTAGGAGCGATGCGTGCGCGCGAGTGCGGGCGACGGAGCTTGTGCTCACGCGCGTTGTCTCGTCCAGCGGGCGGCTGTAGCGCCCTTCGCTAACTGCCTGGTCGTGCGTAGCGGCGGCTCAGCGCAGCCGGGGCGTAGGCGTGGTGCGACAACTGCGCCTGCGCAGACCCACCATCATCGGCAGAGGTGACTTCTTCGTGCGCTTCGCGGAGGCCGAGAGGGCTGCCGTCGCCTCCTTCGACTTCCTGGACGACCTATCCGGCGGATCGACCCCGGACGCCAAAGACTGTCACGATTAGCAATATATTTTTCTATGTTGTGATATTCTCCGCTTTCTTGTGTAGCCGGTTGGCTGCAGCTTTTTCCGCCCTCAGTGCGTACGTGGACTGGTTAGGGTTACGCGCCGTTCGTTTGTAAACGAAGCACCTGGTTGAAGGTGTGAGCGTTGTTTGGTTCGTTTGTTACTTCCGCGATTGGCTTACGCTTCGTACCGGTGACACCGTTTAGGTAAGAAGTAATGTCTAAGTATTGAAAGCTGCGGCCTCGAAGTAATGTGATATTTTTGTATATACTGTAAGTCCCACTTATTTTCGTATACATTTAAATGGATTCCTTTGTAACTCGAACGAAGCGTACTTGTTGGGTTTAGGTATATTTAGTGTACCCGAGTGTGCTCTTATTTTAAGCGCTCACCATTGGCGAACGCCGGGTGAGTTAGGTTTTTAACGTTAGGTACTTGTGTAAATATTGACACTTAATATCTATGTAGTAGACTACACTTTATAGTCTATGTTTGATTATGAAATCCATTAATTCAAAGGGTACTAAATACTTTAGGTGTATATATGTTATGACGTCATTGAATGCTATTTATTAATTTGTATCATTTGCGATTGTCTTGTGTATACTTAGGAACATATCATAAAATTGTATTGTTTAAATCTTGTATTATTATATTTAGCAATGGCACGAGCGACTTCAGTATCACTGGAGTGGCTAACGAACATCATATTTGACCAATTAAATTATTAATACAATTATTTATGCTCAATTAATAAAACATAAAAAGCCGATGGAAATAATTACATCTCGTGTCAGCGCCAAATGGATGTGGTTATAAACCTTGACGGCTTAATTGACAAGCCCAGACTACAATGTTAAAAAAGTATAGCTATCTCTTTCCTTATCTTAGAAATAAAAGAGGATATGTATAGTTTTGGCCGTGAGTTTTGTACTAATTTGCTGCTTCTGTTGGCGAGACCAAAGCTATTTACAGAACATTGCCACCACTCGTTACGCTCAGACACAACTGTCCGCTTCATTAGTTACCCCGGCTTTGTTTGATGGCGAATATTGAATGACAATAAGGAAGATTTTAACCTATATTATAAACGAAATGTCGACTCGAATATTATTAGTAGATATCCTAAGTTTGAACATTCATATTTTAAAAAAAAATCATCGAAATATTTTAAAGCAATAAAACAACCATGTTCATATATTTTTGACAATTTACTAGATAAGTCCCAGCGTGATTGTCATTTAGAAAAGTAACCTTTTAGGGTCTGTGGGGTTACCATAAGCTATCAATGAAGCACTTAATACAATAAATAGCTTATGGTATATACACATTAGAGATAGAACACTGTTCCTATAAGATAGTTCACTCCCGTCAAATTAGGTTTTGGACTTTTCGGCAGAGTTGTCATGTAATCGTATTAGAATCCGGTACTGTGATCGGTAACGGGTTTGAAGCACAATTCGACATGACGCATTCCTTACTATAGAGTGCATTTTCGTACATTCTAACCTAAGATAGTAATAGGTAGGTACTTTGAAGGGTACAAAATGTGTAGAATAACAATATAATTTAATTATATATTGCAGATGGGTTAAATAAACGATTCCGTTCCCAAATGATTTATTGTTTTATTTTATTACATCACCATGTACTGGAACCCCGAAGCATATCTTGGAAATTGTCTTCAATTGGTTCCATGACAACCCCCACAGTGGGTTCTTATCAGCTGAAGGCGCAGTGAACCCGTCTACACTTAGCTTTAGTGACGTTCAAAAGTAGATGTTAAGTATCCTAATTGAGTACAGTTTTCGACTGGATCGAGTAAAAAATTGCCCATAGTGTGTAGACTGGATATCCAGGACTGCAAATAGCTGGCTTGAGGAATTTCTAATTAAAATTTTAAAGAATTTATTCTCATAAATATATCTCAGAGAAGCGTAATTCTAAACGGGCTTAGTGGCGTCGTGTTATGGGTTATGCGCGAGCACTAAACCACAGGTATAAAAAATAGTAAAAAAGTACACAATTATGTATAGGTCCAGGGCATCGAGATCCTTCAACAGATATGTCTACAAACCCACACCTTCACACAGACGACTGAACATACTAGGACCTCAACAAGATGGCGCCCACGCCCCACTCCACTCTGTTATGATTGGCCTACAAAATAAACGTACTAGTTTTAAATTCTAAACTGTAATTTAGTAGACTAATCAAATGGAATAATATAAGAAAATAGTATTAGGATTTTAAACAAATCAAGTATATTAATTCACTGAAGCAATGAAAAATCAATCTATCTCCGACATTATTGAGGTTTGCATATTGTAACATACAAAAAACTATCATTACTACCTACTACTAACCTACCAAATACGCTACATAACAAACAATACATTTATAAAATTATTCTTGTAATTGAATATTATAAATCTATACTAATAATAAGACAGTAAAAATCGAAAATCTGTACATTAAATATTTTTCCAAAAAAATGAAAGGAGGCAATTAAAGAAGAGTCATGGAAACCAAAAAAACAATTTTTGGAGTTCTTGTCTGTCTGTCTGTCTGGTACGTTATAACTTCAAAACTACTGAACGCATTGGAACGCGGTTTTCACAGTTGGACTACATATAATTGGGAGCGTTGTCAAAAGTTTATTTTGTCAAAATCGGTTAAGAGAAAAAGAAGTTATGGTCAATTGAAAATTTACTTCAACCACTGCTTCAAAATTTTTAAACACTTATATTGATTGATTAGTTATATAAATTGTTAAATATGTTCTAATATAAGTTAATCTTAATATTAAAACTTATGAGAGGTAACAAAAATAACAAATAACGCAGTGCGCGCGGGCGCGGTTGAAGTGTTGAACAATGTGCTCGATAGATGGCGTTGATAAAATTCGTCATCAACCTAGATTTATTTTATTTTTTTATTTCTTAAACCTATACAGCTTATCAAAAACAGTTTACACAATAAAAATAGATTAAAAATAAAGTCAAAAGAAGGTTAAAATATAGAGCCGGAAATAGAATCTAAGATCAAAAAAAAGAATAACAAAAAAAACACGAACAGAAAAAAATAAATAAAAATATATATACACATGAACAAGTGGAACATTTTAGTGTGTGTGTGTGTATCAGTGTGTGCAATGGGGTTGTTGTGTGAGTGAGTGTGCGAGGTTGAGTCTTAGTTTTTTTTAATTTTAAACTTCTACTTAGGCCAAATATATCCATCGCGGAATTAAGATGCTCCATTGTGTAATGACTACCATGCAGTTCAAACTTTCATTAACGTTTTACCCTATGATTATTTTGAGTGAACACTACCTATAGAAACAAGTAAAAGGAAACGAGTGAAGAGACGTTTATCGTATGTCCGCATCCATTTTTCCACCTACATCCTTAACGTTAATGAGGTTTACCTTTTATTATTTGGTCAAGCTAATAAGTAATAACCTCACAAGTACGTATTTCGTACCCATAACTTCGTAAGAATTTTCTTTCAACTCTTAACCGCTAAGGAGTTTTACCTTCCATCATCAGCTCATCCACATAAGAAGATGACTATCAGAATATAAAATTGTCAAAATAGTAATTGCCTGTACGTTAATTTGAAAGTTGCCCTCGATTTCCCTGAATCATCCGATCCTGTAAAGCTACATCATCCCTGAGTAACACAGGCTATATATAATTCCAATTGTAACAAAATTTTAGCCCGTGAAAGAAAGCCCTGTCGATATCATTAAAAAACGCTATATACTTAACCAAAGTACACGTGGGCGAAGCCGCGGGCGGAAAGCTAGTTAAATAATACCAAGACAACATGTTTATTTAAAAGGTACCATAAAAATCCATTATTTTAACTGATAAAATCTACTCGTTTATCATTCAACATATTTTGGTAATTAGCAATTCTTGATAAACTATATTAATCGTCACAATCACTCACATTAAAAAAAAACTCTTCAAAACACTCAAAGTCTTCGTATATACTCAATTTTCATATCCATATGTGATCTGGAAAAAATTACAATTCATCAAAACGTTTACGGTTCTATTTTATTGTATTTTCAAATGTGACACAACAGATGGCCCCACCGCTGATAAAAAAGACTCCATTTCTGCATTTATTATATATCCTATTTCACTAAACACGCAAGGTTAATTAGCAGACAGCACGCAAACGCATTAGTAAAACACAAACACGAATAAAAATGGCTCCAACTTTATCTTTACCAGACCACAAACAAATATATAACCATAGATATTTTGATAGTCTGTAATAGTTTGCTGGAAGGAATAGGAAGGCCTTCGTTCAACCAAGGAGGATCCATATATTGTTCGAAGACATACTTTTTTGTTTGAAATAAATACTTTTTTAAAACTGATTTATGATTATTTTTCTATATCATGTGATTGGTGACTGTTGACCAATCACAACGCGTGATTATTTTCCTTTTTCAAATATAAACCACCTCATATCTGTGGCCACGAATTATACTAAGAATGAATTGTTCTTACGTAAAGTCATTAGTCATGGGAAGGTATTTTAACTGATACTGTTTTATGTAAATAAGAGTTTATATCGGGTTAGATTTTTTGTGATATAGGCGAATGAAAAAAAAAACACTTAAAATAAAACATTTAATATAACGAAATGTCATGATCAATAAACTTAATAATCACAGACTTAAGATAAATACATACTTTTATACTTAAATATATGCAAATATTTGTACATAATATTCCAATATTTATTATTTTAAGTATCGTTGCCACGATATACCCGCTGAAACTTCAGTGAGCTTCGCGTCGTCTGTTCAAACGTCAAACCTTTAACTTGATACAGAATAAAATTGTGACAATTCATAAATAAACGACTTGGGAAACTATAGACATATTTATTTAATGGTTTTGACTAGATGATAATTATGCATTTATGAGAACATTTGTGACATCGTAACAGGTCAATAAAATAACCCGTTCAATAAATGTGTTCGATTTTTAAAAAAAACTCCATTATAAAGAAAATAAATTTGACGTAATTAAAATAATAAACACTTTCATCTTATCCGTGTACTACACGACTGACAGATTGTCTCAAATAACATATTCTATTTACATTAATACTACATTGTAACGACACTCAATATAACGACAAACTTTCTAAAGCGTCGAAATCAATTGGCTTTGGTTGGTCTAACTTGTATACCATACTATTCTTCTCCCTGTTTAACGACCACTCTCACTCATTAAATGCACATTCCCTTCAGTGTCGTTATATAGAGTTTACACTGTATATTCATTAGAGTATGTAAAATCGATTATTTCGATCTTCAAGTGAAAATTGGACGCCTCTCATCTGTCTCACGTCATGTGTACTTTGTCTATGGAGACCGTGTTTTCGAGATTCTCCCAACATTTAAGTAAAATACTTAAGCCTCCTCTACACTACTCGCGAAGTTTCTCGGCGAAGTTTGTACTTGAGTTTGTTGAGTTTGTACTCAACAAACTTTGTCTAAAGTCCGAAGTACGACACTACAAGAAGTACACACGCATCGGTCGCAAAAACCAAATGGAACGTACTAATCATAAAACAATCGTTCAACTTCGCGAGTGTAGAGCAGGCTTTAATGCTGGAATTGGTTATTGATAACATTCACGTACGCGTACATTTAATTTATTTTTTTGTAAATACAACAATATATTAAATATATTCATATATTAAATTAGTATATATATATTTAATACAACAATTTTTATCAATCAAGTAATCCATCACCAATTATCTTCAAAAGATCTAGAGGCAATAAAACAATTCAGTAGGTGTTCCTGATGAACTATATACAATACAAAATCATAAAAATAAAACGGCCATTTACCGCGTCTCTATTCATCACAGCGTAAACACTATTTGACAGAGAACAATTAATTTATATGTGAAATTACTAATGAAAAATATTTTCTTTACCACTAGCGGATCTATAGTCTAATATGTCTAAGTACTCAACAGTACACAAAAAAAAATCATCTAAATATAGAAATACATACAATATCGATTAGTATCCTTCACGATGCCGTAGAAGCAAGTGGTAGCATAAAAAGAAGAATTGGCGTAGCCGAGATCGACCTTTCGAGTCATAGGCTGTTGTGACTGTTGTGGCTGATGCTTTAAAAATTGAATCCTAACCACGTAACATGACGATTATGTACAAAATGAAACACTGGGTGATATAAATAAATGTGTGATGCAAAATAATACAAAAATATACAAATTATGGAATAAATAACTATTTTAATGTATATTAAATTTAAAAAAAAAACTCTCAAAAAAAAACTATTATGTCTCAAATTGTCTCGGGACTTTCAAACATTAAATTAAAGCCCTATCTGTCATAGATTTTTTTTAAAGTTTACCACGTAATTCAAATTCTCGTCAGATGATATAACAGTGACGTGTTTTTTACAGAGAAACCCTGCTGCACTTGAATATTTGTTGTGACGATATTTGTGTTGACATAAACATGTTGAATTTTTAACGCCAAAATGAAATTGACAAGTGACAATTGGCAATTTTAGACGTATTTTAATGACAAACCAAATGTTTTTTTGTTTAATACAATTTGTATACGGATCGATTGTATACTATCCAAAGTTTTGCCTTTACCATGTTCAACATTTTATTAAATCACAATTAATTTAACATCAGGCTTATTACAATAAAATCTGTTGCTAGGTTAAAATAAAACATCAGTCATTAACTCCATATTCGGGGTTTAGCGCCTCCGGAGACGCACTTCTCCGTTTTCATTTCCATGGAGCCAGGGCCGGCGAATATATTCTTCTTTTCTACCTCCACATTAACGCTGTTAAGAAGAAACTTCTTGATAATTCACAATGTATGTTACGTGCACGACCCATGATTTTTAACTCTTAATATGATAGTCAAAAGTTTTGACGAGAAACATGCCACGATAAACATTTTAACGAACGGAGAAAAAGGTGTAGCAAAACGACTACAGTGCAAACTCTATATAACGAGAGTTATAGAGATTGGTCGTTAAATAGAGAGAAGTTAAAACTGAATGAAATACAAGCTTAACGAACCAAAGCCAATGAATTTCGACTTCGCTATAGTTTGTTGTCAAATAGAGTGACGTTATATGGAGTTTACACTGTATCATTAACCCATATTGTGCGTTTAGGTGCCATTTTCCCGATGTGCAGTTTTGTGCAGTATAACAGCCCGTACTAATTGAACATGCAAGAACCGTGATATCGATATACAAAAATATATGACAAAACTTAAAAAAAAACTGATAAATGGATGTAAATCAATCAAGGCAAGCCAACACAATTTCAAGTCGATCGTGGGCGAAATGACGTCCCACGAGAAAGTCCGAGAGTCACTTCTGACATTTAGTTGATAATTATTGCAAAAACACATCCTAGCAATAACTTTCAACAGACTATATCAACTGTACAAGACGCTGTATCATCTGTTACAATTCTGACAATTGACATTCATCCCGCCCTCTCGCGGCTTGTGCTGGCAACAATCGATTCTAATTTACATTGATTTTTTTTTGTTATATCGTTCGTTCCTATTGACGTCATATTTTTTTAAATAACCTTTAATATCAGCTATGTAGTTTTACGATAAGAATAATTACCCTACCAATTTCCTTTCACCGCAAATCGCTTAACCGCGTGTTAAAAATCAATTTGAAAAACAATTATTTACCCAGTACCAAGTAATTAACAATTGTTTTTATGACAATGAGAACCAGTTATCTCTACATGGAAATTTTTACTCAAAATTAAATTTCAATTTTGTAAATTATCTGACGATTCAAAAGTCTCTGTTTCCATTGTGTATAATCTTTTACAAGCAAGGATTAGTATGATGCAACAAACGACAACCCGTCTCTAAGCACGTCCGCTGACTCAAATGCGTCCTTTGTCAAAATAATACATAAGATTTACGAAATTTATGAAACACATTATTTTCTCTATAGTATATAGTAACTCCTCATATCTTATATATAATTCAAACAATATTACATAAGGTCGAAATAAATAAATATATTTGTGTAACATTTGTAGTGTTAAACTTATTATTAAAATTTTCAAACGTAATATCAATTTTGCATGCTTCACAAAAGTAATTTACTTTTTATGTAGACACACGTGCAAACTAGTTTAGTTTAATTTAAATGCAAATTTCGACAGAAAGCAAGAGTCAAGCCGTTAAAATACTATCCAAGCGTTACGAATTATCTAATAATACTCAAGTCTCCATATGAAAACATTGAAATATCAAAAAAAAGGACTTATTCAATTATACAGTCAAAACTCGGATCATTTTTGATCTTTGACCTGATGCTCAATTGTTTTACGACTTTCCCCGAAGTCATGTGTGAAATGACTTTCCAAGTTACGTCACATTGTATTAATATGAAACATATTCACGAACCATGAAATCCGAACAAACCTCCTGACTTCACATATTTAATAATACGAAATTAATACTGGCTAGACATTTCATGAAATGTTAAATTTAATATCCATCCACGACATATCTTTAAAACAATGGGTTAAGCTTATCATTACAATTTGAAACAAGTACTAATCACTTAAGGTAATTCCCAACTGATATAAAGTGATAACTTTTTTAATTATTTGCATTTAAGATAGTAACAATAATGATGTGTCCCAAAACTATGTTGTGCAATAAAACTTGCTATGTATATGTTAGATTCTATTGTAAATTGATTATAAGCCCATAAAACACACACAAAAAGCAACCCACCCACTTGCAATAATAATAACTCAATCAAAGAAATCTTACCTTAACATACTTCTGAAGTTTTCCAACTCCCGTATACTATTTGACAGCCTGGCGAATGCATTGAATAAAGCAATAATTTCCGTCCTCTGAAGGTGTTTTTGAGTTTTGTGCTGCAATGGCAACCTGCCCTTATCTGGGTCACCCTCACTGTCCCACCTGCCTGAAAAGAGAATCTTCAAAGCTGTTCCCAGACCTTGGGTTTGAAGTTTACCCCACAGTTTACATTTGTCACAACCCACGCAGTCCATAATTCTTGAAATGTTCAAAAAGTGCTCCCTAAACTCAAACTTTAAAGTCGCAGCTTGATTTCCACCGTTGAACATAAGTGATTCATTGAAATGATCGGGAAATGAGTAAATCACTCCTAGCATATTCTTAATAGCATTCCTCGTCTCTTCATCTTCAATAGGGTTGTCCGTGAAATAATCTTGTCTCTCCAAATATGGGCCTGCTTTTGCGAGAGCCCGCATTTCTAACAAGTACAAAAAGTACAAATTCTTTAACCAATTAGGACCTTCGCCATGTGTTTGTGAAGGATCAAATCGACGCTGAAATTCTTCTAGATTAGGACCCCATTCGCCGTCTGGTGGAGCGGCAAAACCAATTTTTTTTTCTGATATTAAATACTTGGAACACAGGTGGATATTAATGCTTGTATGTAAACCAGATATTGCTCTATAAAAAACCCTCTCCTCTAGGCACATATTGCTTAAATCAGAAGTTAATACATATGGGAAAGATTGATATGGATTTGTTTTTGGACGAAAGCAGTTCTCTTGGTATATGCTTCTCCAAATTCTGTGGGCTGAAGGGCCTTTATAGCCTGTATAACGTTCCGGATTCAGTGAAAGATCTACATACTCGGCATCAGCATCTTTGTCATCACACTGACAGAAATTTTCCAAGGAATCATCATATGCTTTCCATTTGGCTATTTCAAATTGACTTGCAGCACTGATTGTCATGTTTAAGTAACCTAAATCAGGATCATGATCTGCATCTTGGGCACAGGGTGTGGGTGCGTCTAAAGAGTATTTTAAAGCTGGAGATTCTTCTAGATATTCTTCTTCATATCCATCAAAGCCAGGCACACTTTCTTTTGAGCATGTTTTAATATGACAGTATTTCATAGCACATCTACTATCATCTGCCCAAAACGGACATTCCTTTTTTAAATTTATTTTGTAGAAACGAAAGTAGTCTTTGCTTACCAAACTTTGGATTCGCGGAAATATTTTGACGTTGTTGAAATAGTCGATTGTGTCTACATTACAGGAACAATCTCCAAGCGCTCCATGAAGAGATTCAAAACACGCATTGCTATCACACGGAGGACTTTCAAAAAGTTCCGTATCATATCCCACAGCCTGAACTATTACAACAGAAAATATTATAAATACCACACAACAATTTTTGCTCTCCATCATAAAAAGAAATCCAAGTAAACAAAGTTGTTCAAGCCATTGACAAAATAATTAATCTCCAAAAAGTGGCGAACGTGCTTCTTAAAACGTCGCCTGGTATTCTATGAACATAATCGCAGTACGTTCAAGCACCTTTCGCTTTTTCCTTATTAAAAACACAACTCGTCACTACTCATCAGCAGTGATCAACAACATTACTAATGCCCATAATTTAAATTATTTAAGCGATAATGTCATATCAATGATAATTTGGTAAATTAAATCACCAATCAAAAAGGTACACATTAGCTATTTGATCTTTCACTAATCGAGGTATACAAATGTACATTCTAAAATAAAAAAACTGAAAAAAAAACCCAAACAAAGAATTTGTCAATTATGACATTTGATTATTGTCAGTTTGTCAAATGTCATTAACGCAGAGTATCTTAAACTTTATAGAACAGATAAACAAGAACGTGTATGTTTATAAAATATTATACGAATAAAATTTTCTTTTTTTTCCTTAAGCATTGATCCACGAGTATTTTATTGCTTGTTTAGTGCATGTTAAAAGATATTTCGACTATTTTATTTCGTTAATACATTAAGACAATGTAATTATATTTTACGTAGTTATGACTCACGACTTTGGCCTCCACTAGAATTTCTTTGTTCGGAGACGCTTATGTCTCTGAGTGTTTATCTACTTTATTATTTTCCCTTCTCTTTAGTTCAGTTTTCCCTATTTTTAATAAACACTCCTTGGGTCAAGTCAATAATCAGTGTCATTATTTTCTACCTTCTACATTCTAGTTATAGCCAGTAGAATTGGTTTGATTTACAGCCCTGGGTGTGAATTTTCTCTATTCTCTGTAGTTTATTAATTTACGTCAGACTTAATTCATTATAAACGCTCTATTTTCACTATTATTTTGTGGTCACTAAAAAGTTTTAATCTAGTATTTTTTTTTCTTATCTATATAAGTAGATCAGGCATATACAATTTCTTAGATTTTAAAATTCATAGTTGTCAGTAAACTATCAATAATCCTGATTATTACTTCAATGTAAATAAAAATATAATGTTTACCTATATGTAATAGTTGAAAATAAAATACACGGTTTTTATTATTATTAAAGTTTTTATTAAATACAATATAATTCACAAAAGCCGTTATTTTAGAAATGCACAAGAGATTCGAACGATAGAAATTCACCATTTATATTTACAATATGTAAAACGGAATTGCATACAAACTCTAATAAACACTTTATATTATAAATTGGACGTAGAAGAATTTACTTAGATAAACATGTATATATTAGAAAATACTTAAATTAAAGGCCATGTGGTATACTTCAGAGACTCTGATACAGATCTAGATATTTGTTAAACACTTTTTTTTAAAATAAGAATTAGTAACCATTTAATATTGAGGCTATTCACATATAGCACTGAAATCAAGTGGCTAGTTCTAGTCAATTTATAGTACTTAGTTTATGTAGTTAAAATATATTTTACCTCTGTTAAACAGTAGATTTGTTCCTTGCTGAATCTCTCTACTATACTAGTGTATATATAAACATACATATGTTAATATCAGCAATTTGCAAATGAAATTTTGACAGGCCTTATGTAATATGAGATAACCTATCTTAACATTACTTAACTAAATACAACGCACTAAGCGGTCAACATAACTATGGGCTTAATTTGAACAATAAAATTAAACATGTCAGGTAGTCAATATAAAAATATAACTATACTCACATACAATTTGTATTTTTTAAATATACTAAAAATATCTTTAAAAAAAAAACATCAGAACTTTTTGTTATATATGTATGATTAATTTAACCGATTGAGCGATTAAAGCTTCAGCACTCATATCCTGAGACAAAAAAAAGAAACACACCTTCACCAGATTAAAATGCGAGTTTGTTTAGTTTCAAACTCGTTTTAAACCTGCAAAAAGTGTAACCAACAGGCAACATTATAACTCCGTTAATTGGCTTCAATATTGAACATTCAAAAATTGGTAACAATTTCGAAAAGAGGTGGGCTTCGATTCGTTATAACTGTCAAAGTATCGTTTTGGTGTTGCCAGCTTACGCGTACCTGTAAAATAGAATTGTGTTAAAATTCAGAATTCAATGGAACAATAAAATCATTGTCACTGGTACCGTTGCGAATTAATCACGTAACGTATAACAATTAACCCACATTCATGCAATCTACTTTTTACAGTACTCACCACAGATCCAATATGGTATGGTAATAAAAACAATTGATTAAATATGGTTATTTTATTTAAAATTACAAATCCTTCGAATACAGTTTGGCACATATCAAAATTTGTATTAAAAAACCTATGTATAGTACACAAATGTAAGGTTTAAAGGATAGGCTTTTGAATTTAGAAAGAAAAAATTGGCAACACTGGTCCGCGACCCTTCCAACCTTTATTTGTGTGGTTTTTCTTAATATTAAAAAAACAATACAAAACCATACAGTTAGTACATATAAACAGAGAAAAGCACACGTAAGTCCTTTTTCGCTCACAAAAAAACATTGTGTTAATACTTTCAACTAAGTAAGCAAAAAAGGCAACACTTTGACAACACAACCATTCGCACCAAAAGATATCTTTATACCAACAGGTTTATCGGTTTCAATGTTATGTTTTGGTGCAAATTTGAACCATCCCCCACATTACAAAAGCAATTGTGCAAATTATTTAGATTTTAAGGCAAAACGCAGCGTTGTTATTAGGAACGCGAAATATCCAAGTCAAGATAAAATAATAGAACTACTGAATACATACATTTCTTGTTTTATTAGAAAACTTATGAATATTGTATTTTAATTGTGGCTTCTATTATTTTTACTACAACATTTTCATTTTATAATGTATATAAATATATATATATATATATATATGTTAGCACATGTTAGTAAGCTTTTGGCATAAGAACTCAAATAAGAATGCAAAATGTTATTTTAACTCCTAAAGACATTAGTACTTCAACATTTATTAAATCAGATAAATTGAATCAATTCTCTTTCTGTCAAAATTCTTATTTTGTAAAAGTACTTTTTTGATGACGCATTGAAATGATTTTTATACGCGAAACTTCTTCTATTATCTTCCTTGGTCTATCTATATGTAGAAATAAGAATATAGAAAAGTTTAAGTTTGGCCTTAAGTTCGCTATGGGCAAACATGAATTTTACATTTGCCCATCGGTGAATTTTCAATATAATAATTTGACAGATTGAGACAGAACCGAATCCAATCTAGTTATCATGAACACAGCATAATTAATAACCGTTTTGTACATCAATTCCAAAAAAGCGTTATAAGCATGCCTCCACAGCCGTTAGAAATTAAAAAAAAAAACCAAATAATTGTGTAGGTACCAGTTCTAATGTACAAAATATTAGTAGCGAGACCTTCTGTCCATGTTTCTGATCGAGTTCGCGAGGCACAACGCGAATAGAGCTCCGACCACCTGAAAATTGGTATGAATATTATTAATCAGCTTCTTTAAGACATAATTACTATCCTTTGGCATGAAACCTTTTCACTATCTCATTAATCTGTGGCAAGTAACGTAGAGAAGTTCGTCGCCCTTCGTTTTGCGTTTTATTGTGCATAAAACCTCTTTACAGTAAAACCTCAAAATTGGCGATAAACGAATGACAGTTGACACGAGTGTCATACGTATTGACGTATGACATATATACAGATATAGAAATTTTATATTTCCTTCTATAAACTATACAATATATGAAATCAATACCGGTGACGGTACCAACATTTGTTTGGTAGGAAATATAATTTTTAGCAACACAATTGATTTTATATATGTAATATCTGTTATATAAAGTCGTTGCAGGGATCCGTAGGTGAATTATTTCCTACCCACAATTCTACCGTCATTTTAGTTTGGTACAACCAATGGTGAAAGGTCGTCTTTACAGTTGCAATATCATGTTATATATTTGTTTGTGACAATTTAAGTGCTGTGCACGGCCAAGGGAACCTTAGCAGAACCGATGAAGTGAGTTCAGGCTTAAGTGGCAGTGTTAGAATATTGTTCTTATATATTTTAATATATTTTTTATAGAAAAGGGGGCAAACGAGCTGGAGGCCCACCATAAAGGTGAAGTCACCCACGTGGCTGAGAACCCGCGAGTGCGTTGCCGGCCTTTTAAGAAGTGGTACGCTTTTGTTTTTATTAATACCTTTTTTATCCTAATACCTGTTTCCCACGCGACATAATTCCAATTCTCCAACAATACTTATGACAGTAGTAATAAATACGTTCTAATTTAAAATTGACAAAATCTGTTAACAAAAATTTCAAAAGAATGTACCTCAACACAGGCCAGACCGATTGCGACGCCAGCAATAACTTTGTTCCACTTCTCGTATATCTCCCCGACCTTGGTCGCGCAGCCCGTCGAGTTTGCATCAGCGATCGTACACGTGTCGCCCAGGAGTTGTCCAGTCACACCCAGCTTGGAGCAACAAGTCTTTGGCACAAGGAACGCGTAATCAGCCGCGCTGTATTTACCGCAGCATTCCAACTGAAAATCGTATATAAAGGTATGTAACATACTGAACAATACACACTCTTAATAAAGTCGCGTCGGGCTCTGGGACTCGCTTAATCAATGAGAACGAAAACTTTATTCTGTTAACTTAACTTTTACTCGTTCTTCACTCGAAATAAGTCACTTTGTCATAATGTAATCTGTGGTGTTGTGCTGTAGGGGTTAGAGAAATAAAATAATGATATTACCTGTTGCTCGAGGTTATTAAACACGGACTTTGAGGCAGCATCACTTTTGGACTTTTCGAATAGCGTGTCCACTGATTTGACCAGAGCTTCCTTCAGGTTCTGCTGGTAGGCGAACATGAGGACGCCCAGTGCGACTTGTACGATGATGATGACCAGGAGGAATACGGCGTACTGGAATTATAATTATTGGTATTATTCTTCGTGTTTAGACAACGACCTATCACATATACGTGAAGTTTTGCGGTAAATGTAATTGTGAAAAACATCGCGACGCTGGTAACAGCGTCTATCCGTCGTCCACGTTTTATAAGGCGTTTTGTAGCGAACATATAAGACCTCTTTCGACATTCTGAATTCGAATCTGTAATATAAATTATAAAAACTCTTTTGTACCAATAAATTTCGTATGTTGTGTTTATTAAAATTAAGAAACCAATGTCCCAGTATCCAGAACTTAGACACTTTTACATTTCCTACCACGCACCACCACGTTATGGAACAAGCTGCCCGCCACGGTATTTTCGAACCACTACGACTTAGGGTCCTTCAAGAAAAAAGCGTACAAATCCCTAAAAGGCCGGCAACGCACTTATGAGCTCCCAGCCACATGAGTGTCCATGGGCGGCGACTTCACTTTTATGGTGGGCCTCCTGCTCGTTTGCCCCCTCTTCTATAAAAAAAAATAATAAAAAACACTGACATATTTGACTCTAGGTGGAGGCATTGGACGCATTTAATTTACATGGACAATCTCCCAATATTCAAAGACTAAATTCCTATTTAATTTAAGATATTTTGGGTTTTTTTTTAATGAAAATTGATTTCTAAACATTGATACAAGTTTTATGCAAACAATTGAATATCACTGATGGAATTCACAAACAGAAAAGTGGAACGAAAGTCACTTTCCAGTTGTGTGTGCTTTGTTTGATTAACAATTAGATTCTATCCATACTATTGTTAGGTGATATTCGTGAATTGACTTCCACTTATAATAAACAAAATACTAAAATGACGTTATAAACAGATCAATTGAGAACTCTTTCAAGTGAAAGGTCGGTGTTATGGTTTCAAGTCGAGAATTGTGAAATTTGTATAACATTTGGAGACATATTAATTGTAGAAATATTTGTCCAGGATCCTTTGGTGTATGGACGACAATTTAAAATTGATTAGCCCCGCATTATCAATAAAATATCTTAAAATAGAGTGAACAATTGTAGAAAATGAACATCCCAGTTGATGTTACTCAATCAGACAAAATGTATTATTTTCTCTTGTAGATCAAAATATTAATAAAAACCTTTGGTATTTTAATAATTGTTTATTGATACTGACCGTAACGACCATACAGTGACTCTCCCTGATCGCTCCACAGCAGCCGAAGAATGCGATCACGAACATGATCGCTCCGACCACGATGAAGACCCATGGTGCGACGGTAATGTGACCTTCGAGCTCGCTCTTAAAGGCAGTCCAGTTCAGCAGCACCGCAACACCGATGCCGACTACTGCGAGTCCGAGGAGCTGAAATAATTTTTAAATTAGATTTTTATATAATAAAAATGCGAAGACAGAATTAGCGTAGTGATTAAACGTGCGGTCTTGAAGTAGCTCTACAAACAATCGATTCTATAGTGTAAAAAAGAATTATTCACTCGAACGTAGAATGTAATCTCGCGTTTGGCAAAAGTGTACGCTTAGGTCAAACGATTAGGTCACTTAGGTCTATAAATACAAATGTTCTAAGGCAGGGCCTTCTTAATTTTTTGTCATTCACAATTGAGAGTTTCTTGACGACCCCATACAAATATAAAGGAAAATTAAATTAATATTGTTTGATGATTTATTTATTAGGTAACAATATGCATATACATATAAAAATATATAGTTTTGGAATTCGTTATGAACCATACAAAAATCTGTATAAAAAATTATAAAATCGTTTATATAAATGTTTGACATTAAAAAAAAACCCTGTTCTAAGGCCTTTGTTGGCTGATACTAAGCTTCACGTCCTAAGGACGATTCCCGACATGGTCGACATAAGCTTATTTGTTTAATTAAAAAAGCCTATATTATATGTTGTTTATCATCGTGTTCACCCAAATCGCTTACCATGGGGCTAACCATGTGTACATGCGCCCTGATATTAAAAGTTAGAATATATAATTCTAGCAACTAGGAAATTAGTATCTATGACCCATCAGAGTGTTGATAGCGTGACCGCATGTATAATTAAATTGTAATTATCTGTGATTATTATGTGAATCAATAAAAACATACAAGAGGCGTTCGTCAAAATGTGGACGTTCAGAAGTCTCCCAACAGTGTTTGGTCAATATCCAAACATCGAACAATCTGTGTGAATTCGTGTGCCCTAACATCGATGATCGTTTAGATATTTAGAGCTTTTAATAGTCGAAGCATCACATATATTAATAGTTGTGACAAGACAGCTTATATTGACATTCTCACCCATGCGTCACATTGCGCAAGAGAGCACAGATGGCGGGATATTGGGGTCAAACGAGTTTATTTCATTAGAGCTTTCACTTCCAACGTAATCTTGTGTTACTATACATTTCCCCTTTACCTGTTCTCCTCTACCTACACTTGGAAATCATCAATTTGACAAACCACTCTTTTTGCTAATTACAAATTTTGTGACTCGACATTAAATCGATATGCATACCAGAGTCTTACAGATGTTTTCAACCGTTCGCACATATTCTTAGAATTCCTAGACTATTAAATGGGTCTAACACCAGTATAATGTGACACGCATGTGTTGTATACAAGTCTTTAGATTGAGTAGTATTTCCAACGATTACTTGTTTTAAGGATGTACTAGTGATAGTTAAATTATTTTGCTTTTTTGGGGTTTGAATAAAAATAGGTTTATCGTGACTCTTTGCATTTATAAAATTTAGATAAAAAAAATCAAAGCAGAATCTGCATCCTCCCAGTATGCAGATAATGCCGACAATTCACTCGTTATGTCCTGATAACAGTGTCATGAGTTCATTGAAGTAGGTTAGTGGGTGGTGTTTAACTTGAAAGTAACAAACAACATTCATTTAACACTATTACATAAGCACACTTCGAATAACGCATGGTAATGGGACCAAGAAAATAATCTTAACATTTTAAAGATTTATTTAAATCTCTATAATTTGTGGTTCGTATATGGCAGATGTATTCCACAGATATATTTATTAAACTATACATAACGAATTGGTGTTTGTAACCAATTTACTGGTAATCAAATGACATACCGTCATTAATCACTCATGACATTTAGTCATAATAGCTAATTGTACCTATGAAGTCATAAAGCTGATGAATTTATTACTAACTGCTAATTTTAAGCTATCATTATTAAAGCTATCTATGAAAATTTCCTTATCAAAATATTTACATTGACAAGAATCAAAGAGCATATTGCGTATTTAAAAATATAATTTAGTGGGTTTTTACTGTCTGTTTGATACAAGTAGTGAGCATTGCTGCTTAATCAAAAATATCTTTATATATGTATATATCAAGATTTTATAATTTTGGTACGCTTATGAATCAACAAATATAAACAAAATCTTAAAAAAAATGTTTATTCTACATTAACTGCCAGTTCCAAACCAAGGTAGGAGAGGGGACGAGAAGAACTGGCAAGAAAATATCCGCCACTCATGCATTCTTATAAAAAAATGCTCAAGAATAAATACATTTTGCCTACAGTGCCTATAGAAAATCATATCAGCATAAGAACAGTGATTTCTTTGTTCCTAACCGTCAAATGCTCTGCTATCTGGGAGTTAAACAGACGAAGCATTTCATTCGTTTTTTAGAAAAAACCATCGCTTTTGCTTATAGCACAGTATTTCGTACGATTTTGATTGGCCAACAGCATCTTAACACGCGTAGGTGTGCGATACGACACGTCATTGTGTTACGTCATTTGTCAATCGAACGAAACGTTCCATCAGAAATAATTTTACAACTCGACCGACATAATTTTTCATACAATTTTGATCATTGATCAACATTCAACAATATCATGTGTTATTTTATCTCGTTAACACGAGGTGAACGATCGTAGTAAATGCCAGGTACCTAACGTATAAATAGAGTTTGCGAAATCTACCGAATCTAAAATAATCGTGCGCCGGCGCATCGACGGCTTGTAGATGAGATTAAAATGTTTTCGAGTGATCTCGCTATTTAAAAGTAGTTATTATATTGTCTTGAGTGATT
The DNA here is from genome assembly GCA_951799465.1 of Leptophobia aripa. Lineage (NCBI taxonomy): Eukaryota > Metazoa > Arthropoda > Insecta > Lepidoptera > Pieridae > Leptophobia > Leptophobia aripa. The sequence goes on along the minus strand of OX637266.1, from coordinate 7,145,221 downwards.
TTGTCCCTTATTTTACTACTATTAGGGTAGTTGAAGTAAAGATCTAAAAGACGAAAATACTTCCTGTATACGGTAATGGTCAAAACTTATGCGGCCTTGTTATAATGCAAAGGATGAGCGAGTGCTCTGTCGCCACGTGGATATAATACACAACGCTAACAAAGCATTGTAAATGTGACGTCATCCTTTCTCAAAAATTTAAGAATACCCAACCAAAGCATATTCTATTTGCGTTATTAAAGCGTAAACGAAATTCGTAAAGAGCGCGTAAAAACTAAAGATCGTACGGCCTCGACATGCTTACTAAGCCATGAAAAAGTTATGACTCACAAAAAGTTATTTAAACACAATTTTAAGAAACATTGAACAATCCTTTTGTTTATTCAATTGGTTTCAAGACACGTTAACCATCTCTTCCGCTGTGCATATTTAAAAAAAAAACTAAAAACAAATAACCTTCAGTTAGTAGAACATTAATAATGGTGTAATACTAAGAGTATTTTAGAGCATATTTCAGTATGCTCTGTCTAAAGTTAGAGCCAGTTTAAAATTATACCAACCATTTTTTCTTCTAAGAGAGCTATATTTTCAAACTGGCTAACTATAGATTCGAAAGGTCAAAATACTCAAACGAGCAGCACAAAGTAAATACTGGGAACAATATTTTCTTGTCTCTATTTAAACATCACATCTTATAAGTAACTAGAGTTTAGAGACTAGACGTCTAGACGAGCTAAGACATGTCATGAATTCGTTTCTTACATATTAGATATAGACTTAATAGTCATTTAAAGGTTTAAAATAATTAGAAATTTGCCAAACTCCAATTATTATTAGCTCTAAATGGAAAATTTTTCGGTTGCACAAACAGAAGAGCCTTAAAAAGTACAGTTCAAAATGAAAACCATTATACACTACATCACACTACTTGTTAATATCTATGTATGTAATACAGTGTTTTTTATTGTCTGTTCTGGCCTAGACAGGAATTTATTCAAAAAATAGAACGATGTTTATACCCTTGTCACAAAGAATAGCGCCCATAAAGAATTGCATAATCAACATTAGGACGGTAGAGGTCAATTCAAACGTCATCAATTAACCCTCATTAGGTATAATTGTGGCGATGCACTAACAGTTTTGTTCACAACTCTATAACATTTTCACCCTTTTTTTTGTTGTTTTATATCGAAGGTGGAAATACATTTCCGCATTCGCTGGTCCCAAAGGATAAGGGATATGTGGGACTCAACCCACGCTGGTCTCTCTGCTTTTCAGAGACGATGTGGGCAATACCCACTAAAACCACCTCAGGTAAAGGCCGCATTGAAAGCAAGCATCTCGCACTCAACCAGGCAATTACAATTTCACAAAAAAAAATCGGTATATTTACGTTAACAGTGAGTTTTGCTTTAGTATGCTTAAATTGTTGTAGCTGACAGTACTATTAATATTAAAATTGCTAGAATTTCCAGATAAATGATTTAACTAACAGAATATCAGTTATACGCGCGATCCCTAACATTATTTTACGCGTACAGACACTGATCTGATGTTGTTCAATCACAAGTATACAAAATAATTTCAAGTATACAGTTCACACCTGACAATTCGAGCTGTAACCAGGAATTGCTGATCGTCAATTGTTTCCTTTGTCAGATCGTTTTAGCTTCTCGGTTGGCATCATCAGTTTCATTTTCTGAATTGCATTTGCATTTTTCATATTGTTATCATCGTTCACAAATATTAACCCAAATTACTTATACACTTAATAATAAATATTACGTACGACAATTACGTGTATAATGCGTAATACACATTAAAAAAAAATACCATACTTATAAAAGAACAGTGGAACATTACTTTAAAATAAAATACTAAGACAAACAAACTTATTTACGATAAATTAACAACCTCTAGTCAAGTGGATCCTAAATCTTATCACTTCGACACAGAAAATTTTTCAAACATTTCCATAATACAAAGGAAACATACAATTAACACTGAAAAATGCACTAAAATATAGTTATTAGTTTTTTTTTTGACATAGTGTGAATGTGAGTCCACGTTAAATAAAAGTCAAAGTCTATAAAAAGCGTCAGTCACAGGTAGCGGCCATAAAACCTTTATTACAGCGTTCGTTCACCTCTCCTTCCGACCTACTTTTATACATTCAAATGTGATCCAGAGCGCGCCTTGATTTAATGAGATCCGAGTTAAAAGCTCTAATGAGGACTAAATGCTCGGGGTATATATTTAATCTTTATACACGCGGTAATACAAATAATATATGTGTGTATATAATAATATAAGAAAAACATAAAAGCTACAAGATCAAAGCTGTGACTGATCTTGAAAACGTATACGTCGAAAGAATTCTCATTAAACGTTGATGGACGCGCAAAGTTCATTGTCCGTTTGACAATAGACGAAGGGCCTCCTACTCTACTTATGCGTCGAAGGCGTTGTCAGCAAAACTTGCAATATTTTATAAGTCGTACTGTATTCACAGTAGATTTACTGTATCTCTTATAAATATATACAATCCGCATAGAAGAAAATAATATTATACTGTGACAAAATAAGCCCCAGATAAACATATTATATTATATATAATTTATAATTTTAAATACTCGTTGTTACATGCCCACATTAGATATAAGTATAATTATAATTAGTTATAAGTCTTTATTGTTTATTCCCCACAGACAACCACTACCACAAATTCTATCCTTTAAATACGTTATCCTTTCCACTCCACGAGCATTCCTGATCCAACTTCCAAAGACATACATTGTAAATACTATTAAGAACAAACCAAATAAAGTGTTTTTGTAAAAACTCTCAAGTGTTGTCACTGCCCGTAACATCGTCAACAGAACGAGATAAGATTTCGTCGGTTAAACATTTTAAAATGTATGCTACATTGGTAGCAGCTATTTACCGATTAATAACGGTTATTTTTTATTGTCTTTATATAATATTTCTATTGACCCATTCGCTGGTGCATGGTATTGTTGCTGATCTTTACAACCGTTATTTAGGGTGACCTAAAACTAAAAACGCGGAGCCTCTGGTAGAATGCAAACGCGACCCCAGTAGTCTCCAGATGCGGAATCGTGGGTTACACCCGAGGAGTGTTTGAGTGGGTATGGTTCTTCTCGTCCGCTCTACGCCTTTGATTTGAGAACTGGCAGTCAATTTAGTCTATGTTTTTATAAGTTTTTGTTTTTATTTTAATTTTTTATATACATAAATGTACCATATTTACCTATGTAAATAAATATATTTTTGGTTTTTCAACAGTTTAATAACGTAAACCATAGATATTGAAGTAAAACGTGACGCCTTCTTCTATCTAAAGATACATCCTTACATAAATTATTTTGTATTGTTGAATCAGGAAGTTATGCCATATAAAGCGGTCACGTCGGTCTTATATGATATATCATAGCATTATACGTGACATTGTCATATAGGTACCATTTACTTCTGCAGTTAAAAGAGATATAAGCTGGCGACTGTCTGTAGACAAAACAGTTATTAGAGACGTTGAAATACTTCGTTATATAAACATATAATCATATCGGATTAAATATCACAATGCAGGTAATTAACCAAGATGCTGATAGCGACAACTCGCGATTTAACTAAAGCAAACTACAGTGTAAACTCTTATATCACGACACTGAAGGGAGTGCGAATTGTATGGCGTTATAGACAGTGATCGTGAATTGGAAAGAAAAATCATTAAATGGAATACAATGGACATAGTTGTCCTTATGTGACTTCGAGCGACCTGAGCTTACACTCTATTAAAATTGCGTACCTACTTTATACCAGTAAATAACCAGTATATTTTACTTACACACAAAACCACAACAGTGCACATATGACTTTCATTTAATTTAATTGTCTATAGTTAGAGTAGTGTTTCCTTCTCTGTACAGACATATATATAAGTGAAATTTTATATATAAGAAAAATATTCCATAATTGGTCATAACTAATACATAAATATGTATGCCATAAATTAGATAGGGCGTTTATTATCTTATATAGTAAATATAAACCCAGAGATCAGGCAAATGGCGCCGATATGTCGCTACCTATGGCTTAGTTGACTTCATCGCCCTACTGGAACGATACGTCTAGGAAGGGTGTTTTTATGGTATACTACTTATACACTGCCACTCCTTTAAATCGGATATATACAAAGATTTTAAATATATATATATATGTGTTCAGACAATACACACATCTGATAAAAAAAAAACACTTATCTCAATTAGTTCACAATCTCATTATAAAACAAGTACATGCATACATGTTTACCATTTGTAAACATGTATGCATTACAAAAATGTATTGTGAATACAAGGTTACGAAAGGTTGGTGTAAATGTATATCCATCCGGCTTATGCCGAAATCGTTCGACTATCCTATAACATAAACCCATTTATATGTTATCCAGTGTAAACCTTTAAATATATATCGCATAATATACCACTTCTGTAAAAGTAAGTTGAGGGAGTGGTTACATAAAAGCTACCAAGATATGCAAAGCTTACTTAAAGTCATGTATTAATATTTTATATTAACGCACGCACACATACACACACAATAGTAACTGGTACTGGTGCTTGTTCTTTTTGTGTTTATTTATTTAAGAGAGAGTAATCTCCAAAAAACAAGTAGACTGCTAACTAAAGGAAGGCACTATCCTGGTATACTCAAAAAGCAATAAATATATTTGTTTTATAAACAAAATCAATCCATCAAAATTTGGTTTCAGTTCTCGGTATATTGTGATGAAAAGGAATCTAAACTCCAGCTATAACCAAGTATGCTTGTCAGCCGAAGATTTCACGGCATTTAAAATTATTTTTCGTACTGTATTTAACATTTAAACGTTACATAACTTGTATGTGTAACCAATCGGTCAATTGAGTAAGCGAACTCAATTTTTAATGCCGCGGATTGTTCCAGCGACTTGCGATAACACATGCACAGAATTGCAATAACCCATAAGCTTTTACGACTGATTTAAGACGTATGCACCATACTTAATAGTAAATACCTTATCTCAAGTTCCATATAAAAATAATTACGATGTCAAGTCAAATATAATGTATTCTTGTAACGTTAATACCTACATACGCTGATAAAGAATGAGAACACACGTTAATATATGCCTTGACAACTGTGAGTAGTGAAAAAATTGACAAGAACATAACAAAACACCAGTCGTGACAATACATATGACAGGTACTTGCACTGGTAATAGAACTGGTAATAATTACATCATTTATAATCCACAACCGTAAGGGTGACGACAGTATTGTGTCAATACTTTATATTTAAAAGCCCCAATAGACATTACCTACCACTACAGACAAGTGACAACACGACCGTGTTACATGCCCACATTAGATATAAGCATAATTATAATTAGATATAAGTCTTTATTGTTTATTCCTCACAGACAACCCCTACCCCCTACCACAAATTCTATCCTTTAATTACGTTATCCTTTCCAATCCACAAGCATTCCTGATCCAACTTCCAAAGACATACATTGTAAATACTATTAACAACAGACCTAATAGTGTTTTTGTAAAAACTCTCAAGTGTTGTCACTGCCCGTAACAACCGCATTAATAATGAGAGGTCATATTAAAAAAAAACTACCACTAAATATTCCAACTTTTGTGGACATTTTCAGAGGATCTTCAACCGTTTCGCATTTTATCATAGCACCACCGCATTTTATCATAGCCACCCTCGACAAAAAGGAGGTGTGATAAATTGCAGATTAATAAAAAAAAGGCTTGTCTCCCATTGATATCAATGATGGACTAGAGATCGTGATGTAGACGTAAAATCGGCGCCAACTTGGCGACTTATGGCGGATGATGTCATACTTTAACTACGTGGATTTGAATTAGTTACCGAAGCAAACATCCGTTGTTTCATTGATTCTTATGAGATTAATATTTTTTTTATAATCAACATAAATACTTAAATGAAATAATTGTTATCTTACAATCATTGTTGTAATTACTTCTAACTAGCTATCACGCGTTATGTATAATTAATAGCACGTAATTAATAAATAATGAATGAATGATATTATGCATATATAAAACCATAACTGAAATCAAAAACCAATTGCTTGCTTATAAGATTATAAAGGAAAATGAAAAACACATTTCGGCACGTTACACAATTGTCTGAGCTGCCTTTTAATCAAAATTTACTTAATAATTTCAGGGTCTATTCGACCTCGCTTATATGACCAGTAAGACATTTATAGCTATGACAAGATAATGCTCGGTAGCAATTTGTTAACGTTTTACGTTTACACTGACCTCACTAGCTAATAAAGTTTAGATACACTTTTGCGCCACTATTCTAAGCATTATACTCATTTAACACTGCTTTAGGCTTTAACCTGATAGAAATTTAAAAAAAATTTCGGTATCCCAGAGCAAGAAACCGATAATTGGTGCATTTATAGTGTTGTTCAACTCTTTTATAAATTAGTTATATGTTTTTGTATGTTAAGATAAGTACTGATTTTTTATGTGGAAAAAACAAAACACTTTCATATATAACATTAACTTATTTTTCCTTAACATTTTTTAAAAATACTATTGAAATATATTTCTATGGAAAACGGATGTGTAAACTAACATTCTCAATACACATTTAAAATAGACGTGTATAGAATACGGAAAGTGGAAAGTAAAATGTAACATCGGAAATTCTATGGGAATTCGTTCTTTTGTTTTCGAACTTAAATACCGTTAAAAATTCAAAATGGCCGCCAAACTTTCGTTTAAACGTTACACGGACAGAAATTTTACCATGAATGCTTAGATGTCGAAGATTGAAATCTTTTATATTAGAGCTGAAAATCGTTTTCACCGATAACATTTTCTAATTGCTCCCTTAGAGACAAGATAGATGTTACAAAATCGCATAAAAAGCGGTTCCAACAGGTTTTGTAATACAAAACAATCTTTACATATACTAGTTTTCTACACAAGCCATCGTAATGGATGTATTTGAAGCAACTTGGGAAAAATATTAATGTCAATAAAAAGAAATTTACAGATTGAATTTACATAATATATAAAACGACATATTTTCATCCGTAGATTACATTTGTACGCAAATATACGTTGGAGGTTTTCAATTGGGTCAAGGAATATCCCAAGGAGAACATCTCATACGTGATTCAGTTCAAGGCAGCTGGATTTCCCCTTACTTTAAGGACGAGCAATGACAAGGCAACGTAATTAAAGTTGCAAACAATGAGTGGATCTACGAACGTGATTCAAATGAGTAATTAATTACTTATATTATTACAATTTAATCATTTTTACAATTAAGTATTTTATATTCCCTCTCTTAACAGTTAATCACATCTCTATCAATTACCATTTTCTGATTACCTACATTATATATAATTTTAAATAAACACATACGTGTTTAAACAAATTAACAATGTTGTTTAAATACTAATAATAACTTAAGCTGCGATAAAAACTGTAAAGGCCACATAACATTAAATATTCCACGAAACGCACCTGTTGAGAACGAAGGGAGTAAGTCACGCACGGATAATCGAATTTTTATGAGGATATGAACAAATTTCATATCCCGAGGCCAGTAAATTAAATAGCCAGTGTTGCAATGTATAATACGTAGTCCTTCATAGTTCGAATCATGGTAAAAACAAGTTATAAACTTGTAACAGAAAAACCAACGTCACATAAAAACACATTCGCTAAGAAATACATTTTTTTATAGTGTATGCATGGACGTTCGTGGCAATGGTAAAAGGATGTTTTTAACATTTAGATCTGTGATTCTTGCCTACGCTGTGGAGTACCCAAATCCTCTAATCTAATATTAACTAACCAAAAGTGGAAGTTGACAATGAATATGACAGATGAAATGTAAGAAACGGACTACTTTAGTCGTGGTGACGAATTAATAATACCGAAAACGAAGTCATTAGATAAAGTGATAATTTCTGTGAATGTTAATTCTAACATTAATTATACATTAAGAACTTAATTTTTCATTAATCATTCTTAATGGTAATAAATAAATTATTGGTCAAACGTCTCTAAATTTATATAACTCTAGTTATGAATAACAAAACTGTTTGGTCTACCAAACAGTTTGGTCTACCAAACAGTTTTGTTGTGTGTAAGATGGAATTGGTACTGATCTCGACCTAGAAGGAAATGTGATAGGTATTCATTCCTCTTTTAAAAATAGTTTCACTTACTATCAGTTGAAGAGATTTTCGATTAGGCAGGCTAAACTGATCGATGTTATACTAATAAATCACGTACAATTTTTTTAAATGCATTAGGTCACGCTTTATAAATTCTTAAAGTGTACGCTTGTTCATATTTTTTATTGAGTGACGCGCTTTATGACGTCACCATTGAATCATCATAATGGCCAGTATTAAAAGAAACTACATACTAGAATCATAAGTAGACATTCCTTAATCTAATGATTCAAACAAGTTTTAAAGCTAGGTTAACTCTAGCAAGTTAATCAAACTTTTTACGTTTAAGTTAAGTAACACGGCGTACGATTAAGAGGATATTTTTTAAGGAGATAATAATGGGTTTCTTATATGAATAACATCTAGCAGCTCTATTACTCTTATTAATTGAATATGCTAACTATTGAATATATAACACTTTGTATTATAATAAAAAATAATTAACCTAATGCTTTAAAAGTATACTTAAAATATCCTACTAACTAACCTCTTCGAAGGTTGGTCTACCTACTTTAAATTACTACTTCACTGAACCTAAATTACCAAACTTGAATTGTTTTCATGTATATACAAGGTTAATATGGACGGCATTATGTTTCTTTCTTTTGGATTAAAGGTCTTTAATATATTTTGTTCAAGTCCACAAAAAGTTTACATACCAACTTAAGTATTTCAACACTAACGTATATATAAGCTAAAAGAAACCCGTGACAGTAATAGCTAGACCATAGGGCCACGTACCAATGGGTTTCACTGTTGGCTGACCACGACCATTTAAACAAAATAAAACCGGTTCTCCCGCCCTTTGTGACTATAACATTAAAACTCACCGCTACAACTAGATTGAAGAAGAAGAGTACATATTTCGCAAAACTTGTTCCACACCCCATTATGAACGCACTTCTAACACAAAACTACACAATTTAAGGTCACACACAATTTTGTTTACGAACCCACAAAAGTACACCGACTACACGAGACGACGAGCGCGACTAAACGAAAAATATAAAATAAACGGCAGCCATTGGCCAGTGTTGCCAATTTATTAATATTAAGTTACCCATCACTGTCAAAAATAAAAATTCCTTCAAACAGTATGATATATAATATGATGACAGAGTTTTTATTTTGTCACGTTTACATTAATTTTAAAATAAACTTTGTGAAATAAAATAATAAAGTATTCATAATTTACATATGGCTTTTACTACAGTAAAAAGTCTTATATTTGCAGTTGTTGTAAGTTATTTTTATACCACAATTATATTATGACCGTTTGAAGTTATATCGAACTATATAAATAATATTGTACTCATAATTTGAATACATTATAGTAGTGGAATTTTGAGAAAACTTTTTAATAATTTACCAGACGCTTTTTAATGGTAAACTCACATGGCAACACTGTAAAAAGCGATAGTCTGCTATCGCGATGGCGACGACGGACGGCTCCGGTGTCTCCCCCCTCGGCCCGCGCGCTCATGAAACACGAATCGTGACCCCTCATTCAATTTATTTATCATCTCGCTTATACTTATGGTAAAAGGACGACACTGTCTTACTTTCGTCTCTTATCTAGACAAAGAATCGTTTGGAATGCAATATTCTTAATTGCTCAGACAAAATTAGAAGATATCTGGTTGAGTTCGATACCACACAATTAAAACAAATGCCTGCTATCTTCAACTTCTACCTTTAGTTATGTTAGAGAAAGAAGAGAGAAATACCCATATATTTAAATAAATTAAAGCTATAGGTGTGTTTTTGCTTTAAAGAACGCAATACCATGTGTCATTTATATTAAAATTATTATTGTCCCAACAAATAACGGTACCTTGGCCACGGCATTTTGCTGCTAACTAATAGATAATAGAGACACATGCATGGCTCTTTAAAGGTACAAACTTTCAATTCACTTTCTAGTTAAACTTGGATCGGTAACCAATACTATAGAACTTGATTTGTTGTAGAAAGTTGTGGTAAGGTAATTATGACCTGTGGTATTTTATACCATTGGTTTATATTTTTATCTCTGGAATCGTAAGTTTATTTGAATTGAATAACGTTATTTTTGATAATAATAAATCAGTGTTGAAGATTGTTTATTCAAAGCGTGCTATGTATAATTAGGAATAACTTGTTCTGTTTGTGTAAATATATAACAAAATATATGTGCATAACGTAGTTTCAATGAAATACTGATTAACTGGTGGAATATAGGTAATATTGACATACAAAATGGCTTACCGTTTATGTTTATTTTATTGTAAATAACATTCGAAAATACAAAGCACACAACCACAATGATACTAATGAACTAAGAAGTATAAAAACTTAATTAGCTTAATTAAAGCAACACATTAGTACTCTAGTTTTACATAAAATACCCAATAAAGATATAAAATGGTACTATATAGAAATACATGTAAAACCCTAGTACTCAAACGAAAAACTTAAAAATTACTTCAATTTGGACGAGAAATATTTTAAAATTTGGCATCAGAGAATTATAATTCATTATTGATTAAAATCAAATTAGTATTGTAAGTCTGTCAACTAAATTTTAAACACAAAAAAAGACTTTGGTTAAAACAATTTAGCATTAATGAATGTTTTTTTTTTAATTAGGAACTTTTACTGGTTTGTCTTTTTCACTAAATCATAATAATTAGTCTTATACTCGAGCCACGAACGCCGTTCAATTGAGTTTGGACTAAACAAGCTTATTACAGGTCTTGGCACGTAACCTGGCCATTTCCATAGAGAAAGTTTGCAAACGTAGGTACGGTTAACAAGAAAAGACCTAGACCAAGTTTTCATTTCATCTAACAACTTAAAGCTTTTGCTGTAGACGTAGGCCCTGTATTATTACTTACATCTCAAATTGAAACCTGTCAAAAATGTCCATAGATTAGTCTGTACGTGCTAATATTGTTAGAACGAATGTAAGCCCGGGGTTCGATTATCGGCTTTTGTCAGGTGTGTCCGAATAATATTGGTAGAATGATGGTACTTAAGCCAACAATCCAACTTAATACTGACGGCCATTTGAGGTTGTTTTGTATGTCTATAAATGACATATTTCATTTTCATAGGTATGCAACGGTGGTATGCAATAGATTACAGAGTATACAGAGCGTTAATACTTCGGCAATGTATGTGCAGGGGCGGTGGGAGATGCTAATAGAGAGTCATCTGGTGCAGCAAAAGTGGCTTCCCTGGCAATTGTCGAGTTTCGTATGGACGCACGCCGTTTCTCCTTGATAGCGTGAGCCAGGAAAAAGGTGCAGAATATCCCGGTACTCTGAAACAAAATTATCGATTAATATATACAAAACAAAAGCCAAATGAGGCAACAATGTGCATCCAACAGCCATACATACTTAGGTAGATCTAGTTGGAGCATGAGACAACGCTCAAGCGGAGATTGTTATTTGAGACAAAGAAGACGACCATATTCTGATGGTACCTACGCGTGCTCTTTTCAATCAAGTGGGCCCTAATCGGTGGCATAGTATCTATATGAACTTGTGTAAAAAAGGTTAGCAAACTGTAAAATATACTTGTTGTTAACAGTAACTAGACGCTATATTATTTATAAAAATCTGGCCTAAAATTATTATATAAACAGCAGTTGAAGCACAGACCCTGTTGTGTTCTTAAACAAAATAATCTCTATAAGGATGATTGTTCTTACTTTGGTACAACGTAATCATTCTAAGGGGCCATTGTTCTAATAATTATGTCTGAGTCACATCTCTGTGTACTTTGTATCACAATTCATGATAAATATTTTTTCAAAGATTTTTCCTAGCAATAAAAGAGTAAACACGTCTGCGTTCGACCTATTAAAACACTTAAGCTTCGAGAATAAATAAATAGTTTCTGATGATGTTAAATTAATGGCTAAAAGCTAACATAGCCACGGTATTTCTATAACAATTGCTGAACAGATTTGAAGCGATCTTAATAAGTTTTATTTAAATGTGTAAGTCAAATGAGATATATGTCAATTGTCAACGGTAATTATAACTGTGTTTTCAATGTTATAAATATCATATATCATACAAATCTAAATAATACAATCTTGACGTCGGGATAACAGCTATGCCTTGTTTCTAACACATATTTAATACTTATATGACCCACTCGTATTACATAACCGCATAATAGTAGGATCAGCACGACCTCGTTTCCCCTGCGTATCTCCAATTTAAACAACCGATATGCAGCTGTCTCATTCTAATGTACCAATTGTGAGTGAGACGGCCGGTGTAATCACGTAGGTTAATTTGCTCCCACGCAGGTGCTCGTAGCAAATATCTAATGATCGGTGATGCACATCCTCATATCATATTATTGTTTTAATAGATGAACCTTTTATGGGAGTGTCTGTTTAAAAAAAATACTTTCCGGCTGAGTTGCCTTGTTTCTGTAATCGTGATTAGGTACAATGTATTATGCGAGCGTAGAAGATATACGTCACACACAATTATAGATGTCATTAGCTGATTAGTAGCTGATCCCGACAAACGTGGTTTTGCCAAAAAAAAATGTCTCTAAAAATCAAATTTCAGGAGAATCGGTCAACCCGTTTCGGAGGAGTAAGGGAACGAAAATTGTGACACGAGAATTTTATATAATATTAGATTTCAATTCAACTTTGCAACGGTGAATTGGAAAACGCCTTTAAGAAAAGAGTACACTTTATTTCTTCACAACAACAATTTCTGGGTTCTGAACCCAAAACACTCATGTGAACATGAGGTGTGTCGATCAGCGAAAATACATACTACATCTATATAATATATAACAATACGTTACAATTCTTAATAGGCACGATTTACGACTTCTTCAACATTATATAATTAATATTACATAAGATTCACACTATATACTATAGATCACATATATGTTAGACATAATTTTATGGATTTATACAGGTTCATATAGGTTTTTAAATGACGTGGTCAGAAGTGCGTAGATGCGGGGTCTTAAAGATACAATGTGCGTCATGTTTTAATAACCGAACTTTGTGGATCCAGTTTTCCTGGTATTCCCAAAGCACGGCTTTAAGAAACGCTGCTCATTCACCCCTTACTCACTCGCATTTTGTAATCGGGAACTTAAAAACCCATTTTTTTATTATATCGATTTAAAGTAATGTCGGTGAGTTTCTTGTCTTCATGTCCTCTCTACGCATTGGATTTGGAAACTGGTAGAGAAATGTTATTTTAAAGTGATTATTTTAATTGCACCTCCTCATATTGCAACTAAGTAGAACGGAGTATTTTAAAAAAAACACTTCAATTAAATTAAGTATAAAAGTTATTAACACATTAATGATGCTTTTGATATGTCACGTTATATAATTTATTAACACGTAAATTACACGTAAAGGTGTGTTTAGTTTTAAAATAACGTAACACACTTAAAATAACAATTTGGCGTGAGTATTAGATATTAAAATAAAACTTTTATAACTTATTTACACATATATATATATATATATATAGCCATTCAATGGTTTTTTGTTGTAATGTACGTCTATCACATACATATGATATGTAAATGTATGTCTTTGTATAACCATTTTCTCGTGTTATGTTTTAATCTGTTTTGTATCATTCAAATAAACAAAATAGACTGATTTTCGTGTCAACGCGCGAGACATTATGAATTTTTTTTTACCTACAAGGAAAACCGTCTTAACGAAGTACAGATAGACCTTGATGCCATAATTATCGCAAGACAAGATGGTTAAGGCCAACGCATGTATGGTAGAGTGAGGTCACTACTCACTGTGCACATTATGTCATTGTTTTTGACTTTCCTTAATCATGTGGAAATACGTGACACATACACAGTACGTAATTGTCTCGTGCGTACGTATTTGTCGCAGACGAAATCGCATAGATAGAGAAAAAAAGCGAAAGTCATTTTATTTTATCTACACCAGGTACTCTATTTATTTATTAAAGCACATCAGCAACACACAAACACGACCAAAACAAAATTACAAAAACATCGAGACCCTTATTAGATATTTAAAGCATTTCTATCTTGGATATATTTGGCCTAAGTAGAAATTCTTTTAAAAAAAAACTAAGACTCAACCTCGCACCCACTCACACAGCAACACTATTGCACACACTTATACGCACACACTTAAATGCTCGTTTTTCACATAATATACTCCACTTGTTCATATGTATATATATATATTTTTTTCTGTTCGTGTTTTTTTGTTATTGTTGTTTCTCATCTTAGATTCTATTTCCGGTTCTATGTTTTAACGTTTATTTGGCTTTATTTTTAATCTATTGTTATTGTGTACTTTTTTTGATAAGCTGTATAGGTTTAAGAAATAAAAAAATAAATAAAATAAAAGAGGAAAGCTTTACAAAATATATAATAGACAATACGCGGACCACTTTATCGGATTTTTTTCTATACTATAATCAATTCTTCCGAAACAGAATCATAAGAATTATACTACACGCAATAATTACCGCGAATTTTGAGTCTTAACACATTCCAAGGTTGGTGTCGAGGAGGAATGAGAATTAGGCGTTTGCTTAGTATGACGTTTAACTTTCAAGGTCGTCCAGATTCTTGGGCTACACGTCACAGAAATTTCAACTAAGGATCACAGAGTACATTATGTTAGGAGCTTGGAACTTAACGGTCTCGGAATTTAAAAAGTCGTATCGTCACAATTAGCTGAACAATTACGAAATAACGTCAATATAGTGAAAATCAGTGGTGTGGAATGTATTTTTTCACACAAATACTGAGCAGCACCCCATTTTGGCGCACACCCGCGGGCGTTGCAATGTGCAATATATTTATCGTAGTTTATCTTTTAAATTATAAATAAAGCTTATAATATATATATGTATACATTTCTCATGTTTTTTATTGACCTATTGTGTTGTTGTATTTGTCGTGTATGTGTCCAAATAAACGTGTTACTTTATCTCTTTATTTTATTTTTATCGGCCATTAATTTGTGATTTGGCCGACTGTTACAAATAAAAATTGATAATATGTATTTATTTTATACGTTTTATAAGTCGCTAAGATTCATAAGTATTAATATTATTTTACAACGAGGCCACAAATTAACCGCATCGCAGTTAGTAAAAATTCGTGCCACAAACAATAGAACCGCGGTTTTTTTTCGGATCGAAAAGAGTTCGAATACAATTTCATTATCAGAACTACTTTGAACTAAACCTCGTTATCTTAATAGTGCTTCTATAAACAATGGATGCAATAAAAATATTTCTCTCATGGAAACTTGTAAATATTTATTTATGAAACAATCGAGTTTGATGATTAAGCGGACGTTGGCACTCGACACTCGGTTACTGTTTTATCCGATTTAAACATAATTCAACCCAACAACGATATAGTGAAATATTTTTATTTCGTAAAGACACATTTAAGAAAATTTTTGACGTACACAAATATCTTTGATACGACTATGTGGGAAATATATAAATAAATATTCAGTAAGGTACATAAGCCAGTTTTGGAATCGTCTTAAACCTAAATGCCTGTTCTTACGCGACCAAGCTGAGAAGAAGCAAGAAACTGAGCGTGGTTGTTTTTTTTTTGCTCCAAGTTTTTTCATCATGTTTTCTGATAAAGTGTCCTTACCGATATATAAGTTTTGGATAGTGTTTGGAGTTTCCATTCATTGTAATGTTTTTTTTTATATAAATCATGTATATAATCAGATATCAGAGTGTGTGAAGGTTTTTATATTAAATAATCTAGCCAATATATAATGAATCCTTACACCAACCAATACTTATTCGAGGTACTGTAACCCAAATGTATTATATATACTTCCAAATAATCCCGTTTTATCAAGACAGTTCGGGCAAAACACGTATGAATCATTTTTACAAGTTTCCTCATATATAAAAAAAAACATCTATCAAAAGCTACAGGATCTGATATATATATATCTTTAATTATCAATATTTGTCATAAGTTATCTAAAATGTATATAATTGGTTTTGTATAAAAGCCTCATTTATGTTAGATCTTAGATTTTTGCTTTGGTGTTGTTTTTGTAGTTTGTATGGCTACTGCGAGCTTTTTGTTTTCTTCGTGTCTTCGCTGCTGTGCAGCACGATATGGATCATTTCTAACTGGAACTGCGAATGAGTGGAGCTTATCTTTCAATATTCCAACACATGTAACATGGGCCCTTTAAAGCAGCGGTTAAGTACCTCCCACACGTCCTAAGAACATTCCATTTATTTGTCTGTTTAGTTGTGTGTACAAAATTCTTAATAACATTAACGTTAAACACGGATTCAAAATGACAGTTGTCACAACATATCACTATTGTTGCGCATTTTTTAATCTATTCTACATGTATTAATAATATTGTTTATATGACGTCACACACAGGCATACACACCTTTCCGTAACCTTTGAAAATATTTAAGCCTCCCGTTAAATGTATGTTTTGACTTGGGTTTTTTTTAACAATACAGCCCTGTTTTGTTCAGTTTGTTTTTAGTCGCATTGCGTGTGGAAAATGTAAACAATGGATTCAGGTTAATGTGAATACATTTTTTATTCATCATCGCATTTTTAAATCACGTGATCACATTTTAAATTGTCATATCGAACGCAATTCCCTTGAATTGTCTGATCATATTATACAGAAACATCATTTTATATGTATTTGCAACAGTAAATCGGGCATTAAATAAATAATTCATCATCCATTATAAACAGTCCTTAATAAAGTTGGTAGGAGTTTGGTACACAATACCAAAGAATAAGCAGCTGGTGATTTTCTCGCTCATGAATATATAACTAGCGAAATACACTATCTCATATGGACAAAGATATGTATGACTGTCCTTTTCTTGACGTTCCATTTAATTTCTATAAAAAGTTATAGCGACATCTATGACCTGTAGCTACAAACAGAACGATAAACGAATATTTAGAGGACAAAGATCCCTTTAATGTGTCGACAATTGGCTCAGCATCGTGACAATTCAATTCCTGAGTAGCCTTACAATGCTTTGTTATTTTAATTGTCAGTAGCACAATTTTGTATTAATTGTTTATTTTAAAAGAGCAGCTATCGGTTCTTCTCGGTAGATGACTGCCTTCCGAACCGGTGGTAGTGTAAAAATTGACGATTCAAAAGTGTCTTTATAAAGATCTACTTGAATAAAGATATTTTGAGTTTGAGTTTTGAGTTTGAGTTTTGAGTTTGATAACGTCATCGGTCTTAAGTCGCGCTAACGCAGTTCTCTCGACCTCAGCTACAGGTGCCATCAGGCCAGTTAAATTTTTCGACCGTTCGAGTATCCTCCCTTTTCGGTTGGATATACCTTCACTTCTCCAAAAAAAAAAAAGGTATGATACATAATTTGTGTCTAACTCGTATACTTACATTTCATACTCGCGAGTACTAGGTACTAACTGAATCGAAAAACCAGACTCGGCCATATCCGATAAAAGTATAAAAATCGTCAGAAAAACAATTATGCTTTACCGGTTCCCTTATTATAGTATATAAGAAATCGCTAAGCGCAATTTTTTTTTTTTTGTAACAGGAGCCAGTTCGAGTGATATTCTAATTCCCGCCTACGCCCACCTGCAACGCCGGCAGACTTACAAGTGAGTTTAAGGGAGGGCTCAATTTTAAACTTAACCTCAAGATATAAAGTGTTTCTTTGCACCAAACCCACATATAAAAAGAATACTAACTTGAATTACAGATGCAATAAGAGCGACCATCGCAACAAAAAGCAGTTGCTCCTTCGCATACACGTGAAGTAGATTTCCACATCCCCGTTGGTATACAGTAGTACAATCTGCTGTATATGGCTTCTGTATTGAGTCGAGGGGACCCTGGCCGCAGCAAGAGAACGGCACGTGACCCGTAGCACTGTAGTCTGCGGGACCGCTGACGCCACAGCATTCGAACTGGAAAATCGTTCATATTTCATAACCTTTGGCACTCGGTTTATTCTTATTTATTAACTTAATTTTTAAATAAATATAAAATTAAAAAGATGAGATCAAATGTCTGTAATGTCTCAAGAGCTCTAACGTGTAAATAAAATATTATATTGACCCGTTTTTTAACCTTCCGTCAAGATTTCATTGGCCTTAGATGTTATTTTTAGTTGGTAGTATTATTGTTATTAGAATATTTTTCATTGTTCAGTTAAGTTCCTAAGTTTTTGTTAGGCATGATTATGTCCCTTTTTGATCCTTGTTTTGCAATTGTCTGTAATATTATGTGTAATGTTTAGGGACATATTTATAAAAAAATAAAAATCGATAGTCTACGTATCAATTGTCTATTACTTTGTACGCTACGAGTTGATTAATTAGCTCCCCAGAGGATTTACTTCAAAGTAATTAAAATCATTTGAGACGCTGTCCTTTTATTAATGTATTCGTCACTATTTAGTTGAAATGTTTTGAAATATGAATTTCAAATATATACGACTGAGGTCTTAATCTTAGTCTTCTGAGGGAAAGCCTTAATCCTAATTTACTTGTCGCGTGTGACGCTTAGCGTTGTCTGTGGAGTGGCTCCAGGCGCCATATGCATTTTAGTTTTCCCGCCAAATTGGACCGATACGATTAAGAAAACTAAAAATGTAATGTGTTTTAATATCGGACTGTATCTTTTTTATAACTTCTTGTGAAGTCTATATAATAAAGTTTTAAGATGTACAAAATTTAATGAAATGTTGACATAATTACGTCCAATAAATATCTTTAAACTTCTGATTTGTTTATTTTTTAAGATACACATAGCATAAAAGTAGTAGAGACATTAAATGTATTTTCTTTATACCTGAGTTTGTTGGAAGCACTTCTAAAACCGGTGTACTTAAGAACCCTTGTGCTTTAGCTACAAAAAGTGAAGTGCACACTTTGATAAACAAATTGAGCACTCTCTTTACGTACATAATTCTTCGCCCTTTATGTAAATAAACTATTAAATTTAATGTACCTTCACATGAAGCCTATCCCATCTTATCGAGTCTGGATTAGTTTCTTTTGTACTGGTATCTAGAAAATAGGCAGTCATCGTTGTCTTAATGTCAATTTCAATGTTGTCCCACACCACCATAGCCCAAACAAAACATACGAATTCTATAACCACCACTAGCAAAATTAATATTCCGGCCTGAAATCGGAAAAAAAATATTATTTATTTGTGCATATTGTGAACAATAGTAAAACCCTTTAGAAACAACTTATTTGTAATTAAGTTTAAGTTACGAAGTTTGTCGTAGAACATTCAAACACGAAATCAACAGCTTTGAACTGGTTAAATGTTCAAAATTAGTTCAAAAAGGAAAGTAAAATTATAATAAGAAAAAAAAAATATTACCATTATAACGTGTATTTGGTGCATAGATTTTGTGGTCCTCCATCCAATCCAAGCTATTGAACATGTGATTATGGCCATCATGAGCAGAAGAATTGCTGGATATTCTACATTTACCCCAATGAAATGACGATATACAAATAAACGGTATAAGAAAAAACCACTAGCCCCGAATAGTACAACTGCAGACATCTGTTGAGCAAATCAGGAAACATATTAGATTTAGTATTATACGCCTAAGTGATCATGCCACTTATAGAGAACCACAGATAATTCACAGTAATGAGTAACTAGAGGAAAATGTGATATAATGAGGTCAATCGAATTCAGCCGGATTATGATGAACTAAATTCACTTGGGTAAAAGTTGACAAAAGAATCAGTGACTGTTTTTAAACATACAACCTATTTATTGAATAGGAATACTTTTATTAAACAACAATACATATAAAACGTAGTTTTTGTTGTGCGAGTGTACCGCGTTGTTATGACAACAAAGCTGATTCGGCATAACGGGACCGATTCAACAATAACGCCAGGAATAAAATATCAAAAAACAAAATACTCACGGCGAATAGAACATTGAATGTTAACACTAGATATTTCCAACAATTCGAGGATAGAGCCATTGTGTATCGTTCACATGTCCGAGATCTAATAACTTGTTTAATCTCGAAACAAAAGCACGGTCGTTCCACCTCAAGGAGTACTGTTTGTATGTCGCTTCGCCCGCGTACCACAAGTCACAACTGAAGTTGCATCGACAATTTTAACATTATAATTGTAATTTAACAAATGTTGTATGAAAATGTTGATGGAAAACGTAACGCGATGCTGTTTATCAGCTTATCGCTGATAAATGTTTTCGTAATCTAACCTAGTTTTAAATGCTACGGCTTTTCTCGTACGCGGCTGTTGTATTAATAGCGAGAGACATTTTCTATTTTTAACGATTTTATACCGCTTTTTATTTTATTATATCTGTCCCCAGACATCTTATGTGCCTAAATACATTTAAAACAATGAACTTATGAGATAACAAAACTAGGTTTACACATAAAACAATTAAATGGGATTTGAGACATTATACAATAACAAAATACAATATACATAATAATACGAACAAGATACGAAATACATGTGATCACTACCAGGATTCAAAGTTATTGCTGATTTTTAGTATTTATTCAAATTAAGTGCCAATAGTATATGTAGAGTTGCGTAAATTTTTAACTAGTAGTAGAATAAATTACATTTGTGTGTGTCTAATAATATAATAATAGTGTATCTGTGTGTATAAGTATTCTATGCCTATTTAATATAGACTGAAGATACGAGATCTTATTGAATGATACTCTGTTGCTTAAATAGATCGTGACCTAATCGGATATTTAATATGAACGGATTACATTCCCATTCGCGAAACAGAATAACAATAAATATCTCAAATACTATTTACAGTTATATTCGGTGCATATGACTTTCCCTCTTCTTATTTATTGTTTATCGTGTGACGTTGGCTTAGGTATAAAAAATTAACGTATGTATTACATGTGAAGGTATGTAGTATTTCATCTCAACATTTTTGTCAAACCCCTACCTTAACAAATTAAAATTTGTTAATTATAGAAGTGTTATTTCATTGAATTTATCAATTATAGTTCATATTTTTTCTTACGAAACAGGAAAGAGTTGGATAATGCAATAAACATATGTTTTAATTAGCACTGATAATTCCACACAGGAAATAGCCGAAGAATCCGACAAATTAAAGCAATTCGAAATTTATATTGAGTTTTCTAATTCCGTTGTTTGCTCTTACTCATCAGTGCCTTGCACATCATATGATATCATATGCCGACTCGGTACATGTTAATTATTATACAATTACTAGCTGATCTCGACAAACGTCGTTTTGCCAAAAAAAAATATCTGTAAAAATAGATGTTGGCCGACTCTCAGACCTACTCAATATGCTCAGAAAATTTCAGGAGAATCGGTCAACACGCTACGGAGGAGTAAGGGAACGAAAACTGTGACACGAGAATTTTATATAGATGTGTAGTAGGTGCAATAATTAAAAAAAAACATTTTAATAAATGTTAATCCAGCTTGGAAGTCAAATCCTAAATGACAAATAATATTCAGCGACAGGTGTCGACTCTAAATTGTTACTGATTCGCCCACAATAGACTTCAAACATATGTATGTAACGAAGCAAGAAGTGGCGAATGATCCATGTATTTGATGTAATAGTTTTGGCTACTTGTATACCAATGCATATAAAATGGTTTCGATAAACCTTCGATTAACTGGTTAGCCTCGTGTAAACACACGGGAAATGATTATGATGTAATCACAACGCAGCTACTTCAATACTTGTGTATTATTTCAACCCAATATCAACTATGTATTTAAAAAAATCAATCTTCCCTTGTATTTTAAAGTAGGAAACCTGTTATTAAGGATCTGAGGTATGCTCATAACAATAACTACGCACACATTAGCTTGTGTTAAAGTTACCTATAAAATAAAATAAAAAAGGGGGAAATAGACCACAAGTATCTTAATCGCACATTTACCCACTAGATTGAATATAATATTGTTCACTTAAAGGGTTAGAGTAGATGGGAGGGGGGGACAGAAGAGCCTGCAAACTGTCAATAAAGCCGCCGCCCATACACATACAGTACATGAGGAGGTATATTGTTCATTTGTTAGGATGACCGTTATAATAATACAGTATAATATTAAGCAATAAAATATAGCTGAAAAAAATATGTTGAATGTGATTGTGTTATATTTATAGGTTAAAATAAGTTTTTATTAATGACTAGCTTTCCGCCCGCGGCTTCGCCCACGTGTAATTTGGTTAAGTATATAGCGTTTTTTAATGATCTCGACAGGGCTTTCTTTCACGGGCTAAAATCTTGTTACAATTAGAATTATATATAGCCTGTGTTACTCAGGGATGATGTAGCTTTACAGGATCGGATGATTCAGGGAAATCGAGGGCAACTTTCAAATTAACGTACAGGCAATTACTATTCTGACAATTTTATATTCTGATAGTCATCTTCTTATGTGGATGAGCTGATGATGGAAGGTAAAACTCCTCAGCGGTTAAGAGTTGAAAGAAAATTCTTAGGAAGTTTTGAGTACGAAATACGTACTTGTGAGGTTATTACTTATTAGCTTGGCCAAATAATAAAAGGTAAACCTCATTAACGTTAAGGATGTAGATGGAAAAATGGGAGCGGACAAACGATAAACGTCTTTTCACTCGTTTCCTTTTACTTGTTGGTATAGGTAGTGTTCACTCAAAATAATCATAGGGTAAAACGTTAATGAAAGTTTGAAGTGCATGGTAGTCATTACACAATGGAGCATCTTAACACCGCGATGGATATATTTGGCCTAAGTAGAAGTTCTTTAAAAAAAAAGTAAGACTCACCCTCGCACACTCACTCACACAGCAACACCATTGCACACACTAAAATGCTCGTACTTCACATAGTTCCACTTGTTCATGTGTATATATATATATTTTTTTTTTTTGTTCGTGTTTTTTTTTGTTATTCTTTTTCCTGATCTTAGATTATATTTCCGATTCTATATTTTAACCTCATTTTGGCTTTATTTTTAATCTATTTTTATTGTGTAAACTGTTTTTGATAAGCTGTATAGGTTTAAGAAATAAAAAAATAAAATAAATCTACGAATTTTATCAACGCCATCTATCGAGCACATTGTTCAACACTTCAACCGCGCCCGCGCGCACTGCGTTATTTGTTATTTTTGTTACCTCTCATAAGTTTTAATATTAAGATTAACTTATATTAGAACATATTTAACAATATATAACTAATCAATCAATATAAGTGTTTAAAAAATTTGAAGCAGTGGTTGAAGTAAATTTTCAATTGACCATAACTTCTTTTTCTCTTAACCGATTTTGACAAAATAAACTTTTGACAACGCTCCTAATTATATATAATCCAACTGTGAAAACCGCGTTCAAATCCGTTCAGTAGTTTTCAAGTTATAAAGTACCAGACAGACAGACAGACAGACAGACAGACAGACAGACAGACAGACAGACAGACAGACAGACAAGAATTCCAAAAATTGGTTTTTTGGTTTCTATGACTCTTCTTTAATTGCCTCCTTTCAGTTTTTTGGAAAAATATTTAATGTACAGTTTTTCGATTTTTACTGTCTTATTATTAGTATAGATAATCACAAAAGCATATGTCCTTAACCAATAGCTCGGGTAAACCCTCCAAATGTACAACCTTCATGGCTCTTCTCAACTCTTCTTTTATGTCAGCATTAACTGGACCGGCTTCCTTTGCTGTTCGTATCATGTGTCTGGCTTTATCTAAGTTTCTTTCTCCCATAGCCAATAACGCTAAAACTGCCCACCCATCAGCTAACATTGGTTCTGTATTGACAGCTGCAGCAGCCCAGCGTTCAGCTACATTTTCCTCACCTATTTTCATGTAAATCCGACTTAAAATTAAAGCAGAATATGCCGATGGGGTTAACTTATGCGCACGTGCTGCTCTCTGCAGTGCTCCTTCTGGATTTGTTGTTAGACCACCTAGAGCGGCTCGCAGCAGCACATATGCAGGCAGCTTAGCCCCAGCCCTATCTGCTTCTGATAAACCTTTCTCGCACTCTCCGTCCCAACCTCGAGCTACAACCAAACATGTTAACCGCATTTGCGATAAAATACGAGACGGACCAAACCTTTTTATTGTAGCCTCTGTGACTTCAAAGGCTTGATCAACTTGCCTTTGCAATAATAAAGAAGCAGCCTGCACATAATAATAATCCTCGGTGATAACAGTTTTAAGATTTAAGCATGAACCCCGAGTAGCGCAGCCATTTATACTACACTGCCACAATATATCACTAAAGTGATAACATCTGAGGCAAAGAAAGAAAGCCGACGCTATAACTAACGGATTGCTCGTATCAATTACGGAAGGTATCCAAAACGTCTCTTCTTCGCCGCTAGTCTCAACCCACCTTTGCAAAAATCGTTTCCAATCACGTGGTAACTCATACGCCTTACGCATTTTCTTGGCTGCTATAAATGCTGCATAGTTATTCTCATGGTAATGATAGAAGGAATGCAATGCCGCCCATGCGATAGCATTCGTCACTCCATCCGTTAAGTCACCTTTTACTGCAATACGCAGCGCAGCGTGTGCTTCCTCGTAAGCATCACCCATTTTGTCATAATGAATCGCGCCGAAGACCCAAAGGAGAAATCTATTTCTCGGTTGAATATTCAATGCTTTCAAGATACAATTACGAGCATCATCATCGTTTCCATTTTCAAGACTTCGCAATGCTTTACAAAATAATGGTCTGGGATGTTTGGGTATGGCTTTTAAATTTTTTTCGATATGTTGATACATGATTCTTTCGTCACCTCCCATTCGGCTCCTTGCGATTGCAATACGAGAACCTGAACGAGGTTGGGGTGGCTGTGGAGCAAATGATGCAGTAACAGCGAGTCGGCAAGCTAAATGGTGCGCAGTAATTGTATCTTGCAAATAAATTTGTGAACATTCTCCGGGCAAAAACTGCTTCAGCATGGACCGCACTCGACATAAGAGACGGTTAGCTGCTGTGCGTTTAATGCTTTGATTCATAGGCACAGGTCCCAAACAAGACAAGAAGCATAGCTCTTTGTGCACTGCTAGAGCACCTCCTTCTTTTCTTATTTTATCAACATCTACTAATGGATCATCTGGAGTGTGTTCCACACTTATCTCATCGACTGGATCGGCGGGGCCCTCAGGACAAGGATAGCCTAATTTTTCATAAAGAGCAGCTATTTTACATCTTGGACAAAGCGGTTCAAATAAATCAAACCTAATCGCTATATAAGCAATGTGGTCAAGTTCATCTTTTACAACATCAGATTCCCTGACGCTGATTTTAGCGCTAGTAGGGGGTAACTCTAATAATGGCCGCATACGTGCAGGTAAATCTGACTCATTATAATACACTAACTTTCCACATATTGTTACTCCATATTGGCCAGGCTGCAACAATACTCCTAAATCTACAAAAGCCATATACCGTCCTCTCACATCAATTTTACCTTGTTTTGGTACACCAGCCATTTCTACCATAAATGGACCTTTTTCAATACGCTCACGCAGAGCGATCGGATCTACAAGAACGCGTTTCATAGCATTCCAATAAACAGAAACACATTGATCACCATCTTGGGGTTCGCAATCAGATATAAACTTATCTTCGGTGGGAATATTATAAAGTGTATTTGCGCCATATGCAGCATTGCATATTGTTGACCACACTACTTTCGTAGCTGATGCAGTACTCAATGACATACCGAAATTAATGGGCATAGGGTCATGTATATCATTTAATCCAACAGCGCTCATATAAACTGTTCCTTCTTTAGCAACGGGCAGACAGTGGGCAGAAAGCATTGTAATTGTTAGTGGTACTTTAATATTTTCAACAACTCCATTAGTCTCTGCATGTACAATAACTGAGCTGGCAGCTGTTTCTCCTGTGGTTAAAACATATAGCGGTACGCTTACGACAACTTTTTCCTCTCCAAGCAGTAATGGAAACAGATCGACATTCCCTCCTAAGCGATTATCATTGTGAATTAAAGGATCAGTTTCCTTTGAAAACTTTCCACCGGCAATACGCAGTAGAAAAGTTAGTGGTTGATCAGTAAGTACTTTTTGATCGGAACTCTTCTTCAAGTCTAACGGGAGTGATTGAATAAAATGAACCACTGAACTGCTCCATTTAGTTTCAAACAAAATTTGGCCATTCAATAAGACAAGAAACATCCATTCTCCAGGACTAGGTTTTTCGCCTTTGAGTGTTAATGATACACTGACTTCTCTTGGAGTTAGGTAAATACTCTCAAATTCACCAAACATGCTAGATTTGTCAGTAAAAGATTTTATACTTCTGTTCGGCATTATGTTAAAAACTGCACTCACTTTAATATTTAAAAAAATGATTTCGTGTTTTTAATTGGCAAAACTTTACTTATGTCATAAAAAGAATGACCAAAAAAACAAACAAAACCCAACTATTATCTGTCAATTATAATAGTTTTCATTCGTAAATAATGAGTGCCATGATTTGAAAAAGTTTTTTAGAAACTGTTTCTAATTAAACTGCTAATATTTTACTTTTGCAAACAACAATTTGGGAATAAATAGTTTCTTATCTTCCTTAATGAAACATCGCCACAAATTTTTAACACGTTTCAAGTTCAACAATTAATGTGATCATGTATTTAAGTTTTAAACGATGTAATCTATGATTATATTCACGTAAATATGATCTGACAGATGACAACTGTGGCCGCGGTCCATTGTTGTAAATACGAGTGTATTATTTTGTGTTTATTTTGATTAATTTTCTGTTTATTTATTGTAAATAATAAGAAAATGAAACAAAATGTACACACTCCTACATGGATTCTATAAATATGTCGTTCAAAAAGACGAGTATTGTGTCTTAATATTAGGTCTTGACAATGCAGGGAAAACGGTAAATTAAACATAGTAAACATCTGACCAAAAATTGTTGACCCAGTAGTTTTATATAGTTTTAATCTCTTTAAATTACAGACTTATTTGGAGGCTGCCAAAACGAAATTTACTAAAAAATATAAAGGTATGAATCCAAATAGGATCACTACAACTGTTGGTCTTAATATAGGAAAGATAGATGTGGAAGGAATAAGACTTAACTTTTGGGATCTAGGTGGACAGCAGGAACTACAATCCTTATGGGACAAAGTATGTATGAATATATTGCAAGATAAATATAAAATAGCATAAGTTAGCAATAATTGTTGGTTTCTGCACCATCACCCAGATATACTTATATTGCAGTATTATGCTGAATGTCATGCTGTCATATACATTGTTGATTCTTCCGATAGGGAGAGAGTATCAGAGTCGAAAGAAACATTTGGTAAGTAATATCACTCACTACCTGTGCCTTGTGATTTTAACTATTTTATTTTATCAATCCTTAACTTGTATGTAAAAACAAATAATAATAGACACACATAAAATATAGGGAAAAACAGAGCCATCAAGACAATAAACTAAACAGAAGTTAGACTGGCCTATTTTCTTAAAAGTGATATCTTATCTTGAGAATATCACTAATAATAATTTTATTGAAATAGATATCTGTTTTGAGTGAAATATTTTCTGTCAAATATGACCAAAAAGTTTCTATAAGTCATGAAATATTTACAGACAGGATGATAGCATCAGAACATCTAACTGGTGTGCCACTGTTGGTGCTGGCTAACAAACAAGATGTTCCAGACTGTATGGGTGTACACACAGTGAAACCTATATTTAATCAAAACGCTCACCTTATAGGAGCAAGAGATATTATGCTTATGGCTACATCTGCATTAACGGGGTAATTTTTTTAATATATAGCATATTTAACTAAATGATCACAATCTCCTTACTTTAAACATTTATTTTATTTTTTTATTTCTTAAACCTATACAGCTTATCACAAAAAGCTTACACAACAACAATAGATCAAAAACAAAGCCAAAACTACAATCGAAACTAATACAACAAAAAAAAAACACGAACAGAAAAAAATTAATAAAACATTAACTATCTTAATAATTATATTAATTTTCCGGTAACACAAAAATATTCAGTTTTCTATTATAGCTAAAAAAAATCCTTATCAAATACAGACATTGCTATAAATTTAACAAAACACTATAAGGGTATTTTTATTCTATACATTTTGTTATGATGTGATATAAATATAGGTGATCTATTCAAATATTGTTTGTGGTTTAAGCAAAAAAGTTTTTATGTATTTCCAAAAAAAAAATTAAAGCATTCTAACCTGTATAAAAGTAATATACAGCTAAATAAAATTTTATGAATTAATATACAAATGAATAAGGTTTGCGTAACAAATTAAATTTAATTGTAAGTAACCACGTTAGATGGCGCTAATGCAAATAGGGTTATTAAAATATCACCACAGATAAACACAATGAAATTGCTATCAAAATTATAGACGAACCTGAACCGAATAGTTAGGTACAATATGTAATATATAAAATTCTCGTGTCACAGTTTTCGTTCCCTTACTCCTCCGTAACGTGTTGACCGATTCTCCTGAATTTTTGTGAGCATATTGAGTAGGTCTGAGAATCGGCTAAAATCTATTTTTAGAGACATTTTTTTTGGCAAAACAACGTTTGTCGGGATCAGCTAGTAATCTATACAATTGGTATATTAGATATATTTAAAATATTGTCCTTTGTATATTTATGTGACATGTCTCAAAGGACACATTATGAATAATAAGTTATTAATTAATTATGTATCACTTATATTTGCTATGTGATTAATGACTAACCACATGACCTTGGTGTTAGCAATAATAAAAAATAACAAGAGTGAACTTCAAGAAAGTGATACTATGTTGGAATGGCACGATTTTTTTAACGATGTAATAATGTAATTTTTTTTATGACTTACGAGACGAAACATCTGAGACGTACTGAAGTACGAATTTGTAATTCGTACTTCAGTAAACATTTATTTATTTACACTTTATTGCACTTAAACAAACAGTAGAAGTGAATGACGTTAATAGATGCATATAAGAGCAACGGGTTGTCGCTAATAAGCGATCTCTTCCAGACAACCCACTTTTATTAGTTCTTTTCAATTCAATATATGTATTTACCATTATTATCCCCATTGCTGACATCTAATAAATAGTTTAGGTAAGTTGAGATAGAATTCTGATCTAGTTTCCACTGTGTATCCTCAGTAGATAACATTTTTTTCCATAGAAAATTGTATTAATCTCGATTATTTATAGTCTGTTAGACCAAGGTCATTCATGATAGGGGGCTGTTTTGCTAATATTGTTCAGAGTACAGCATTGCAGTTATTGCTTTATCAGAACTAAAGCTATAGTAACTAAAACCAGACGTTAACATTACCTATTTTTGGCAAGCAATGCTTAAGGACACTGTTGTGCCGTTGGGATTGGGGTCAGCCATTTTACTTTTCATTTGAGCCGCTTACAATCATTTAATTAACATGTAAAGGTTGTTTTTTTTTAAATTAAATTACTAGTGTTGTTACACGCTAGATACATACTTATATTTTGTGGCTACGTCTTTATCTGCGAAACGAAAAGATTATGTATGTTTACGATGGTCACTATGTACTAATTAAATTATATACCGCAGTGAACGTATGTACTCTGTAAGGCGTAGTGGATTAGGCCTGTGGTCAACCATGAGGTCTACTGTTTCAATCAAGCCTGTGCCCAATCATTTATTTCTGTGTACGCCAAAAACCTTTGCTGCAATAATATAAAATAGCATACTCCAACGAATACAGATATAATTGAATGACTTTAAAACGTTAAACAATAAAAGACACAGAAATATGTCTATATTATATGGGCACATAAACTACGTGCGATAAAACTGATTAGCGATAATCCCGTGTTTGAACAACCTTCATATTAAATTTGCATAAAGGCTTACAATAATTAAAATGTCTTTAATTTATTGTAGCATTGTTCGCGCACATTTGAACCGTATTCATATGTAAACATCGCGAGTACATTTGAGTGCACTCTTTTTCTAGGGACGGCGTGGACGAGGGCATTCGATGGCTCGTCGACTGTACAAAGAGGAACAACGCCGATCGTCCGCCGCGAAACCACGAGGACCTATTGTGATACGGTTACATTAAATACGGCCGCAATTAATAATTAGCTTCACTATTAAGATAATGATGTGACGCGCCGCAATTGTTATGTATTGATGTTCGAAAATAAAAGCGTTGAGAATGTTGTGTCTATTGCTGTCCCTTTTTAGTGATAAATGTTTTTTGATAAGAGATACGTAATTGCTGGATATTTGAGGAGTACCTGCACCTGATAAAACACCTCTGATAACAGTACGGTTTGCACTGTCGCGTAAATTAACGTATTTGTGAAATGTTTTTGTGATTGTGTTTGTGTGTGATAGACATTATGGCTTATCCAATGTACGAGGTGGATTGGAGTGTGCTACCGCCGGATCAGAATAGAAGGTTGGTTTTTTTCCCATTTGATTTCTAGTTGCTTCTGGAATGGTCTAACAGTTTTGGGTGTTTTGAACAATATGCCGTATTTGAATGTGCGCATTATAATTATTGAATATATATCCAATTTGTCCACGTAAGTTAGCGCTTCATTCAAATTTACATTGTGTGTGACCCAAAGGATTGGGTTGCCACTGTATCCTATAAACCAACACTTTTATTTACACGTAGAATTTACCTTACCATAACAAAAAAAAACATCCTGACAACTGGAAACTACATCTGCCGTAGTCCCATATTTAAGCAGAGTTAAAAAGAGATACTTATTTGATTTCCTTTAGATTTATTTCTTCCATTTTCATTATATTTTAATTATTTTCTGATAACTACTAACGTCATCTATTGATTGAATGAACGAAAAACTAGTCATGTCGTGACATATCGGCCATGTTGAATTTCTTGCAACGCAGGAAATGTCAGCTGGCGGTTGCCGTAATTATTCATTGTAAAAACTGTGATAAAAGATTTACTCGAAGAGTTTTCTGTGATATACAATTAAAATCAGCAATATAGAGACACCACTATGAAAAATTAAGTTTAAGTGGAAATATGAAATATTCTCAAAAGTGGCCTACGATTTCACTTGCATTTGTATGGTTTGTGACGAGATGAAATGCTTAAAACTGTGACTGAGCTGTCTTGATTATTCTTTATTTTCCTATTGTTATTGTTTAAGTGTTACAAAGTGTAAATAATAAATACAAGTGCGTTATATCGTTGACCCCATAGTATTTGTATCGCACCTGTCACCATCAAACCATTTTGAAAGGGTTACCTATTGTATAGCAAAGAAATCTTAGTGAAACAGCGAACATGAACGGCTCAGAATCCGGGTAAATATATTTCCATAACTATACTCTGTTAAGTTCATTAAACAATAGAACCATTGGGCATGGTATACATAAGTACACTTTTGCTCATCAATAAAATCCTATAAAGTTTTACTTTGCATATGAAAGTATTTTGAAAGTTCAGCCTGTTTGTGCTGAACACATTATTATTTGCTTTTCAATATTGGTATACTATGCTTTGCTTTATTAATGGTATAGAGAATCTGTTAATTTTTATTTAAATAAAATTTATCTAAGAAAATATTTAATTTGCTTTGTCAACATGTAGTTGCAATGTTTATTGAGCAGTGTATTGCTTAGATATTTTATGAAATGAGATATTCTCCAATATAATTTGTGGTGAACTACATACAATACCGTAATACAATAGCTAACCTTGAAACATAATATTTGAATAAGCAAAGTGTAATAAATTTATTTTATGATAATTATATTGCAATCTCATGCTGCAAATGTAAAGATCATTGTTAAACGTTTGGAGAAAAGGGAAGACTTTTTCCTTTATGGTACTCCTGTAAAATGTATTTTTTTTTGTATTCAGGTTCAACCCGGCATTTAACATAGCTACAATAAAACAAGTTGTAAATGAAGCAATTGAGAGAGGTGAGTATTTTTTTTTTCTGATAAAAATAAGGCAAATTTATTATAATACTACAGATTTTTATAAAACACTTTATTTTGGTAAATTTATAATTTTGCTGTTTTATATTATCTTTATTCACAGTCAAGCTCAATTATCATAAATACATGTAATATATAAAATTCTCTTGTCACAATGTTTGTTCCATTACTCCTCTGGAACGGGTTGGCCGTTTCTCCTGAAATTTGTGGCCATATAGAGTAGGACTGAGAATCGGTCAACATCTATTTTTAGAGACAGTCTTTTTTGGTAAAACAATGTTTGTCGGGATCAGCTAGTATATACCTAAAAAAATAACTTATTATATTGAGACTGGCTGTTTGATTTAATCTGAGCTTAACTTTGGTGACAGCTATTCCTTTCTTACAGCTCTATAACTTTCTTTTTTGTAATGGATAAATCTTTTAGCTGACACTAAATTTAATACTAATTGCCAGGTCGAAATTTAAAGGCATTGCTTGGTATATTATTTACTGCGTTGCAATTAAAGGCTTGTTTTCTTATGCCAATCTATTTTACTTTGAAGATTAGTTTGAAAGTGTTTAAGCTTTAACACATAATTTTTTGCCCTTATATTAAAGTATATGCTAGTATAAACATAATCTACTAGTATGTATTCCCACTTTGCACTCAGCATGCCTTGTTAAGTTTCGACACCTATTTATTTCCTTTTAACAAATGCACTGATAAAAGCTTTTTGTGTGTGTGTCGTTTAACAGTCGCGCCGGTTTCAGTACGCATGCAGACACCTACACGCCTTAGGGATCTGATACGTCAGATTCGCGCGGCCAGAACGGCCGCTGAAGAACGAAGTGTTGTTAATAAGGAGTGTGCTTATATACGATCGACATTTAGAGAAGAGGACAGTGTTTGGAGGTATATATAGTCTTATATATACTTGTGTGCTGTAGTAGCATGCAGCATTCTTTGAATTAGTAATTCTATTAATTTAACTGACAAATTTTTAAGATATTTTTACGTGTGAACGGGTTATCGTTTTTGGTGATGACACAAGAGTAAATCAAATATAGTGAGTGTAAACTACATGTGACGTCACTCGATTTAACGACAAACTCTTAAGCGTCGAATTCAATTGGCTCTGGTTGGTTTAGCTTGTATGATTGATAATGATTTGTCTTCTCTCCAACACTCTATAACGTCATCAAATGTCGTTATATAGAGTTTAGACTGTATTTCAAAAGCCCTATAGTGAAATATAACCAGCAGATGTCGCAACATAGCGAAGCTCCTATACATCCATATGCTGGGCTATCCGGCACATTTTGGTCAGCTGGAGTGTCTCAAACTGATAGCCAGTCCTCGCTTCACGGACAAGAGGGTTGGCTATTTGGGTGCGATGCTGTTGTTGGATGAACGGCAAGATGTACACCTTCTCATCACCAACTGTTTGAAAAAGTGAGTATTCTGTATTCTGAATGATTTTACATTCTGACCACTAAATACTTTGTGATTTTTTATCACGTTTGTCCCCTATTATTAATATTATTATGGTATACATAGAATTATAGTTATTTAATTAAAATCATCGTTTTCTTATGTGTTATTTTATAAATTCTGACTTCGCTGTGTGATAAATATTGCACGGCTAATCACAAATGTGATGACGTAGGGTGGTTTTGTTGTTTTAGCGATATAGATCCTTTTATCGGTCGACTTGTGTGAAACTGGTGACATAAACTGTTATGGTTTGATGAAATCTTATGTAAAATAGTTATTATCTAGTTACACTTTGGAGTAGAGACTTTTTGACCTTGGGTACATGTGCACAGGCGCTTATTAAAGAATTAAGTAGGCGCCTGGTAGTCAGTACCGGTGATCCAAGAGCTGGTGCTTTCCTTGCTCAGCGTATAAGCATCGCGATACAGCGAGGAAATGCCGCCAGCATTGTGGGTACTCTGCCACAGGGGCCAAGCTTTTTAAATTTGTTATTTTAAGTTATTTAACATTAGTATTATATTATGTTAATTTATTAGCTATCCCGGATGACTAGTTCTTGCTTAGTATTAGTGAGGCTTTGATTACTTGGTAGTAATAAAAGGATGAGTTGCAAGATATGTTTGATCATTGATTTCCATCGCGTGAGACGTAATAAAATCCCGGTGCTCATTTTAATGGGTGCTCTCAGATTTCACCTTATTTGATTACGATGATTGAAAAAATATTCCAAATTATATTGTATCGATTCATTTATTAGGTACGAACTAGCTGCTGCTCTTGGTTTTACAATACACCAAATAATTGTAAAGTTTTTGATAGATTTATCATAGATATAATATCGAAGAATTTGAAAATTTCTACGTAATATCTAAATATGTAACTGTCTAGACCAGTGGTTCCCAACCTTTTTAGGTGCGCGCCCCACTTTTGAGATTCTGAAATCGAAAATGCCCCCCTAACACGTGCAAAAATAAGAAAACGCCCCCCTAACCCATGCAAAAATAAGAAAATGCCCCCACTAACCCATGCAAAGATATGAAATCCCCTTAACTAGAGGGGTAATTTTAACTGAAAAAAATTCGAAATGCCCTCCATTTGTCAAATTGCCCCCCAGTGGGGCGTACGCCCCACGTTGGGAACCACTGGTCTAGACTCTGTCTGGACTGTAACGTAATGAAATAAGTCAGAATTGCATTTAGTATAAAAACTATTCACCGTCACTTTGCGTTTGCACAATTAAAAACTATGTATTGCGATATTATTCTAGTACTTTCTATGCCAGTCTAGATGAAATGATAATTACGTGATTGAAGCCGATAATAGTCGACTATAAATTCCACATAACAAGTATTGTTCTTTAAACCTTGGAATGTTCGGATTTGTTCATAAAATTAACCTTACGCATTGATCCCTTGCCTTTTCCCTAAGGAAATAATTTCCTGTGTCAATGCTATACGAACGGAAGGATGGTTATTCTAGTGCCGAGTTTTGGTTTGATTGGGGAATTAAGTCTTTTCGTCTGTATATTTTGTAATGAAATTCAATTCGCTTGTTTTGGTATCATACAATAATTAATAACCGTTCCACCACTGCGCGTTTCGTAAGACATTTCTTACCACGCACCACCACGTTATGGAACCAGCTGCCCGCTATGATATTATCGAACCATTACGACTTAGGGTCCTTGAAGAAAGAGGCGTACCAATTAATAAAAGGCCGGCAACGCACGGCGTCTTCACCTTTATAGTGAGCCTCCTGCTCGTTTGCCCCCTCTTCTATAAAAAAAGTTTTAATTCAAATAAAAAACTATGTGATTTTAATTGATTTCTATTACACTAATTACGGTATACGATAGATTTTCAATTTTACTACGTAATTATGACGAAACGGTTATACGCGAAGAATCTTTTCTTCCTTGATTTTACGGACATGTATTGCGAAGACCCCAATGTTCAAATTATATTAACAGGAAACAGTTTAAAGACATGGTTCGGCGTTGTTTTTTTCTCTTCATTAAACGTAATATACAAATAATTATATTTTTCTAACCGTTTACGATTTATGTAATATAGCCTCGAGACATTGATATGATCAAATTGGATCTGATCTTTACCTCGCATAAATTTTGTAAGGGAATAATATGAAAAATACGTATGGGTCTGACTTCGTATGAGCTTAGACGAAAGGCCACAGACAGAGCAGAATGGAGAAGAGCCATATTTGACTTATACCCCGGCTCAAATTACACAAGCTTATCTTGATTTGCGATTTGGCTAATGAAGTATTTGAAATCACAAGAGAAATGTTTCTGATAAAAAATGTTTGCTGTGTGTTTGAACAACCTCTCACCATTTATACTGCAATTTTCAGTAAAACTTCGACAGCGGCCTAATCGCCCTCAGCGATATTTTCCAGGCAACCCATAACAAGGAAACCCATTAGAACGACTCATATCAAATAAATCATAAAACGAACTAATGGGCTCTTTGGTGATACACGATACATTTTAGTTAATGTAAAGATATTAAGTGCTAAGGATACTAATACCCAGTAGTATTTATAAATTTGAAAACGAATAGAGACAGAAAAAGACCCAGAGTTGTGGCCCATTCTAAGTATCGTAGAGCCTAACACAATACCGGTAGAAATTAAATATGCTCAATTATTGATGTTAAATAATATTGATTGCGGTTAACGAACTCTATACCGCATTGACCTAATCAGCGGCTCGCAAGACGCCTTTGGCGCAATGATTATTTACTTTAGTCGCGGGTTCGACCTAATGAAACCTCGACTTAAGTTCAAGACTGTTATATAAGGGATCTTGTCTGTTTTCTTTATTAGCGTTCAGACCGAGGTGAGCCGTAGAGGCCAAATGTTTAATAGCGAGGTCGTCAAAAAAAAAACATCTACTTTATGATGGTTAAAAGCCTGATTGTGAAGCCTTTAAAGGCTTCTTCTTAGGATAATTTGGAAAAAATATTATTTGCAAATAACATTTCAGTACTTTCTCGATTGTTTCTCTACAGATTTTATTTTTATTCGAGTTAACTAATCAGGGTTAAGTAAGATACAGCCGTGACGAATTTGATTATAGAGATACACAAGTGTTTATTAAATATTGAGATTGCGTGCCGCAATAATATTGTTCAATTATAGAGCTAATTAGTGTGAAAACCATAAACTAATTGATAGTGATGGGCCGAATTTGGTTTGAACCGAATGTGAACATCGGCCGAATTTTCTATAGAAATAAATGATTCGGCCGAACCGAGCTACAATACGAACTTTTACATTATCTATATATTATAACTTAAATTGCATACCACCAAAACTATAATGATTAATGATAGTTACCTATTTAGCAAATAAAAGGCTTGTTTCATTTTTTTATTCTTTTATTTTTAATTAGAATGTTCTGTTCAAACGAAGTTCTACTAATCAATTTTAAATGGAATTAAAAATTGTTTTTAAAATGTGCAAAAAAAATTTTCACAGTGACCTTAACAGCAACACACAGTTTGTTGTGGGGCTAGCGCTATGTACCCTCGGAGCGATCGCTTCTCCGGAAATGGCGAGGGACCTCGCGTCGGAAGTGGAGCGCCTGATCAAGTCCCCGAACGCCTACATCAAGAAGAAGGCGGCCCTGTGCGCGTTCAGGATTATAAGAAGAGTACCGGATTTAATGGAGATGTTCTTGCCGGCAACGAGGAGTCTTCTCACTGAGAAAAATCACGGTAAAAGACTATATGTTTTTTTGATTTTGTACAAATCAATTTTTTACGAAGCCCATCAAAATTTATGTGTCTTTATTTTAAAGATTTACATTCGAAAATACGCATTGTTCGCAATGCAAAACATACTTATACGATATGCGATATTAGACCTTATTACATAGACATTTGATTCAAAATACACCGTGCAATGACATGTTACTTGTATTTGATAATCAACAACTCAATTGGCTATTAACATACTGTGATTGAATTATACCAATAATCAACCGTAAAGTACATTAAACTGTTCAAGATACTTTAAAATAAATAAAAAAACAATTGTTTGTTGACTCTTTCCATCCGAAGGTCCTAAATTCTATTCTGTGTAGGTTTTAACATGGTTTATGTGTACGCAATTTACACTCACTCAGTTAAGGGAATCTATTTTGATGTAAAAAAAGTTTGGGAATGAATTAGCTCCAGCTAATCCTTGCTTTAAGAAGTGTACTGGGATCATTCCAAAAATCAAGCCGAGTTTCTTGCCTGCTTCTTCTCAGCTTGGTCGCGTACGAACAGACGTAGAATCACTTAGATTTAAGACGATTCAAAATGTACCTTAATGAGTAAAGATATTTTGACTTTGACTTTTGATAAGAATTGTCTTTGCACAGAATGCATCTATTACGACAATAATCTTTAACGGATATTAACACATTTTTAGTCAAAGTCAAAATACTTTATTTCTAATAGGATCTATTGACTTGATCGTCACTAAAACTAAATTTTGGTAAACTGCGCGAACTCAGATGAGAAAAAAACAAGAAACTAACTCAGTGGGGTTTGTCATTTTCTGGTGGTTGTTTTTACAATTATCTCGGTGATCTGATTAACATGGGAAAAATTCAGCAGTATCCGTTTTATCATACGAGGTTTTTTCAATTAATTTCTGGTTAATGACAGATTTAAATTTATTTGTTTACAAGGCCTGGATTAATAGGGCTATTAAATTAATTACTAAGATTATTTAATATTGAGATACATTATCAAAAGCATTTCTGTATATTTCCCATATATATGTTTGTATGTATGAAGGTTAAAAAGAATTTTAAAAGTTGAGAGATGTAATTTCGTACTGTGGGGTTTTTTATGTAGATGAAATATGTTTTCAACCAACAATACATATTTCAACGCTTTTAAATCTGACTTGTTTTGTGTTAATGAATTTTATGACTTTTTTTTTTAATAAAAAAAACATTGACAGAACACTTTATATTTATTTTGGAAATAATAATTATTCCCATTGGGATTTAGAAAGTTTTTCCGTTACGAAATATATGAACACTCATTGTTAACAGGTGTCCTTATCACGGGCGTGACGCTTATCACGGAAATGTGTGAAAATAGTCCGGACACTCTGAATCACTTCAAGAAGGTACGTTTTAAGATATACATCTTTTTACTTGCGTTATCGGCCACGCCCTGTAGCAGGTGTTTTTTCTCGCCAAGCTCGCAAATACGTGTCTATGGGCGGTGACTTCACCTTTATGGTGTGCCTCCAGCTCGTTTGCCTTGTTTATATAAGAAAAAAACATATCATGTTTCTTTTTTTTTTCACAAAAATCTACTTAAAGTGCGGGGCCAATAAAAGGCCTTCAAGAGGTTACCAATTAGAATAGAATAGAATCCTCCGAACCGCGATTGTCTATGGGCGTTTGCATGTTATAAGACAAAGTTTGTGACTCATTGGAATATTTAGATTGATATCTTATCGGTTATATTTTGTTATATCAAGGTTCCCAATAGAGTTTTTACATTCTAGTTAGTCTGTTCTTATAGTTACGAAGTGAAACTCTCAATAGCATTCCGATTTATAACCGTGTAAGGTACACTCTAATGTTTAGGTATGACGAAGGTAGAACTGTGTTTTAATCTTGCAATGAGGAAAAGTTCTCGTCGTGTTTTGTTGATGCACACACGGTTTGACATGTGACTCAGAGGGAAAGAAGGCTCAGAAACTATAAATTTACATACACTTAAATATGTAATCACAGAAATCCCATTATTCACTACGGTTCATTTGTTTCGTGTGTGATAAAACTCAATGCAAATTCTCTTGTTTTGACAACTCCACAATTTTCCAAAAAACTTTTCTTTTTCAATCGATGGAAAAAATTGGATAATCATTTTTCATATTTTTCATGTGTGAAATCATTTTAAGGTTGTCATTTTATGTTGGATTATTGGACACTTGCGTATGTTAAATATTAGTTAAGTTAGCATGTAATTTTCAATAAGATCTCACAGGAGACAATAAAAAATTTTGCTTCGTAAAATATCCTATTTCTAAGCTACTAGTTCATTTACAAAAATTACATCTATATAGGTGTATCTCATAAAAGGTTTTCCCATTACTAATGTATGTTTGTGTTGTCCTTAGGAGAGCGGACAGCGCGAGGTAATCCTTACGATGATCCTTGCACATGATAATTGTTTGTTGATCTTTATTTTCTACTTATGCTAAATTCACAAGTATATTTTATACACGAGTCTCTGTTAAATAAATTCAAGCGTCATAAAGACAAGATATTTTTATATTTATTTGGTTAGAGAAGGTTAAGCGAGGTGCATGCTTAGAAAA
Organism: Leptophobia aripa; assembly: GCA_951799465.1. Classification (NCBI taxonomy): domain Eukaryota; kingdom Metazoa; phylum Arthropoda; class Insecta; order Lepidoptera; family Pieridae; genus Leptophobia; species Leptophobia aripa. The sequence goes on along the minus strand of OX637266.1, from coordinate 7,105,018 downwards.
CTGGCATGTCTCTGACCAGACGACGTACGTCAGGCGCATAAAAGTCTACTTCAATAAATAGCGATCTTTGAATCGATAGTTAAAAGTCATGCGAAGATGCTAATCGTTATTGTTAAATATTGCTTTGTGATTATGATGTTTTCATATAAGCATTTGTCTTAGGACCAAAGATCAAGAAATAATTCGTGACTTAATCGAGCATGTTAATGTCGCAACATGTAACAAACATCTTTTCACACATTTGTAAGCCCCCAAAGGTCACAGAAGACTTGCAGGCCAAGCCAACCGGCGTTGAAAGGATCGTTTCCTGTTTCGTGAAACCGATTTATAGCTTGTTTTATGGCTGACTATACTTACAAGTATTATTAAAAAATATATTAAAACCCCGGCGCATCGGGTATTCGAAACCCGGGTATCCTCTACGCTTCTAGCTTACTCATTAATTAAAATCATAGTGCCTTATTATTCCATAAAAACCTTTATAAGTTACATAATTTGTGGGTTGCCTGGAAGAGATCGCTTATCAGCGCTATGGCCGGCCGTTACTCTTATATGTACTATCGTCTACTAGCATTATTTACTTCTACTGTTTTACACAAAGTGTGATTAATAATAATATTGAAACGAAGAAACAGCTGATAGGTGAAGTGAACTTGGGGTCAAGTTGATCCCGAGTTTTATATTGTGTGCTAATGTGGGTACTTATGACAAGATGTTTGTTACATAGTGGGTATGTGTGGTATGAAGCTCCATCGAGCGATATTAAAAAATTTCTTCAATATGTTTCTCTATTTGTGATTGTAGTTTGAAATTGTGATGCTTATGTAAAAGTATAATCGTATTTGTTCAATTTGGGTATTACAAGGAACAATGTGTGAAATATATACAGGGTGCTTTAACATTAATATGTGTTATAATATTGAAATATCGTACACGTTTGAGTAAAAAACACTCGAAGTTGTATCTAATAACTGGTTGGGGGGGTTATTTTTTTATATTCTGTATGTAGACGGTTGAGCCCAGTGAGGACCGATTGGCTGAATAATAAATAGATTTGATGTATTTTTTAAACCAAAAAATTACATAAAATTATCGGTACGTCTCGAATTAAAGAACAGGCTTGAAATATTCTTTTCATTCATAATAAACAGTAAATTAAATACAGCCGTGGTACTCACTGTGGTAACTTTTTATTAGTATTTAGTGTGCCTGTCGATGTAAATAATCGCTTTTTGTATTTGTGGGCAATCTATCTGGGCTTATAAGCGTTTAATTTCTTCATTTATTTCTATAGATTGTGCCCAACCTGGTGCGTATATTGAAGAATCTAATACTCGCTGGTTATTCACCGGAGCATGATGTCAGCGGTGTTTCTGATCCATTCCTTCAGGTAAGAACTAACCTAATAGGACAGGACATGGCCCATTTACAGCCTACTTATATAAATTTAAAAAGAAGCCAAACACTATGTGTGTGTGCGGGGCAGCAACACAGGACGTCCACCATCTACTGATATGTTGTCCCATTTTCGCCTCATCCAGATGTGACCTGGAGCAGGAGACTGGTACTAAAGTGACCTTAACAGGACTACCAGAAATCCTCCAAAACTCCAGGTCACAGCTGGAAAAGTTTTGTGAAAAAAATCATCAAAAATGTCAAAGTAAGGAGGACAGTGAGGTGGGTCGCGCGGGTTGCAGCGGCCCTGCTTGTCCATGAATATATAAATTTATTTCGGAAAAAAGCGGCCCGCGAGACACACATCACTGGGAAACAAAGAATGTTAAATTGTTAATGAAAGTAAATGTTTTAAATACTATATATATATATTTGTAATGTAATTAAGGAAAACTGATATAACTATGAATGTAGAGAAAAATACGATGAAAAAGATTTGACAACTACAAAAGAAAATAAAGAAATTTATCGATAAAAAAGAGGACGCGATTGACAATGGCCTTAGCCGTTTATGGCAGGGGATTCACTGTATTAAAAAAAAAACCTAACCTAACCAAGTGAAAAGGCAATTTAATTCATTAAGTGTATTGATACCTATTTTTGTTTATTTATACTGGGTGATAGAAAATTGTATGAAAACTATTCCTACCGTTTTAAATCGTACCGTTACAATTTTCACATCCACCTTTCCTCTAGCCAACGTGTATAGTCAGCTTATGTTTCCTCCTATAAACAATCTGTTTTTAGTAAAAGATGCACTACACTATTTGATAGACGTAACGAACACAATTTACAGGTGAAAATACTCCGCCTCCTCCGAATTCTAGGGAAAAATGACGCTGAAGCGTCCGAAGCTATGAACGACATCCTCGCCCAAGTGGCGACAAATACTGAGACGAGCAAAAACGTTGGCAACACAATACTATACGAAACTGTCCTCTCGATAATGGACATCAAGTCCGAGAGTAGCCTTCGTGTGCTGGCCATCAATATTTTGGGGCGTTTCCTCTTGAATAACGACAAGAATATACGTTATGTGGCGTTGAATACGTTGTTGAGGACGGTACATGTTGATACGTCAGCTGTACAACGGCACAGGACAACTATTTTGGAGTGTTTGAAGGTGAGTGGTGTGGCGTTGGTGTGTTTGATTCGTCGTGAATATTCATTCATGAAGCATTCGAATGTTTAGGACCCGGACGTGTCCATACGTCGTCGCGCTATGGAGCTCTCGTTCGCTCTGATCAACAGTCAGAACATTCGGGCCATGATGAAGGAGCTGCTACTCTTTCTTGAGAGGTCGGACGCGGAGTTCAAAGCCCACTGCTCCAGCGCCATGGTGTTGGCTGCTGAGAGGTACGCCCCATCCAGCAAGTGGCATTTGGATACGCTGTTCCAGGTCTTATTGAAGGTGAGACAATATTTTCATATCGATCCCTTTAATGTGTCGGCAATTGGCTCAGCCCCGGGACAGTTCAATTCTTCAGTAGCCTTACAATGAATTATAAGTAACATAATTTTTATATGAAATATTTATTTTAAAAGAGCATCTATGGAGCTTCTTGCCAGTTCTTCTCGGTAAATAACTGCCTGATATATATATATATATATATATATATATATATATATATATATATATATATATATATATATATATATATATATATATATTATATTTTGAATATGACGTAAATTAACGATTCAAAAGTAAAGACCTATTTGAATAAAGATAATTTGAGTTTATCAGGAATAGTTTTCCTCAACTGTTTTGTTTATTTTTTTATACTTACGTTATATTTCATGACTATATTGTTAAAATTTTTTTTATTTTTTCTGTTCGTGTTTTTTTATTGTTGTATAATTTTACTCTGATTCTATTTCCGGTTCTATGTTTTAACCTTATTTTGGCTTTATTTTCAATCTATTTTTATTGTGTAACATTAATAAGATGTATAGGTTGAAGAAATTAAAAAAAATAAATTAATAGGCCGGCAACTACCTTCGCGACGACACAGTGTCCAACACGATACAAATAATATCGGCCGCGCCCGGCGAGAGGCAGGCGTACGCGTCCCAACGATTGTGGATTTCGTTGGAGAGATCCGCTGTTTGCGGCGACTCCACAGAGAAACAGCCAATCATACAGGTATTTGATATTTAAAAAAAGTATTTTTTTTTTACATTTATTTAAATGTATTTTGTGTCTAGTTAAAACATAGTTATGTGAAATATGTGTTTGTAGGTTGCTGCGTGGACTATTGGAGAGTATGGGGACATGTTGGTGTCCGAAGCCAGCAATGCTATATCTATGGTCGATGATGATGGAGTCGGTATGTTTTCTATCACATTTGTCTCTTGCCGTATTATTTATACTGAATTAGTAAAAAAAAATAATAATAATAAGAGAGATTTTAAGCATTGATATTATAGACATGTCTCTCTGTTTCTCCTAACATATATCAGACGATAGCGTTAATAAAACGATAAATCGTTTATGCCAAAGGCGCAACACAAATTAGTACACAATATATCTCTCTACCCATGCCCCCTATAATAAAAATATGGGGGGCATGCATTTATGTTATTGTTATTTATTAATATTTATTGTTATAATTAAGAAAGAAAGAAAGAAAATATATTTTTTTAAACACACACACTTAATAATTACTTGTTATTTATATAACTCAGTCTTGTGTCGCACAGCAAGAACCTATAATTGTTCCTGTGTCCTTAGATATATCTGGCCTAAACAGGAATTCTTTTAAAAAAAAACTAAAACTCAACCTCGCACACTCACTCATACAGAAACACCATTGCACACACTAATATACACACACACACACACTTAAATGCTCGTTCTTTACATAATATATGTATATATATATATATTTATTTATTCATTTTTTTCTGTTCGTGTTTTTTTTTTTGTTGTTTATTTTCGATTGTATGTTTTGACCTTGTTTTGGCTTTGTTGTGTAAGCTTTTTGGAATAAGCTGTATAAGTTTAAGAAATAAAAAAAAAAATTATATAAACATATGCATAATTAAACGTAACTTTTTGAGAATAATTATCATATTTAATTGTTAAGTTGAAATATAATAATAATTTGCAGATGAGTTTGTCCGTCCGTCCGAGGAGTATGTGATCGATATATATCAGAAGTTGTTGTGGTCCACCCAATTGTCGATCACCACCAAGGAGTTCCTTCTATTGTCTCTCGCCAAGCTGTCAACTCGATTCACCACTCAGCCCAGTCAGGAGTGAGTTGTAGTCTATGGTTTTAAATACCTTTAAGTTTGGTTTTCTTATATAACGTGCAATATCTTTCTGTTTGTTTATGTTCGAACATGTTAAATCGTTTGGGGTCGAATATTTAAACACTGCAATTTTTACTAAATTTGTTTTTTTTTTAATTTTCAATCTTTTTTTTCATAACAAAAAACAACTCGTTTTTACAAACGGAATCTGTTAAAAAAAACGGATGACTTCGTGATAAATCCATTTTGTGAAAGTGAAACTTTTAACCGACTTAAAATCGGAGGATTTTTTTAAATAACATTGCGCTTTGATAATTATTTCAGCAAAATACGCGTCATCATCGACACGTTTGGCTCCCACATTCACATTGAGCTGCAACAACGTGGCGTTGAATTGGGTCAATTGTTCCGGTAAGAAGCTTCATACTAACTTTTAAAAAAACACTGTATTATTTAATAGGGCTTGTCTGTTAAGTACACGAAACACGGGTATTTATAATATAATAATGGTATTACACACTCAATTATAACAAAGACTCAGTGTAACATATATTATGACCCAGAGACACGTTGTCTCAGAACAAGATGGCGCCTCGTTCTCGAAGCTCTGCTCTGATTGGTCAATACAATAAACAACGCGATAAACCTTTGTTCATTTGCTTTTTTATTATTTAAGAAAAAAACGAATGAGAATTAATTTTGGTTGATTTTGCCTATAATGATTTGTTTCAGACAATACGCGAACCTTCGGCCGGCGCTGCTCGAGCGGATGCCAGCCATGGAAGTGGTCAGCACTGGCGAGAGGGACGACAGCGACACGGAAACAGAGACGGCTGCGCACGCGCACACGACGCAGCCGGATCAGGTAATCGCGTGATATCGGTGTCACTAACATGCCCGAAGACAAGAAAATAATGCAATTGTTTTTTTTTTATTTTTCAGGACGCCCTGTTGGATCTAATAATCGGCTCGGAGCCCCTATCCAACGGAGATGTGGAACACGCACCGCCAGCTGCTAACAATAATACTACTAATGTATGTTTATCGTGATGACTGTTTTTTTTTGTGTGTGTGTGTGTTCACATTTCACACACGAATATTGGAAACCAGAATTGCATGGTGGCCGTCGTGTTAACTATCTCGTATTTTTAATATCTATAATATAATGTAAGATTTAAAAGATTTAAAATGTATAATTAGAATGAATATTGATTCAACAGGATATCCTCGACCTCCTAAGCGGTCTGGATCTCACCGCACCCGCTCAAGCGCCCATGGGCGTAATGGGTGCGCCTATCTCAACGCCCATGAGCCTAGCTAACAACAACGTGTCACCCTTACTCGACGGCCTGTTCGCATCTCCCGCCCCAATCACCCAACAGACTCCAGGTCTACTCATCTCTTTATTCATCACTGATTTTAAAATATACATAAATAGTGTACCGTAAAATAGGGTGAATAGAATAGACCATACCATATCACGGGTAAATAGGAAACGCGCTTAAACTGTTATCCTTAACTTGCAATTAACTATTAATTTTTTCATTTCTCGCCATGTTTAAGGGGTGTGAAAATGAAAAAAAAAATCATTTGATTGTTAAAATTATAATAAATATATTCATATAGGTGGTATCTTACATTTTTTTTTAATATGGCCAAAGTGCGTAGAGTGGATGACAAGAATTGTGTCGGCCATTCCTATAGATATGTGTGTGTATATTTATCTTGATAAAACAGCAAATTGGACTATTCAAGACTATTTTATTAATTTAAAAAAATATCACATTTCAGACATCGTAGTAACAGCCCTAGAGCGCAATGGCCTCAAAGTGGAGTTGCACGTACAACGCGGAGGGGAGACCGCGACGATCACCATGAAGGCGCATTCCACTGCCGACACGGCCATGAGCGAGTTTCTCTTTCAAGCCGCCGTGCCCAGGGTATGTTATCCGGGAATTTAAAAAAAACTAATGCCTTGTGCGACACTCAAAAGTCAACAGACAAGATGTTAAAGGATAATATTGTTTCAGACACTGCGTTTGGACATGATGTCTCCAACTGGAAGTGTGCTGACGCCACAGGGAGAGATCACACAGCTGCTTAAAGTTACAAATCCGTCTAAGGTCAGTGTTTTAAAGAAACAAAATATGTAACAAACTAACTTACAATTAAAACTTAGGCACAGAAATTTAATCAAATCGTAGGCTGAACGGTCCCAAGTCAAGTCATAGACTATTCTTTTTCTTAATAAAACTTTTATATTTAAAACATAGATAAATATCCTCTTGACACTATGTGTTTATAATTCTTATGTAAATTTGTTGTGTAGACCCCGCTGCGTTTGAGAATAAGGATATCCTACACAATTGATGGCAACCCCGTGCTGGAGCAGGCGGAGGTGAACACTTTTCCACCAGATTTGTTCAACTGACAGGTCTGTCTCTAGTGTGGACATTGCAACTACTGGATGTTGGATGATATTGTACATTGGGTGGTTATTATAAAAATGCATCAAACAAATCAATTTTAAGGCAGCTTAATTAAAACAAAAAAAATATCATCATGCTAATATTTTATATACCGTTTTGTCAATTTTATGTTAAAAAATAATTAATGAACACGGTCTCCTTATATATTTTTTGAAGCTTGTTATATATTAAAAAAAAACCTAACTACCCACAATATCAACAACTTACGGTACAATGTCTCAGTTGGCCATATTGGCTTCTAGCGGACAGACGTATCAGAGCAGCTTGAATTAATTATTTTAGGTCACGTTATTAGAGATTTCTTTGACATTCCACATTAGTTATATACAAAATAAATATGTGTACATAAGGATCAATTTTACGTATTTTCAAAGTTTTCCATTTCCTTTTGTACATATATTTGTGAGTGATCAACTGAAAGACTTATTCCTACGTGTGACTAGTTTCTAGGTACCAGCTTGTGAACGAAGGGGGAGTCTTAAAGCTAAATTTTTAAAATTACTCAGTAACTTCAATATATTGTACAGTGACAAAAACCCTGAAAAATTTTTAACCACTAGTTTTTTAAAAGTAAAATGTTGATTTAAAATTCAGAGAGATTATAAGAGGCGGTAGGTTATTGACCTCACGAAATGTGACGAAATCACCGAGGGGTGAATGACCCTAAATTTAAGTTTTTTTTTTTTAAATTTTTTTTGATGTATTAATTTTTTGTAGACAGGGTTTTTGTTACATGTAATTCTTTGATCTATTACTTTTTTTCTGCTGTTATTCAGTACTGCAATGATGCTGCATAGGGATGATTGTATCACTTAGATGATAGGAATTGGGCTGAACCATCTATATAATGTATATAGTGGAATATTTCTGTATTATAAGATGTATAGTAAAGAACGATGAAATGTACTTAACATCATATTTTTATTACTTTAGCTTACATCCACTAACATAGTCAATATCATGATTTATTTATATTATTCCACAATTTTAATTATTTTTTACATAAATTAACCGATTAAGTAATCCAACCACTATTTGTCATTTCATAGTTGTTTTGAAACAATCGAACAACTGCGAAATCACAATTTGGTTTATGTTTTAACAGAATCGACTATGATGATAAATATAATATGTTATTTAAGTTTCCTATTAACCTTGATTGTTGTTTACCACCACGGCTCAGTGGTGTATAGCGTGGGGGTCCTGGTTCAATCCGGGGGAAATTGTTACGCTGTCAATTCTATTGTTCCATAATACTTTTGCATTTGTAAATATACAGATTTTTTAATTTTTGTCCAGATCCTATAGTTCTTATTGAACAAGTGAAATACAATTTTGTTTTTTAATTATCAACACATTTATGAATCTATATTTTAATGATAACGCATGATTTTAGAGAGAATTTAACCCATCTTTAACCAACCTCACAGTTATATGCTCAAGCATTATAAAATCTATTCTATTAAGTAGCTATGTTTGTGTGGGATTTCTATATTCTTTTTTTTTAATAGTAATTGATGTTTGAACATTATTTTTCATTAAGGGTACCATTTTTTTCTACCTACCAACTTAATGTAGTTGTTTAACTATTGAAATAAAACCCAAGTGTCGCAGTTGGAAAATAATGATTCAAGATCTGAGTAACTAACTCATTTTAAAAGCACGTGTTTTTCACTATTTTTTTTTTCGCAAGAGCTTCGCAGTATGCAATTTGGTGCTTTATTTTATCTAAGTGTCTAGAAGGCCCTCCACGTGAGATGATTTAAAGCTATGTGAGAGATGTACATAATGATTTTATGTAAATTGGTTAATAAATATGTGAGAATGTTTATATAATCGATTTTTGTTGTTTTCTTTATTTTCCACCCATAACATATTGAACAACATGTCTTGATAGTTGTACAAAATACCCCATAATTGGTAACTACAAGTATCTTAGTACTAATCTCATAAAAAGTAGCTTCAATAAATATGACATTGATCTTTTCTTTCCTTTATTAAGACTAGTTAAGAGTTAAATTTACAAAAAAGATTCCAGATGGCACTCTTTGCTGCCAGGTGTATCAAGGACTGCTTGTCTAACAACATTTTCAGTCGAGTGTTTCTAATCTGTCATGGGAGCGGCGGAAGACGCGGGCTTATCACAGACACTATTGAATAAACGATCTTTGATCATCTGTGCCATCAGACCATGGATTACTTCTATGGTTGTTTTGCAGGCGTCCTTTGTCGCTTTTCCCAATTTATCTTCTGTTCTTTTCTCATGTGGATCAGCTCCTGCTACAATAAAACCACCTCTGCCTAAAATAAATGTTACTGGCCATTAGAAAAAGAAAAAAGAGAAAACTTTAAATAACACAGTATATGCAAACAAAATTACCCTTATTTAGAAAGATATCACTTGAATTAATAAATAAAATATTTTTAACTTCACGAATTCACTGTGATCATAGCAAAGCGTCCTAGTCGACATTACAATTAAAACTACTTACCTAAACTAACTTCGCTCTGTTCCAACTTATCTGACAAATCAAATATCTGTCCGGTAGTGTAATCTGAATTTGTGATGAGACTTGAGCTACTAAGCGTGTTCACCCAATACTTGTTCCATAAAGAGTCCAGTAGTCTTCTGTCTAATGAAGACTTGAAGTATGATACTTCTAGAGAATAATACTGTTTGCAATGAACACCAAAATCTTCTATTTTATTCAAAGGAATAGTTTGATACTCCGACGGCTCTTCATTGGCTGGTTTATAACCCTGTATGTTGTAAATAAACATACTATTAATGTTAGGGAACAAAAATGATGTGTTCATCTGTTTTGTTATCAAAAATCTTTAAATTATTACAATGCAAAGCTTCATATTTTCCTCCCAATTGTGTGTACATAAACTAAGCAAGTAGACACATTTAATTAAAACTAACCTTAGGATAAGTCCGAAAAGCACCAAGACACACTTTCCCTGCTGAAATAGTTCTTACGGGGTCAATCACAATGGCAACAAACGGCTCTTGGAAGTTTTGATTTAACATTTGTGTGGAGACATCAATACCAGATAGCCAACAACCATAACCAGGATGACTATGATACCAGCCAATAGCATTCTCATGTCTCCCAACCTAAAGATAAGAAAATGAAAGAACTTGGTAAATTGGTTTTAAAAAGTCACTAGTAATCAAACTATAATAAATCAGTGTTTCAATTTAAGACATTTAAAGTATATTTAGTACCTGTTTTGCAGCTTCAATATATGCAGTCATGTATTCATAAGCTTGAGCTTGAGCATTAACTCTGGTTTCGGTCCCTTCAACTGGTAATGCAAAGGAGTCCATCACTAACATTGTATTAGCATCTACTTTACCTAAAAACAAAGAAAAATCATAAAGACACAAGACAAAGGTACATATTAAAATTAAGTTAAGGCTATATTTACCAAGCAATAAACCCATAACTTCTAATGTACCACCAGAACGAGCATGCATAACCATTTTTAATAATGCCAAAGCCGATATTTTGATGTCTTTGAAGAAATGTGGGCTGTAAAAAAAAATATCTCCATTAGTCTAGTACAATAAAAACAAACAACCACATTGAACAATGAGCATACTCTTTTTCCCATGGTTTGGCTGCCAAGATGTCTTGCTGCTGTTTTTTATCATATCGATATATTTCGTCAACACTAGAAACAGTTTCAATGTTATTGGCTAATGCCCATGTTTTTTGGGCTATAGAAGATTGGGAATCCGCACTAGTTGACGCCATTGTTTTACACGCTAAACAATCGCGAATAAAATGTACAAAACTAAACGATTTGTGATTTCAATTTTCGCTGACCGCTACTTTGGCATAAGCGATAGACAGTCAACATACAATTGACAGACAATAACAATTCATAATTTTCATTCAATGCATGTATTTTAAGTCTGTGGTAGAAACGAGTATGAATGAGTTGTGAGGTATTTTTTTTCTAGGATCTAGGTATTGGAATAATCCACATGATTAGCGATTTAAAGGAGTGGCGGAGAGATCTTGCCAGTTCTTTGTGTCCGCTCTACTTTACTCTACGTACTTGATTTGGGAACTGGTAGTAAATGTAGAGTCGAAACTTATTTTGTTGACGGTTGATAAGTGTACCTTAGTTATATATTAATAAAGATATTTTTGATTTTCTATCAAATTTTTGAATTATCATAGGTGTGTATAAATTGACATCGACGTCGGCTTGTCAAGTTTTGGTAACCGCCCACATAGACATTTAACCAATCAGAAACATGCACGTACTCGTTTTCTAGAACTCTAAAATTCTTTGTAGTTATTGACGTAAATTCGAGTATGTACGACGCGTACTGTTATTGTAAAAGGGTGATGAAATATCGCAAAACGATATTTTCCTAGCGTATCTACAAGTTCCGAATTCGCAATAGCATGCAAAAACTTTAAACGTTGTGATAGTTAATAAAGTGTGTGAAGTTTAATGATAGCGTAAAATCATGAGCGCACCGATCATTATCACCGTGCCCAACTACGTGACAATGGAGGACGAAGACTCTGATGTTTTTGTGGACGTGGCGCCGGCCACGCCGTCCAGAAAACGAAGACTCGACCATCTCACGTGGGAGCAGAAGATGCAGAGAAAGTGAGTCATATTTTGTTATACTGGAGATGATCATCCTCTTAGATCGGGCAGTGATACTTTACTGTTAACTAGGTGTTATTGACCCTAACGGTATCTGTATTTATTACATTTTGTCAGCGAATTGTAAAAAATATACTATTATTAGTAAAATGTAACTAACATTTGTAATAATTTTCAATTTTCATAATTATAATTTCCTTAGTATCTATAAGTGCTGTATTGATTTTGGACTTGAGTTGATACTTACATAGATCTAATTGGATTATTAAAATGTCTCTATGTAATTTATTTTAATCACACATAGAATTTCATCTAATTATTTTAACAGGAAATTAAAAAACCGCGTTGCGGCACAGACATCACGAGATCGGAAGAAGGCAAAGATGGATGAGATGGAGAGTAAGCTCGACCACTTCATGGCTATCAATGAGAGACTCATTAAAGAGGTTTGTTTTGTTATTGACTATAAGATACTTTTAACCACATTTCACTCAATAATCATAAAAACATGTCTGTATATGTGAGTCATTATGAGTGATTCATCGTTTTTGCAAATTCTGATGTTTAAAAAAAAGACTTCTTATAAATTATGATGAAATTGGATTGCAAATTTTTGAATTTCAAAGTAGGTAGTTGTAATTCCTTCAGCATATTGTTGAGGAAGTTCAAAGTAATATGTAGAGCTAACCAAATCACTTTCGAACCAGGTCGAAGATTTAAAGGCAATGAACGAGCGTCTGTTAAGCGAGAACACATCATTGAAGGCGGCGCGGACCGTCACGAATGCCCCAGGACCAGCAGCGTCACCTCAGCAGAAGGAGGGGCCTTCGTCGGCGATCCACGCGGCACGTCTGCTTCTAGCGATGTGTCTCCTCTCGCAGACATCCTCGCGCACCTCGAGTCCGACGAGTACCTTGACACCCTGCATCAGCTCGCTGACTCCCTCCTCAAAGAGATTGATGCAGGTGCTGCAGGAGCGGATCAAGATGTGAGTAACCAACTTATAGTCACAATGATTTAATGTTTGTGCAGTTGAGCCACAGCTAACAAAACCAGTTTCTATTATCTAAATGCATGGCTGGAGCCATTTTGTTTCAATCTACTAAAGGTATCAATAATTTACATACTGTGCAACCAATTTCTATGTATTGTTACGTGTTCAATTTTCATGTGTGCTTGTATTGTGCACACTTGTAAAACAAAAAAATTGTTTTATACAAACATGTAATAACAAACACAGTGATTTTTTATCTAAACATGTATGTTAAGCTGATGCAATAACTAACATTATTGCATCATTCCATATAAACTTACTATTACCAACGCTATGGTGCTTCAAGGTTAATATTTGTCCAAACAGAAATGTTACTTTAAAAAGTAAAAAAGAATTATGTAACTTTTACTTATTCTGCCGTTTTTGTTGTCAGGAATCAAAAGTCAGGGAAAATAGAAAATGGCCTGAAGGAGCTCAAGTGGTGGGGACCACAGCAAAGCAATTGGAATCCAGTAAAGGTGCTCTCTTAGACTCGGAGATCAACATAAAGCATGATGTCGACAGAATATCAGAGCACTCATACGCACATCCCTGCCCTCGTGAAGAAAATGGTGACAAAGGTGACCTATTCTACGCCAGTTTTGAAGCCAACGACTGTGTGACTGTGGAAGTAACAGATGATACAGAGGAAGCTGAGATGGAACTTACAAAATTAACCAACTATTCAGATATATATCTAGACTGTGACATGAAATTACTCTCACCGATATGTCCATCTCCCAAGTGCAGCGAAGAAAACATAACTCTCTCTCCCTCACACACAAGTCTCAGCTCGGACCTAGGTTATGAATCGTTGGCCTCACCTCTAAGCGAGACGGATCTAGATTTGCCAGACTTGTCAGATTTTTGGTGTGAATCGTTCTCAGAATTGTTTCCAGCATTGGCTTAGGATAACAATTCTGAACACCAAAGACTGACTAGATATGGTTAAGTTATATTTATTTTAGGGATGTACTATAAGTTTTAATATAATATTCTGTCGTTTATGTGCGTTTTATTTTATTTACCATTAAGTATGACTATGGGTTCGAAAGTATCGTAAAATGGGGTGAATGGAAACGGGTTCTTTTGAACCGATATTGTAGTATGTTTTTTTATATAATTATGACGAAAAAAAAATTTTTTGGTAATGAAACTTCATAATTTAGAATTTCGGTATTAATACATAAGCAATTGAGCTGGTAAATTGTTAAAAAACCCGATATTTAAAAAGAGGACAATGTCGATATTATTAATAAACAGAACGTAATAATTGGGTTTCGCTGATAACGTTTAATTGCTTTTACGTAATGACGCAGTTGAAATAATTTCGAAATAAAATCAAAATCAGTTACGACTGTAAATAATTGGAAAGTATTATTTAGCCGATAAGGAATAATTGATGGTATTTATCGATCTGAATATTCTAGCGAGGCGGTCCAAGGCTAAATAATTCTACAATAATATACGTAAATGCTGATATGAATTGGCAAGAACCGCATAAGGAAACATATGTATTTATTATCTTGTATTTAAATGTAAATTGTCTTATCTCAACACGGTAAACATGCGCTTTGACCCCGCCATTTTGTATCTCATTGGGAATCCAACCGATAACTTTTTAATCTACACGATCAGTAGATTGTTTAAAATTGATTTTAATTTTTTTTTTAATAATGCCGTTGTTTACGTACAATTCAATTATATACGCAGTTCGCTTGAGTAGTTAGAGCAAAAGACGATCATTTTATCTATCTATACTAATAATATGACAGTAAAAATCGAAAATCTGTACATTAAATATTTTTCCAAAAAACCGAAAGGAGGCAACTAAAGAAGAGTCATAGAAACGAAAAAAACAATTTTTGAAGTTCTTGTCAGTCTATCTGTCTGGTACGTTATAACTTCAAAACTACTAAACGGATTTAAACGCGGTTTTCACAGTTGTATTACATATAATTGGGAGCGTTGTCAACGGGTGTCAAAAGGTTATTTTGTCAAAATCGGTTAAGGGAAAAATAAGTTATGGTCAATTGAAAATTTACTTCAACCACTGCTTCAAAACATTTAAACACTTATATTGATTGATTAATTATATATTGTTAAATATGTTCTAATATAAGTTAATCTTAATATTAAAACTTATGAGAGGTAACAAAAATCTATACTAATAATAAGACAGTAAAAATCTAATGTCTGTACATTAAATATTTTTCCAAAAAACTGAAAGGAGGCAATTAAAGAGGAGTCATAGAAACCAAAAAAACAATTTTTGGAATTCTTGTCTGTCTGTCTGTCTGTCTGGTACATTATAACTTCAGAACTACTGAACGGGTTTGAACGCGGTTTTCACAGTTGGATTACATAAAATTGAGAGCGTTGTCAAAAGTTATTTCGTCAAAATCCGTTAAGGGAAAAAGAAGTTATGGTCAATTGAAATTTACTGCAAGCAGTGATGCTTCAAAACTTTTAAACACTTATATTGATTGATTAGTTATATATTATTAAATATGTTCTAATATAAGTTAATCTTAATATTAAAACTTATGAGAGGTAACAAAAATAACAAATAACGCAGTGCGCGCGGGCGCGGTTGAATTGTTGAACAATGTGCTCGATAGATGGCGTTGATAAAATTCTTCATCAACCTAGATTTATTTTATCTTTTTATTTCTTAAACCTATACAGCTTATCAAAAAAAGTTTACACAATAAAAATAGAGCCAAAATAAGGTTAAAATATAGAACCGGAAATAGAATCTAAGATCAGAAAAAAGAATAACAAAAAAAAACACGAACAGAAAATAATAAATAAATAAATATATACACATGAACAAGTGGAGTATATTATGTGAAGTACGAGCATTTAAGTGTGAGCGTGTGTATTTGTGTGTGCAATGGTGTTGCTGTGTAAGTGAGTGTGCGAGTTTGAGTGTAAGTTTTTTTTAAAGAACTTCTACTTAGGCCAAATATATCCAATATATCGCGGTTTTAAGATGCTCCATTGTGTAATGACCATGCAGTTCAAACTTTAATTAACGTTTTACCCTATGATTATTTCAAACTAATAACCTTACAAGTACGTATGTCGTACTCATAACTTCGTAAGAATTTTCTTTTAACGCTGAGGAGTTTTACCTTCTATCATCAGCTCATCCACATAAGAAGATGACTATCAGAATATAAAATTGTCAGGAAAATAATTGCCTGTAAGTTAATTTTAAAGTTGCCTTCGATTTCCCTGAATCATCGGATCCTGACTACGGGACCAACTTGAAAGTACCCCCTACTGAACAAAAAAATAGTCATAATGCCTCCTTTTTTATCTAATAAAAATACATCTTTGTAAAAAAGAAACGTTTTTCAACATTGGTCTATTCGATGACTAAGAAGCAACAAAGTTTTTATATGAACTTAAGCCGACTTAGAAACGCTTTAACTTATGACAAGAGACAGGAGACAGATGACTGGAGACAGATGACTGGAGCCAGATGACTGGAGACAGATGACTGGAGCCAGATGGCAGGAGACAGATGACATGTGACAAATGACAGCCGACATGAGACAAATGACAGCCAACAGGAGACAGATGACTGGAGACAGATAACAGATGACAGGAGACAGATGACAGAAGACAGATGACAGGAGACAGGTGACAGAAGACAAATGACAGCCAACAGGAGACAGATGACAGCCAACAGGAGACAGCTAACAGAAGACAAATGACAGATGACTGGAGACAGATGACTGGAGCCAGATGGCAGGAGACAGATGACATGTGACAAATGACAGCCGACATGAGACAAATGACAGCCAACAGGAGATAGATGACAGCCGACAGGAGGCAGATGACAGCCAACAGGAGACAAGTGACAGGAGACAAATGACAGATGACAGGAGAAAGATGACTGGAGACAAATGACAGATGACAGATAACAGGAGACAGATGACAGCCAACAGGAGACAGCTAACAGAAGACAAATGACAGATGACAGGAGAGAAATGACAACCAACAGGAGACAGATGACAGATGACAGATGACAGATGACAGATGATTGATGACAGATGACAGATGATTGATGACAGATGACAGATGACAGATGACAGATGACAGATGACAGATGACAGATGACAGATGACAGATGAAAGGAGACAAATGACAACCAACAGGAGACAGATGTCATATGTCAGGAGACAGATGACAGATGACAGGAGACAAATGACAGCCAACAGGAGACAGGTGACAGGAGGCAAATGACAGATGACAGCCGACATGAGACAAATGACAGATGACAAGAGACAAATGACAACCAACAGGAGACAGATGACAGCCAACAGGAGACAGGTGACAGGAGACAAATGACAGATGACAGGAGAAAGATGACTGGAGACAAATGACAACCAACAGGAGACAGATGACAGATGACATATGTCAGGAGACAGATGACAGATGACATATGTCAGGAGACAGATGACAGATGACATATGTCAGGAGACAGATGACAGATGACATATGTCAGGAGACAGATGACAGATGACATATGTCAGGAGACAGATGACAGATGACAGGAGACAAATGACAGGAGACAGATGACAGGAGACAAATGACAGCCAACAGGAGACAGATGACTGGAGACAGATGACAGATGACAGGAGACAGATGACAGATGACAGATGACAGATGACAGGTGACAAATGACAACCAACAGGAGACAAATGACAGCCGACAGGAGGCAGATGACACCCAACAGGAGACAGGTGACAGGAAGCAAATGACAGATGACAGCCGACAGGAGACAGATGACAGCCGACAGGAGACAGATGACAGCCAACAGGAGACAGCCAACAGAAGACAGGAGACAGGAGGCAAATGAAAGATGACAGCCGACAGGAGACAGATGACAGCCAACAGGAGACAAGTGACAGGAGACAAATGACAGATAACAGGAGAAAGATGACTGGAGACAAATGACAGATGACAGAAGGCAGCAGACAAATGACAGATGACAGATGACAGATGACAGATGACAGATGCCAGATGCCAGATGACAGATGACAGATGACAGATGACAGATGACAGATGACAGATGACAGATGACAGATGACAGATGACAGATGACAGATGACAGATGACAGGTGACAGGTGACAGATGACAGATGACAGATGACAGATGACAGATGACAGATGACAGATGACAGATGACAGATGACAAATGACAGATGACAGATGACAGATGACAGATGACAGATGACAGATGACAGATGACAGGTGACAGGTGACAGATGACAGATGACAGATGACAGATGACAGATGACAGATGACAGATGACAGATGACAGATGACAGATGACAGATGACAGATGACAGATGACAGATGACAGATGACAGATGACAGATGACAGATGACAGATGACAGATGACAGATGACAGATGACAGATGACAGATGACAGATGACAGATGACAGATGACAGATGACAGATGACAGATGACAGATGACAGATGACAGATGACAGATGACAGATGACATATGTCAGGAGACAGATGACAGATGACATATGTCAGGAGACAGATGACAGATGACATATGTCAGGAGACAGATGACAGATGACATATGTCAGGAGACAGATGACAGATGACATATGTCAGGAGACAGATGACAGATGACAGGAGACAAATGACAGGAGACAAATGACAGGAGACAAATGACAGCCAACAGGAGACAGGTGACAGGAGGCAAATGACAGATGACAGCCGACAGGAGACAGATGACAGCCAACAGGAGATAGATGACAGCCGACAGGAGGCAGATGACAGGAGGCAAATGAAAGATGACAGCCGACAGGAGACAGATGACAGCCAACAGGAGACAGCTAACAGAAGACAAATGACAGATGACAGGAGAGAAATGACAACCAACAGGAGACAGATGACAGATGACAGATGACAGATGACAGATGACAGATGACAGATGACAGATGACAGATGACAGATGACAGATGACAGATGACAGATGACAGATGACAGATGACAGATGACAGATGACAGATGACAGATGACAGATGACAGATGACAGATGACAGATGACAGATGACAGATGACAGATGACAGATGACAGATGACAGATGACAGATGACAGATGACAGATGACAGATGACAGATGACAGATGACAGATGACAGATGACAGATGACAGATGACAGATGACAGATGACAGATGACAGATGACAGATGACAGATGACAGATGACAGATGACAGATGACAGATGACAGATGACAGATGACAGATGACAGATGACAGATGACAGATGACAGATGACAGATGACAGATGACAGATGACAGATGACAGATGACAGATGACAGATGACAGATGACAGATGACAGATGACAGATGACAGATGACAGATGACAGATGACAGATGACAGATGACAGATGACAGATGACAGATGACAGATGACAGATGACAGATGACAGATGACAGATGACAGATGACAGATGACAGATGACAGATGACAGATGACAGATGACAGATGACAGATGACAGATGACAGATGACAGATGACAGATGACAGATGACAGATGACAGATGACAGATGACAGATGACAGGAGACAGATGACATATGTCAGGAGACAGATGACAGATGACATATGTCAGGAGACAGATGACAGATGACATATGTCAGGAGACAGATGACAGATGACAGGAGACAAATGACAGGAGACAAATGACAGCCAACAGGAGACAGGTGACAGGAGGCAAATGACAGATGACAGCCGACAGGAGACAGATGACAGCCAACAGGAGATAGATGACAGCCGACAGGAGGCAGATGACAGGAGGCAAATGAAAGATGACAGCCGACAGGAGACAGATGACAGCCAACAGGAGACAGCTAACAGAAGACAAATGACAGATGACAGGAGAGAAATGACAACCAACAGGAGACAGATGACAGATGACAGATGACAGATGACAGATGACAGATGACAGATGACAGATGACAGATGACAGATGACAGATGACAGATGACAGATGACAGATGACAGATGACAGATGACAGATGACAGATGACAGATGACAGATGACAGATGACAGATGACAGATGACAGATGACAGATGACAGATGACAGATGACAGATGACAGATGACAGATGACAGATGACAGATGACAGATGACAGATGACAGATGACAGATGACAGATGACAGATGACAGATGACAGATGAAAGATGACAGATGACAGATGACATATGACAGATGACAGATGACAGATGACAGATGACAGATGACAGATGACAGATGACAGATGACAGATGAAAGGAGACAGATGACAGATGACAGATGACAGATGAAAGGAGACAAATGACAACCAACAGGAGACAGATGTCATATGTCAGGAGACAGATGACAGATGACAGGAGACAAATGACAGCCTACAGGAGACAGGTGACAGGAGGCAAATGACAGATGACAGCCGACAGGAGACAGATGACAGCCAACAGGAGATAGATGACAGCCGACAGGAGGCAGATGACAGCCAACAGGAGACAAGTGACAGGAGACAAATGACAGATAACAGGAGAAAGATGACTGGAGACAAATGACAGATGACAGAAGGCAGCAGACAAATGACAGATAACAGGAGACAGATGACAGCCAACAGGAGACAGCTAACAGAAGACAAATGACAGATGACAGAATAGAATGACAACCAACAGGAGACAGATGACAGATGACATATGTCAGGAGACAGATCACAGAGGACAGGAGACAAATGACAACCAACAGGAGACAGATGACAGATGACATATGTCAGGAGACAGATGACAGATGACATATGTCAGGAGACAGATGACAGATGACAGGAGACAAATGACAGGAGACAGATGACAGGAGACAAATGACAGCCGACATGAGACAAATGACAGCCAACAGGAGACAGATGACTGGAGACAGATGACAGATGACAGATGACAGATGACAGATGACAGATGACAGATGACAGATGACAGATGACAGATGACAGATGACAGATGACAGATGACAGATGACAGATGACAGATGACAGATGACAGATGACAGATGACAGGTGACAAATGACAACCAACAGGAGACAAATGACAGCCGACAGGAGGCAGATGACACCCAACAGGAGACAGGTGACAGGAGGCAAATGACAGATGACAGCCGACAGGAGACAGATGACAGCCAACAGGAGACAGCCAACAGAAGACAGGAGACAAATGACAGCCAACAGGAGACAGATGACAGGAGGCAAATGAAAGATGACAGCCGACAGGAGGCAAATGAAAGATAACAGGAGACAGCTAACAGAAGACAAATGACAGATGACAGGAGAGAAATGACAACCAACAGGAGACAGATGACAGATGACAGATGACAGATGACAGATGACAGATGACAGATGACAAGTGACAGATGACAGATGACAGGTGACAGATGACAGATGATTGATGACAGATGACAGATGACAGATGACAGATGACAGATGACAGATGACAGATGACAGATGACAGATGACAGATGACAGATGACAGATGACAGATGACAGATGACAGATGACAGATGACAGATGACAGATGACAGATGACAGATGACAGATGACAGATGAAAGGAGACAGATGACAGATGACAGATGACAGATGAAAGGAGACAAATGACAACCAACAGGAGACAGATGTCATATGTCAGGAGACAGATGACAGATGACAGGAGACAAATGACAGCCAACAGGAGACAGGTGACAGGAGGCAAATGACAGATGACAGCCGACAGGAGACAGATGACAGCCAACAGGAGATAGATGACAGCCGACAGGAGGCAGATGACAGCCAACAGGAGACAAGTGACAGGAGACAAATGACAGATAACAGGAGAAAGATGACTGGAGACAAATGACAGATGACAGAAGGCAGCAGACAAATGACAGATAACAGGAGACAGATGACAGCCAACAGGAGACAGCTAACAGAAGACAAATGACAGATGACAGAATAGAATGACAACCAACAGGAGACAGATGACAGATGACATATGTCAGGAGACAGATCACAGAGGACAGGAGACAAATGACAACCAACAGGAGACAGATGACAGATGACATATGTCAGGAGACAGATGACAGATGACATATGTCAGGAGACAGATGACAGATGACAGGAGACAAATGACAGGAGACAGATGACAGGAGACAAATGACAGCCGACATGAGACAAATGACAGCCAACAGGAGACAGATGACTGGAGACAGATGACAGATGACAGATGACAGATGACAGATGACAGGAGACAGATGACAGCCAACAGGAGACAGGTGACAGGAGGCAAATGACAGATTACAGCCAACAGGAGACAGATGACAGGAGGCAAATGAAAGATAACAGGAGACAAATGACAGCCAACAGAAGACAGATAACAAATGACAGGATACAAATGACAGCCGACATGAGACAAATGACAGATGACAAGAGACAAATGACAACCAACAGGAGACAGATGACAGCCAACAGGAGACAGGTTTCCACCTACATCCTTAATGTAATGAGGTTTACATTTTATTATTTGGTCCAACTAATAACCTCACAAGTACGTATAACTTCGTAAGAATTTTCTTTCAACTCTTAACCGCTGAGGAGGTTTACCTTCCATCATCAGCTCATCCACATAAAAAGATGACTATCAGAATATAAAATTTGCAGAAAAGTAATTGCCTGTAAGTTAATTTGAAATTTATCTCGGATTCCCCTGAATCATCGGATCCTGTAAAGCTACATCATCCCTGAGTTACACATAATTATATATAATTCCAATTGTAACAAGTTTTAGCCCGTGAAAGAAAGCCCTGTCGAGATCATTAAGAAACGCTATATACTTAACCAAATCACACGTGGGCGAAGCCGCGGGCGGAAAGCTAGTAACAAATAAGGCGCGGTTGACGTGTTGAACAATGTGCTCGATAGATGGCGTTGATAAAATTCGTCATCAACGTAGATCGCGGTATTAAGATGCTCCATTGTGTAATGACTACCATGCAATTCAAACTTTCATTAACGTTTTACCCTATGATTATTATGACTTAATACTAACCATACAAACTAGTAAAAGGAAGCGAGTGAAGAGACGTTTGTCGTGTGTCCGCATCCTTTTTTCTACCTACGTCCTTAACTTTACCGTTTACCGTTTATTATTTGGTTAAGCTAATAAGTAATAACCTCACAATTACGTATTTCATACTCATAACTTCGTAAGAATTTTCTTTCAACTCTTAACCGCTGAAGAGTTTTACCTTCTGTTGAGTAGTGTGTCTATATGTTGTTCATTAATAGAGAATAAAAGAAAGCCCAATCAACACGTTTATTTCCTTTAACTGATGGTACACTAATAAGTAATATTTAATGAAATCTTGCGGGCGGGAAGTAATGTGAGCACACGCACATATATTCGCACAGCTTACGCGCCGAATCTAAATATGTGTGACCCTACACTATTCCCCCCTTTTTCAAAAAAAAAAAACTATAACAGTATACAATAACTACAAAATCATCATGTTACAAAATTAATATACTGACATTCTTTCACTATAAAATTAGCATAATCATTTATGTTAATCATTTTTACGGTAAACATAAAATTTAATAATTAACATTAATTTCTATATAGTTTAGTGACAACTTCTATACGCACATAAAAATCATTTAAAAAAAATGTAATAATACGTAAAATAACACTTTCCCATACATTCATTGTAACACATTAGTACAATAATAAAAAAAAATACAAATATTTAGAAATCATGACAACAGTGTTGTTCTAAGTAAAATCTATAGCGTAAATCTCACAGGGAGTCGAACTACACGACCAGTCCTTGTTACCTTTATAGGAGGCGCCTGCTGCTTATCTTTAAAGTTTTACCAAAGGCTAATTCGGCGGCACTGACACCGTTGTCACTCCGTATCGCTGCCCTTAACCCTAACATAACCGTGGGTAACTCTTCAATCCACGACATACCACTAACCAGTAGTGTTGACATAAGGGCTGCTGCCTTCAATGATCTATGCCATCTTTCCACCGCACCGTTACTTTGCGGATGATAAGGAGTAGTGCGTCGCTTTTTTATGCCTAAAAATGATGTTAATTTCAAAAATAACGAGGAATCGAATTGGCGTCCCTGGTCTCTGGTAATACGAACGGGACAACCATATCGAACTATCCAACCCTCATAAATCTTTTTGGCGACTACGTCTGCTGTTATATCCCTGATAGGGAACGCTTCAGGCCAACGCGTACATCTATCAATAATTGTTAGTAAATATCCATGTGGCGATGTCGGCAAAGGACCTACTGAATCGACATGGACATGCTCGAATCGCGAAACTTCAGGAAATTTTCGTACATCTGTAATAACGTGGCGAGAAATCATTGACCGTTGACATGGTATACACGCTTTTGTCCATTTTCCTATATCTACATTCATAACAGGCCAATAAACAATGTTTAGATACCATTTTTCGTGTTGTACGCATACCAGGATGACTTAAACAATGAACGCTATTAAAAGCAAGTTTTCTAAAAGTTTCTGTTAAATAAGGTCCAAAGGAAACTTCACAATAAATTCCTTTCATACATGTCGGTAAATAAACTTTCTTAACCATAACATTACTATCACTGTTTACACTGCGTACCATATTTAACAAGTGCTCGTCTTTCGCTTGCTCCTTAGCAAGTTCCTCGAAGTCGAGTGCAGTCGGGAAATCGATTGTTTCGACCCGCGATAAAGTATCGGCTACAATGTTATCTCTTCTAATTTATAATTCTTCAAATAACTTTCTAAAATACTGTAATGATTGAAAAATCGCCAGTAGTTCTCGTCATCATATGTGGAATATTTTTTTTCAGTAGGTGAAAACCTTTTAGAAAAATATCCTAAGGGTATCCACTTATCTTTAACTCGCTGCTGCAATACCGGACCCATACAGGTATTGGAAGCGTCCGCCATCAAGGCAAGAGGAGCATCTAACAGTGGATGTGACAATGTGACGGTGTTTTTTAACCCTATCTTACATTGTTCTAAAGCTTTAACACTGTCCTCATTCCATACTATTTTAGTCTTATCGTTTTTCTTAGCATTTACCAAATACTTATTAAGTTCACATTGATGTGAAGCTAAATGAGGTAAATGAGATCTATAAAAATTAATCATTCCTAAAAAACGTCTTAATTCTGATACCGTTACAGGCTTAGGAACATTCACGACGGCCTCTACTTTATCTTCGAGCGGTTTAATACCGTCTTCGCTAACTTCGTGACCTAAAAATTCTATACACGACTGTCCGAAACTACATTTATTTAAGTT
The DNA here is from genome assembly GCA_951799465.1 of Leptophobia aripa. Lineage (NCBI taxonomy): Eukaryota > Metazoa > Arthropoda > Insecta > Lepidoptera > Pieridae > Leptophobia > Leptophobia aripa. The sequence continues at coordinate 7,079,773 of OX637266.1, read as the reverse complement.
GATAGATATTCCATATGTATTAAATCGTTCGAATACCAACTTTAATTGTTCTCGATGCAAGGTTTCATTTTCGCTGGCAATAATGACATCATCTAAGTAACTAAATAAAAAATCGAAACCTTGCGCTGTTTGCCCTGCATTTCTTAATCCAAAAGTCATACGGGGAAACTCAAAAAGACCAAATGGGGTAATAATAGCAGATTTTAATAAGCTCTATTTATGTCTTACTTCGAGAATATTTTCTTATTCGCTAATATAAATGTAAAATCATGCAAACGGGTAACTGGATATCTGTCAGGCTTTGTAATGTCATTAGTTGTCGATAATCTCCGCACGGCCTAAGATCGCCATTCTTCTTTACAACTACATGGAGCGGACTGGCCCATGCACTCTTAGAAGGTCTACAAGTACCCAATTCTTGCATAACTCTAAATTCCTCCTTCACCTTTTTATATCTATCAGGTGGCAACGGTCTAGCTCTAGCATGAATAGGTGGACCGTTTGTCTCTATATAATGTAAAACGTTATGCGATGTTGTCTCTTTAAATCACATAGGTTTACTTATGTTAGGATACATACGTCAATTGTAATAAGGATGATTTTTGCAAACAGAATTAAGTGAATGTTTTCTACAATTAACAGTAGAAGCATCGACATACAAATCAGTGGTTTGATCGATTAATTTTTTTCTGTATACATCCACTAAAAGCTTATGATACGTTAAAAAATCAGCACCCAATATTGGCTGTTTAACGTCTGCCAAAATAAATTCCCCACGGTGTGGCCTACGTAAATTAAAATTTAAAACTATAGATTTAACGCGATAAGTAGTAATTTCCGTTCCGTTGGCGGCATATAATTTATAATCTGACTGCGGTAATTTATTAAAAGGATTTTTAGGAACAGGCAAGACTGACACAGCACCGGTATCAACTAAAAATCTTCATCTAGTATTTAAATCTGTTACCATAAGACGGCTGCATGGAGTAACAGCACAAACCTACGCCGCAGTTTGTACCTCCCGAACTAGTTTTCCGACTGCTGGGCTGCTTCTGCACCGGGGCTGGAGCTTTTCTTCCAGGCGCACGGCGGGATGCATTTCTGAGCAAGCTGCCGGTAACGGAAATGGTAGCTACACAACCAGTCAGGCGCTCCGGGGTGACGACGATTTGATGACGACCTTGCAGATCGAGGCTCTCGACTACTTGATGTAGACCTGGATCGCTGATGTCTTCCACGCTCCCGTTCGATGTTAGACAGGCAGGCATTTATTTTTACCAACTCAGCTGTAAGAGTAGCCACTTCCATATTATTGAGGCTGGACTTTCTATGCTGCACCACCGCCTGGACCCTGACTGGAACGTGTGGTTTCCGCTAAATTGTCCGACACTGCCAGTACTGCCTTAATAGTGGACGACGTCATTATACCTTCTTATCAAATCTTTATATTCTCTGTATATTCCGGCTTTGTTGTCGGGGTCACCAATGTTGAGTAGTGTGTCTATATATTGTTTATTAATAGAGAATAAAAGAAAGCCCAATCAACACGTTTATTTCCTTTAACTGATGGTACACTACTAACTAATATAAAATATTTAATGAAATCTTGCGGGCGGGAAGTAATGTGAGCACACGCACATATGCGTACAGCTTACGCGCCGAATCTAAATATGTGTGACCTTCCGTCATCAGCTCATTCACATATGAAGATGACTATCAGAATATAAGATTGTCAGAAAAGCCTGTAAGTTAATTTGAAAGTTGCCCTCGATTTCCCTGAATCATCTAAAGCTATATCATCCCTGAGTAACACAGGCTATATATAATTCCAATTGTAACAAGATTTTAGCCCTTGAAAGAAAGCCCTGTCGAGATCATTAAAAAACGCTATATACTTAACCAAATTACATGTGGGCGAAGCCGCGGGCGGAAAGCTAGTATTCAAAGTGTTCACCATATTCAGGGCGATATATATAAGTCGACATATAAAAATGGCGCCTTATGTTACCTTATTCATAAAAAATCTTCAATATCCCATTGCATTACTTTTTTTAACGCTGTGTTGTAAAGGGATTAATCAATTCAAATGCTTGCATTTGTTTTGTATTTTTTAGAAGCAGCAATTTTATTTTTGGGACGTGTTTAGGGGGTCAACAGAAGCTTAACTTCAAGTTTGTGGGGACCCTTGTCCCCCGGCCGCCATCTTGGAAAAGGGGGTGAAATCACTTTTTTGCAATATCTCAGAAACTGTGCGTGTTGCAAAAAAATTGTAATGTCATTATTTGTAGTTAATTCGCCTATAAATATGGTTCGCTAACTATTTATTTAAGTAATCAGTTAAAAAGTAAGATATTTTTTCTATACATTTTATACTTCATTTTTTTAATACTTTGTAACACATCATTGGACTAGACAGATAGAATAGTGCTATCTTCATTTCTTTGATTCTTAGGAAGTATATTTATATATGTACTAATATATTTAATTTATTTGGGATTTGAATACGCAATAAATACACACTTTAAGAAAACATTAAATATATTTGTTAAAATATTACTGATTCAATAAAATCATGTCAATCATAAACCATACAGAAGATTGTAGTAACCATACACTTAAATAAAAATTGGTGCCAACTCACGGTATTCATTTTTGTTACAAACAATACCATACTCAACCTTGAATGCACGGCATGTTACCATTGTTATTCAAATAGATAATTACTCTTATGAAATATAGAGGAAAAAAAAAAATTATTTTTCTAAATATTTTTTTTTTAAATTCACGTTGTGTCGTTTAAAAATCGGGCTTAAAATCCAAAATATCGCGAATTCGCCTAATTACTTTTATTAACGAAAAATGTTACTTCAATACATTTCTGTCGTTGAATTGAAATTTTTTTTCGTTAATTTAGAACGAATTTCAATTTGCAAACGAGCAGGAAACGCGATAATTTGAAAAAATATCGAATTATCGATAGACAGACACTTTATTATGTGGTTCAAGTTAAAGACTCGCGAATACGTTATTTTATAATCGTTCATAAGGATCTTGTTTATGAGAACTTCCATACACCGTGAGTGTTATAAATCATTTATATTTGGCACTTTTAAGCTTAGATCAATAGTACAACCGATTTGGATAAGCCGGATCTAATATTCAACTTACGAATAACGGATTTAATTAAGGAATTATACGAACGATCCTTTTCCAATTATTTCCAGAAAGTGATCTAATTAATGTAAGTTGATTTAACTGAATCATTGAAGCGCCATCTATGAACAGCAGCTAGAATCAATACGATGACGTCATCGATTTTGAATTAACGAAGTCCTCTCTCTTAGAGAACTTCTCCAAACTGGCCACTTGGTCCTTCGGGTCAGACAAATACCTTTTCGATTAAAGGAAATTGCGGACCTTACATTTTAATTGACAAACCATTATATTATATTAAGTTTCATTAGACTAACATTTATTCGTAAGATAAACAGAATCCGGCTTTTGGAAGATCAACCTAACGACTTCATCCATGATAAACTATTAGTTACCCTTTAACTGAGCATTTAATGGTAATAGGAATACGTTTGACAGAAATATAAATGTCAACGTATCACCGTTATATAACAAACTAGTTTGAATAAAGCGTTACTAAAATGCAATAAAGATGTCAAAAAACAAATATCTAATCTAATCTACTCTCTGAAAATATGTCCAAAAATCTACGTACGTACTATCAGCAAACACAATTCTATAAGTAACACTACAAAAGCCTTTTTTAAACTGAATTTAAAAAACAACAGTTTTTTTTAAATTTGAACATTGGTTGTTTTGCTGATAGTACATTACTACCATTTATAAGAGTTTGACAAAGACTAATAACTTATAGTGACAATTGACGTGAAGATTTTTAAATCATAATTAAATCAAACTCATGTATTACAAATCAATATTGCAGTTTTGCACTGTGTCAGGGACTTAAAGTTTATTAGGCCTGTATTTCAAGTCACTAATCATTTTACTTGAGCAAACTGTCAAATATGTCAAACCGTAAGTGACAGCTCCTAAAACTTGATCCAATTTGATGATGTTCGAAACTTGAATTTACTTAGAAATCCAGTTATTGTTTGTCAAACTCACTAAATACGGGGTTTTATGTTTTTGGGGTTCAAATATAAAAGAAAAGCTGTTATTTGACGGGTTATAAGGTATGAAAAAGAAATGACAAAAGTAACAAAGTGTAAAAAGCAATATAATTTTTTATTCTAGCAATAGACATTGCAAAAATCCCGCCAATTATCAACTTTCCTTGAAATCTAACTCAAATACGTCACAAATTTTAATTCTTATTTCCGAATAGTTTCTATCTATTTTTTAGAATTTAGTACCAACTCTAAATCATCACATTATTTTCTCTAGACTACAGAATTAGATAAATACATTTACATCTTAAGTTAAGACTAATATTAGAACAACAATAAAGAATACCACAGACAATTATATAGATTCTAGACGAGGCTAAATTTAATTTCCACATTTATACTCTGTGGTTGTGTAAGTAACTTGGAAATTATAATGCTCATATAAATACAGATCGGAATTGTTATTTTATTGATTTAAGCTTATGGAAAACTAAACTAAATTTAGCCCCATCAAAAACAATCCCTTAATTTTACATATGGCAGTACATCTTTACAAGACATAAATAATTTGTGTGAGAACACTGACCTCTATATAATTCCTTCTCTATTTTGACTCTTAGAGGACAAATACTTTTGTGTTTTCAGCCAGTTCCTTTTTTAAAATATTTTTAAATGTAGTTAAAGAGAGAGGGACAGCATATGCCTTTCGTACTTGTTAGAAAGAGACAGCACGATTCTTGACAACGCTTTGGTATATTTGGCAAAACTACAAGATTACGTTTCTTGTAAGACCATTTAAACCATATTTATAATGTGCGAAAGTTCATTGTGCGCAATAGTACCAAGCTATTAATCTCTCCTTTGTTAAGCTTTCGCTTTCCAACAATATTAGTCCAGTTCTATAATTTGAAATGTAAAAGAAGATCAAAGATTTTGAAAAATTATGTAACAATTGAAAAAGACCATAGATTACAGAGGCCAGCCCGCCCCCTAAATACCTAACCAAAGAGCTTATCGAAGCAAGTGTGACAATACGGTTTATCGTTTTGCTCCTTAAACGTGCCCTTGTTCAATTGTCGAAGGCAGAACGCGCAAACGAAATGTTCCGGGTGAAATTTACGGAACATCGCGGTGATACAACGCCCGGCTATGGGTTTGTGACACCCAGCGCATAGGGAACCCCGTTTCCCATGATAATGGGTTTCACAATATGGCTGACCCTCGTGCTCGAAGAACGAACCCCCGTGGAATGGTTCGCGGCATTCCTGTAAATCAAAAGGAAAATTTGAGAAAATTTCCATTCACAAACATGATAAATCAAAGAGTCATTTGGGTTTAGGAGAACGCAGAGGTAACTGTTTGTACACAATATCTACCCAAGAGGAGAAGAAGACGTATATTTGCTCAAAGATGAGAGCTGATGACTGGAGATAAATGCAACGGGATAGTGTAAGGAAGTCCTAGTGATAGGTTTTTAGATGAATGTATTGAGGTTTCGAAGTAACAACTAAGGTCGATTTTTAGAAAAAAAAAACCATTTAGCTAATTTAAAGAATGGATTGTTTTATCAATTTTGTAATATATTTTCAGAATAGATGTAATTACTGGTGACAAGGATGTTTTAACCACGCGGTCTCAAAATCTACAATGTTTTTTTCGGATAATGAAGATTAAAAAAAGATTCTACGTGAAGATCAATGTAGTTTAAGATTACATAGAATGTGTTTATTGTGTACAATACGTAATTAAAGTTCTTTGTGCTATAGTGCATTTAGCAAAATTGGAAACAATCCAAACTTTTTTTGTAAATAAAACTTCGCACAATCTAAACAACATCATTCGGCTGTCATTTGTCATAAGTTTCTTATCTATGATCTTGACACATTTTTATCACGCGCATGGCAACATCTCGCATTTCGAAAATAGAACGAAATGGCCTATAAACGTCTTCATAGGCCGGTTCGGCTGGTGTGACGTCACCGCTAATTTTAACCCCACGTAATGGGAAACCCTACACGACCAGCACTTGACCCCATTCAAAATTTCACCGACAATAGGACAAATCGATAAGTTCATTAACGTGCGTACACGCACGTGACCTTGACGCGTACGCAAGTGTTTCATAATAATATTTAGTTGGGTTTTTTTTGTTTATTTATTTTTTTAATTCTCTTTATTGTATAAACCTTACATAATATATATAATACAAAAATATATTACAATTACGTATGTTATCTATAAGTGTGTGTGTGTGTTTTGCCTTTTGGCGCAGCTGGAAAAAAAAAAGGGGGGGGGGGGGCATTCATTTTTAGGATCATACATTATTCTTCTTCATCGACTCCGACGCATTGAGGGCATACCGGTTTTCCTTCCATAGCATAAAAGGTCTTACCCTTCACTGCCGTTTGGCAATCCTGTATAAGAATCAATATGTACTAAACAGTATACTCAACCTGGCGGAGACGCACCACCTGATAAAATACAAACCTTGCATACGAAGCAATCCGGATGCCACTGGGTATTAAGAGCTGAGATGTAATTCTCCATTATTGGTTTGTTACATCCGCCACATTTCGGTGCGAACATATCGAAATAATCCGCGCGACAGTACGGCTTCCCGTCCCTCTCATGGAAGCCCTCCTCCCCAAACTGCTGGCCACACTGGGCGCAGAAGAAATGCTCCGTGTGCCACGTCTTTTCCAAAGCAGTCACGCATTTCTGAAAGGCAAAATCTAATCAACGCCCGAGATCACATCGTATATGCAGCAGAAATAAGCCGTCAACTAACATCCAGGATTGGTCCGTTACAGTAGGCGCATCTGGGTGAGAAGAGGTTGTGATAATCCGGTTCACAGTAGGGCCTTCCGTCGCGCTCAAAGAAGTTCCTGGTACCCAACTCTTGGTTGCAATGTGCGCAGGTGAAGTGCTCCGGGTGCCATGTGCGCCCCAACGCGGTTATGACCTGAGAGAAATCGATATGTAATACGCGTCGTCGCTGATGGCCCCCACAGGTGGATAGGTCACCTGTCCAACGATGGGCTTCTCGCAGGCGTTGCAGCATCCCTTTTGGGGGGTTTGTACTCCTTGTCGGCTCATGTCAGCTCGCAGGGATCCGAGCATATGCTCCAGAGATGCAGATTCCGGTTGACGCGGGTTAGTGCGGTATTGTTCCTGCCACGCACGCTTCTCCCTGTACACGTGAGCGCCGTCTGAGGGTGCACCTGTACCGGTAACCTGAAATGCCGAAAAACCGTTAACCAATATTGAAAACAACGTGCGAAGCGCACACTGTTATGCCTAACGGACGCCTGTTGACGTCGGGATATGTTTAGAACGTACGGGAATCCGATCGGTCGTGAGCAACAGAAGCGAATGCGGTCCGAGTGAGATGTTATGTACTCCAATATAATCCGGCCCCACTACGCCCGTGATGTAACTGAACTATGTTTAGATGTGAGCTTTTGGATGGGAGCGAGGGAGATGACAGCATCGCTGGAGCGATTTAAAGCTGGAAATAGAAATGGCCCAAGAAAGGCGGCTAGTGGAATATTATAAATGGAAAATGTGTAGTGCAGTGTGCCGAGGTGGCCATGACAGTTGATTATACATAAAACGTATACGTATCGCTTATTTACGCATTGAGTAAACGATAAAAGAACCATACGTTAAAAATTCGGTTTTACGCACTTTTCATATAAGTATAGTTTTATCAATGAAGTTAACAGATGATTTGTATGTGCCAAGATAGAGCAGCCTTGATATGATTAATTGCAGCCGTTACGCAGTTTAATAGAGCGAATAAAAAGCGAAAGGAAACTCAAGTTCAAATTATTAGCTTGTTTCTTAATGTTTACATAGCTAAAGGCTTTTCTAATAAATATATATAGCTTTTCCTTAAGTTTTCAATATACAAGAATGGTTTTCACATAAACAATACTTTTTGCTTGTATTTAAAGAATACGCTCTGTCTTATTCTAAGTTACGTTTCTAAGCACGAAAAACACAAAAAAACAATATTGTATTCCCTGTTTACGTCAAATTTTGTCAAAAAAGAAATGTGCGCGTTGTAACTAACATAATCTCTTATTGCATATTTTAATAAAACTTTTAACTATTAAATTAACCAACCTTGAAGTCTGACAGTGAAGCCATAAGGTCATCCAGCTCCTTAGTGGCGCTAGAGGCATGTTGTTGCCGCTGAGTCTGTATTTGTGTTTGATGCACGGCTTGTTGCTGCTGCTCAGCCGGTTCAACGACTGTTTCTTGGACCGTCACCGTCACCTGCTTGGTGCCGGGTCTTGGGAGGCTGCCCGATGGCGGTACTGGTGATGTTGAACCGCGGCTGTTGGGACGGTGTTATTGACACTTTATCAGAACGTGAGTGACAAAAAATGTCTAAACTTAACGACTGGTTTTCGAGTTTAAACAATTAATTTTATAAAACCTGGTATTCTTTTCACTTCTCCTCGTTGGAAGACGGTATACACCCACATTACAGGGATATCCCAGAGTGGGATCTAGCATATGCTACGTATACATATTTTTAAATAAATAATTTGTTATCATTATTAATTATTGCGTTACTTCACGTTAAGTCCTACAAACCCTTAGACATTGGAATATTCTCTCTTTAAATATCTACTATCATTATTTAATTAAAGTTTAAATTGTATTGCCTTTCCTTAGTGTAACGAGCTAAATGAACACTTAGGTTTTGTTTTAAATAACAATTTTTTTTTAAAAGAGGGGGCAAACGAGCAGGAGGCCCACCATAAAGGTGAAGTCGCCGCCCATGGACAGTCACGCGGGAGCTCGTGAGAGCGTTGCCGGCCTTTAAAACTAAGAAATGGGGGGGGGGGGAAAGGATGGGCACCGGAAGATCTCACTCACCGAACGAAACGCGAGTACAAAATGAACAAAGTCCAATTGCATCACTTTACGCCGGTTTTCTGTGAGAGAGTGGTATTTCTCCGGCCGTGCCTGCCCATTCAGTTGAAACTCTAAGTAACAGCATTCGCGTGCGCATTTAATTATGAAGTCTATAAATATCGTGTCATTAATAATACAACTTAAATTATGAGAATACAAATGGTACTAATTGTTGTTGGCACAAACTCGGTGAACACACCTACAGTACACCTGTGTTCGTCTATGGAGCATATTAATATTGGAAACTTAGACATAGATTTATGACAGTTTGTCTACGGACAATTCACGTGTGTAAATGCCAAATGTCAACTTGCCAAGATAGTACGAAAAATATTGTGCGATAGTCTATAAGTTATGGATAACTTAAATAAAACCTCTTTATCGAATAAAGTCTAATAATATGGGTTTTGAAAAAGGCTTCTTGTATATTGGTCTTTAATATCTTTAATATTACTTTTTTGATGGTCAGGTCATACAGTATAATTTCATGTAACGTCAGTCGATTAAGCAACACACTCCCAAAAGTATCGAAATCAATTGGCTTTAGTTTGTATAGAGAGTTTATATAGAGAAAAATTATTCCATAGAATAATTTTTCTCCCCCTTTAACGTCCACTATATATAGCGGCATAAAATACAGTCCCTTCAGTGCCGTTATATGGAGTACTTTCTTCATAATTATTTTTAAATTAAGTTGTCATATGAAACAAATATTCTCTCCAGATTCGCCTGGAAGAGTTCGCTTTATAACGTTAAGGTCGCTCAATATACTAATTCGAGTTTTTGCAATTTACATATTAATTTTTAAACGTTTTAGAATAAAATATTGTTTGCGCGAATCGTGTGTAGACGGTCATCCCTTTTTAATATCTAAATTAAATATTATTTCCGGGAAAATACAATTTTGCTTACAACAATTCAATGTTCAACAAGTAGACGCCAAAATTTATAAACTCGAATTTTCAAACAATAATAATAATAACTCAAAAAAATATTTTACACAACACTGTAATCGGTCAAATCTGCTTTTTTTATGATTAAAAAATAAAATATTTTTAATTTGTATTTTATTATATAAGGCCGGCAACGCACTCATGATCTCCCAGCTATATGAGTGTCCATGGGCGGCGACTTCACCTATATGGTGGGCCTCCTGCTCGTTTGCCCCCTCTTCTATAAAAAAAATATTTACGACATACCCATTATGATGATCGGTGCTGAGCTGATCGAGAAGTGAATCCACCGTCGGCCTGGTTGAGACAGGACTGGTGGCACCATTAGTACGACCATAGCTCTCTGTTAAGCGGAATAGAGACAACATAAATACATTATACATATATAGATCCTTTGGAATAGCTATGCCTAACTAGTGCTCCTGACACAAATGTTTACTGCACCGGGAATCGAACCTGGGTACTCCCTTCGGTAGTCAGCTGATAACGTCAAAATACCTGAAGAGCCATGTTGAGATGTTTTTGCCGACTCTCTACACTTACCTTTCGTAGAGGCATATTAAACACCTTTAACTAACAAACCTTTGAATCCTGGTAGTGATCACATGTATTTCGTATCTTGTTCGTATTATTATGTATATTGTATTTTGTTATTGTATAATTAATTGTCTTATGTGTAAACCTAGTTTTGTTATCTCATAAGTTTATTGTTTTAAATGTATTTAGCACATAAGATGTCCGGGAACAGATAGAATAAAATAAATAAATAAATATCTAAGGCAACGATCGTTTCAAACAGACCATGCTGAGCAAATACCAACAATAAATGATGTAAATGTTCTGGTTTTTATATTCATTTCACATTAATTTACCACCCTTCCAATTTAAACTAAAAAGAAATTAATTGCCAAATAAATTTTATAATCTGGTAAAAATATTCTATTAATAGATATATATGTATCCCTTTCTGTCTGTACGCAAACAAACGAGACAAAAAAGCGTCGAATTTACGCGGGAACATCGCTCACGTGTACACCTGTTCAAAATTTCCACGCGTTCAATCGGAACAGAGAGTAATGCTACCGATATTTCGTAAGTCTATTTTCGGGAGGCCGCCAAACAAAACAAACGCTTTTAACATTAAAATCTATAATCTCGTTTGTCGGTTAGGTCCAATCGAATTTTGACAAGACAATTACAAAAACTGTTTTAAATAAATTCATAGAAATTAGTGGAGAAACACTGTATTTCTTTTTAGTTAGTTGTCGTATAACAACTAATATAACACTGTTGTGATACTTGATATTTTGAAATAGATAATCCTTAATAAATAATTGTCCGCATACATTTTCAGAACGAAAAGTATGCAAAAAACTTTACACATACGTGGGTGTGGTGTTGGTTTTTAGTACCTCTAGACATATAGATATGTCTTTAATTTTTTCTAATATTAGCCATTTAGATTTTTTTTAATGCAACAATACTCTGTAAAAAGTATAATTTTATACCTAAATCAACGGGATAAACATAGACTACTGAATAATCTATTGTAAAGAAAACATTTTGTGGGTTGCCTGGAAGAGATCGTTTATCACCGATAAGACCGCCCCAACATCATTATTATTATACTATCTTTGTGCAACAAAGTGTAAATAAATAAATAATACAAGCAAAGGTATTGTATATTATACTCCATGTATAAAAACTCAATTTAACGATAAACTCTCTAAAGCGTCGAAATCAATTGGCTTTGGTTGGTTTGGCTTGTATTCCATAAAATGATTTATATTATCTCCATTTAACAACCATTCCCTATAACGCCATAAAATGCACAGTCCCTTCAGTGTCGTTATATAGAGATATAAGACTGTATATACCTACATATATATACGTAAAAAAGAATCTTACCCGATCTGTCTGTATAACTATTCTTCTCCGTATAATTCCCGTATCTTGCGTTACTCAGGTCATCCAGTAGTGTGTCCAGCTCCGACAGATTTCCCCTGGCCGTTCTGCCGTAACCAGGACTCCCACCATAACTCGTGTAGCTCTGGTTCGTGTATTTTGGTACTGTCTTTTCGTGTACCACCGTGTTTTGGTAGGTTGGCTGTGGATGAAAAATTGTTTAGACAGGTGTCTGAGTATGAAAAAATAGGTCTTAGGCCAATTATATTTTTAAAATAATATGTATATATATATATGTATAATATTTAATTATAATAATTCTGTCTTTCCAGGAGAGAAAATGTATACAGAAAAAATCTACTTTTTAGCTTATAACTTTTTTAGGGCAAACAGTATGATATTATATTATATATAATACTTTACAAAATTTCTGTTAGAAGCATAGTTTCTGGGATATTGCGTAAAATACACCCGTTTTCACCTCTTTTTCCAAGATGGCGGTCGGGTGAAGAATAATTTAAGTTTTAATTTTATATGTGTGTTTATTTTATTTATTTATTTCTTTCTTAAACCTATACAGCTCATCAAAAAATGTTTACACAATAAAAATAGATTAAAAATAAAGCTAAAATAAGGTTAAAACATAGAACCAGAAATAGAATCTAAGATCAGAAAAAACAATAACAAAAAAACAGAATATATATATATTATATATATATGTACATATGAACATGTGGAGTATATTATCTGAAGAATGAGCATTTAAGTGTGTGTTTGTGTATTAGTGTGAGTGAGTGTGCGAGGTTGAGTCTTAGTTTTTTTTAAAGAATTGTTTGTAGGTACGGCCGTAAATAAATGAATAGTAAACCATAAAGTCCCTGAAATTTACTCCAGGGTAGAGAATTCAATTTACAAAGTAAATTAAATACGAAGGAAACATTTAATATTTGACGTGTGATAGTTGATATTGTGCCCAGATATTTATAACTCCGTAACTAGGAGTTAGTAACCTTGAAAAATTTGTTTCATACAATAATAAATCGTAGACTAAATAGTGAATTGATTTCATACAGACGCAATACAAACATACATCTTGGGAGGGTCATATATTAACTATGTATACAAACATATATATATATATATCTATGCGATCAGCTGATATATATATATATATATAAGCTGATCCCGACAAACGTTGTTTTGCCAAAAAAAAATGTCTCTAAAAATAGATGTTGGCCGATTCTCAGTCCAACTCAATATGGCCACAAAATATCTGGAGAATCGGTCAACCCGTTTCGGAGGAGTACGGGAACGAACATTGTGACACGAGAATTTTATATATTAGATTCATAATAACGAGGACAAACGTAGGTTGTAACAGTCCACTCATTAGATGCCTGTCATCGATGAACTGTGCTCTGAGGACATGCGACGCTGATCCATTTAGTGATAGTCTCCATGTCTTCAGACGCAAATTGTTGCAGACCTTGTTTCGCCAATAGACTCCAATTTAGAACCGTTCATTTATTGTTTTATTTCTGTGTGTAGAGTTTTCTTTATTTTTTGTTTTATATATAATTGTTTAGTTGTTTTTTTTTAAATTGTTTATTGTATACCTGTTATGCTGTGCATTTCTATAATTTATGCACATACATGACTTGTGTGTTTTTTTGTAATTTTGTTCGGGTTGTGTTTGTATGTGTGTCGTTGGTGTGCCTTATTAAATAAATAAATAACTTGAATGTATTTACACACTCGCAAACTAACATATACACACACAATAATAACTGGTAGTGGTACTTAATTTGTTTTCTTTTCTATTTTGTATTTGTTAGATTAATAAGAGAGGGAGCATGTTCTCCAAATACAAGTAGATTTTTACTTAAATGGAGGCATCCTGATATAGTAAAAAAAATTATCAAGCATTATTGTAATTTAATTTAAATAGGTATATCACATTACATAGATGACTGATGATCCAGATAGACGATTGCTGGATTAATATAATAATACCAAGCAACAAAAAAAGATATTATTTTTAGATATAACCCCTTTAACATGTATCAAAACGCTATTCATAAATAGATTTCATTAATTACTTTTTTTTTTAATCAATTAAAACAAACTTAAGTATAGATTTTAAAATACTATCCTAGTATTATCAGTGGTCAAATATCAAATGAATACAAATGAAAATAAAGAAATGAAGAATATTATATTTCTGGAGTTAATTTAAAACGCGCGTAAAGGGTATTTTTGAATATTTAGAGGATCCCTTTAATGTGTCGGCAATTGGCTCAGCATCGGGACAGTTCAATTCTTGAGTAGCCATACAATTGTGAGTTAACACAATTTTGTATTAATTATTTATTTTAAAAGAGCAGCTATCGAGTTTCTTGCCGCTTCTTCTCGGTATATGCCTTCCGAACCGGTGGTAGTGTAAAAATTGACGATTCAAAAGTGTCTTTATAAAGACCTACTTGAATAAAGATATTTTGAGTTTGAGTTAAAGGCACAATGTTTCAAATCGGAAACATTACCTCACAACAGTTTTCTGCATGATATTCATGTATTTTTACGACATCTAGTTTCCATTGACAAACCCACTTGGATGACATCCAAGTCGTTGCTTAATGAGAGTTGATTTGAATTCTATACGTTCATTCATAAAGCACTAGATGGCGTGTCATACATTACATGTTAATCCGTCGATTGAGATGTCAAAGATACCTACATTTTTATTGCATTGACGTATCGATTAATTGTAAATTGATTTAAAATACATTTGATAAAATAGAAATGATAAATCAGTCAAGGTTTTAGCAATTTTTTTTTATTTATAGAAGAGTAGGGACAATCGAGCACGATCGAGCAGGTTAAGTAAAGGTAAAGTCGTGTCTGGGAGCTCGTGAGTGCGTTGCCGGCATTTTAGGAAGTGGTACGCTTTTTTCTTGAACCCTAAGTCGTATTGGTTCAGAAAAACCGTGGCGGAGAGCTGGTTCAATAAAGTGTTGGTGCGTGGTAAGAGATGTATCACGAAATTGACAGAGATTTGATTTTTTGCCTAAGACCAAAACCTTTTAGGCCTAAGAACTAACTGGTGGGAGTACTATGAGATATTTCTTACGAGTTAATTTGAACTCAGTTAAACAAATATCACATAATACGAGAAATAAGAAACCTGTAAAAATTCATTAACTTTTTTTTTCAAATCATGATTTAATTCACACTTTTCTTCATAGACAATTATTTATAGAAGATGAGAATCGAACAATCCGCTCGTAAGATTAATAGAGAACTGTTACACCTTCTGTCCCATTGATGGGACATAGCTATCACGTAAGTCAAAACAAAAGTGTTTGTTTTTAGTCAAAATTTATGTCAGCGACGAAATGAGGTCAGCTTTTAGGTAAAAGTGCAAATCTATAATGCAACTTGACTCACTTTCCAAATGTTGAAAACATTCCCAGAAACTGTGTCAAAGCCGACTCGAAATTTAACAAATACACCACAGCCACAACGGACATGCAAATGATAATTAAATTAAAAAATCAACTGATAAATATATGGGTATTACAAGATGCGTAACTCGGATTCCTGTTACCCAGATATGAATGTGGAACTTGAGCGTTATATTTAGTTTAAGAAAATTTCATTACATTTTCCTATCGGCTGCAATTTGGCTCGTAAGTGACTGTCAAATACCGATAAGCCGAGATTCACAAATTTCCCATAAGTTCCATTCTCTTTAATTCTCCAATTCAATCATATCTTTAAATAAAATTGAGCATTCGAGAATTTACGCACTTCCAGCAGACATGGAAAACTACTTCTTAACTTTTCGAAAATCGTTTAGAGTAGCCGCACCTTTAGAACTCACTTCCCGACTATCATCTACTATCATTACTATGATTATTTAAACCTATTATCCATAATATTATTTATCCATAAGCTATCCTATTTCTTAATATTTACTTTCAAATTTAAATTAGCAATTGAAGTTATTTTTCCTTGTTTTACTAATGTCTGATAAGCGATAAGGCACCTTGCTTTTAAATTAACTCACAATACAAATTTGCGACAACTGGGGGCTGCTGAAAATCAGTGGTTTGAAATACTATATTCCACACAAATCCTGAGCAGCACCCCATTTGGCGCACGCCCGCGGCACTTGCAACAATGCAGTGTGTTTATTTTTAGTTAATTTTAATTTTGTACTTATAATTTATTGAGATGTTGTGTGTGTCCAAATAAACATATTTTCTTTCTTTCATTCTTTCAATAACTAACTACAATCATCCAAAAAGTGTTAATTAATTTTATAATTCGTTAACTAGTGCAATATAGTATATATATTGTATTGTGAATGTGGACGAGTCGGTTGATGTTTTTGCCGACTCTCCACATACCTTTCGTAGAGGCATTTTGAACACCCTAAAATAATAAAAAAAAAACCTTTGAATCCTGGTTGTGGTCACATGTATGTCGTATCTTGTTCGTATTATTATGTATATTGTATTTTGTTATTGTATAATGTTTCAAGTTACCATATAATTGTTTTTTGTGTGTATACCTTGTTTTATTATTTTATAAGTTTATTGTTTTTTAAATGTATTTAGCACATAAGATGTCTGGGAACAGATGTAATAAAATAATATAAAGACATCAAATGTAATTAATACGTCATACATCGATATGTGTGTCCCTCAAACAAAGCCCAAATTCCAATGACTAACACTGACGTCACGATTGACATCCTCACGTATGACACGGTAATCAGAACGTTATCGTCACGTGTAAAGCCTTCTTTTATCAGTTTTATCGGGACCCACTCTTGTTATATCAACATGTATGCAATAGTACCACGATAAGCACTTTCAACCTTTAACTACCGTTCGTAGACAAATACAAAACATAGGATTTATAGAAATTATTTTGCACTTATTAAAACCTGTTTGTTTTAAATATTATCATAAACAATTAACTTTAATGTTATTTATTGTTAACGTCTAGGCTGAGCTAAGTTCGTGATGAGCTGTGTATGCCAATTGTTTGGAAATTTGACCTACAACGATATCCCATTAAAAAAAGGTATTTATTGACACAGTTGTCACTGAATTAGATCAAACACAGTCTTCTAAAAAAACCTTTGTTTAAATAACAATTAAATTTATATAAATACTTACAGAAGCCGGCTTAGCATAATCAGATCCTATATTCCTTGAGCCGTTAATTGATCCGTATCCAGTAGATGTAGGAGAGCTCAAACTACCCCCTTGGGAGCTCAGCCGACCTGGGGAGCTGCCTCTACCAATTGGTGAAGCTGTTCTACCAGGAGAACTGGTCCTGGCACTTGGTGATGTTGTCCGCCCAATGGGACTACTGACGCGGCCAGGGTTTATCGAATTTTGTAGGTCAGCCAACAGAGCATCTGGAATTGAGATAAATGAAATAAGTTTAGTCCATCAATGCACAAAGCGGGTACTTAAATTACATTAAAATAGACCCATAAAATTTGTCGTCAAAGTGTAGTTTGAACTCTAAGAGACATTACTTCTGTCTGTTTAATTACAGAAATATGGGTATTCATATAGAGCCGAGTGGATTGTCGACTTTCCAAGCTTTACCTAAGAGAAGAGCTATACCTTAAAAGATACATATAACTACGCTATTTTAAAGAAAACGGTATAATTTCATAGTTTTAACACGAACTTCGTATCTTATCATCATTGCGTAAACACAACTGTATAGAAACAGATTTAACACTGTAATTAAGACCGATTGCAAATATGAGTTATTGTAATTTTTTATCAGAAAATCAATATCTAAACATAAGGTTTGACAGACTATCACTACATGCGTGTGCTTTTAAGCACTGACAACAATGACTTAAGAAATACAGAGTAAATATTTTATACGACTGACTCTCATAGAAAACCTATGATTCACGTCAGGACATCAAAATTTATTTTTCTTTTTCATTCCACACTCCAAGTATAGATTGTTTAATGTCACATCATCTCAGATTCCATTACTACAAAGACACAGTCAACATAACACATGCAAGTCAGCACAGCACTTCTTAATAAGTGACATTGATAAATTCCTTTTAATTGATATTTATAGCGTTTCAGACCAATCACATGACCATTTTATATTAATTTCTATTTTATATGGAGCATGATGTCATCCTGCGACCATATGAAAATGATCCTGGACGCCAACGTATTTATCAAGTTTCTATAAATATGTAGTCTATATAATGAAGTCAAGACAACTATATACTAGTTACAGAGCAAAAATTACGTCATTTTTGGATCAAATAAATTGATCACTTTTATTATACTTCTTGACCGCAAATAAGATCTTATGACTCATACAACATTAAACAATTAATGATACGTTTACGATTTGTATCGGGAAGTGGAAAAAACGTAAACTTTCGAGGTTCCGTGTTTAACTGCCTAATGCAGTGGTTGCCAACGTGGGGCGTACGCCCCACTGGGGGGCAATTTGCCAATTGGAGGGGGGCATTTCGAATTTTTTTCAGTTAAAATTACCCCTCTAGTTAAGGGGATTTCATATCTTTGCATGGGTTAGAGGGGGCATTTTCTTATTTTTGCATGGCTTAGGGGGCGTTTTCTTATCATTGCACGTGTTAGTTGGGCATTTTCGATTTAAGAATCTCAAGGTGGGGCGCACACCTAAAAAGATTGAGAACCACTGGCCTAATGTGTCACGTGTCCACTGACCGGATTCGAAATTTAAATTTCAACATAAGAATTCAAGGAATTAAACATTTTGAATAGTTAACGGCTCTGAATGGGTTTAATTGAGTAAATATAAAAGTAAATCGTATTAGTTTACGAGTATAATTTATTGTCTATGAAATGGGATATCTCCCATTATTATTATTATTGCCATAAGTATAAAAAATATGATATTCATCAATATAACAGACGAAACGTGTATAATAAAAGAAAATTGACAAGTTCACATTAATTGTGACAGCTCGCGATAATAACAAGACCAATGTCGTATATCTGAAGAACATATAAAAAAATTGAATTGAAAAACTGAATGATATGTATTAATTTTAAAATCCAAAAACAGATTCATATACTGTTAGGCGGAATAAGGTTCAAGCTCAGCTTGTAGATATATAAATCTATTTTGTTATTTAATTCTTTGGTCAGAATTACTATTTTTTTAATAAAAAATTAATTATATTCAGTACTATTTTATTGTTTTTGTAAAAACATTTCAGGACTTCGGTAACGAATAAACGAAACGAGCTAAAGAAATCTTAAATGGCATTCCTGTCTGACGGGTCCAAATTTGCAAAAAGATCCCAGCCTTGACGTCATTAAAAAAAAAACAAGTTTTCGGAGGTTCAACGATCTCTAATGTTATTTTATCCAATAAAACCTTATCGGTCAGAACCTTCAATGCCCTCATTGTGATGCGTTTAAGAGGTCGTTGTCTATGTCACTCATCGTGACATAGACATTAAATCATAGACAGCTGTGTCTTTGTAGCACTTGTCACACAACGTAATCTAAAATTTTTACGACTTTTTAAAAACGTCATATGTGTTACGACAAAATATATTATTATCCAAAAAAAGATATAGTTTGGGGCATTTTTACATTTATGAACGATCGCTTAGTTCTATACGGCATTGGGCTCAAATTGCTTGTATGTAACAGTTATATAAAATTATATATCAGACACATTTACCTAAACCTTCGCACGCCTCGAAAACCTCGGCGTAATCCGTATGCGGTTCCAATTCCATTTGTGTTTTCAATATTTTCCCATATACATCGTCGTTAACCGAATAATGCGCTTTCGACATTTTTTTTAAAACGCCCGATGTATAAAGTTTTAGCAAAATGCGCGCGCGCCGTTCTTATGGACAAATGTGGTACTGATTCACCTCCAGCGCACACCGCAAAAAATCTACACAGACATTGTTCACATAAACATTTCACGCAACGAATTCGAGGCGCTTCAATCTGTATTCGTGATAACCATCATTCAAACTGGTTCGCATTTCTTAAAATAAAACATTAAAAAACCACCGTAGGCTATGTTATTAACAAGCCGTTTTATATAATAAATAAATATTTTTTTGTAATAAAAAAATAACTATATTCGACATTCACTCATTTTTGGTCAATACTTTAAAGTAATCAGTAAAAAAGTGTTAAAAATGCCTCGTATGATACATCACAAAAAATGGTACTTGTCTAACTTGTCTCAATTTTAGGGTATTTTATTGGTGATGACCGGCGCTTTTAATATTTTAATAATAACGCTTTCAATTCCTTAATTTGTTATTACTATGTTAACATAGCATGCTTTCTAAATAAAGCGCTTAAAGCGATGAAAGGTACGAATAACTGAATGGACGCTGACGCCGCTTTGTTAATGAGGCGTCATAGGATGACGCTTACATTGCGGAATTTGTCTTGACCAAGCTTTTGTATTCATTTGCAAATGGAGTATCACAATTACTGTACATGTAGCTCTATGCTATGGATGTAAAATATTTCTACTATGATTGATTCTATTCAATTTATATCACTCTGTAACGAAGGAAACATAAGACTTGACTGGGTATTATTTTATATATATAAATCTCCTGTCACGATGTTTGTCCCCGATGGATTCCTAAACTACATAACTGATATTTAATTAAATTGGCACACCGTGAGCAGTCGGACTAGACTGCAACTTGAGATATAGGATAGCTTAGATCTTTAATTATACACGCAATTTTATTTTATTGCAAATTATTTGTCTATATAATTAATTGACAGTCACAATTATCTGTTAACTCCAAAAGATTCTAACGGATGTCGATACTTTTCGACTGGATTGAGTAAGTAATCAATAGATGGCACTGCTATGGTAAACCGACAAACGTGTCATTTAAGCTACAATTCAATAGCATGACTACCACGTGTTATTCAGGCTAAAGTATAAATTAAATTTATTCTGTAGTAAACGAAATACCGTGAAATTCAATTATTTCTACTTTTTTTTAATAATTTATATGGCAAAACAACGTTTGCCGGTTCAGCTAGTATTTAATATGTATTACTTCTTTCTTTCTTTATTCGTACTTTTGTACAAAATTATGTTATATAATTTATACGTATTAGTACGTTAATTTTGTATAAAATTTTCCAACATTGGTCTATAGTTAGACCAAATAAAAACATATCCGTATAATATTTATTAGTGTCATAACGTATTTTATAAAAATGACGCCTGTAAACCAATTGCACGCAAAATTTCTTTACATACACATTGATTCTTATATTCTACAGGTGAACTTAAATCATTAATAATAGATAATTATGACTTTTACAAAGTAAACCCTTCCACAAAAACAAAGACGAGTATGAGAAATGTTAATTCTTAACGATCACCAACCACGACCACGATTGCTGGACAAAACGAGTTCCGTTCGCGTTTAAGTATATTTAATCACATGAGTATATAACATATGAACCGCCAAAAAATTATTATAAAAACATTTGACTCTACATTTACTGACAGTTCCCAAATCATGAGCGTAGAGCGGACGAGAAGAACTGGCAGACGACAACTCTACGCCACTCCTTTAAATCGCCAAGCATGTTCACCATGCACCAGGAGTAAGTCAATCTATCTATATTATATTAAAAAAAAAATATCGGTGGGCATAGTGAATATGTGTTATATGTATTAAAGAACTCTTATTAAAATATACAATATTATTACAAATATACGTAAAATGTTCCCGAGATCATGACATATGAAAACATTGTAGAAGTCTACTTGTTAGTATTCCTAAATGTATTGTGATAGTGCATACTCTTACGCAGATACGGAACCGCAAGGTTATCTGCAAATTGACACTGCCTTTAAATATAATTATTACATCGTTCTAATATTAGATTATGCTCATTATTTACAATATTTCTTCAAACAACCATCGAACATTCGTTACTGAAACAAAAATATTCTTGCGTAGTATGTTTACAAGTCTCAAAACACAAATATAGAACAAGGTCGTACATAAAAAGCATCTGAATCATGCGTCAATACTCACCAAGGTATGAGCTGAAGTCTGTAAAGTACTTCTTCCAATCAGACGGATTTAGCTCCGGGGGGTAGGAAGGCCTTTCAGCGCTATACTTCCGCTCAAGAACGGGGGAGAAGGAGACAGTTTTGGGTGACGCGGAGCGCGTGCGCACGGATGCCATGCTTTACAGGTATAAAAGACCGAGCTGGATTGCGACGTAGACAGTCGTGTTTCGACTGCGGCTGAGAATTGACTGGTTATTTTGGTCGAGACTATGGTTTATCAGAGGCGTGAGTGATGCCGGATGATAGTGCGGTCACACTGCTGAACTGGCGACAGTTCAGTCTATTCCCGTCAGGTGACCGGTATACGTTCTATTTCATAACTATCCCATTAACCTGTCTACGTTAATTTCATCAATGGGAATTGGGTCACCTAAATAAGTTAATTTTAATACTTTCACTCTTTAGCACAGATACAATGTAACTAAGACGAGAAAATGTTTGTTTACTATAATAATTACTTTTTATTTATGATTGTGTCCACAATAGTTATATAATGCGTTTTAATAATATTAATGGTTTAAAAGTTTAAATCGCTTTCATAGATTGGCTTCCAATTATGGATACTCGATTACCTAATCATAGATAGATTTTCGCATAATTTAGTAGGGTTAGCACAATGGTAATTTAGAATTGAATTTTAGATAACACAAAGAAATTGTATGAAATCTATTTTCACCTAGACGCTGGATGCTGAGCGCATAAGACCTGTCCTAGTGGACATTAAGGAGACAAGCCTTTGTCCAGTTGATGTCGTATGGCTGAGACAAACGATCAAATAATAAATGTGAACCTTTTCCAATCAATACAATAAGAAACATATTCTTAAATAGCGATATTAAATCTACGGTTTTATGGCATGCTTGGGCGTAGGCGGCTCCCAAGTGGGCGGTTATGACTGAAGGCCACCATGGCTAACATATAAGTGATTATTACAGGCTGTTATATAATCTATGGTAATTCCGATTATTGGAATAACAAATTTGTGTTTCCTATGGGCTTCTGTTGAAACGATACGTTATTTAAAAAAAATATCACATAAGATGAATTATTAAACATGTTTTTTTACATAATATCTATTTTACCTCAGTGAAATTTACTAAATGTGCCTAGCTAGAAATTAGCTCTAAAAACGAAATGTAAGAGAAAATTCTTATCTTTTGTAGCCACTAATAGATAGATAACTGTATACGTGAGCCACGTAACAATTTTCTAATTACACTTTCACATCGAGGACTTATCTAGAATAGGCTTAATGTTCTTAGGCCAGCGTGAGAATATTTTAACACCGTTAATCATATATCTGACCACCTGGTCAAGGCCTAGGTCAACCGACCACAAACTAGAAGAAATGCGAACTTCCAGAACAAAGACAGTCTCAGATACCTAATATATTGCAGACCGTAGTAAAGCGTCAACCAATGTAAGACATACTGAATTAGCGGAAATAACTTGAATGTCGGAACGGCATAAAATCTATAATTTTTTCAGATATCTATTAAATTAATTATCTATATTCAACCAGAGATAACTCTATACATATTCCACACTGAGAATACGAAAAAAAATTAAATCAAGGATGTCTATATATATTGTTTGATATACAGCCATGAGCATATTTGCCTTCACATGCCCTAATAAACTTAGTATGAATAATACATAAACTTATCAATATGTATCCATATTGTGCGAACCCCTAATTGGCTAAACGATATATAGACGGAAAAATAATATAATATATTTGTAATAAATAGTTCTTTCAAATACATTTTTATATCATCAATCTAAATGCAAAACATCAGGACGGATTATTAGATCTCTGTCATTATTAGATGTTATTACGTCGATACATTTTATAACGCCCCAGTGTTGTATTTACGTCGCCCTAATTTTGTTTATGCAATCACGTGGCGCCGTAACGCCAATACTTTTTTTTATTAGCTGTCGACGTGAGATTAAACCAATAAATCAATACTACACAAAGCTAGGGTAATTATAATTGTAATAGAACAAAATTGTTGTGATAACAGACAATTATTCTTTATTTATATATATTTTTTTTTCTGAAACCTATACAGCTTATCACAAAAAGCTTACACAACAAAAATAGATCGAAAAAAAAGCCAAAACAAGGTCAAAACATACATTCGAAAATAGAATCCAAGATCAGAAAAAAGTAATACAAAAAAAAACACGAACAGAAAAAATTAATAAAAATATATATATACATATGAACAAGTGCTGTATATTATGTAAAGAACGAGCATTTAAGTGTGTGTGTGTGTATTAGTGTGTGCAATGGTGTTTCTGTGTGAAGGAATCTTTAATTCAAATTAATATGAAATAAATCGACATTAAGCTAAAACAAATCAACGTCATTTTTAATCGAAATTAAATGATTCCTTTTGAATCCAAATAACATTACTAACGACAACTCACAAAGCACACAATTTAAAAACATATGGACGCAGACTAATAATTTTAGAGACTACGTTATAACTTATAATATATATATATATATATATATATATATATATATATTTAAATAAAATAATATTTTACTTCAGACTCTAAACATTGATTTTAATTATCGATCTAATGCGCCGTACGTGATACTAATCTAAAACCAGATAAATGTTGTTTTTAAAGGATCCAAATACCGTTAATACTGACTAAAATATAGGTGTAATTAGGTTCTCATAAATACGTTCAGATTAAAATTAAAGGACAGCACTATCATCGGACTCACAGTTTTCACGCTAACGAACACAAATTGTCCCATTCGTTTCACATATATGGCGTTACAAATTGACTTGACTACATCACTTTAAAACTATTCAACACGCCGAAAAACTTGTTAATAATAATACAGAAAACGTCTTTAGGTTAACACAAATTATTATAGGAATTATAAAAAATTGGCGCGAGAATAGAAATGTCCGCAAAGCGTAGGCGCGGTTCTGCCAACACAGAATAAATAAAAAACAAAAAATATTAGCGCGAAAGAATAATCATCTGTGGTTAACGGACAACAACGTGGCGCGAAACCCGAACGCTAATCACTATAAATTCTTTTTTTAAACTCGTAATTTATGGCCGATAAACAAATTCATAGACACATCACGCGCGAAGGGACATACCGATTGGATGTCGCAGCAGCAACTGACTTTGACTTCTTTAATCTGTGGGTCGCAATGTTAAATGGGTATGTGGGCGAGCGGTGCCTTCAGGGAAGGTTAACTAGCGGAACTTGGTTCTAGGAAAGCCTGGAATGGTAATACGGGACGCGGCTGCTGATACCGTTTCGCTTCCTATTTCAATGGAACGCGTCTACTTGCGCTTTAGGTAAAATTTTACTTAATAACAAACAAATTCAAAGATTAATTTATACAAATAGTGGTTTACATTGTTGCCATGCACATGAAAGTAGCATACCAACACAGTTCAGCATTTTTTGCAGAATTTAAAGTGCTCATCTGTCATCGACTTTAAACAGACTACCACGTGACAAAACTAATGTTATTTTAAAATAAATGAAATTCGAATGTTTAGTAAAAATATGGCGTCGTGTTTAAAAACACTTTGAAGTAACTCAAAACTAACCATAAGATAAAACAATAACGATTAACGACAATGACAGGCGTAACGAATCATGGTCATTGCCGCTCCCTGGCCATCGAAGCGTAAACCTACTGCTGAAACAATTATATATCTAAAGGGCCTTCGCATAAGACAAAAAACAACTTTGATATGATTATTTTTATATAGAGAGGATATTTTAGTCTATAGAATATTCTAGTACTAAGTCTTGACAGTTAAATTGCTTATAGGCAATGCATAGTTGCAATTCCCAAGGAATTAAACACCTTATTAAGGACCAGCTAATTATATCTGTGTGTTAACTATTATAATATATTTATAGAGCAGATTTACCATTTCAGTGACACATCTCTAGGGATCCATTACAAGTAAACAATGAACACGTGACCATCATAAACAATATAGAGTTTTAACTCTATGTAACGTCATTCGATTAAACGACTCTCTAAGCGTCGAAATCAAGTTTCTTTGGTTGGTTTTACGTGTATTCTAATTCAGATTTATCTTTTTCTAAAGACCACTCCGCACAGTCCCTTCAGTGTCGCTATATAGGATTGACACTGTATTTTTTACACGCAGACTGTTTGCGTGCATAGATAAATTTTGTCGTGTGCATGCTGCATGATAAAAGTTTTAATCTCATTCTACGACGAGAAGTCTACCGTAGGGAGCACGTTAGTGCAAACGGCACATGGAATATAACTGTTGCTGTGTAGCCAGATCAGGTAATGAACAATGACAGTATACTTCCCATGACGTTTTAAGGTCAAGGTGTGTAAATAGAAAATTATTGATTCAGTAACGTCACATTTTGTAATTATTTCACTAATACACACACTATTCTATCACATTTTCAAAACACCGTACGGGCACCACTACAACAATTCAACCTTATTTTAATTTTATTCATTTAGATGGGGTTCTAACATTAACTACGACACCCATAGACACACACTCACGTGGCTGGGAGCTCGTGAGTACAGGGCCTTTTAAGACGTACGCTCATTTCTTGAAAGAGCCCTCAAGTCAATCGCACGTGTAACCAATACTGTATGAAACCTGTTTTGAACTCATACAACACTTTTGAGTATAATCCAATGAGAAATTCAATACAAATATATTTGTATAAATATAATCATATCGAGGCATCGCGAAATCAATTTTTTTCATAAGTAAATAAGCCGTTATGAGTCATGTGTACGGCAATACTACAATTAAATTCATACTAATTTGCCTTGGTTATGATTAGTTTCCAATTCGCATATTACTCATAGATCTTCTCAATATCCATCTAAGAATAGACCGCATCAATATGGCTATTACAAATACATTAAATGATAGGTTTTCATCAATTTATTGACGTAAGTAGAAATATTTAATTATGTAAAACTTAAGTATATAATACTTAATACTGAGTGCAACTATACTTAGTCTTGCCATAAATATTGTTATAAAGAAAAGCACGATTTTTTTTTTATACGTAACATTTATTCCTTTCATAGTGAGTTAGTTTAATACATCAATATATAACTATTAAAAATATACAATATTTATTCGAAGTGGTCTCCATTGGCTGCAATACAGTCTTTTAAACGTTGAGGCCAGTTATCAATAGCAGCACGAACTCTTTCTAGAGGAAAATTCTTCACTGCCAACCGAATGGATCGTTTTAGGGACTCCAAATTATCATGGCGTTTAGAGCAAGCCTTACTCTCTAAAACTGACCATAAATCATAATCCAATGGATTTAGGTCAGGACTTGACGACGGCCAGTTTTCAGTGCTGATAAAGTCCGGAACGTTAGTTTTCAACCAAGATTGGGTGGATCGAGCTCTATGACCCGGTGCCGAGTCTTGTTGAAAGCACCATTCTTTGTTATTGAACATGGTGTTAGTTAAAGGCTTAACTACCGTCTCAAGAATGGTATTTTGATAAACTTGTGCCGACGTTTTAATGCCTTTTTCACAAAAATATGGCTCAGTCACCCCTTCATAGCTAACACCCCACCAAACCATCACTGAAGTGGGATAATGCCCACGTTGTACTCTGTTTACTAATTGCGAAGCTTCTTTAGAGCTTCCAGCATAAATACGGTCATTTTGTTTATTAAAATACTGCTCAATTGTAAAAATTTTCTCATCCGTAAACAAAATTTTTTTGTGACCTCCCTTTGCGTACCGCTTAAGTAGTTGTTTGGATTTTACCACCCTATTCTTCTTTAAATTATCAGTTAAGAAGTGACCAGTACGTCTCTTATAGGCTGCAAGTCCTAAGTCATCTTTTAATATACGCGACATGGTTCTAGGAGCTATCTTCATCTCCCGAGATAAAATCTTTTGCTTACGGACAGGATTTCTTCGAATTCTTTCCCTAACTGCTTTAATCACCTTTTTCACACGAACGGTACGTGGACGGCCAGATCTTTTTCTGTCACAAACAGAGGAGGTATCATTGTACCTATCAATAGCCCGGTAAACAAACATTTGACTAATACCAAGCGGGTGGAGGGTTTTAAAAATTGCACTTTTCTCCATACCTACTTTATGTAAGGCAATCACAGCGATTCGGTTCTCTTTATCACCCCACTCCATTTTAATATAACAAAATATTTAACAATATAATGGCGCGAAAATAAGAAAACACATCAAGCAATCATATAAAAATGACAGATTCCAAATTCAAACGTAATATTTTCTTTTTTTGAATAGTAACAGTATTTATGGCCAGACTAAGTATATTTAAACAATTCTATTAACGGTTTAATGATACATATACGAGGAGGTTCCACTCGTAAAATCTCAAAAAGCCAGCATAAACTCTGCACGAGAGTTTATACATGAGTATATATTCTTGTTTTCAAATAATAAATAATTAATTCTAGTAAATATGTGTTATACGTTACGATTTAATTTACTTCAAATAATTGATAGAGGTAAACACCGACACTTTCATGGAAATATACAGTGCAGTTTACGTTTACAGAACGCGTTTGATACTAATTAGTTTCAAATTATTGTAGTCTACTGTAATTTCATGCTAGTAAGATAACTAAAATAATTAAACAAATTAAATGAATTGAATTTAAAACAGAGCGTACATTTTTATTTATATCATACGTTTTTATTACAACGCCACCTCTCGAACTATGCTTAAAACATTACAAGACCACAGCTAAAGCGTGACGATTCAACAGTTTTGTATGAAATAACACAGATGGCGTAATCATTTATTTTCGTATATTTCTCATCGTTTTCATAGAATCTTAAGTCCGCTATAGGCTATGGATAATATTTTATGTTTCTTGGCAAGATTACTTAAACGTTTATATTTACCAATATTGAATAAAGATAAAAAAGATTTTTTTATTATTCTTAGTATTTTTTAATTAAATAAACGCGTTTTTAAAAGTCCGTAAATCTATTGTTTTCATGTATGCATGAAGCATGAAGCAATTAGTCATTTTACTTGAATG
The DNA here is from genome assembly GCA_951799465.1 of Leptophobia aripa. Taxonomy (NCBI): domain Eukaryota; kingdom Metazoa; phylum Arthropoda; class Insecta; order Lepidoptera; family Pieridae; genus Leptophobia; species Leptophobia aripa. Next base: position 7,050,635 of record OX637266.1, on the reverse strand, counting down.
TATGTGACAAAGTCAAAAGAATATCTAGGTGTTTGATATATTGAACATTTACAATGAATACATTATAGGTATCCGGTATTTGTAAAAAATAATAGAGCTCTGTTGAAATATAATAAAGTGGGCTTTTAAACTAATAATACCACAGACAAAAATAAAGGGATGAGGCAGTGGTTGGCAAAGCACAGTGGCTTAATGAGGTCATTTACCGATTTCTAATAGAAACAGAGTATTTTCAGAGCAAAAGTTTTCACACATTTCGTTTACGGGAGTTAACTGACTGTTGACAAATATAAGGAATCTATGATTTATTGTTTGTCTGTGGACAAAGCGCGCGAAATAATTCAATATGACATTCTAGCGAGCGACTCTCAGCCGTCGTAGTCTGCTGCGGACTAATATTTTATGTTTTTCAATGCGTTGTTAACAATTCCTCTTACAGTGAAGGCAACATATATATATTTATTTAATATCTAAAGGACACCGACACAAACTCAAACACGGTGTAACGGTTGTAGCTCCTTACAACTCTTTGGAAAACAGAACACATGGCAATTTAAAGGAGTGGCAAATGGTTTCATGCCGATTCTTCTCATCTGCTTTTTTATTTGGCAGTTCATTAAATCGTAACCTTTTTGATGTTCAACACGTACGAAGTATACGTATATAAAATATTTATTTATATATGCACAGAAGACATATCTATTTGTCTATAATGATGTAAAAAATATCAAAGAACACAAGACCCACATCACTGCATTACTGAGTTTTGGCAAGTTTTGAGTTGATTTTGTAAACTTATTCTTATTTAAATTCAAGTAGCAGCCCTATCCAAGTCCTCTCACTTCCTGAGTGAATAGGCCATTATATTCAGTAAATTTATATCCACTCCAAGCGACAATGAGCAGGATCAAAGACTACTTGTATGTGAGTAATGTGTATGCAAAATAAAATCAAGATTTATTGTGAACATTATCTGTTATTAGGGTTGTCGATTTCATATAATAAACCTTAAATTTAAACTTCAATTTACCATTCTTGTTTATAGGTCTTCTGTACTAAGCAGATTTCATAATATAAGTACGTAAACTTAATTTTATATTTACAATTAAATTTGATCTGTCGCGGTTTCAATTACAAAAGACCATCTAAGCGTGAAGTATTCGATTACTTGGGACAAAATTTAGCTCGCTCGTGTAACTTGGCACTTGAACGACAGGTGTTCCTATCACAGGGTTGTCGCATACAACTTAATCTTGACTAATTCAATTACAATTTTAGTTGTCAGATGAAACGTGTCATTCAATACACGTGCACTATTCTAATAACCAATTGATCTCTAATTCAGCAACACCATTGCACACACTAATACACACACACACATACTTAAATGTTCGTTCTTCACATAATATACTCCACTTGTTCATATGTATATATATATTTTTATTTATTTTTTTCTGTTTGTGTTTTTTTTGTTATTATTATTTCTGATGTTAGATTCTATTTCCGGTTCTAAATTTTAACCTTATTTTGGCTTTATTTTTAATCTATTTTTATTGTGTAAACTTTTTTTTGATAAGCTGTATAGGTTTAAGAAATATAAAAAATAATTTACAGTCTCCAATGGCATTTAATCGATAGCACAAAGATACACTATAAAGATACACTAATGCCAATAGTGGGAATAAGACTTACGGGCCTTTAAAAGGCGTTTATTTAAAAAAAAATACTAGGATTTGTGGGCTTTTCATGGCCTCCGTATTCACTTGTAAGCAATTCATAAATTATACAACCAATTTTACTTAAAATTAGTATTCTATAATTGGTCTAAGTCGTTAAATTCACACCTTCTTTCGAGGGATGGTTATTACATTGTATTTTCAAATTCAACTGAGCCGTCACCTTGCCATAAGGACAAATACTTCCCTTCACATTAACAAAATGGGAAATTTCGAATGTCAACTATCGACCTTCCGTACACAATTAAACGTCAAAAATTTAACAAGCCAGTCACCCTTGCTGTCAAGTTTTATGTGGCTTTGGGGCGTTTTTGTATTATTTCTTTGAAAAAAATTAAGTAGAGTGCTCAATTGTGCATAATGCGGCCATTATTCACATTTAATTAATTCATTAAAACGACGCAGTAATATGAAATGATGTCATGTACACCTAAATAGGATAAAGTTTATAAGGACATGTATTAAATAGTGTAAACGCCAATTAGAATAGATTCTCTTCGAGTTCAAGAGTACTGTTTTTTTTTGTATTCAGTTCAAAAAATTGTGAGACATCTTTCTTTTCACAACCTTATCAGTCTATCTTTAAAAAAAAGTTTACTTAAATAATTTATAGTCTTGCGACTGATTGCAGATATATATAAAAAAAAGCTTACATTATGTTCAACGTCATAATACTCTTCAAATACAATAATAATTATAATTGTATAAATTAAAATTTTATCTTATAAAATTCATTACCACAAAAAACACTTTAAATAATTTGTAAATTCAAAACTATAAAATAGGGAAATTCAAATTGTTGTATCGGTTTAATTCGCGAAAATAAAAATCATGGAATTGCCAATATTTTACGTCTGGAACGCGCGTTAATCAGTAGTTTTATGTGTGATACTCGATGTTAGCATTACACTGAAACACACACATTTACACACATTATGTCATCGGTGACCTCGCAAAGGTCAGCATATAACGAAATTGAGTTAAATCCCACAGCTCAATGAAAACTGGTTCCTTTAAAAATAATAACCATTACCAGCCGGTTTGACCTCTGTAATTCGATTAACCAGAGCTGCTGTTAAATTTTTTGATTCTACATTTAGTTTTCCGCTTATAACTTTTTAACACACCACTGACGTTACCATCTGCTGTCAATTGCAAACAAACATCTGTATTATTCTGTACCTGTGGTCCGTCTTGTCACATCAGGAACTAGATATTTGCTTAATACAAACGTAACGAATAAGTCATTGAATTGTAAAGTTCATTTATATTACAATAAATAAACACTTTTTTATAGAAGAGCTAGCAAACGAGCAGGTGGCCCACCATAAAAGTGAAGTAGCCGCCCATAGACACTCACTCGGAGCCCGTGAGTGCGTTGCTGGCCTTTTAGGGAGTGGTACGCTTGTCTTGAAGCACCCTAAGTCGTTATTTACAATAATTATAGACGCTGCATACATTCATTTCTCTCACAGAACTTCAAGCCTACAGATAATAATGCCATTCCGCTAACAAATCGCACTAAGGGAGGTTAGAGTGAAGACGTTAGCGGGTTAAAACTACACTCAGAAGGCTGGCTCTTAATAACGCGTCTCACAGTTTTTAATTTTATTCGTAGCAATATTCAACATGAAATAACATTGCTATTAAATAAAATTTACCGCAATTTAAACGGCCGGATATTATTTTATCTTGTTAGTGTTCGTTTTTATTATGTTAAAATAAAAAGTATCTACTATGCAATACAATTGCACAGTAAACTGGGGTCTTTCGTCTACGAACACAGCCGTTAGACGTCAAATTGTATTTGTAAACAACAAAACGGTACATCCAAATACGTTACATCGTTTAATGCTTCGTATATAACACCGATGATCTATTGGTATTTTGACGATTATTTATCAGCTAACGAGTTTCTTGCCGGTTCCTCTCGGTAGATAATTGACTACCGAACCGGTGATAGTGTAAAAATTGACGATTCAAAAGTGTCTTTTTAAAGACTTGTTTGAATAAAACAATTTGAGTTTGACAATTTAATTGGTTTTAGGATAAATTATAGAATATAAAATATATAAAGTATCGGTTTATATTTAAGTCTATAAATAAAGTATTTATATGTGTACTTCGTAGAAGTTTAACCGCACAAAAGGAACATATGGCGACAATCCTTGAATTACATTGACTCACATTTAAAACCTTGTAACCGTAGTTCAGAAGGTGAGGTAATGACAATTTAAAACATCGCTTATAATATCTCTGTTTATACACTCACTTGATATACATTTACGTCATAAGGATAAGACTGAACTATACCTGTCTATTGGAATTAGAGGCAATTATGCATACGATGGAGCATGGGGTAATGGTTGCAGCTCTTTACAACCGTGGAACATACTTGGCGATTGAAATTAGCGGAGTTTTTCTTGCCAGCTCAAGTCTACGCCTGAGAACTGGTAGTAAATGTTATTGTAGAGTCGAGATGTTTTTATAATTTTTGGACGATTCATAAGCGTTATGTTACCTATACGAATAAAGTTTTTTTTGATTGTATAGTTAATAGAGTCCAAGTGGATTTATGGTATTATATTCAAATAAACATGACTAATTAACAACGACACCTACACATATTTAATTTGTTAACTTAAAGAAAAAGTTTCCGAGAAAACTAACTACACTTTTACAAACATAATATTACGGTAAACATACTGTACAAATTTACTTACCACACGGTTACCATGGTAACAATCGCATAAAAAAAAACAAACACGACCCGCCAAACTTATCCGTGTTTTAAAATATAACTCGTAAAATCACCTACGGAACCTTCCCAGAATAGACGCCATAAAACGAGCGAGAAGAAATACGTATTTATCGTTAATGAAGCCAAATTAACGTGACCCAAAACCATTTCAAACAATCATGCATTCAGACATTAATTATTATCATTGATTATCGCTTATCAAATTTACGAAACGACTACTAGCATTCACAAAGTGAGTATTATTATATATTTTTAATCTTTAATATAGAACATATTTCTTCTGCTGTTTACAAAAACATGAAAATACCAATAAAGAATTGTTTGCTATCGTTACAACCAAATGTTTCATAATAATAAAAAAAAACTTAAACCCTACAATAATACATCTAAATTTAACAGTTGGCACCGACCACCATAGGAAACGTAACAAATTACATACTATTCTGACATCGAATAATATAAAAATATAACGGACACAAACCGTATTCCACGTTCGTTCGTAATTAAAAACACGTACGTCGCACTACATAGTAAACAAACATACAACATTAATCAAATAATACTCACAGCCCGGCGACAATCCGTTCTGCTTCATTGCACAGCGGTACGGGTAATAAGTGCCTGGCACTACCTTGCCATACATTGTCCTATCCATGGCCAATCGAGAAGGTTTCAAGAAAATTCTAACACCCACAAGTACTACACTACGCTAACACTCCATAATCACTGCCCACACCAATCTCACAACACAACAATTTATTTAAATCAAGTGATAACTGTCTATTGAATGGTCATCGCGTAAACATTCGATGATAACAGGTGATAAGTGATAACGCAAAAGTACGAGGTCATTTGGCTCTAGCGAGCAGAGTATCCGTCGACGCGTCCCAGTCACAACTAAAACATCATAATATCGTAGTGCGTGTTTACCGGCGCGAGCGCACGCCACACCAGTCACACCGGCTGGATCTGATATTACACGAACCACTTGACACACCGCTGAACAGAAACTGAGGTTTTATTATGTCATAGATATCATGACATGACATCTATATATTTGATTTAATAAATTTTTCATAATTCGTAAAGCGTCACATCAAAGAATTATGGATGTCGAACTAATGAGCGTCGTAAGCAGTGAAATACTATGGTGAGAGTGACAACCGGAAATCTCATCGACTCGTAGAGGCCGGATGTAATAAGATTCGGTGGAAAACGAAACTGGCCATAAATCGCGTTCTCCTGCAGTCAATTTCACTTACGTGACTCGAGTGTTTTATTGGTAAATAGCAAGAAGCTTCAAAACAATTACATCGAGATTTATCACGAATTGTAGTGTCATAGAATTATCGATATTCTATTATATGCTATTATTTTACAAGTTTAAATAACATTAACATATTTGGCATTAAACCTTTAAAAAAAAAAGAATTTGTCAGTTACAACAGTCTTTTTTTGAAGAAACAAATGCATGGCCCTAACACGTCCTCAATCTGGTGACTTGTTACAAGACGCTGATTAAAATATACTACCTTGAAACGTGATTAAAAACCATGCTAGGCCAGACAAAATCGATCTAAGATTAATGATGAGATTAAAAGGGTTTTAATGCTTTGATGTTTTCAGTATAAAAATAGGCTTTAAATAGTTTACCTTCAGAAATCTGTTACATAAATCCCAAGGTGTATTTATATTTAATGATTAACTAATTAGGTTCCTTGTTAAAGTGCAAAAGGCACTAAACGAACAGTTTCCAAAAATTCCTCTATTATAGTCACCTAGACAAAAGAAAGATGGCATAATAACGACATGGCACGTATAACCTCGATCGTAAGGAACTTCTTCAAAATATTATGTATGCATTATATACTCGAAGTCCCAAAGGAAGTGCCGTTTTTAGTTTCAAAAGGCATACATACATAGACCATATTGTACATCCGCATAAGTCCACATACATATATATATTTATACTTAATATATATATATATATATATTTATAGGTTTTATATTTATACTTAAATAACGATACAATTAAATTTGCCACTGAGTTTAATCTGTGGTGCACTATACACTCGTAATCTTGTATATGTATCCACACCTTAAAAGGTGGAAGTTGTTTTGTTATTTTAATTGTCAATAGCACAATTTTGTATTAATTGTTTCTTTAAAAAACAGCAGCTATCGAGTTTCTTGCAGGTTCTTCTCGGTAGATGCCTTCCGCACTTCGCGGTGGTAGTGTAAAAATTGACGATTCAAAAGTGTCTTTATACCTACTTGAATAAAGATATTTGGAGTTTGAGTTTGGAAACGCAGATGAGGTAAAATGCGAAGCGTCGGTTAGAGCAAGGATTTCTGTGCATATGTTTACCCAATAACGTCAAGAACTATATTATAGAAAGACATATCATAAACACAAAAAACTTATCACAAAAAAATTTATCACAAGCCATGAATGGTGTTAATCTGAGAAATAGTGGATTCTTTTGGGTGAAAAACTTTAATAGAAGATAACTATCCGTTAAACGCATGAAAACCTTTGTTCCTGTTGACGTGAGTTCTAATAAGGAAGTCAATGTTTGCGCCGGCGTCGGTCTCGGCGCTAGATCCCACTTAATAATACAACATGTCTAGTCTTGTATTAAAATACAATATCATACTCTTGTATCAAAACAGACGTGAAATATATAAGGTGCAAACATTTTTTCGTTTAAAGAACTAGGAGACAAATTGTCATCGTTAATAATATTATTATATTGGGCCCTTGATATAATTATATTGGGATGCTCATATAATAATTAAGGATTTCCCAATATCGACAACGATGGCACAACACTACATTAAACTTGTCGATAAAGTAAGATTTCTGTGTAGCTGACAGAAAGAGACAATTGCCAGTTATTCCAGTAAATTTTAATCGTAAAAGCGAAGTCCACATATTATTCGTATGTGGGCAAAATGTTCGTTATAAAGTATAATATTTTTAAATGAAGTCTTGCTAAGCTCAGCTAATATTTCTATACTAAATCAAAGATTGTTACAGAAATATTATACAATAAATTCAATTTCAAACGTACATTAAACTTGCAATGCCATTTAAGACGATGTATTAGAATCTAGCAATATAACAAGGCTGTCAACTTGACCTGCATCCTGAGTCACATTAATTATCTGATACAAATTTTTAAACACATAATAAAAACTATGTTAACACTTACAACAGTGAACCCAACGTGTATAGAGAGTTATGCAAATCTATACAAATTAGTGTCAAAATGAATAAATCAATTGTTTTAATCTAGTACACTCTTACGTCCTTCGTGATGAGTCGATACGTATCTTAAAACAATTTTAGAATAGCGACCCCTATTAATATAGATTTGAGAATGATGTCATCACTTACAAAACATGTCTCAGAACTCACGTTCAATGATAACAAACATTGAATTTACGCCAGATTATCATGAATGCTAATTATGCTTTATTGTTATGCGTTCATAGTGGAACCCAAAATATTTTTCACAACCATATTAACACTCGGTCACTTGATTATTATTTGGTAACACTTTTATAGTAGTTGTTTAAGGTGATTGTACAGCAATTTTGTAATTAAAAAACACACAAATTTTGCTATTAAAGCTGAAGTACATTAGCTTTCGTGTTACGCGGTAAACTGACGGGTGCCAGGCAACGAAAATTACCCCTGACGTGCCGTGACGTACCCACATTAGCCCAACGACTATGATATAATTGGAGAGGGTGACTATACAAATTTATAATTATATCACCCCTTATTCTTTTTGCTAATTAAATTGGTATAGATTTTAGAATTATCCCATTCAATTACCTCAACTAATAATTATAAAAATACTAGCTGACCCAAAAAATTGTCTCTAAAAATAGATGTTGCCGATTCTCAATATGGCCACGAAATTTAAGGAGAATCGGTCAAGCTGTTTCGGAGGAGTACAGGAACGAATATTGTGACAAGAATTTTATATATTAGATATACAAATGTAAAGTTTTGCATACTATTAATAAAGCAAGATTTTTACAGATCATTAATTAAATAAAATGGTGTGTCCTAAATGCTTATGTGCTTGATGAAGCCCTGCGTTATATAATTAAGTTTATTAAGGAGTGGAATGAAATAGGAATGCAGCTGTTTACTGACCATATGGTGGCACAATTTCAATTGTTCTCATTGGATTTTGCCTATAATATTTTAGTATCTAACCAAATGTTTAATTTGTATACACAATTCTTCCACATTGTTATAATAAAATTTAGTATTAGCAGACTAAAATATATGGACAATATCACTATAGATATCAGCTCATAGTTCTGGGTGACATATTAACATTGACATTAAGTTTTGGTCGCAAACATCCTATATCAACACCAAATGTTATATAAAACTTGTCAAAAGGTAATTAAGGATTAAAAGTACTCTTAATCTCAATATTCCCCTAAAAAAAGCAATATTTACCTGTATGAACAGAATTTTGATAAGAAAAATTTGAATACCCCAATATAACAGTTATTAGGTGTGGCAAAGTTGCACATTAATTATTCATACCTCTCAAGTCTATATTCTAAATATAATTAGCTAAATGTTATTTTCCATTATTACACTAAGTTCATGCTTACAGTGCTAATGCATGCTCTAAACATTGTATCATAACACTTCAATAAAAAATAAGTTTTAGAAAGGATTTATAAGAATTATGTATAAGGAAAATTCTTAACATGTTATCTACAGAAACACTTCTATTATCACTATATATTAACATTTACAAACTCAACACTTGAAACTTTAAATTAAGCGATGACGTTGAAGTTATTAATGTTTACATAAAAATATATTAGGCATGTGTAGACTACAAATTTCTCAGGTACCTTAAAAGTGATAACAAACATTTAGTATTTACATACCTAGGTCATCCATGACTGCTATTGATATCTAGATAATATGAGGTTTATAACTGCACTTCACAACCACTTTGAAACAAAAAGTAGTTCACAACACATTTATTTAGTAATATACGATTTACATTTCACATATTCTGATTTTCAATCTATTTCACAATTCTCGTTTATAATATTTGTCAAATTGCCACAAAACAGTAAACATTCCTCAGTGACACTGACAATATACACTAATCTATATTTTTAATTAACAATATTACAATTTAGTGTTGCCACTTTTTCCTGCTATAGCATCCATCTAAAAAACGACGTAAGTAAATTCGTTAATAGGCTTTTTACATTTAGATGACTTTTTTGCAATATTACAAAATATATGCTTTGAACTTTTAATTTACTCAGATTTTTAGCCAAAGCCTTCAAATAAACCTACTCGTTTATAGAACTCAGATTGGCAGCACTGTTAACTGTTAAGATAAGCATTTTGCTGTTGTCTGTCAGCTGCTCTGTATTGATTTGATAAAAATTAATACTTTGTGGGTGTGTTATATGGATAAGTTTACAATAAATTAATAGCTTCTTAAAAGATGACGACTACAGGTGAACAGTTAACGTTAGCCCGTGACATCAAAAGAGCAATAGAATTGCTAGAAAAGCTTCAGCAAAGTGGAGAGGTGCCTGCAACTAAGCTCGCAGCACTTCAGAAAGTGCTTCAAAGTGATTTTCTTAATGCAGTTAGAGAAGTATATGAACATGTTTACGAAACAGTTGATATTCAAGGTTCGGCAGATATTCGTGCTTCCGCAACAGCAAAGGCTACTGTGGCAGCATTTGCCGCAGCTGAAGGCCATGCCCATCCAAGAGTTGTAGAACTTCCGAAAACCGAAGAAGGTCTAGGTTTCAATGTTATGGGTGGAAAAGAGCAAAATTCGCCCATTTATATTTCCAGAATCATACCAGGTGGTGTTGCTGATCGCCATGGAGGTCTAAAGAGAGGGGACCAATTGCTATCAGTCAATGGCGTGTCAGTGGAAGGTGAAAACCATGAGAAAGCTGTGGAGTTACTAAAACAAGCTGTAGGGTCTGTAAAACTAGTTGTGCGCTATACACCAAAAGTATTAGAGGAAATGGAGATGAGATTTGATAAACAACGCACAGCTAGAAGGCGGCAAAATTTTAACTAGATTTATTATATTTTCTTTCAATTAGAAATTATGTTAATAAATAGGTTTGTAAGTGTTCATATTATAATAAGTTATTATTATAATAGTCCAATGATTTTATAACTGCACTATATATTGTTAAGGGAAAAATGAATGAATCTTGTGTCTATTGAGTTAAAAATATTTTTTAAAGTATTATAGCCTTTACTTTACTTCTAAATGTATTTATAATAAAATAATATATAATTAGTACACTACTTTATTACTACAGATAACATTAATGATATGTGACAAATAATCAATTATGTCTCTATGTAGTTAAATTTATATTTTCATTATATCCAAACTGTGACTCCTTATTTCTGTAGAGCTTATATAACATATTGTTATTTATAATTATAAAAAATCTGTTAATCAAATAAAGACAAATAATTAAATATTTTTATTTTTGATACATTCTACCAATTATCAAAACTACCAAAACCTGTCTCTTTCTTGCTTTTCTTTGCTGGTACTTCTGTTTTGGTTTTACTACTTTGAGAGACTTCTTGTAAATTTAGATATTTTCCTACACCCTGACGGAATACCTTTAATGGTTGTTTAGTAGCTTTTTTTGGTTTTATTCCCTGTTTTTCTGCTTCAGCTTGTCTCTTTAATTCCTCTTCTCTTTCAATAGCAAGCTATAAAACAAAATTGCTAATGAAATAATTACTTTGTAAAGCATTATCTCAATAAATAATAATTAACTATATGATGACTTTGGCAACTAACAATTTCTCTATATAAATCTTCATAATTAGGAATAAAATCTTTAACTACATTTTTATTAAGTACCAAATACCTGCTCTTCAGCTTCTGTAAACGGATCAACAAACACCTGGGCAACTTCTATAACAATATCTTGTATTGGCCTGTCTTTGTTATCAACTTCTATCTTTTCCATAGCAGTCAGCGTGTCCATACCACCAACTAGTTTGCCAAACACTGTGTGCTTACCATCTAATTGTTTGCATGATCGAAATGTTATGAAACTAAAAAAATAATCAATTTTTTATCTATAACCAAAATTTAATTTAAAAATGAATATACCTGATTATTATATGAATCTAACATACATATTTCCAACTGTGCTTCAGTGTATAGCGACACTACAAATAATATTTAACTTACAACTGAGATCCATTTGTATTAGGCCCCGAGTTTGCCATAGATAAAACACCACGCCCCGAGTGATGTAGATTTGGTTTTATTTCATCTTCAAATGGTTTTTTCCATATTGATTCACCACCTAATCCTGAGCCAGTTGGGTCGCCACCTTGAATCTTTTAAGTATAAAATGATATTATTTGATAAGAATTGCTAATAACAAGTAACTTGACAACATCAATTATGTTTAAACAAAATTGTATGTATATGAAATAAGTTATACACACATTTAAAATTTTCTATTTATTATAACAAGATTTACATTAATTCTCACCATAAAATTTTTAATAGATCTATGAAATTTTGTGCCATTGTAGTAACCATTGTGGCAGTGTTTAATGAAGTTATCACATGTTTTAGGAATAACATCACAATAGAGTTCCAAATTAAGTTGGCCCACATTTGTCACCAGTCTTACATAACCTGGAATAATACAAAATTGTATTATTAAATACAAGTAGGAGTAGGTAGAATAATTATAAACAATAAGAAAATATACTTCTACCCTTAAAATACACAAAATAAATGTTTGCTTACCTTTCTTTTTAACCCTATCATATTTAACGTCATCCTCACAAATAATTGCAGCTTCGTGTATGGTTTCAGGCACCATAGCAGTGGATGTAAAACTGGCTGCCACCATGCCAGTGGAATAGTGGGCAGCATTAAATTTATCTGCTACCTGAAATTATTTATACTCATTTCTCGACTTCTTTTTCAAATCTGAATTACTAAACCTATTGTTATTACTTTACCTCTTTCTTCTTCTCTTTTACATCTGGAGCCTTATACTCTTTCTCTAACTCTTGTAAGATTTCTCTTGTTTCAGTTGACACAGTTTTCAATCTAGCATGAGGGTCTTTTCTCATTGCGATTTCCTCTGAGAATAGTAATATATATATATATATATTTTTAGATAAGTAAAATTATTATTTTTTATTTCAAGCATGTGTATTTTAATGGACTTGAAGTCTAAAAAGTTATTTTACAAACATATGTTACCTAAATTTTTATATATAAAAGGAACCAAACATAAAAAATTGGTAAAAACCTACTTTTTTTTTTTATCTTTCATCATATCAAGAAAAGAAGTTATTTATACAAACAAATACTCTTGATTTCTTTATTGTTATAGCTTAGTATTAATGTTACCTTCAGTTTCTACTCTTAAATTATTTTTAATGTGATGAAATATTGATATATTAAATTTCCCAAGATTATTTGGATCTTGAATTGTAATAATGTCGCTTCTAAGAAATGGTATATCATTAATGAGGTCTTTCCAGTTTTTCCCTTTGATGTTGAGTTGTTCCACAGCTTCATAACAATACACATTTCCGCTTGTTCTAATTGCAACAATGTGGGAATTCTTTGTAAATGACTTGAATAGGACAGGGCAATGATATTCATCTTTTGCGTTTTTGAAAAAGTTGAGTTTCAATAACCCTTTGACATCTACTTTCTGAAAATAGTTAATAATTTTATATTTTCTCATGTTTCAAAGAATATATGAATCATTAATTTATAGGTGAAGGTATTTCTTAACACATTACATCTATAATTTAATAAATGTGTACCTTTCCTGTTACTGGATTGACTTTAAACTTTTTGACAAACTCAAGAATAGCTTGTAATTCAAAAATATTTCCATCTGCATCACAGTATGGCTGGTCAAAAGGTTGTAAGCATAGGCAACAGTGATCATATGGTAATCTCTTAAATGATGTATCTTCCTCTACTGCTGTTCCCGATCTTTTGCCTCCGTACAGTGTTGTCCATTCGGTATACGTGAGGTACCTAAAAAATAAACCGTAATATGTAAGCCTCAAGAAAGATACGAAAAATAAAAGACCAATGATCTTACATTTTATCTTTCTGATGTTGTCGTTTACCCATTGTTACTGCTTAATTAATAATTTACTAATAACGATTTTTAAAGGCAATAATATGTTGTATTGATTATTTAAGACTATTGGCAATCTTGAATTCTCTGTACTTTAATAGTCAACATTCAACAATTGAATTATTTAACAATAACAGCAAGGAACTCTATGCTAAGTTTGACATAGACTAAGTTCTAAAGTCTATGTATTGGTCTAAATCTATTGGTACAGATTATGTGGAGTATTTATGACAGATTTACTTAACAACTCACAGCCATAGGTACTGTACATCAATTAATAAAAATTAGTGGCTTTGTAAAGAAAAATCTCTGGTTTATAAATTAATTTTTAATATTATTAATGATCAATAATTCTAATGTTTGTAATAACTGCGTTGCAATTAATTTGTGAACATAAATTGAATTGAATTGAATAAATTAAATTTGTAAAATATTTAAATTCAACATCTTGTTGTCACAAAATATTTGTAATTGGTTAAGTGATTACTGATTGGTATAATTTTGGAATTAAGTGAATAGTAAAAAGGGAACCATGTCAAACTTACCGGTCTCCATAATTATTGTAACACTCTAGAGTCTAGAGCTAATTCGTGAAATTTACTAATGGTAACATTGATTTAACACCGGTTTTTTTATAAACATGTCGGAAAGTCAAAAGTGGTTGTGCGTGAAATTGTGAAAACATTTTACCTTTGTAAATTTGATTCAGAAATAAATCTCTATAATATTGCTTAATTATTGCCATTACATTTCGTGAGTATACTGATGATTCTTTTTAAATCCAATGTTTGATCTGTATCTTTGTTTCAATGTAATAATTAATATCTGTTTCAGTGTTTGTGAGCGTATTGAAATACAAATGGACGAAATGTGGTAGAAGTGTGAATTTATGAAGCTTTGATTATAGTTCATTTAAAGCAACGTTTAAGTAGTTAAAGAGGTATAACGATCTTTACTTTTTTTTCAACAATATTGTTTAATTGTTAAGATTCTGGGAAAGTAAAAAGCTTTGCGCTTTGCAGTGTGGAACAACTAATACGGAGTTTATTGATTAACCTATAAAGGAAACTTATAATTCTGGATTTAATCCTCTTTTGCCTGTATCGGGATACATTTATTTCAATTGGGTCATTGGTGAGAAAAAAAATAGTTAAATATCGGATAACGCCAGCCCACAAGATGGCCGACTGTTATTCGTAAGGTATCTAGATCAACTTTTTCCATTACATACTAGTATTTCATTATATGTAGTCAGTATTGATTCACTGTAAAGTATTACTTAAGACCTAGTTACTTTACGTTGCAATTTTAAGATACCTTAACATGCCTTTCCTGTAGCAAATATACATGTCTTTGTTCCTTAGATTTTGAGTTACAAATAATGTTTCGTTTATGAGTTTTGTTTTCATCATTGTCCCTTTTGTGTATAAAACGTCAAAATCCTTTATTCGTACATCTTCAGTTCAATTAATTCACTGGTGTTTCTAGTAATTACATTGCCTTATAGTTCCACTTCCATTGTCATCAAAAAATATTCATCACAAATAAAATCATTTGTAATTATTATATAACAATTATTATGTGAATGTACCTCTCATACGCTTAGCTTATTAACATGTAGCTGTGTGGTTTAGAATAGTGTTGCTTTTAGATAATGTCTGGTGCATCTGGTTCATCAGGAAGTGGTACAGGTCGTGGCAGAGGAAGTGCAGTGTCAGAGAAACCGGAGTCCAAGGAGAATAAACCCAACCCTAAGATGTCAAAGGCATTAGGTACATCAGCAAAAAGAATTCAAAAAGAACTGGCCGAAATTACATTAGATCCACCACCAAATTGTAGTGCTGGACCAAAAGGTGACAACTTGTACGAATGGGTATCTACTATTCTGGGGCCACCCGGATCAGTTTATGAAGGTGGTGTCTTCTTCCTGGACATTCACTTCTCACCAGAATATCCATTCAAACCACCTAAGGTATGGTAATTTATATACATAGCTTATATTCTCTAATATCTATTTATATTTCAAATGTCATTGTTATATTAATTTGTTTTTCTGTGCATATAAAAAACTGCAAATGAAACATAACTAGTAAAATTATGCAAGAATTATAATACATTTGATCAAATTGAAATGTGTCTCCCAAGAGAGTTTTGAAGACTGAACTGTAGTCACTTCATGAGTGGTCAATGCCCCATGGCAGATGTCTATAAACTTAGCTGATTTATTCTGTCCTGTGTTAAACCTGTTTGTGATCAACACCTGGATTTTAAAGTTTAGAAAATAATCGATTCTTGTTTATTTAAATAACACGCAGCTAAAGAATGCAATGTAAAAGCAACAATTTATTCTAATAATATTTATGATATGAGGATCATAAACAGGACACTGTATTTTTTTTCTATAAAAATCAATCCACAAGATTGCATTTTATCAGCACTCTTTAAAAGATTAATGGTACCTCTAGTAATGCCCATGTTTACTTACATATAGGTAACATTCAGGACAAGGATATACCACTGCAATATAAACAGCCAGGGCGTTATATGTCTAGATATCCTGAAAGACAATTGGTCTCCAGCCCTCACCATATCTAAAGTACTACTCTCCATCTGCTCATTACTTACTGATTGTAATCCAGGTTCGTTTATTTTTCTTTATAATGTCAAAATACTATATTACCAACAAGAGGATTACAAATTGTTTCACATTTGTTTGATAGAGGTGTAATAAATTCGGAATTGTCCTAACTAAATCAACCAATACCCATATAACATCCATATGTTATACTGTTGGCAAATTAATGTTGTCATTGAAATAGGGCCAGTTTTGTTTTATATGCACCTATCATACAATCAAAGCATGCTGTACCAAGCCCAAATCCTCGTCCCTAAGACATATTTCTTGCCGGTTCTTCTCGTCCGCTCATAAGTGTACCTTGGTTACCTATATGAATAAAGATATTTTTGATTTGATTTATAGTATGCCCACGAATATTGGGTGTGGGCTGCCTTTTCTGCAATAAGACAGAACTGTTGTTCATTTTGTAGTATGTAGTATAGTGTAATAGTATGTCTCTAGTAGTACCAATGAGTAGATCTCATAGCTTTGATTTCTGATTTCAGCGGACCCACTGGTTGGCAGCATCGCCACACAGTATCTGCAAAACCGAGAGGAACATGATCGCATTGCCCGCCTCTGGACCAAACGTTATGCGACATGAGTCCTCTGCCCCCCTCCGTCTATACAAAACTCTTAAACTGAACAATGTCATACTCAATATTTTTCAGTCCATCCCCTAATGCAAATGTTTATTGTCTCGATAAATTTGTTCTCATAATTATCATATTTGTGTCATAATTTCCATAATTTTTTTTTACCGTGTTTTATGCTGAACAAATGTGTCGGGACAGTGGTTTGGCTTGTTTTGTTTTGCAATTGATGTAAAAAAAAAATGCTTGGGAAATGTCCATTTGTGTAAACATAAGTGATTTAACTGTTCGTTCTGTGTCAATTTTTGCCGCGATAGTGATGATCTCAACCCGCATTGACATTGGTTTGACAATCCTGATATTTAAACTTATTACCATAGATTTCGTATTTGCGAAAACCAGTGACATTCGTTAATGGAGCATAAGAATTCTGATCGCCATCTTTTACTTAAAATGTTGAGGGTCCGGCTTACACCGCACCATTTTGTCTGTAAACTGTTCAATTAATTAATATAACTAGTATTTAAAATTCCTGATATCTATTTTATGAAGTCAAATTGAGCTCATAATTTTGATTAAGCATAGCCTATTACATGTGAGGGTTTGATTTCTTGTGATTAGCATTAAATGTATGTGATTTAAAAGTGGCCGTTTTTAAAAGTCAATGTTCATAAATTTAACTTTTGAAATATAGTTTTTATGCTATAATGCACAATTTAATTTTCTTTAATGAGCGATAAAAAAAAAACTCCCACTATGCTCGTAGAAAGTTTAATATATACTGTCAACTAAAAACGCGGTATATTTCTGCATTTTAATATTGGAGGAGAAGCTCTACGGTTTTTTTTTGATTTTTTTATTGTGAATAGAATAAGTCGCGTATTTTATTAAAGACATAAATTCTGTGAGTCTGAAAGCACTCGTTTATTAACTTGGTAATTCTGTCCAATCTTTAATTTGGCTCAAAGTCTAGTCTATAACTAGATAACTCATTAGTATTATAATTAATATATTCTAAGCTGTTTTGATTAAAACAAAATATACAATCTGATATCAGTGCATGTGTTTTTCATATCGAGCATTGAGCTAATTAATTTTTGCTGTGTAAAAAATGATTCTTGTCAAAGCGAACATATCAATTTTGTGTGTCAGGATTGTCCGTTTGTGCCAAATTGCGCCGCTTCATGATAAATTCCCGTTTAGAATTGTAAACATTTAGACGTAAGTTATTTTATTTAGGTAATGTATAATGTCTTAACCCTAGAAATAATGATTAAGTTAGTGTGATACTTTGTTTGGGTCATCGATGGTAAACAAAACTGGTGCTGTGTCAGAGTGGGTGACGTACGAGTTGACTGGCGTTCGTGTTTGGCTGTCTTGTCAATGTGATTTTTAATTTTGACTGTGACTGTAACGTGTTGCTTGCAAAAAAAAAAAAAAACCAGCTGTCGACGCGACTGATGTTCCTTGAGACTTGATGTTCAGTGTAATCATCTTTTGTTAAAAATTTATATCATGGTATAAAAATAGACGAATAAAATGTGTGTAACTCTAGAACACTTAACTGATGTTTCATTTGTGAATGTATTCCCTAAATGGCAGATTATGTCGGAAATAACTTAACGGTATTAAGTGCCAGTGGTGTAAATTTGGCAAAATTGTGATTTTTTTGAAGTTTATAACCTCCTGGATTCCAGGTTTTTATTTTTTATATGTTTATGTCCAAAAAATACAATTCATAAAAGGATTTATTCCGAAAACAATTCACAGATGTCCCCAGCCTCTTTTTTAAATTCTATTTAATAATATAGGTGTGACGCTAGCATCCAGGAGGTTAAGGGATATATAAAACGCAATTTATAATATGAAGTTTATTAAATATAGGAAATATTAAACACCAATACATGTCTTGTGCGATGCTAATTTCGGTTTAAACATTCAAATACGTGTGCATCGTCACAAAACTAAAATAGTGCACCGATCTAAGGAGAGGGTTGCCAATTACACTTCGTTACAATACAAATTGTAACGGCGACCTTCCATTAAAAAAGATTTAAAAATTCTAAGAGATTATATTATTAAAATCGAGATTTATGCCGCATTTAATTCAATATAACGCCACCATCTAGAACAGTAACTGTCAATTGTCACTAGACAATTGCGGTGTGCCTGCGTACAATTATTATCTATGTCCGTCTATTGACAACTGATCAACGGCTCATTAAAATCGGCATAAACCCACAGCCACAGACAAAAAATTTGGCATTCAATCTATCCGAAAAATCAGTCTTGACTGAGGCACATCACAAATTGTGCATTACACGCCAAAAATTGAAAAAAAAACAAAAAAAATATTCGACAATTACAGATCTTTTTGAGAAAAAAAGATTTCGAAATTGAAATAAATTAAAATAATAATATATCTATGCTGGAATGAAACACTTATCACAAAACTGTATGCTTACGCTACTTTTGTATGGTTGTATGGGTGACGTACGACGCTTAGACGGTCTCGTATTGACTGCGGATGGAGCGGGCGAGGCTGCACGCGAATATCACACCGAGGAGCTGCAATTTAATCAAAATATATTTTTTAAAATCACATTTAATAGATTTTAAACGTTAAGAATTAAAACCGAATTATACTGTTATTACAGTATAATTCGGTTTTAAAATTGATGAATTGTTAAATTTAAAAGTGATATTTCACTTCTAAATTTTTTTATCATCACATACAGTGTAAACTACATGTAAAGTCACTCGATTTAACGACATACTCTGATCTTTCTTCTCTCCATGAAATGCAGTCCCGTCAGTGTCGTTATATAGAGTGAACAATGATTTTATGAAACGTTTCCAACGACTATTATATCACTCACTTGAACGAAGGCGATGCCCATACCGACGCCACCAAGCACCAACGCGATGTCCTTCAAGTGCACGAGTATCTTGTTGAGGCAGCCCAGAGTGTGGAAATTGGGGCTGTCCTTGGTGCACGCGACTGGTTTGTCATCGAGCAACTCCTGCGCAGCGCAACACGTCGCCGGAATCGGCAGACCGTTAATTGCCCAATCGTCGGAGCTGTTTATACCGCAACAGTTGAGCTGTAACCAGTCATAACGCAATTTATGCAAATCAATTATTAATTAAACAGAACATATGTACTCTTACTGCCAACACTGACCAGGCTAGCTCTATAAACAATTTTAAAAGGTACAATGAATCGTACTCAACCCCTGGGATAAGTCTTGTTTTCAGTTGCTATAACATTAATAACTGAACCGATTTTAAAAATTTGCATTTACATAAGGATATGCCATCATCAAGACTGTAGCAAGTAGCATGCTGCCCGAACTGAATCGTAAAGGCCAAATCCCCAACCGCGACTATCCCATCCAAAAAGCAAATAGAATGACGAACGGTTGACAGGCATAAAATGATTAAATATGTGACGAACAAGTGAACACTCGATGCGTAGATACATACAATTCACATACTCAGGATTGAGAGAATTAACCATTAAAAAATGTGTCTGTTATATGATGCTAAATATATATCGGCGTATCATTACTTTCAAGATTATAACGCTATGAAATGTCATCCTTATTATTTCAATACGTAGTCTGTGGAAGACAAACAAGTTCCGACATGTCAATTGTCATTATTATAAAAGATGGATGCATTGTCACTGCACGACAGCTAATTGTGAAAATAGAACCTGGCAAATATCAGCGAAGTGTTGTTTTAATAACGAGTGGTAATCGTGAAGTGGACATAGCAGACGCCACGCCCTTCAAAAAACCCTACCAACGGAGATACTTCTTTCGTTATATACGTTTTATTTATTGTAAACTATTTTTTCACAGATCAAACAATTGTATTTGTTCAGAATGTATTATTTGGACAATTCAAAGTGAGAAACGGACACGGCTGAGTATAATCAGCACCGATATTATCAAACCAAACAATAGAGCGAATTACACTAGCTTTATTATTTATAATTCCGGTAATTAATTGTATTGAATGTAGTCGTATTGAATGGGGAATCTTTTTTGGTGGTTAGTAAACAAATATCATCAATAGTAGCTTATTTTTATACCAAATTACCTGCTTTTTATAAAAGAAAAATACCCATAGATTAAAATTGTACAGTGTAAAATCTAACGTCACTCGGTTTAACAACTCTTTAAAGCGTCGCAATCAATTGGCTTTGGTTGGTTAAACTTGTATTGCGTACAGCGATTTTTCTTCTCTCCATTTAAGGACTCTCTATAAGTGTCGTTGTATAGAGTTTCACTGTATTTTTATATTCATCAGTTGCACAGGAGAAAACATTCATGTTAGCTAGAAATTAATGTATTATTTATGCTTACGTCAGTTTGTATGATGTCAAAGTTCTTTCTTATATCAGGGTTGGTCGGGTACTGCTTCAGGGATTCATTCAGCGACTTAACGATTGATGTCTCCAAGTCCTGATGCTTTAAGTATGCAGCGGTGCCAACTGCCAACTCAGCGATGAAGATTATCAAGAGGAACACGGAGAACTGAAATTAAACATTGCTTGTTTAAAGTCAAAATCATTATTCAATTGGTTTAACCACTTTTTAACGTGACAAAAACTAAGTTTACGTGGGTTCACTGCGCGCTCTCAGTAGAACCCAAAAGAAACTGTGGGGTTACTATATTTCAATGTCAACTGTAGCAGGAGGCAAACGAGCAGCCGGGTCAGTTCCAGTGAAGTGCTTACCACCGCCCACGGACACCTGCAACGCCAGGAGGCTTACAAGTGAGTTGCCTTTCTAGTGTTCGTTGGTACAATTATTTTGGACCAGAACAATTAATTTCCAAACTGCAGTATCCGTCTATAAATTTCGGCGCATCATTTAGATGATACGACCTTTGGAATTATACGCTGTGTTAACCAAGCCACAGCGAAGCCTATGTATTAATTTGAAGCTTGAATCTCAAACTCTTTTGAGTGATTTTGTTAAAAAGCACCAAATAATAATATTTATCTAAATTGTGGGTAAACGTGGGTTTTCACGCATAACGTGGCTTCGTCACATATGATTCACACAGAGCATCACTAGTGACTAAGCTCGCTAACTAGACAACTAATGCAAATATTAATCCTTGGGACATGCATGGGTTTAACGACCACTCTATATAATGCATAGTCCGTATCGTTATAAAGAGTTATGTATTATAAAAAATCAAATGCGATGGAGAATTACTGTGGATGCCCTCTGTCCCATCGAGGGGATAAAGGATTATAAGTCATGTAATAAAAATATAACAGAACCAGGGTTCAAACACATTTAATAAATTATATGTTCGACTCTTGACAGTCCTTGGTTACGCGGAAAAACCTCTGTTCAAATTTGCAGGCGGTAGACTTATAACTGACGCACTTAGGTGGTCGGGGTACGAATGACATTCGTACTAAAATCTAGTATGAATTAGCCAAATGTATTTTTAAACAGTTTATAAACTTATTAAGACACAAGTCAAGTTTGATAAATAACCAATTTCTCTTTGATATACGTTTATGTATTTTAATGTGAATAATAATTATTTAGCCATGAACGTCACATCTAGTTTCCAAGTGCAACTTTCGATCGACTTTGCAACAGTCGATCAAAATGACACTAAGTCTATTTGAGTTGGTTTTACAGACTTTTACTTTAATACACGACAAACTGTGTATAAACGATGTGTAACAGTACTTAAGAACGCACTTGAAAATGTCGAGTTGACTTATAAACTCAGGTAGGTAGTAATGTTTGGTATGTCTGATAAACAAAATTAACTTGATACATTTAATACGATACAGTAACAGTCATTTATTAAACGAAAAATGTTCTTAATAACGAATAAATATAAGGGTTAAAGACAAATAGTGACGAAACAAAATTAAATCGCTAACAAAAAATTGTACTTTACGACATATTCTTTGAAGTGTGTCCCTAAAAGGTTAGTAAGGCACAAAAAATCTATTAACTACAAATTTAATAGATTTTTTTATCGTACACAAATGATCGCTTATATCATTATGTGGGAAAGATATAAATACATATAAAAGTGTGATAATTAGTACACAAGTTGATATCACAAGTCGCGAGTGCTTTGCCAACCTTTTAGGGACACACTTTCCAAGGAATATGTCGTAAAGTACAGTTTTGTGAGCGATTTAATTAGATTCAAACGTCGACTGTCCATTAGGAACGATTAATAGAGGAAGTATTCGTTAAGGAGACCCGTGTCAGAGTTCAGTGTGACTTGTAAGGCAATTGAATCTTTCCAAACTGGATTTGTACGAGTTTAAACTACAATCATTCATAGAATCAAAGCTTTCATAGGACAGAAGAGATCGATCAAAACAATAATCTATGGAAATGGTTTACGCACTATTTGGATTTAATTGTTGTTTAACACATGTACTGATATTTATATGACCATTAGGTTTTAATAATGTATTCAAAAACAGGCAACGATGTCAATAAAATAAGTTTAATAAAAGCATTGACTACCTTATTTTAGAAAGTACCGTCATAAATATTGTATTTGTACTGCTTCATCGATTTGGCGAGTTTTGTACGCACAGTGGGTAACTCAAGCAAACAAGTCGTTCGAACATGGGAAAAAGGTAATCTCTTGCTTTATAAGACTTCCAATGACATAAAAATGTTCAATTCTATTAAATATAGGACCTGCTAGAACCGATACCTTAGTACAAAACCTAAAAATTGCAAGTTTTAAAGCTTTCCTTATCCAGCAAGTAAGTAATAATGATCTCAGCTAAGCATAACCTAAGACGCTTAACTAAGAGACCATATATTATAAAAAGCGGCGGAGTAGAGAATCCAATTAAGCCACCCACGGAAACCTGTCACGTTCGATGAACAATATTCACGGAAATTGTGACACCGTTGGAGATTGTGACGTAATTGTTCATTTATGTAAACACAAATCTATATAGGTGACAGTGTATGCGTAGGATCGATTGTAATGGGGGGGAAAACGATCAGGAGGCACCGTAGACACCCACGTGGCTGGGTGCTGGTGCGTTACTGGCCTATGTTTATTTATTTCTTAAACCTATACAGCTTATCACAAAAAGCTTACACAACAAAAATAGATAAAGAAACAAAGCCGTCAAAACATATAATCGAAAATAGAATCCAAGATCAGAAAAAAATAGTACAACAAAAAAAACAAAACACGAACAGAAAAAATATATATATATACGTTTATCAGTGTGTAGACCGTGTAGACATTTATATAGGTTTTTGTGTCTTCAAAAAGAGTTACTATAGCTCATTTGCCGCTCTGCACCCTTGATTTGGGAACTGACAGTAAATGTAGTCAACTTTTTTTTAATAGTTTTTTACCTATGTGAACACAGAGATTTCTGATTTGATTCATACATTACACGTATAATATAACTATCGTAAATTTTCCGGTGTTTCGTATCATACATTCGTGAACGGCCTTAGACCAGTGACAATATAAATTTTGACCTCGATTCGATTTTGTCATATTAGAAATGTCGGCGCGATCATTGTCCAAAACTGGCCTATACATTGCTTTAACACACTTCTACCGTGATAATCTTATTCAAATAACAAAAAACTTTCCTCAGGGAAAAAAACCGAAGTTTATTTTAATTAAATACGACATACATAAGAAATCTAGCTGTTATTCTGTCACTGGAAATGTAACTGAGCATTACTAATTACGAGAGGCCGCACCCTAATGGACCAACCACAGCGCTCATAAGTGACTTCGCAAATTAAGTTACATACATTCCCTATTGAGCTACTGGTTTGCCTTCTTGGTCCTATCCATGTGAACCATTTTTTCAAAAGGTTTATTAATTATCCATCTTATATGATAAACTTAATGATCTGTCGAGATATTTTTATTATATTGTAAACATTTTCCAATGTCAACTGTTGGTTCAATAACAATAGATAACATTGTGATGACTCACAATTTTTTTACACAACCATTGTCTATAATTACAATTATTACAAGCAATTCATTTCATTTCAACATTGGGTTGCCTGGAAGAGATCGCTTATTGGCGACAAGGCCGCCCGTTGCCCACTTATATGTTTTAACAACATCTACTTGTTCTGTTTTAGTGCAATAAGTAAACAATCATTTGTACTGTCAAAAATGTGGCTCGGGAGCCCAATTCGTTGTTCATAGAAGTGATCACTCAGTGTTTATTTCTTTTTATTTAAAATGCTCCGACCAGTCTCAATAGTCAAGCTCAGAAGTTAAATTATAATATTTGAGGGTAAAAACTAATCCTTCTCATCATTTCAGGCGGGTTGCTTTGCTCAACTTAGCGAAACTGTTCCATGTGATTGATAAGTTAGTGTCAATAACCTTTAATTCTTTAAATATATCTTTAATCAGATTTGCTTTGTTATGATTTATAATAATATGGTTGATATAAGAGAAAAATTTAAACATAATTTTCATTACAAATACATTTCAAGTTATTCACACAAGTTGTTACGCATATGCATAAATGAGCTTACCGTGACAATCATACAATGGTTCTCCTTGACAGCTCCGCAGCAACCAAAGAAGGCTACAATGAAGACAATAAGTCCAACTACGATGAGCATAGCCGGAGCTGATGTGTAGAAACTCTCATCGGTCAAGTTGACATATGGATATGCATTGATCTCGGCTTTTGCACCAACAATAAGGATAATCAAGCCTGTTATCTGTAAAAAAAAGGAAAATTATAAATTATTTCACACTCAAACAAATTTCACTGAACTTAGAAACATAGTAAATTTATGCTCATTAAGGAATTTTAAGTAGCACTTAATAAAATTGACATGCAACCAGGATTATTATATCACATTCACAATCCACACAGCATTAAGAATGGAGGTCAGGTCACATACTATGACCTATGTGTGTCACCTGGTTGTCTCATTAATTTAATCAAGATTAATGCATTTACTATACAAACATATAAACAAAATGTACTATAAAATGTTTTCACACTGAAGTGTGTCAATCTGATGTATACTATGTGTGAAAAAAAAAATTAAGCCAAGGCATGTTACACTGTTTTGAAAACCAGTATTTTAATTAACCTTGAGCTTTAAATGTTCATTAAAGCCTAAATACAAAATTAAATAAGTGAAAGGGTATGTAAATGATTAATACCTAATAGACAAATTTAATTAATGTTATAATCACTAAATACACAAAAATACCATGATACTCCATGAATTTATAAATATATTTATTATGGCAACAAGGTATGATAAGTTGTGCAATAAATAATTATCAAAGCTTTAATCACAAGGGGTAGTTGGTTACTCAGATATTTTTAGTAAAGTAGTGGCCATTCCGTCTTTTGTTAAGACTTATTTTAGCTGACGGATGAAAGGAAACTATTAAAGTATCTTTGTCCTCTTTCGAAAAGAAATTGCGTTCTACTTACCGCAAATAACAGGTTGAAGGAGAATAGTAGGTATTTTACACAAGACATCCCAGTTCCGATGGCCATATTGCACTTGTAACAAATATAAACTCAATCTAGGACAAAGAAAAGTATTTATAACATTTGATGCCAGATTTCACACTAAAAGCACCTTTTCCACAATAACATCGATTTGCGTTGTTGACTCAAGGTAGGCGGACATTTCACAACCCTAGTTGTTAAACAGGTTTGAAAAATTGAGATTTACATGTTAGAAATAGACATTTATATCCTGTTACTAGTTATATATATTATTCATATTTTAAAGGCAATGGCTTACCAAATTTATTATTATTTTGCAGAGCAACAACAGCGCAGCGTCAAACAAACACAGCGATTAACTGAGTTGTCAGCTATTGGAAACAGATTTCCCCTTGTTGGATTTTGGTGTTGCCACATTTATTAATTGTTATGTAATTAAAAGGACTAATAGGTTTTTAAGAACGGTAACGCAAAATTTTCACACATCTATTTAATATTGCATTTGCTACTCATTACTTGTTTAATTTATAGATCTTAATTTTTTTTAAACTGGACTATGCCTGGAAATTGATTTATGTTTCGTCATACAAAAATATATATTTTATTTCGTACAAAAAATCACAGTGTTAAAGTTAAAATGTTAATTTTAGGCGTACATTACAGGCGAGTACATTTTGGTCTTATAAATATATCGACCAAGATTAGAAGAACATGTCACGATAAGAAAGATATTGGTTCTTTTTATGATTGATAATAAAGTTTCATCTCAGTTTTTTAGTATCTATTACGTTAAACTGTAGTGTTTTTAACTTTAAAATGAGAGTTATGAACATCAATATTGGCAGTACGCCTAAGTGTTTTAAGTCAATAAGGTATTCTTTGGCCGCTGTTAATTCTATATTTTTGGTAAGAAGTTGTTATTTATTGTTTTAGTAGTTTAATAAGGTAGTATTATTTTTTGTTTAGTTTGAATATATCACCAAAACTCAATTGGTACTTAGTTGTAATGAAAATGGATAAACTATATTTTTAATGTTTTTTCACCATTTATTAAAAAATATGTTTATGAAATCAAGAATAATATTAAAACTATAAAAATATTTTTTTTAGACAAAGGGTATTATTCTGCTTCTACTAGGAGTGACTTATTTGGTAAAACATAGAGTTTATGACCAACTTACTACAAATATATTTGTCAACTTACCTGCCTTTACAATAGCAACAGGAGTTTTGATACTAACCATTGCCATATTGGGTTACTATGGCGCATATTCCGAAAATTTTTACGTCGTGGCGGGTGTAAGTAATAATTTGTATATGGTATAAATACGGTGTCTTGTAATGTTATTGATTAAAGGAAAACTAAAAAAATCTGGAACTGTGATAACCAAGTTCGAATCATGCTTGCGTTCTTATGTTTTTCATTGTATGTGCACGTGTGGCATTTCTTAGACTTAACTTATAATGGCTGATCACTTCATATCAAAGAAACAAAGCGAATTCCAACACCCATCTTAGGTGCTGGAACCTCTGGATTATTATTATTGTCCGTTACAGTCATTTTTCATTACAATAAATTTAATTGTTTTCATTTTATATTTTTTTTATTATAAGTCTCGAATAGCTGAATGACAATCAGCGCCTTTAATCATATTTTTCATTGATTTATCATTTTATCGTTTTCAGTACGCAGCTCTTATGGTAGTGATATTTGTATTTGAGATGACGATAACAATAATCGCGTTTGGCCTTCGCAATGATGCCGCGACAGCAATTAGGAACCCAATGGTAGAAAGTATGAATTTGTATGAAGGGAGAAGGGATGTTGCCAGATTATGGGACGATTTGCAAATGGGTGTAAGTATTGCTAACTAAATGCTTTGTATATGGCAAGACTTAAGGTAAGATACCATAGGTAAATTAGCTGATAATATTAATTGGCGGGACAATTTAAAATATGCAATCAAATACATCCTTATCGTCAAATATTTATAGATATATTAAGTTGTGTGATTGATTTATGAGTTTATAGTTCTGTGTGCGTTTAGGCCATTATTCAAGATGAAGTTTTAATTTCAAATGAACCATTATTATATAGAAGACAGTACAGTTTAGTTTTTTCGTTGGCTTTTTTAAATTGCAAAACGTATTATTTAATCAAAATTGTAATGAGGAAAATGTAATTAATTATTATCATTTAAGGAATTTTAAAACTTCACAATTGACATTACAAAATTTATCAACACTTATCGGTTTCTAACAACCACATCCAAGTGTCACAATTAGGTACAGCCGGTAAATGGTCGCTTGATTTTTGTCTTAAATTAATATAATATTGTTAATAAGTGTATAATAAATCAGTTTTTTTAAGACGAAACACGATGCCTGATTATTTCAGTTTGAATGCTGCGGGGTGTCTGGTCGTCACGATTGGGCCAGCCGTATACCAGTCAGCTGTTGTCACATTGATTACGGAACTGTCTCGCCATTTGAGTGCAAGCTTAGCAACTCTTATCCAACTGGCTGTGCGTCTATTCTCGGCAATTGGTTTAGCAGCAATGCGCATATTATTGGCACATTTGCCGCTGTTTTTACTTCGATACAGGTTATATTTTAATTTATTATAATTTTCAAATACAATGTAATAATCATTAATAGCTATAAACTACTATTAATAATAAGATTTAAGTATAACAAAATAAGTTATGACATGTATCTAAATTGTCTATGTTGCATAAGACGTCAAAGTCAACTGTGTCAACGACTCTCTTTCGGTCAGATTCATATTGTTGAAATAAAAACGAATATTACTCTTGGTTTTATCTTTAATTATATATCAAGTAACTTAAAAATTTAAAAAAAAGTTTATATATTTAGTCTACACAATAATGTATGTGCAAATGTGCGAATTATATAGAAAATATTTTGTATTGTAGGTTTTGCTGACAGCAATGTCCGGTTGGTTAACGTGGAGAGCCAAATTTGAAGAAATAGAATTAGAGTCGTAAATACACGACTGTACGAAGTTTAAATTAAACAGTCCATTGTACATGTACAGGTTAATAAAAATTACTATTAACACATAATATATATATCTGAGTTATAACCGTAAACCTGTTTTACTTTCAAACAAACCTTTTCACTATTTTTAATTATTTTTATGGAAATCTAACATATCTTTATTGTAAATTAAAAATTATATAGCCAGCATATACATAGACCAAAATATATGCTATTTGACTGACTGACCATCATATATTATATATATTCAGATTTGTAGTATAATAATATTTAAAAACGTGTTAACGATATAAGTGTTTCTTGTTATGAAGCTTTTTATGCAAAAAATGTAATATTGTTGCAAATCAAAGCATTGTTGATTTTTTTTCGTAGGCATATTTTTTCTAATAAGATAAAACATCAATTATTGACATATTTAAATTACATTAAGCTATTAGTTGCTCTTAATCTCAAATTATAATTCTATATATCAATTATAACATTGTATATTAATAATAATATTTAAATTAATTAAAAACTAAAAAGTTTGAGGGTACCCTATAACCCATAACTACCGTCAGTTACTATTTACTCACTAAATCACGACGCTAATGCGTTGAGTGAGAAAAGCACCACCCCTTGAGTCACCCGTACTAATTTCAGGCCTCCGTTTATTTTTTAAGGGCCTGTGCACTTGTAACCCAAGGTCCAAAATAATGGATACAAATTCAAACACGAAGGAGGAAACTTTGAATTTGACCTTTTGTTTTTTTTGTCGCCTAATGTTTTATGCTCTGCGGCCGCGCTTGTTTTCTAGCATTTAAAACCAACTTCCGTCTCCATGGGATCAAAACTATCCTATTTGGTAAATTACAGAGTTTTAAATTGTGAGTTTATATGCCAATCGGACATTAATTGAATTTTACAAATAGTTACGAACGCGAATTACGTATTAATTTATAAAGCAATTTAAAGTCTTTAGATTACCTGTTTATTATTGTGATGTCCGAACACGTTACATAACCGGTATGTCTATGCCGGTTTTATATATTAAATTAATCGTTTCATTCTTCATGTTTTTGGCTATATAGCCTTCTCATACCTATTGTGATAAGCAAAACAAATCTATGAAGATAGCCCAGTTAAAACAATTATATAACAGTGAAAAAAAATAACCTTAATAGGCATTATATGAGCAGTAGGTATACAGTTCTAATCGCGTAATGATCATTTTTAATAGTACAAAAAAGTACATTATTTAAGAACGAACAACTGTTGAGGTAAATGCTTAAAAACGTTTCATTATAAATATCTCATAAGATAAATCAGGTTGTTTTCCTTATCAAAGATTATTATTGCGATAAAAATATCAGCGGAACACAACTCTAGTCTATTGCATATCACGCGGACGCGCAGCGCGTACGTGATATTAAAAATGTTAGGAAAAATCTTCACAACTGTAAAGTACAGTTTAGTGTCAGTGAATTTTCTATTCCTGGTAAGTGCGATTCAGGGATCAGTGTTAGTTTAGAGAGAGTGTTAATAAAGTGTTTTTTTTAGATAACGGGTATCATTGTGCTGGCTGTTGGTAGTTCGGTGCAATCAGCATATAATGGATATCATCATTTCTTGTCAGAGAGGTTCTTCTCTCTTCCCGCATTTTGTGTTGCAACTGGTGTGCTTATATTCCTGATTGCGTTTGCTGGATTTTATGGCGCCTTCATGGAGAATTATTACATGATTATGGCGGTAAGTTGCCACAGACTATTAATATAATAATATAACACCAGGTGTTTTATTATCTATGCATAGTATTGGTAAACGTGATTGCAATGACAAATGATACTTGTAAATCTAATACATAAAATTCTCGTGTCACAACGTTCGTTCCCGTACTCCTCAGAAACGGCTTGACTGATTCCTATGAAATTTTGTGAGCATATTGAGTAGGTCTGTGAATCGGATCTATTTTTAGAGACATTTTTTTTTTGGCAAAACTACGTTGGTCGGGATCAGCTAGTTTTATTTATATCCAAGATGGTTAAAAACCTAAAAATCTACATAAAATAGTTATGTTATTAGTATTAGGTACTTGTATTACCAAACATGTTTTCATATCAGTCAGTTTACGCGCTTTTCAAGAACTCACAAATGCTAGAAAACCTTTTGTTTTAATTTATCGGTAATACACAACAAGTATCTGTGTTTAATCTGTGGATTGTAGTCTTAAAAATAAATGAAATCACAATGGTCACAGACAAAATTAGTATTATGAAGACAGATTATATTTATTATCAGTATTGGAGCATGTCCTAAATCTCAAATGCCAAGCTATTTACAGAATTTGTATGGTATCGCTAACGGGGCTTTACTGGCGTATAATTGCAATACATATTGTTTACATGTAAGCATTCTTAACATTAAAATCACTTTGAGTACTCGAACACATGCATTTATTCATGTAGACACATTTTACCTACTTGAATACTATACCGTAAACGAATATTTAGAGGACAAAGATCCCTTTAATGTGTCGGCAATTGGCTCAGCATCGGGACAGTTCAATTCTTGAGTAGCCTTACAATGCTTTGTTATTTTAATTGTCAGTAGCACAATTTCGTAATAATCGTTTATTTTAAAAGAGAAGCTATCGAGTTTCTTGCCGGTTCTTCTCGGTAGATGACTGCCTACCGAACCGGTGGTAGTGTAAAAATTGACGATTCAAAAGTGTCTTTATAAAGACCTACTTGAATAAAGATATTTTGAGTTTAAGTATATATAAAATATAGTTTCCATTACACACTATCTTTAAAATTTAATTCCAATGATAAGTACGTACTTGTTAAGTATAGAACGTGTATTAATAATGAGACAATTCAAAACACTTTAAAATTTAATAGATTAAACATTAGTGTTTAATCTATTGTATGTTTTCAAAATATAATTTGCGTATTTACATTGAT
This sequence comes from Leptophobia aripa, assembly GCA_951799465.1. Classification (NCBI taxonomy): domain Eukaryota; kingdom Metazoa; phylum Arthropoda; class Insecta; order Lepidoptera; family Pieridae; genus Leptophobia; species Leptophobia aripa. Next base: position 7,018,271 of record OX637266.1, on the reverse strand, counting down.
AAAATTATGTTGAAATAATATATGTAGTCGCGATACAGCGAAATAGTGACAGCATTCTGAATACTCTGCAACGAGGACCAAACGTTTTTAATTTGTTATTTAAACTTAAAGTATTTTGTATGTATTAAGAATAATTAGGTTGAATAGTTTAAAATGCTGTATTATATTCTCAGAAATTACTCGTACGGTTGTTATTATCATTCAGTATTAAACATTCTGACTAATAGATTATACAAATAAAGAACTTTTTTATCAGTATGATAAAGTTTTGACATTTTGTAACAATGCTTCTTATTTTAGATAAGTTATAAACAATAATTTAGTGGAGTATTAAATTCAGTAACACAAATAACAGCGCTAAAAATAGATTTCTGAGTAGAAAAACAACTTAACATTTTTATTTTCCAGGCATATTGACAATATTGTATGGTTTTTATAATAATCGATTATATCCTGTATAGTATCTGTCTTTTTAAGTATGTTCCATTTTTCATCATCAAACAGCTTTCTATTAGATAAATATGAAAATAAAATTGTACTCACGTGTTAAGTTGGTATCATAGGTATAAAATTAACGTAATATCCGATGTATAAAAACTGTAATATTGATTTAAACATTAAAAAATTGGATGTGAAAACATGACATATTTTGGCAGACATTTTACTGCGTCGATTTGATATAGTGACATTATAATGGAAGCCACATTTAGTTAATATATACAGTAATTTAATCCTCCAATTCAGACAGATTAGGTGAGACCGGTCAAGTTCTTTAATTCGACTTAAAACAATCCCCTATACATTTTTAACTTTAAAGCGAAAAGTGTTTAAGTGGTATAAAAGTTTAAACCGAGGTAGTGTGTTCCAATCACGGCCGTGTCAACCTATATTTTCTATATGTTTAAGTAACCTCAACTATTTTTATATAACAACTATGGACACGCACTGCGAGAGAAGACTTTAATATGGACCTTTTACCGACAATAATTTAGATTAGGTTGTTTGTATTTATGTTAAGATGTAATTAGGATATAAATTAGCAAATAAAGGAGTTAATATTATACCTTCTGGCAACGAATCGAGGACGCGTCAGACATAAGGCTTACTTGCTTATAATTATATGACGGACGCAATGAAAAGACCCATGTAGGATCGTAGCAAATGTATTTTCATTAGGACAATGTTTGGTCCGTACTGGTAACCATGGAAACGAATAGTAACTTGATTCCGCGTTTCAGGTTTATTGCGTCAAATATTTAAATGTATGTATAACATTGTTATATCGACACGCGATCCTCAACATCAGCCATTCAAATTATAATATTAAAACTGACCATTACAAAAGTACTTAACACAGTGAACATAAAAAAATATTTGTTCACAAAAAGGTAGATTATAATACTTTATATATTATATATAATTATATATAATAATAATTATATATAATATTTTATACCTACCTCCAAAATATATGTTTGGTCGTGATATGCACATTGAGCTGTGTCATTTCATATAAACATAACTTGCGTACTTTCATTTATAGTTTTCTTTAATATTTATTGTAAAATTATAATCTGTCTTGCATTCCTTCAAAGTGGCCAATGGCCAATCGTGGTCACAGAAGTCCTTCGCAGTACAATATCGAAAGATTGCCACTATTGGGGACCACTTAAATGGGTAACAGATGACATACAGGAAATCTTATAGAAATTTACATTTCTCAGGATTCTATAACGTTATTGTGTTAAAATTATACCTAAAATGAAAACAAGCATATTTAAATTATACTCTGTATAAAGTAACAGCAATGCTCTATTCAACTTCTTTGGGTGCTACCGCCATGGAATGAACACCTAGAAAATGTTCTTCTATCATTACTAAATGGTTCTAAAGCCTTAGATAATTCACTCCTAAATACAGAGGCTGCTTCTCTGTTCAACTAATTTATGGCATAGTGATTAAGATTTTTAATATTGACTTGGTAAACATATTTTGTTGATATTATCGTGTTTTATTACAGTTCGCCGGCGCTATGGTGTTGATGTTCGTATTCCAACTGTCGGCCTGCATCGCTGGTTACGTGCTGAAAGGCAGCACAGTGGCCCTCGTGCAGCAACAGCTTTTGAACACCATGGACATGTATGGAACAACGCCGGAGGTCACAAAGCTGTGGGATGAAGTGCAAAATGATGTATGCTGTGCAAATATCCTCACTCTGTGCAATGCATTAAAATTTTATTCAAAGATTTTTTTGAACAATTTACGTAATTTTTGTAATGAACTTAGTATATGTGTGTATAGACCTTCAGAATTGTATGCTTTGTGATAAAAGTATATTTAATTATGTTGTGGTGACCGTGAATGAGATTTATGCTATGGTTTCATAAATAAAAGAATAAATATTAATAAAATAGCATGTCGACTCAATTCTATATATTTTCAGTTCACCTGTTGTGGCGTTCTGAACTCAAGCGACTGGCTGCCCCACCTTAATACGGAAGATTCTTTAGGTCTTCCCGTGAGCTGCTGCGACCATGTCTACGGCACGATTCAAACATTCACATGCAACACTACTGTGGCCTATAGCACAGGGTGTTCTGATGCATTTGGTAGTTGGGTCAAAGATCACGCTGCCTCTATTGGTGTGGCTGGGATTGCGCTTGTACTTATGCAGGTTTGTACTTAATAACCCTAGATGGGTCTTGGGCCTAGATTAGTCTTGGTCCTAGACGGGTCTTGGTACTAGATGGGCCTTGGTGTAAGATGGGTCTTGATGTTAGATGGGTCTTGGTGTTAGATGGGTCTTGGTTTTTAGCCCATTTAAAAATGTCACTCACACAGCCGAGATCTGAACTCACATATAAGTGGTAACGATTTGGCTACTATTGATATATATGTTAGCTACTCATATTACCTTATACAGGGTGTTTTATGACTTCAAAAAATACTTATTCGTGTTGATTGAGTGATTTCAAACTGCAAAGTATTCTATAAAATTCAATTTATTTAATCAGAGTTCTGAATTAATTTAATCTTTTATATTGACAAGAAATTATACATATATTTCTTTGTTCGTTGTGTGAATGTTTTTAAATGTGCAATGTATGTATTTACAAAAAATATCAAGAAACAAACTATTATAATCTTATAAATAAAATTCTCGTGTCACTCTCCGTTCCCGTACTCCTCCGAAACGGCTTGACCGATGCACATAACATTTTGTCAGCATATTGAGTAGGTCTGAGAATGGGACAACATCTACCATTTACCCTTATATCACCGACTCATAGTTTTTTTAGTTATCTTATGACAAAGTGGGACAAAGTTTTGAGTTTCAGCCGAATGGGCAGGCACGGCCGTAGAAAAACCACTCTCTCACAGAAAACCGGCGTAAAGTGATACAATTGGACTTTGTTCATTTTGTACTCGCGTTTCGTTCGGTGAGTGAGATCTTCCGGTGCCCATCCTTTCCCCTCCCCATCCTCTTCTAATTTTCCTTTAAAGGCCGGCAACGCACTCACGAGCTCTCAGCCGCGTGAGTGTCTGTGGGCGGCGGCTTCACCTTTATGGTGGGCCTCCTGCTCGTTTGCCCCCTCTTCTATAAAAAAAAAGAAACGTTTTCTGAGTCAGTCAGTTATATCTAACATTAATCGATTTTCTTAAACAAGTTGATCCCTTTAATGTGTCGGCAATTGGCTCAGCATCGGGACAGTTCAATTCTTGAGTAGCCTTACAATGCTTTGTTATTTTAATTATCAGTAGCACAATTTTGTATTAATTGTTTATTTTAAAAGAGCAGCTATCGAGTTTCTTGCCGGTTCTTCTCGGTAGATGACTGTCTTCCGAACCGGTGGTAGTGTAAAAATTTACGATTCAAAAGTGTCTTTATAAATACCTACTTGAATAAAGATATTTTGAGTTTGAGTTTCAAGTACATTTATTTTTTCCAAAATGAATTAATTTTTTGTATTTTTTTAGGCTTTAGCCGTTGCTGGAGCGATATGGTTGGCGAACATAACAAGGCAAGAAAGAAAATATACTTAAATAAATGAAATAAAACTTTTATATATCACATTTAAAATTAGACAATAATTTCTCTAGTATATTATATACTACGTAAATAATGTCTAGTTATATCTTTCTAACTTACGTCTGTTAGAAGCATCGTAAAAACATATTATATATTCTGTAGAGGTTTACCTTAAACAAGTGTTAAGCTTAGTTCTAAATAGAGTTTTTAGGTCATTCTTCGGTATATATTTACTATCAAGAGTATGAATTAGTCATATAATAAATAAAATATAAGTAAATAATTGTTGTTTTCGTGTATATAATAAGATAGCGTTGTTTTTTAAAATAAAACCATTAAATGCAGTTTAAGAACGCATGTTGATTGAGATGAGTTTTAAAACTTGTCAAATTACATTATAAATAAAAATAACAGTACATTGTGTTTTAATTATTATATTGTAATAATAAAACCGATTTGTCATCAATATTGGATGAATTTTCCTTATTTATATATAGGATTGAAGCCAATGTGAGCCAGGAATTGTTAGCCTGAAATAACAACTTCATATTTAGGAAATGAATAGCTAGTGTGTTCATTGTTGTATTTACATTCATGAAACTAGGCGAGATATTTTTATTTTAAAAGAGCAGTTATCTAGTTTCTTGTCGGTTCTTCTCTGTCTTAAGAACCGGTGGCTGTGTAAAAATTGACGATTCAAAAGTGTCTTTATAAAGACCTACCTGAATGAAGATAATTTGAGTTTGTGTTTGATAGTGCAAGTGAAAATCAGTGCTGTCGTTGGGATAGTCTGAATCAACACGGCTAGTGTTCAGACTTCTAGTTCTAGTTCTACTTCTAGTTCTTCTGTGTCTTAACACTTCTAGTTCTAAACACTTTTTTAGAAAGTGAAGCCTTCTACGCATTTTGATGTCTCTCAAGGCAATTTTTTTTTGTAAATAGTGATATATGTAGGCTTACTTTGGTTATATTGTTCATTTTTAAGTAGGTTTGTATAAGATTGTACCGTTTTCACAGAGCGTTTTAGCAATGATAAGGTGCAGCGTTATGTGGCCTCTTATCATATAACAAACCCGATCGTTCTGTAAATGTTCCCCTAATTGTAACCAAATAATATTTCACCCAGTATACTTGGAATTCTCAAGGGAAGCGAAAAAGGGGCCCGCTCCAAGACCTGGCGACGTACTGTTGCAGATGAGGCGAAGGAGCCGGTAAGACTTGGAGCGAGGTAAATGGCGAAGCGTCGGATAGACAGCGGTCCTGGATTGCTGTGAATGCCCTCTGAACCATCAAAGGCACATAGTATTATAAGTCAGACATCGTTACATATTCAATGTCATTTTGTTTATAGCCATCAAGAACAATAAATATGTAACAGTACGGGGAAGCGTGGATGAAACAGTGCTTTGTTTTTAATCTGACGTAGATTTTATAAGTATCATAGTAGAATTTTACGTTTAAATAAGGCACCTTATATGTACTGCTAAAATGGGTGTACAGTTTTCGTCAGACGATAATTTAAGAAATAAAACTCAAAATATATGAATAATAAAAAAGTTGGACTATTGAAGGTGATAATATTAATAATACGCGAGCGCTATATTCTAATCAGGTTATCATATCTGTTATAATACCTCACATTGATAACACAACAAAAGATTTCTACCTACTTTGTTATTCTCTTAAATTCATTGAAACAAATTAAATAATTTAAGAAATAAAACTCAAAATATATGAATAATAAAAAAGTTGGACTATTGAAGGTGATAATATTAATAATACGCGAGCGCTATATTCTAATCAGGTTATCATATCTGTTATAATACCTCACATTGATAACACAACAAAAGATTTCTACCTACTTTGTTATTCTCTTAAATTCATTGAAACAAATTAATTTTTTTGTGATTTATATTAATTTATTTTCTTTCGGTTGTAAGTATACATACCGTAATAAATAGGGAAAATGATTAATACTAACTATGTGACAACAGACATTAGACTAAAATCCAAAATACCCTTCCTTTTCTATAATTTAATGTTTCGATAACTACTTTAAATTCCCAGAGCACAAGCGCTCATTAAGGAATTAAGTAGGCGCCTGGTAGTTAGCACCGGTGATCCAAGAGCTGGTGCTTTCCTTGCTCAGCGTTTAAGCATCGCGATACAGCAAGGAAATGCCGCCAGCATTGTGGTTACTCTGCCACAGAGACCAAACTTTTTAAATTTGTTTCAGTATTGTGTTTTGTTTTATTTTATGTTATATTAGTTAGGTTAATATTAAGAATGTTTCTTTCTAAATAAATTATTTTGTCTTTAAATTCTATAAATGGAACTTCTTAAAATATACCTACTATCATATATGATGCAGATATATGCAAATATGTTCTTAATTAAACTTATATACAATGAGCACTTAATGACATTGATACAATTTGCAGCAAGTGAAACAGTGATTGACGATCGAACCGTCACGGAATTAAAACGGTTTATAGAAAACAAAAAAACCAATAATATCCTGTAGTTTGCACGACGCCATCTTGATTTAGGGGTGTCGATTGCACGCGTACGTGACAGCATAAACTATTGATCATAAATATATCAATGAATAAAGATTACAGTTTTACATTACAATTTTGAAGATCTATATCGTTAAGCGGTCTATTTATTAAGTCGTATTGCATCCACGAATGAATTTAAGGCGTGTAAATTCAAATTAGACGTGGCAACCCTAACGATATACTGAACAAAAACACCAGTTTTCATGGCATTGAGTATTCAGTCGCGTTTGTGTGCGAACGCGCGATACCTTATCAGTTAAGTGTCTGAAAACTTATTTCATCAGTGTTTTAAAAATGGCGCAGAACAATCTAGAAGTTGGAATGAAGTGTATTAAATATATGTTGCTGTGTGTTACAGCTATATTTGTGGTAAGTCCGTCAGGTTTAAATGGATTTATTCACCTTGAGGTAATTGGTGTGACTTAGCGTGATAACAGTAAAACAAACAAAAATACATTTTCAATGTTCTGTTAACAACATTTGGAATTAACCAATTATGATTTATATATGTTGTCAATAACATCCTTATCGTAAAGAATGAGTTGCATTACCATTCTGTATACTGCGTAAATTAGCCTAATGGGTTGTACTGATGTTCTTTTATGTAAGATTTTTAATGTTATTTGCCCTTCTAAGGCCTATAATGTACATTACCTAGTACATTACCTATATATAGGTAATGTACTCATTTATATATAAGCCGTGTTCTTTATTCAATCTATCAAAATATGATAAAAGTCTCTTTTGTAATATTTTGTTGTTATACCGGTAGTTATCTACGAAAAGATAGATAGATAGCTGCCCGAAAAGATAGGTAAACATCTTTGTATGTTCGTTGTCATTATTAAGTTCTGTGAAGGATACATTCGTTTCTTAATTTACCTTAACAAACACGTTTAAAATAAATAAAAAATACAATACCTTAATAAATAATCAGTGGTAATGTTATGTATAATATACAAAGATATATGAGAAACGTGTCGCTACGATACGCTACAAAACAATTGAGATACTATAGTCGTTAAATTATAAATATGTTTTAATCATTTTTTAATCACCATTCACAAATATTTAAGACATCATAATACCAACCTATGAGGTACCTACAAGATGTAACTATAAGGTAATTACTGAAACTTAAAATAAAATTAAAAAAAAACTGTAAAAGAAATTTGGCTAAGGTCTATAATGCTGGTAGTAGTTACGCGCTGTATGCGATGCTTATACGCTGTTCTTTAAGATCTGTGCTCTATAAATACCTTATATTATTTTGTCAGAGTTTTGTATTAATATGCTGAAATTGATCCATCAGTAAGGAAATGACGTCACATTTTTTCACACTACAATCAGCAATGAGAATTGTCGAAAATCACACATTCCGAAAATTCTGTTATCAGGGAAATCCAGAATCACATATAATTTAAACACTCATTTGTTTCGGTGCTTGAGTATTATATAAATTTAATTATACAAAAAAAATCTAAAACCAAATTTTCCTAATTAGTTTAATGGCTATGAAGTTTAATGTTTCTGTATAGATTATATTTTATACATATACTGTGATTACGATCTCACAATTCAAAGTGTGGTATCATATCGCGTGTGAGGGGCGTAGTAAATATTGATTTAAACACGGTATTATAATGTCTGTGCCCAAATTGCACTTACATCAGCATCAGGAACTTTGAATGAACGCTAAAGGATGTATATAATCTCATAGGCACTCTTTTTAAACAGAACCAGAGAGGCAGCTATAATACGTCTCAATGTAGATCATCTCAATCATAGATAGTCTGTTCTTTCTTTTTATTACACCAACAACCATATTAAGCGCTTCAAAGTCAGTAACAATATATGCCAGACAATTAATGAGACTAAACGTTTTCTTAAAATGTTTTGTGTTAACCGTCCGAATAAGAGTTGATTACAAGTCTTTTAACACCAAAGTTATAGTCATGTTGTAATTAAACCTGAACGTATCGTTTTATTTTCAATTATATTTAAAATAAACGTAGATCTCTGCTAAGTCCAAATGTAATATTACCGCAGCCAATATATACAGGCTGAATAAAGTTCAAGTGTTAAACTCAAGTTGTGGTGTAAAATCTATACATGTACATACCGCAGTAACCACTGTCCTTGTACTACAAGGTCATATGTCACTTGTCACGATATGCTTTAATAATAGTCTAGATTACCTTGCATGACATTACCAATCTAGATTACCTAGAATGAAAATCCATAGAAAGTAATACTATCCATTAAGTCTTAGGATCTTGGACTTGCATTATTTTCATTGATTGTTTGCTATAGCCAAGTCGGTGTTTATCGTTTAAACCAGTGTTGGATATTGCGCAGTCGGGATTGGAACATACGACTTAAGTGTTGGCACCAATTTACTTAACTGCTGTATATCGTTTTTTTTTTCAATAGGATCAGGTTTTTTGCGGGTATTTAAAAAATGTTAATAGAGTTTAGTTTTTTTATGCAAGATTCATGTACCGTTTTATTGTGCGTATAATCGTCATCTTATTTTATAAGAACGTCAAACTTTAAGGCTTTGTTTATGTAACGTTCAGATGTTTTAGAAATGTTATTATAATATGTTTGTTAGACACGCTTTGTGAATGTTAATACAATGGAATAATTCAGAATGACGTTTATCGTGATTACGTTATGTAATAAAGAGAGAAGTGACTTGAACTTTACATTGAAATAACTTAACTTGTGGTTTCCGAAGTGCACTGTTAGTGTTCATATTGAAAATCAGTTATCTGTGGCCTATTGTGTTTGCTTCACGCAAGTGCCACAGATTAAAAATAATTTCTTTACGGATATGACAAACTCTTTGTCTTTTTCTCAACGCAATTACTGCAAAGTACTGTGCTATCCCCGATAGCGATATTCTTTGAACTATATTGCCTAAAAGGAAAATATCGTGCTACTGCTTCTTCGTTACGCTCTTGGCAGAGCGGTCGTGTTCATCATGAAGTCTCGGTGGATTGGGCAGCTAAAGTTACGCGACTCAATATCGCCCGGCCCTCCCACTGCGGACCTGATCTGGTCGTTCCAGCTCTTTTTATTATATATATTTTGCTAACAATGTATGACTATTGCATTTATGCATTGCCAACACTATTTGGAGTTTGGAATAAAGTAACTGATATAAAAAAAATATATTTCCAGCTGACGTCGGCATTAATTATCTCAGTGGGCACGACAATCTATGCTATCTACTACGATGTCGCCTTCTTCCTGTACGACCAGATGTTCTCACCGGCTACCTTCATCATCGTTATTGGAATCATCATGCTGTTCGTCTCGGTCTTCGGATGCATCGGTGCGATGAAAGAGAGCACATGCTTAGTTAATATTGTGAGTATTAAAAGTGCAAATCTATACTTATAATAAGACAGTAAAAATCTAATGTCTGTACATTAAATATTTTTCCAAAAAACTGAAAGGAGGCAATTAAAGAGGAGTCATTTCTATGAATTTCTAGGAATTCTTGTCTGTCTGTCTGTCTGTCTGGTACGTTATAACTTCACAAGTACGTATTTTGTACAGAACTTCGTAAAAAATTTCTTTCAACTCTTAACCGCTGAGGAGGTTTACCTTCCAAAATCAGCTCATCTACATAAAAAGATGACTATCAGAATATAAAATTGTCAGAAAAGTAATTGTCTGTAAGTTAATTTGAAAGTTGCCCTCGATTTCCCTGAATCATAGGATCCTGTAAAGCTATATCATCCCTGAGTAACCCAGGCTATATATAATTCCAATTGTAATAAGATTTTAGCCTGTGAAAGAAAACCCTGTCGAGATCATTAAAAAACGCTATATAGTTAACCAAATTACACGTGGGCGAAGCCGCGGGCGGAAAGCTAGTTAGAGTAGCTAGAAATATAGGTTGGAAAAATCATAATCTACCGGTTGGTCTTTCAAATGACACCTATATAAAGCTAGGTACTGTGTTTAAATAAAACTTATTTCAATTCTGATATACACTTATATTTCCATCTGTACCACTTTGACGTTACCATCTGGCGCTCCACAACTGTGAATTTTCTTCACCTCTTTGTGGAAATACCTCTACGACTCTCTCTCTAATAACCACTACGACTTGGGGACCTTCAAAAGAGCGTTCTTCTTCCATAAATTCCGGCAACTTGCTTGTAAGACTCCTGGCGTTGCAGGTGTCTATGGGCGGTGTTTAGCACATGAATCGAAGTAACCGCCTGCTCGTTTACCTCCTCTTTTATACAAAAAAAAACTTCTTTGTTAATAACGGAAATCGGAATCTTTATTATTACGAACTTATTGCTAACTAAAATAGTTGCTAACGTAATTAATAAGTTAAAGCACTTAAATTACGGAAACTGGCGAGATTTTGTATATTTTTGAGTCAGCTCCTAAAATAAATACAATTATATTTTCCTTAAAAGGAAATGTATAAGGATACAATTAAATATTATCAGTTTAATGCATTAAACGAACATGTTTCATCAATAATATATGTTCTATGAAACGGTTGATAAGCGTGTAAAAGCCGATAAGTTTGATTCAAAGATACGGTGTTTTGTAATATTTTTCTTACTTTTTTAGTAAAATAATTTATAATTTTCTACTTACTAAGGAGAAAAGAACTGAAAGAATTTTTTTTTTGAAGAGGGGGCAAACGAGCAGGAGGCCCACCATATAGGTGAAGTCGCCGCCCATAGACACTCACGCGGCTGGTAGCTCGTGAGTGCGTTGCCGGCTTTTAAAAGAAAATTGGGAAATGTAGGGGTAGGGGAAGAGTACGGGGGAGGGGAAAGGATGGGCACCGGAAGTACCACTCACCGAACGAAACGCGAGTACTCACGCTTTACGTCGAAATTAATAATATATATTTTTTAAAATGCTGACCGTTGAAGATACCTGTTCTGTTTATTGTATCAAATACCGTATTAACTTATTATTCCTTCAGTTTGCAGTGATCTTAAGTTTGGTGCTGGTGCTTGAGATCGCAGCAGCCATTGCCGCCTACAGCTTGCGTGGTCAGGCGGCGCGAATGTTGGATGTGAATCTCAGAGCCAGTCTGCCATACTACTACACTTACGAAGAAGTCACTAAAAGCTATGACTTCATACAGAATAGAGTATGTATTTAATTATTTTGTATAGTTTTATAACCAAGTAACCAAGGCCTTGTTTATTTAACAATTGAAAACCTTAACGAAATAAAACCTAGGGAAAACCTTCGTGGGTGGCTCTAGCCACCGCTCCTCCTGTATTGTTGGAATGGGTGAGTGTTTGTGTGTGTGAGAGCTTTTGCGTGTGTGAATGGGTGTGTGTGTGACTGTTTTCAACCAAAATACCCCTTTATTTTGGTTGAAAAGGCATACTATACCGTAAACGAATATTTAGAGGACAGAGATCCCTTTAATGTGTTGGCTATGGGCTCAGCATCGGGACAGTTCAATTCGTGAGTTCAATGCTTTATTATTTTAATTGTCAGTAGCACAATTTTGTATTAATTGTGTATTTTAAAAGAGCAGCTATCGAGCTTCATGCCGGTACTTCTCGGTAGATGACTGCCTTCCGAATCGGTGGTAGTGTAAAAATTGATGATTCAAAAGTGTAAAGACCTACTTGAATAAAGATATTTTGAGTTTGAGTTTGTAATAGATACCGAGGGCGCTATAAGGCGCTGGTCTTGAAGCTTTGGAAATACGTCATCACAACACTGTATGTAACTGTTTCAGCTGAACTGTTGCGGGGTTGACTCTTACCTTGACTGGGGCGAAGTAAGAAACGAACAATCTCACGAAGGAATAGCCGTTGCGAATATCACTGTACCGTTTAGTTGCTGTGCCCAGACCCGTACACAATTCATCAACGAAATGGAAGTACAAGAGTGCGAGAAATTGTACGCGAACGGATGCCTACCCAGAATTACATACTTGATCTACCAAAGTGCTGGTTTGTTGGGTGCCGGAGCCATGACCATTGCGTTCATACAGGTATGTTGTTTTGCAAATTAAAGTTATGTGATGACATCTAAAAATTATTTATTTACTTATTCCAATAACAAAAGCAATCATTCTTATCAGCGGCCTTTTTTAATTAGTCTGTATGTTACTGATACATGTTGAATGTATCCATTGTTTTGAATTTATTTAAACAAAAAATATATTAAAATATTTCATCACACATCAACAATACAGCTTGATGCTGAGTTGAAACAAAGTTTTCATAGTGCTAAGGTGCCTAACCTATTTACGTTGTAAAAGCTACATAATATTTACAATATAATGTTTGACGTTAACATTCCGAATTATTCACGCCTATAATATGGTAATTGGTTGGTTAACGCTAGGTACTAGGTAGTGTACATTAACTATACGTTGTGTTTTGTTTGTGTATTATTATTATTCACACCCTTTGCACCTGTCTTATTATATTTTAAGTATTCTTTTATCGTGTGGGTTGTCTGGGAGAGATCGCTTATTAGCGATAAGGCCGCCCGTTGCTCTTATATGTACTAACATCTGTTAACGTTATTTGCTTCTAGTGTTTAATAAAGTGTAAAATAAATAAATATACTTTCTAATAGTGTTATTGTTCCCAACATAAGGCCCTGGAATTTTCAATTATGGTCGTTTTATTTATTATAAAAAGCCTTATTTATCTTTCAGATCGTCGGTATCGTCTTCTCATTCTCCCTAGCCACATCCATTCGCAAGGCAAAATCTGAACGTGAACGCAGACGTTGGGAGATTCAAGAGCGTATGATCAACGCCTACACATCTCTGAGTCCGGATACAGAAAAGAAGCCAATTGTCTATGTGCCTTTCCATGGACAAACCGAGGCTTAGTTCTATAATTGATTACCTACCATTAACTATGAACAAAATGTAAATTGGAAATATCTATTTTAAACATAATCTAATACATACCTACTTCCTATTATAATATAAATGTTGATATTTCTTCTCCCAGTTAAAAATCGATATTTCTCTAACAATTTAATTAAGTGTTAAATACTATTTCAGATTTTTGTTATTCTCACTTTTTACGTATTTACAAAATATTATTTATGTTTATATGAGTTTTTCAAGTTTATGGTAGGTATATGTGTAGACATAAGTCATAGATTAATTAGTAGATAAGATACTACCCAAAGATTGGAGTAAAATTTACATACGGATGTTTTATTTCTATTAAAAACGTTTCCGATGTACGCAAACCTTCTAAATTATCGTTTATACGCTATGAATAAGGATCATTCGGAAGGGTTGTGGTGTGTGTATACAAATAACTGTGCTATTCTATTACTTTAATCACTAACTTCTATTTCAGTTAGTTAAAACGTAAGGTTTATTATTTTTTAGACAAATTTTATCAATTTGAAGTAAAATGGAATATTACTTATTTATACGTTCAGCTTCACAAAGATTTTAAAATATAATTTTAAACACAGTTACCGGGCTCCAAACTATCTGTAAATTATTGTATTTTATAAATAATTAAACCTACATGTGAAATATATTTTATTACTAATAAAGATGATTAAAATTGAATAGAAAGGGGTATTTTTATTCTCTTTTGCGCTTGATAGAAATCATTGAAGCTAATTTTGATGATATAAAGTGGTTGTGAAAGGAGGTTTTAAATCGAATTTCACAAACGGTTAAGAATGGAGAAATGTATAACACGAAAACGCGAAGTATATATATGTGTTTTTACCTTGAACCTGGGTTACACCATGTAATTATTGGCATATATAAATATTGATATATATATATATATATATATATATATATATATATATCAATTAGGTAAATTGAAAATCGATTATCAAACGAATGTGACTAATTTGACTTCAGTTGATTGCTGCAACATATATTTTTAGCTTCCTAAATGACAATAATGTCAACACCAAATATTAATATATGTAGGTATATAGAATATTTATTACAAATTACACCACATCCTGTATATACGAGCATACAAATGATTAACATAGCAGAAAATAATCTCCCTCAATTCCTCATTACGGTGTCCATGAGCGGTTATGTGTAAAAAACAAGTTGTCTGTGTAATTTTTGTATTGTCAAATGAAATCGAGGCAGACTTATTTGCATGCCGCTCCAATTACACATAGGACAATTCTAGATAAAGCTGATAAGCCGATAATAGAGATAAAGCTTGTCAGGTTATCGCAAAGAACTATGATAACTATGATACGTGCTACACATTTATATTCAAATATGAATTTGGGTAATTATCGAGAATGATCAATTTTATTGACTCAAAAGCTGTAATTGTCAGGGCGAAATATTTTTTACGATGACTTAATCAATTAAGTTAGTCTAGTGTTGTAACTCCTTAATAGTTGCCTTGTTTCTCTTTATTATGGTTGCCTGGAGAGATCGCTGAGTGCGATAAGTTACTCTAATAATTAATGTTTTATTTCTGCAATGCTTTTCAACGAAATGTTTATAAATAACAAGTAGGTTTTGTCCGTGGGATCTTCCGCGTGGTATAAATACAAAAGGAATTGGTCTAATCGGTTCAGAAGTGCCAGAGTTCTGGTGATATTTTTATACAAACATTTTACGCCATCAACCCTTCTTCGCGCCTTTCATTAAAGTTTAGTCTATATCCAAACTAAATTCCATCGAAATCGGTTCATTTGTTTAAGCGTGAAAGCGTAACATACACTCTTTCGTATTTATAATATTAGTATGGGAAGACAATTTAAGACTTATCGATCCATTTCACGAATTTTAACCAGATGCTTTACACTTCATTATGTGCTTGTTAAGCGTGCGTTTACTAAATATTTTGTTTGCTTAAAAAACTACTAATAATTTTAATATTACCTTCCGTACAACCCTGATAGCGTAGTGAACCTTCACTAAATTATTCATCTTAAAGTGAGAATGTTATATTTGTTTGTCTCGTACCTACATTTACCTCTATTATTACGCAACATTTTCAATGTCAGGCTTTGCTAGTTATTTATACGTTTTCCACCTTCTGATTCATGGCATAGAAAATACAATGTAAACTAAAATATGGTTAATTTATTTAATTAGACAGAACAAGTGTATACAAATCGAAAACCAGGAATCAAATCTCGATACAATATGAAATCATAAAATATATTCAACATAGCGACGTTACTCGTCACTAATTGTTGACAGGTGACGTCACATTTTATCTGAGCCTCATTGGAAACTTGACTTAATCAAGATGGCTGCCATTTATTCAGTATGCTAATAAGCATTTTACGTCTTAGTTTTAACGTCTTATTGTATTATATACGCGTCTACACCGAAATATATCAGTCATGTTATCTTTGAAAATATAATCATACGTGATACAGTGTTCATACAAGTCAAACGTGCCTAGTTTAAAAAAACATTAAAAATGACGGTCAACGCGAATACGCAGAGGATTAAATTTAAAACTGAGTCGGAATACACAATGAAATCTATTAGATTTCTGCTATTGACAATCACGACTATGTTTATTGTAAGTATTTATATAAGAATAATTTATAGTTCTATTTACTATACTGTAAATGTGCATACGACCTCATTGAAACTCAATGCTAAGCTAAATTAATTCCGATTTAGATACGCTTAAAATATATATTACAACAAACGAACAAAAAGTGCTTTTAATACATGATAGTTAACTATTTAAGTTTTTTGTGGGTATCTTCTCAGATCGGTTTTGGTCGCTACCCTCGTATCATGAGATATAAGAACAAAACTATTGACGTATAAAGTGATCGCTGATACGAGTATGTGTGGAAAATATATAAATAATTAACCGTACAGTAGCGGTGTTTATATTTAATCACATAGTTATAAATGATTAAGTCTCGACATTTAAAGTAACAAATTCGTCTTGAGAATATTAATGTGTTAATGAACAGAAGCAGAAACAAAGTGGCATTTAATTAGTTTTCTTAGTATTATGAAGAATATTACACATTACAGATTATTGCTGGCCTTATGGTCGTGTTGGGTATATCTATCTACACGCACTTCCACAGCTTCTCCTTCTTCTACGAGTCGGCGAACAGTGGCCGGTTCATAACACCGTCTTTACTGTGCGTTATATTTGGCATGGCGCTCTTCATAGTGACACTATTTGGATTCTTCGGTAGTTTTAAGCAGAGCACGTGTTTGGTTAACCTGGTATGTATTTTATAAAGTATTATTGATTATCATTATTCATATTTCATTGGTCTGTATGAAGAAATGCACTTACGGACTCCCAGTGAGTGTCTGTGGGCGGCGACTTCTGCTCGTTTGCCCCATCTTCTATTAAAAAACCATATATGTGTATAAGAATGAAAACAAAAAAATGTGCCTTGCATAAAAGTATGCGCAATGCCGAGGCAAATAATAGTAAGAACCTAATTACGTTCGTGGGTATGTATCTGACTTATCTATAGTGTTTTGTTATTCACACAAATGTACCCAATAACAAAGATTATAGAATTAAGGACAAATCGCAATGCTACTTGCGCTAAAAAGTGCGATATTTTTTATATTTTACAGTATGTTTATCGCGCTTATCAAAACCAGAACATATTTCAGTGTATAATAATTATTTTTATAATTTTGACAAGATATAAATAATCAAAGTCAATTTCGATTTTATCTTTATACAACATAATGAATCTGCCTTTTTAATAAATTATTGAATTGCCCTCAAATTCTGGCATCGATTCATAAGACAAAATATACATTTAGACCTTGAGGTACCACTGAACAGGCGCTTAATAAATAATACTGGCAGTCAGTACTGGTGACCCAAGAGCTGGTTTTATTCTCTCTCAACGTATAAGTATCGCGATACAGTGAGGAAATGCCAGCTTTATGGCAACTCTGCCACAAGGGCCAAACTTTTTTGTTTTAGTTTATTTAAGTTTTATACTTATTAGTTTTGTTATTTTACTTGTTCATTTCAGTATTTTAACATACTAGCTGACTCCGCAAACTCTGTTTTGCCATATAAATTATTTCTTAATAATTTCTAGTGTAGAAAAAAATAACTGGCGGGGGAACAACTAAAATGACGATTGATCAGTTATCGACCGTGGATAAAAAAAAAAAATTACTAAAATGGCCTTAAAAGTTTAGGGCTGTACGTATTTTTATGCCACATTATAAAAAAATAAAAACAAAAAAGGAAAAATAGATGTTGGCCGATTCTCATACATATTGAATACGTATATAAAATTTGGTAAAAATCAGTCAAGCCGTTTAGGAGTACAGTAACTAACACTGTGACAGGGAAATTTTATATATAAGATATTATAAAGTAATTGATTAGTCATATATACATACTAAGTACATTTGAATAACACATGTTTTTTTATTAATTCCAGTACGCGTTTTTCCTGATCGTTATGGTGATATTGAAGGTCATCGTTGTGATTTTGTCATTCACTCTCACAGCCAACCAACTTCTTAATTACGTTACAGTACCAGTTGAACAATACGCGGACGACTCTGAAATAAGCGCCGAATTAGATATTCTGCAAAAGTTGGTAAGGTGGAATGTTTCGTTGTTTAACATTATAAACGCTTGGTCTAGCTTTAGTTTAAGACGCTGTATGTTTTTCATTATTAAAACGAACTGGGGGCACTTTAAATTGTTTAAAAACAAAATCGAATCCATATTCGCCGGTAATTAAATTGAAAATACGGTAAATATTCTGGCACAAAAATATATCAAAATACAACTCTTGTTACTACATTTTTAAACGCGATAAAGTATCTTTAGTTGCACTTTATGCATTACCTATATTCTCTCTGTCTGTCATATTTAAGTTGAGGATGTGTTAATTTGATTAATTGATTTATTGTTTTAGCTCAACTGCTGCGGCAGTACTTCCTACAGAGACTACGTAGGTATGAACTTTACAAGTCACCATGATACGGTAATAATCAGTACTGATTTGGATACAGTGGTTGTCCCAGCATCATGTTGTGCAAAAAGGGGTGACGTGTACTGTACCAGAATCAGAAGTACTGGTTGCCAGAACGCCCTGGTCAATATGCTCGTTCAAAATTCGAGCGTTATTGGTGTCATTGGCGTGTCTGTTACATTCATTCAGGTACTTTTAATTTGTAACTAGATCAAGTTTTAAATATGTATATTCAACCGAATTAAAGTGGCGGAGTGTTTCTTGCCAGTTCTTCTCGTCCGCTCTACGCCCTTGATTTGGGAACTGGCAGTAAATGTAGCCAACAATTTATTTTTGGTACGATTCATAAGTGTAACTTTACATAGTTATTTATCCATCCAAGATTCACATATAATTTTTGTGTTTTATATGATTCATTGATCATATTACCCCCGTTAAAAGTTTACTCGTCATTCGAAGACTGACTGAGAGACATTATATTAGGTCCTTGCATATGATATTGGCGTTTTGTATGGGATATAATATATTTAATTAAGCAAAGTTTTCCATTTTGTAAACTGAGTGACGCAAACAGAAAAAAAAACAAATGAATAACATTCACCAAAACAAATACGCGACTAAATATCTGTGCAAATTTTAATTTGGAATTCTTTACCAAAGAGGAGAAATTTGTGATTTTAGTGGCCAGTGGGAAAAACCACAATTTCATATGTAAGGACCTAATAGAAACAATGTATATTTCTATAACTTGAGAAAATATAATTTAATAATAATTCTTTCAGATTCTCGGCATAATATTTGCATTGTTACTGGCGAGGTGCATACGTAAAATGAAAAGTGAAAAGGCACTTATGCAATGGAAGATGAGAGAGCAAATGATTATGGCACAAAAATTAGAAGAAACCATGAATAACACTGTGTATATCGGTAACACAGAATCAAGCCATGCCTAAAAAGTTTTTAAAATATTTTATAGGTAATTTGAACTATTAAACAGGAAAGGTACAGATAAATAATAAAACGCATTATAAAAATAAATAGATAAATACTGTTTTATTCTTGTCTATAATTCCTGACCCCCAATGCACCGATGATCCCAAAAATGTTTTGCTCTTGATTTAATTTCATCTCCAATATGTTGATGCTCTCCATTTGTTAAGTATGTCGGTGTAAATTCTCGATAAGCTATACATACACGTCGTGTAAGAATGTCTTCTCTCAGAATACAGTGCTCCCAGTGGTACCGAGGCTCTCCATACATCACTGCTAAAGAACGTCTGTAACAGCAATAGTATTTATAAAATTCATTTTAAAGTTACCTTTGTGTCAAAGGTAGGTGAAAAGAGTTCAAATAATAAGGTATGACAGAGAGTATGAAAGAATGTTATAAGCAATACACAGAATATAGTTAAAAATTCTTCAACTGTACATACATCATTTCATATTATGATTTAGCCTAATATACATCTTCTTTAATTTTGATAAGTTTTAATAACAGTAATAATAGATTAATTATAAATCAAGATGGATATGGGAAAACAAGTATAGAGTTTGAGGGTAAAATATTTAACTTTTAACTTATAACACAAATGTATCATGGTGCTCCAAGATAAGAGATTATAAGCTATAATCTACTTGTTTTGGCTATAAAAGTGATTAACTACATTTTATATACTTTAAAATACATATTAAAAGATCTAGATGACATCCAATAAATATGCTTAAAAAATATAGACTTCACTGGGATCTAACCAGGTTCCACTTAAATCAGCAGTCAAAAATATAATAAGAAAATACACACAAGTAATGAATAATTTAAGCATTTTTAAAGATTTTGTACCTGACCATGGGTATACGTATTATGACATCTGATTTGTTCTTTGGTCTACAGGCTTCTAGCATACTTCTAGTACATCTCTTGAATTCTAAATTAAGACTTCCATCATCCATTACTATCGGAGGATATTCTTCAGCGCAATATAAATTGTACTTCTTTGTATCACCATTATAAGGAATCATTGTAAGAACAGTGTCTGTTAAACAATTTACTGTAAGAATTCGCTCGCCCCATACCCAACAATCATCAATATGTGGATCAATAGAAGCTCCTTTGACAGGATCATACTCTAAGGAACACTGCTCAATAACATGGTAATCTTTCAATAAATCAATTAAGTCAAATCTTTCCTGTAGATATTTAGAGAACTGGGGAAAACCATTGAATTTACCAGCACCTATTTTCCTTTTTTTGAAATTAGTTTTTGGCCCAAAATTTTGTTTACGTCGTCCGCTCTGGGATACATCCCAGGGCATATCATCAATGTTTTTTATGAGTTCAGTTTCTTCATCTTCTGATATAAAATCTAGTTTAATGTAAATACCGGGGTATTTGATCGGATTGCCTGTATGGTTTGGATGTTCTTTATACAAATCTTCATCCCACCCTGGCCAGGCTAGGTTGCAGAGAGGGCAGTAAACATATCCTTTACTCTGGTCGAGCTCTATCAAAGGCTTAAAGGCATTGGCACCATACTGTGTTTCACAAATTAAACACGTTCTGGCACCTTTACATCCACATGGCCGAGGTTTCATAATGTTTCACTTAAAATTATATTTACACAAGTATCACAATTAAAGACGATAACGTATTATTATTATAAATTTGTGTTAAATAGAAAAATCTAATCATTAACCTAAAAGAATATTAAACATTTTATTATCTATCGAGTGCAGTGACTAAATATTTTCAAATGACAAATTAAAAAATTATCTTGGAATATGTGTAGCTTAGACACATTTAATTAAAAATTCAAAAATACTATGTATTATTTATATATAATACCACAGACGGCAGAACATTATATTAATTCTGTACAGTGTATTATGAATACAGACTAGAATAAGACAACCGCTGTCTATGAGAATTGTCAAAAGGGTTTTAAAAAATAGCAAACAAAGTCCTTTTCTTTAATTTGTATGAATAATATTAATAGTTTATATATACTTAGTCTGGCCATAAATACTGTTACTATTCAAAAAAAGAAAATATTACGTTTGAATTTGGAATCTGTCATTTTTATATGATTGCTTGATGTGTTTTCTTATTTTCGCGCCATTATATTGTTAAATATTTTGTTATATTAAAATGGAGTGGGGTGATAAAGAGAACCGAATCGCTGTGATTGCCTTACATAAAGTAGGTATGGAGAAAAGTGCAATTTTTAAAACCCTCCACCCGCTTGGTATTAGTCAAATGTTTGTTTACCGGGCTATTGATAGGTACAATGATACCTCCTCTGTTTGTGACAGAAAAAGATCTGGCCGTCCACGTACCGTTCGTGTGAAAAAGGTGATTAAAGCAGTTAGGGAAAGAATTCGAAGAAATCCTGTCCGTAAGCAAAAGATTTTATCTCGGGAGATGAAGATAGCTCCTAGAACCATGTCGCGTATATTAAAAGATGACTTAGGACTTGCAGCCTATAAGAGACGTACTGGTCACTTCTTAACTGATAATTTAAAGAAGAATAGGGTGGTAAAATCCAAACAACTACTTAAGCGGTACGCAAAGGGAGGTCACAAAAAAATTTTGTTTACGGATGAGAAAATTTTTACAATTGAGCAGTATTTTAATAAACAAAATGACCGTATTTATGCTGGAAGCTCTAAAGAAGCTTCGCAATTAGTAAACAGAGTACAACGTGGGCATTATCCCACTTCAGTGATGGTTTGGTGGGGTGTTAGCTATGAAGGGGTGACTGAGCCATATTTTTGTGAAAAAGGTATTAAAACGTCGGCACAAGTTTATCAAAATACCATTCTTGAGACGGTAGTTAAGCCTTTAACTAACACCATGTTCAATAACAAAGAATGGTGCTTTCAACAAGACTCGGCACCGGGTCATAGAGCTCGATCCACCCAATCTTGGTTGAAAACTAACGTTCCGGACTTTATCAGCACTGAAAACTGGCCGTCGTCAAGTCCTGACCTAAATCCATTGGATTATGATTTATGGTCAGTTTTAGAGAGTAAGGCTTGCTCTAAACGCCATGATAATTTGGAGTCCCTAAAACGATCCATTCGGTTGGCAGTGAAGAATTTTCCTCTAGAAAGAGTTCGTGCTGCTATTGATAACTGGCCTCAACGTTTAAAAGACTGTATTGCAGCCAATGGAGACCACTTCGAATAAACATTGTATATTTTTAATAGTTATATATTGATGTATTAAACTAACTCACTATGAAAGGAATAAATGTTACGTATAAAAAAAAAATCGTGCTTTTCTTTATAACAATATTTATGGCAAGACTAAGTAATAGTTGGAAATATTTACTTAGGCTAATCGGGTAGTACAAGAGCCAATGTATACGATAATTACATTTTACTCTTTCTAGAATTCAATAATTTACTTAATTGTTTTTTATGTACTTTCAGCTGTAATTAATCCGTTACCGTTTTAATATTATTATAATAATACCTTATTACTGTTATAATAATTTCGTTACAACGTAATAAATTTAAATATTCTCAAAAACTACGTAGTTTTGTTTGTGCTTTCTCCTAATTTCAAATCGTTATACATCTACAAGTTAGGTTAGTTGAAAAACGTTCTACAATTGTATGCTGCTGTTTTTTATTAGTGTAAACAATGCTATTAATAGGCCATGTACACACTCAGCAAATCCTTCTGCTACTCCGCAAAAATATCTGATGCGATGCTGAATAGACAGCCCATTACCCCACGGCTGATAAAAAATAAGTTATTAACACTTCATTCATCAGGTCATCATTTGCAAGTTAAAAAGTTAAGTAAAGGATTACCCTGCCGCAGCCTACAGTCCATCTTAATGGGATTAAACATGATAACCTTCGAACCCATTGTGGTACCAATATTTAAGGATAGTTAAAGTGCGTATGAGCTTAATCCTAAGGTAAAATTATTTCCTGTTGTTGTCAATTTAAAAGACTTTACCATATTTTAAAAACTAAAATAATTTAGTAGATGTTTATCTGGCAATGTTGATAAAAGTAGGTATTATTAGTATAATATTTAAAGCCAATTGATGTTGTTTTTAGGAATTGCATTTTATATCTAAAATATTATAAACCACATGGCCCTCGTCAGATTGTCCATGTATGGGCGTATTGCTACGCCCCTTTTTGTGAGACGATAATTTGAGGTGATAATATAGAAATAGTATTTTTTGATTCTCTAAGTTGAGCGCGCGCGTTCATGGACAATGACTAATTTGATTTTAACGTTTTTATTTTTAATTCTCTGTATTGTGCATTCTAATAGTGATATTTATAAAAATAGACCAAAAATTAAAACAACCGACGGAGATTTAATAATTGAATCTGCCTACGACCGAAACATTTATTTAAAACCAAATGGTCCAAAATCAAGTGTTTTCGTCGGTAACATTAATTTATTAGACATAAATGTTACTAGCGAAGAAGATATTTGGAAACCGTCAGGTTCCCTTGATACTGACCATAGTGTTGGGGATCTTACTGACGTTATGCGAAGAATCGAACGCTTGGAAAGCTTTGGTACAACTTTAACGTCTACAACTTCTTTTAACATAACATATCTTACTCGACAAATAAATACATTAAGAGGCAGGGTACGTAGCCTCCAAAGCCAAATTAATAGAAAGAGAAAAGATGAATGTCAGTCGCATCCATGTGAAAACGGTGGCACCTGCTTAAATCTTGTCAATGGATATTATTGTTTATGTCCATCCAATTGGAAAGGAGTTAATTGTGATGAAGATGTCAATGAATGTCGGAATTATGCTGGTACTGATTTGGGATGCCAAAATGGTGCTACATGCATTAACATACCAGGATCATATGAGTGTGTTTGTAAGCCTGGATGGTTCGGTCTTCACTGCACTAGAAAGGAGAAAAATTGTACTGGAAATGATTTTGAAATGTGCGGACACGGTACCTGCTTGCAAGTTACTACTGGAGTCGGAATAAAGTGTCTTTGTGATCAGGGATGGACATCGAATGACACGAGTATTGCTTGTCTCACTGATGTTAATGAATGTTTGTCATCTCAAGGTGCTCGGTGTTCTATTAACCCAGCCGTCGAGTGTATAAACCTGCCTGGTTCATTTGTTTGTGGCCATTGTCCTAATGGTTATGAAGGCGATGGTTTCGTTTGTCACGATATTGACGAATGTCTGACGCTGCCAAACGGTGGCTGCAGTTTGAGTCCGAGAGTTTCTTGTCATAACACGATAGGTTCTCGACTATGTGGCCCTTGCCCCCCGGGCTTTGAAGGTGACGGTGTTACCTGCTCGTGGAGAGGTTCATGTAGTATCAACAATGGTGGCTGCCATCCTGCTGCTCAGTGTATTGAAATGCCTCGCTTTGGCGGACAAGTAGTACAGTGTGTTTGCCCACTTGGAATGTCAGGAGAAGGGTTTGGAATAAACGGATGCTTTGCAGCTGCAAATAGTCAAAATAATAGTGCGGGCTGCGACTCCTACCCTTGTGGTTTACATGGTGTGTGTCATCAACTCCGTTTTGGATACACCTGCATATGTCAAGAAGGATATGGTGGCGCTCACTGTGACGTTCCCACCAGTGTCTGCTCTGACAACCCTTGTTTAAATGGTGGAACGTGTAGAAGCGATGCAACATCGTCACGACGGTATCGGTGTGAATGTACAGCTATGTTTATGGGTAATTTGTGTCAACTACGAGTAGAAACGTGTGGTGGTGTGCTTGACGCGGAAGAAGGTAGTATTATTTATCCAGTAACGAATACGACGTATAAACCAAACGCACGATGCGCTTGGGTAATACACACTTCTCCAGATAAAGTTATTAATGTAACGTTCAGTAAATTCCATTTAGAACATCATGCCGAATGTTATTATGATTTTGTTCAAATTCACGATGGACGAAGTTCAGCCAGTCAGCTTATAGGTAGATTCTGTGGAAGAGATTTTCCGAAAGGAGGAAACATTATATCAAGCCATAATAATTTATACTTTTGGTTCCGTTCCGATCAAACTATTTCGGGGGACGGGTTTGCATTACACTGGAAAAGTATAAGTCCCATTTGTGGAGGTTTGGTTGATGCTACCAAGCATGGCCGAATAAATTCGCCGGGATCACCGGGGCCATATCCGCCAAATAGAGATTGCTACTGGCGATTGACCGCAGATTTTGGTAAGAGAATCCAATTACATTTTTTCCAGCTGGATTTGGAAACGCATCCTAATTGTAGTTTTGATTATTTAGTTATTTATGATGGTTTACGCAAAACCGATCCATTGTTAAATAAGTACTGTAATTCATCTCAGCCTGCACCTGTTCAATCAGCCGGACCAGAAGTACTTATTCATTTTCATTCTGATGCTTATGGGTCCGGAAAAGGCTTCCAAATTACATATGCACCAGTGGAGGGTGTTCCAGGTTGTGGCGGCCTTTATACAACCGACAGAGGTGAGATAACTTCGCCTAGTTACCACGATAGATATCTTAATAATCTTATTTGTGATTTTAAAATAAAAACTAGCCCCGAAACAAAAGTGCGACTAACATTTGAATCTTTTCATTTAGAAAGATCGTTCAGATGTAGGTTCGACCATATCGTAATTTATGACGGACCTAATGAGGATTCTAAACAGGTAGGCAAATTCTGTGGTGACACCGTTCCAAAAACTTACACTTCATCTTCCAACAGTTTATTCATCAGATTTAAATCTGACCAAAGCATTTCATCAGGCGGTTTTAAAATTACATACGAATCTATGTGTCACAAAACAATAATGGGAGATAGTGGAATTATAAAATCTCCGGGATATCCTTTTAAATATCCTAAAAATACTGTCTGTGAGTATATAATAGGAACATCACCGGGAAAAATAATTCAGCTTTCATTCCAAGATTTCGATGTTGAAGATAATCGTTTTTATAATTGTCAATATGATTATGTTGAGGTTCGCGATGGCCCCACTTCTAACTCAACGTTACTTGGAAAATATTGTGGTGGTTCAGATCACATCCCGCCGATTCAGACATCTTCGTTTAACTATTTATTCATCGGGTTTCATTCGGACATGAGTATATCGGGCACTGGATTTTACGCAAATTACACGACAGTAAATATAGAATGCGGAGGTATATATAGAGAAGCTACAGGACTCATTAACTACCCGGGTTCAGACAAGATATATTATGGTAACGATCAGTCATGTACTTGGCTTTTGATTGCACCTCCTGAAATGCACATAAAAATAACGTGGAACAGATTTGATACCGAAACACAATTTTCTTGTGAAAATGACTTTATAGAACTGATTGAAACTGACGATGATTACATAAATGGTACTAGTTTAGGTAAATATTGCGGTAAATCTCTCCCTCCAGCTTTAACTACCACATCAAATAAACTTATGATAAAATTTCAATCGGATAACAGCCTTAACGGCCAGGGATTTTCACTTTCATATACCTTTTTAGATGAAAAATCACACTGCGGCGGAAATTATATTAAAACAAGTGGCTTTATACATTCTCCTGGGTGGCCGGAAAATTATGAACCTAATAAAGATTGTACTTGGATAATTTCTGTACCAGTAGGCCAACAAGTAGAATTAAAGATTAAAAACTTTGATTTAGAAATGCCAATTCGTGAAAAATGTGATTTAGGTGATTATTTATTAGTAAGAGATGGGTCATCTGATAGTGCACCGTTGTTGGCTAAACTATGCGGATATTTATCATCAAAACGTATTGTATCAACAGCTCACAACCTTTACATTCACTTTCATTCTGATTTCTATTTATCAGGAAAAGGATTTAGTTTGGAATGGGATGGAACATTACGCGGTTGTGGTGGTACACTAACAAGCGCCACTGGTTCTTTGTCTTCTCCTAATTATCCACAAAATTATAACGATAATGCGGAATGTTTCTATAAAATTGTAACAAGTAGCGGCTCGCGAATACGATTAATATTTGCGGACATTGATTTAGAAAAGACATTCAACTGTAGGGATGACTATGTAGAAGTTTATGACGGAGGCGATGTCTATGCTCCTAGCTTAGGAAAATATTGTGATTTTAATTATAACTATACAATTCTTGAAACTAAAAGTAACTATGCATTTATAAAATTTAGATCCGATGTATTTTTGGGTGGAAAAGGTTTTCTGCTTAATTATGAAACAATTTGTAATACAAATATAAGTGGTAGTTATGGCGTTATAGAAAGTCCCGGATATCCTAATAATTATCCACTCAATTTGAATTGTCTATGGAATATCACAGTGGGATTAGGTAATAGAATAAATATTACCTACACTAATTTTAACATATTTTCTTTTCAATATCGACCTCGGTTTAGAAACATTCCGCCTTGGAATAGATTTGGTAGTTCTCTAGTCTCACAGACACGCCCTTTTAATTTTTCTCCTTTATATTCTCAAGATGTTCAAACTTGTGAATCTTATTTACAATTTAAGGAACCAAATGAAGAAAACTTCTCAAATAAGCACTGCGGTACCTCACTTCCTCCCTCGATTTCAACAAGAAGTAATTCAGTGCTACTTAATTTCGTAAGCGGTTATTTTAATGCTGCCAAAGGGTTTAGACTGGAATGGGTCAAATATGGCTGTGGCGGATACCTCAAACAGCGTGGTAATATAGAACTACCTAAAAATATAAAATATTCCCATACTGGTCTTGAATGTGAATGGATTGTAGAAACAGAACCAGGCACGAGAGTTATGGTTACCTTGACCGATATATTAGTTGAAGAGACTAAGAACTGCACAGTCGATTCCATTGAATTTTATAATGGAAAAAGCAGTTTATCACATATGATAAGTAAAGTATGTCACCGGGGTATTCACACTATCCAAGCCAGTAGTAATTTAATGTTCGTAAAGTTTGTTAAAACGTCGTCGTTGAGAGATGTATACTTCTCAGCCTATTTTGATTCGGGTGCGGCTGGGTGTGGTGGCTATATAACGTCTCGCACCGGTATTATTACATCCGAAAACTATCCCAAGAATTACCTAGATAATATGGATTGTTTGTGGTATATAATAGTACCAAATAATCATAGAATAGAATTGAATTTTCTAGATCTTGATCTGTACTCAGACGATGATGACGATGAAAGTTATTGTGGTGACTCCATTAAAGTGTATGAGAATTCTTATATTGCAAACATTAATTATACTTACCTTATTTGCCCTAAATCGAACGTGTCTCAAATAATTACAAACACGTCTTCTATCGTATTACAGTTTACAACAGATAGTTATGGTACAGCAAAAGGCTTTAAAGCTAACTTCTCCGCTACTTGTGGCGCTGTTATCGAAGCAAAGTATGACGGAGTAATATCCAATGATAGGTTTTTAAGCCAAAGTCTTCATAATTGTACATGGATAATCTTATCTCCGGATTTAGGGCAAAAAATAAAACTTACCATAGAACATTTATCAATACCGCGTAATATAGAAATGGCATCCAATAAAGAATGCCCGTCGTCGTTTTTGAAAATATTTGACGGTAATGATGTAGATTCTCCCGTCATCGGAGAATATTGTGGTTACAAAGTACCAAGTACTATTGTTAGTCACGGCAGCGCAATAACCGTTATGCATGGTACATATGGTGGTAATGTAAGCGGTTCATTTACAGCCCACTATTCTACTTTATCTAGTTCGTGTGGAGGGACAATATCATCTGAAGAAGGTTCATTCGCTTCGCCCAACTATCCCCTCTCATATCCTCTTGGAGCCGATTGTGAATGGACATTACAAGCGTCTTCCGGAAACAGTATGTATATGACATTTGAGGCTTTTAATATTTTTTACTCAGATCGCTGCAATGAAGATTACTTGGAAATACGTGAAAAAAATGGTGGCGGTCATTTATTAGGTGTTTACTGTGGGGATACCATACCAGTTAATACTACAACTGGTTCACAACTTTACATAAAATTTCATAGCGGTTACCGAAATGACGGGACAGGTTTCGTTGCTCATTTTGGACTTCTGCACCAAAATGAGATTACAGACAAAACTCATGGAGAAATATCGTCCCCTCTGTATCCTCATTCTTATAATAGAATAGGTGAATTTTCGTGGCGAATTATTGGAAAAACTACAAGAAGTATAACTTTAAATATCGATAATTTAGTTATACCAATGCGAGGAGAAGTTTGTGACAGTAAACTTATTATTTACGATGGTTATGACGAAGAAGCACCAATCCTGGAGGCAATATGTGGTATCATTAGAAATGATGAAAAAATTGTGACTTCTAGAAGTTCAGTTGTGTATGTAAAATTTGTTGTAACTGAACCAGACATAGAGCCAATATTTAGTTTAAGATGGTCACAAACTCAATCAGATTTAACAGAAAGCGTTACCGTAAAAAATTGTGGCTATAATGAAAGTAAAATTATTGACCCAGGAAAAGTTACTACTTTTTATTCACCCAACTATCCGGAAGAATATGGCGATGATCTATTATGTGAATGGGTTTTTGAAGCAGGTGTCGGTAACCATTTACAGTTAAACTTTATTGATTTTAAATTAGAGGAAACTACTGTTTGCTATGCAGATCGTGTGTCGATTTATTCGCGAAATTTAAATGAAGATTGGAAATTAGTTAAAGAAAATATTTGTTTATGGGAAAATGCGAAGCCCACCTATGAAATATCACAATTACTTAAAGTAATTTTACAAACAGATGCTTCAATTGGCCAGAAAGGCTTCTCTGCCCGTGTTAAATCAAGGTGTGGAGGTCTTATTTCCAGTGAATCTGGCACTGTCGAATTCTCTTGGGACGAACTTGATTTTAGGAACAATATTCGCTGCAATTGGACAATAAAAGTTCGGCCTGGCCGCACAGTTAAATTGAACTTTGAGCACTTCAACATCACTAACGAACACGATTGTAATCAGTATGTTATGATTCGAAACGGTGAAAGTTTCGAGTCCCCTATATTGGGGACAGGCAAGTTTTGTGGTTATTCATATGAAAGTAGAGAAGGCTTAATTTCGTCAGGCAACGCCGTTTACGTAAGTTATGTTAAAAACAATAATCACGTAAATTCGGATACAAAGAAATATGAAACATTTAAGTTGCATTTTGAAGAGAAAAACATAGAATGTGGCTCTACCTCATCTATCGACAGTGACAATAAATGGGAGGTTATATCTTCACCTAACTATCCATCAGTTCCAAGTCCTTATTCAGAATGTGTATGGGTGTTTACAGGGCCACCTGGCGAAAAGTTACGAATTGACTTTATTGAAAGGTTTGATATTGATGGGAAGAACGATTGTGAGGATGAGTCCATCGAAGTACGTGATGGTGCCTCAATATTGGCCCCTAGTATCGGCGTATTTTGCGGGACTAAACCTGGAACAGTAAAATCAAACAGTAATGCCATCTACATAAAATATTCAACTATTTTATCTGAGCCAAGAAATGGTTTCAAGGCGAATATTTCTGCTGATGTCTGTGGCGGTACTATTATTGCTGAATCTGGAGAAATCACCTCGCCAGGATATCCTCATATGTTTGTCTTGCCAAGGGGATCTCTATGTCAGTGGAATGTTATTTCTCCATTTAAAAATGTTATTAAATTTTATATGGTGGATTTTAATGTTCCAGAGTCAAGGCACGATTGTCAAATTAATGTAACAATCGCTGAATCCCTACCAGATACTAAAACAGCATCGATACTGAGGAAATTTTGTTCTGATATTCCTCCGGTAGAGAATGCTGTAGTAGAGACCAGTACAAATGAAGCAAATATATCATTTTCTGTCGGAGATCCCAGTTCATACACTCAACTATCTGAGTATACAGGTTTTAAAATAATATTTAATTCTTCGAGGCCTTCGTGCGGTGGGAAGTTAACGCAGTCTGATGGATATTTGACCACGCCCGGTTATCCTCGGGGAACTTCATTACGTTATTGCCAGTGGTTTATAGTAGTACCTGATACAACAAGAAGAATAAAACTAGAAATAATGGACTACAACGAGAATGAAAGGATAGGGATTTATAATGACGCTACATTTGAATCTCTTATAGATATTTATAGTGGAAAGAATGTTAGTGTAAAGCCTTTAATTTATGAATCTTCAAGTAATAGTATTGCAATATATCTACTTATGAAAATGGTATCATCTCAAAGTAACTCACAAAGATTTAAAGCTAGATTTTCTTCTGATGAACCTGCATTATGTGGTGGTAGCCTCAGTGATACAAGTGGTGAAATCAATGCTCCTGATTTACAGCGGTCATATGTTTGTAAATGGACATACAGCTTAGCTGAAAATTCCATATTAAGTAATTACTCTGATTACAAAACCATGCTCATAACAATCACTAATACTTTTTCACGGGAGTCCAAATGTTATTATTCACATTCAAGGCTTGTCATTGATGTACCAATTGAAGATACAGGTCTAAAGTTCACACGCAATGTATGTGGAAATAAAACTGAAATTACTTACAGAATCCCGATAACGTCATTAACATTGAGGGCTATTCAACTTAATCGTCAACCACTGCTATTTAATTTTAAATGGAAACTTCAGCAATGTGGAGGAGTGGTGCATATCTCACAAGAACCCAAAAATATTTTAAATGTACCAAAATCATTTAATGGCTCCTTGGATTGTGGATGGATAGTGATCGCTCCCCCTGGAGTCAGAACAGAGACTAGTATTGAGGGAATATTTACCAGGGACTGTTCCGAAGAATATTTAACGGTTCATCATGGTCTTGCACAGTCTATGACTTCATTAGAATATTGTAAAGACAAAATACCAGAGAAATCAATTGTTACATCTTTTACGCATACATACATTCAGTACCACTCCAAGGCTCAACAATCTTCTAATTTAAAAATAGTCATGAAAGTTGCAAGCACCCAATGTGGCGGCTTTCTGCACGGGTATGAAAGAATTTTTTCGTCACCTAACTACCCTAACCACTATGGCGAAAACATAGAATGCACCTGGACAATTCAAGCCTCAGTGGGTTACAGAGTTTCCCTTTCATTTATGCAACGTTTTGTTATTGAAGATACAGTTAATTGCACTAAGGATGCGGTTATTTTATATGACTGGGTTGATGGTTCATACCAGGAATTGGCAAAATTGTGCGGACGAGAAATTCCACATATGTATAATTCAACATCAACTCGGATGAAAGTTGTTTTTCGTAGTGATTCTAATATAAATCTTGACGGTTTCACGGCAGAGTGGTCTGAAATTTGTGGTGGAGCATTCACAGCTACCAACACAGATCAATTTATCTACAGTCCTGGATACGGTGGTGCATATGGTCCGTTACTGGACTGTTCGTATGAAATTATAGCGCCGAAAAATAACAAGCTAATCGTGAAATTTGAAGATTTCGCCTTGGAAGGCTTCTATCCAGAATGTAAATATGACAACCTAACAATATCTGCCGAGCGTGGCTACGACTTTTTGAATGAAATATGTTGTGGAAGACATACACCGCCAATATTAGAGAACTATGAGAAACTGTTGTTAAGATTCAGAACAGATAGAATAAGTCATGATAAAGGCTTTAAGCTTTCTTATTCGATATATAAGTGTGGTGGAAAAGTCACTGAGCCAACAGAAATTCGATCAGGATCTGCTGAAGAATATTATAACGGACTTAATTGTACGTGGGTGGTTGAGGCGCCTTCAAATAAAGTTGTCATCGTTAACTTTGCATATATAGATATAGAATCGCATTATACCTGTTCCAATGATTACATTGCTGTTTTTGACGGATCTCATATAGAAAACGATCATCGGTTGGCTCTGCTATGCGGCAAAATGAATACGTCTACAGTAATAAAGAGTAACAGTAGCCGGGCTATTGTTCAATTTGTAACTGATGAATTTGTGACGTTCAAAGGTTTTCAGGCCCATATCACTTTCAGCTATGGGGAGGCTGTCGGTTGTGGAGGTGTTATTAGTTTACTATCTGCCAGTCAATATTTGTTAAAATCACCACGTATAGAAAACTCCGTTGTTTATGAAAATTACTTGAATTGTCTTTGGTTTGTTAAAGCCCCTGAGGACCATATTATTAAACTAGAGTTCGCAGGCTTTCATGTATCTCCATGCGATAATGTGAACCAAACAGCGATAGGTATAAGAAAATGCAATTGCGACTTCGTCGAAATAAGGGATGGCCTTAATCCAGATAGTCTTTTAATTGACAAGTTTTGTGGCCACACCCTGCCACCCGTGATTGTATCATCGACTAACGTATTAAGTATCAGATTGTCTACTGATGGGGAGTTAGTGAGTTCTGGTTTTGAAATTAATTTAACTTCACAACCTTCCAGGTGTTATCCGTCTGAATTAACGATCGGTTATAATATTCAAAAACTGCGTTCGCCAAGTTTTGAAAGTGGTGTCATCCCGCGTGGTTTACACTGTAAATATTTGTTGAGGGAATCAATCTCTTACAATACAATACATTTACGAGTAAACTATCTGGACCTAGAACCAGGTACAGCGAATAGCTGCAATAACGACAAACTGATTATAACAAACCTTCCAGAAACACATAATCTTACCATAGGGAAAGATTATATTTTGAATAGAAATAGTAACAATTTCTTTACGTACTCGTCACTATACGATCCCTACTTGGTGTTTCCAGATAACTTCGTTTTGTGTGGGTCAAATAAGACGTTCGATTTTTATCTACTTGGCAACATTAATATAAATCTGATAACCTCTGCTGAGTCAGCTCCAACACACAAGGGTGTTGAGATAGAGGTATCATACGTTGGTCACTGTGGTAGGAATTATACAGAACCTTATGGGCAAATAATAAGTATATATTATGATGAACACGATGGCCAGTCATTAACTTGCATGACGCTTATAACGGCTCCGGAAAATTACACAATATCGATATACATAAATGAACTGTACCCAAGCACCGCGTTTGACACGGCATACTTAGAAATATTAGACGGTGATAAATTATCTTCCCCAAGTTTGTATAAAGTCCAATCATACTCCAATACGAAATCACTTTTTTCAACGGGTAGATATTTAATGTTGCACAATGTGTTGAAAGGTACCGATCAAACTATTTATAATATAAACTATGTTATAACAGATAAAGGGCGGGGTTGTGGGGGCACACTTGTTAACCAATTGGGTAGAATAACAAGTCCTATGTATCCAGAAGTTTATAGGAAACGGTCCACGTGCGAATGGATCCTTGAAACACCACCGGGCACCCGATTACGACTGCACTTTACTGAATTTGATTTGGGTGTGTTATGTGATAAGAATTATGTCAGTTTAGTTGATAGAAAGGGCAACTTCATATCATCATATTGTTCTGATACACCAGCTGACTACACCAGTGATGACAACTATGTTAAACTTGTTTATACAACTACTATGAGTAATGGCGGAACTGGTTGGGTTGCTGATTTCATTGGTATTCTCGATGTATAAAACAATACTGCAATGTTTCTGTTATGTCCTGTTACTGTTACAGAACAGTAACAGGAACAGGAACAGACAGCTGGCCAACAATTTGAATTTAATATTAGTATTATATTATGTTAACCTTACTTATTGATGTTATGTATAATATATTCTTTAATTAATAAATAAAAATAATTATTGCTACTTTAGAGAACTCTCCAATTCTCTCTCATTGTTATTAAAAATCTTGTAATATTTAATATAAGACAAAAAAAGAATAAACTAAATTGAACGTAAGCTTTTCTACGAACTTCATTTGTTAATGTGTCTAGTGAAGTAAATAAAAGGAATGTCGTGATGTGAAATAAAAAGAACGGTTTAATTTAAGATTATAACTTTAATGCAAATTTATAAACAATTCTCAACAATACATAGTATTTTATAGTTTCGTGACATTATTTTACAGTAAATAAAATGTTATTCTTATTAAAACAACTTTTATTACCGAGATTATAAACACCTCAGCAATACATCCTTATAACAGATAATCAAAATGCATTAGTTATTAATAGTTACTTTATCATGATATGTTAAGTCAATATTATCATTAAACTTCAGGCTACGGCGTAACCGCTACGATATGCTACGGAGCTACGAGCTTCAACAGCCAGTTGACGAGAATAAAGTTGAGATTTTTAACACTGACAATGTGAATAGAATAATTTTACTCTATGTGAATATTTACGACTTACGTCTATTAAACAATATCAGAATCGCTCGTATAATTCTGGTGATTTAAAAACAATAAAGTGTGGGCCTGCCACGTAATATATAGATTCTAATGCATACTTATATAATTAATACTCTACGGATATCTTACAAGCATACTGTGCATTTATTTAATTATAAATTAAATCTATATTAAGGAGTTGAAGTACCTTAATAGTTTACCCATTTAAAAGTTTGATAAGTCAGGTCTTTGGGCAAGGAATTGTTATTGTATCTCAGTCGGTACAACTTGCAGGTTGGAGAAATCCGGCTTAAATGGACCATGGCTGATGGTAATGAATATTAAAAACTACCAAGATTTCAATAATCTTTAAAATAAATTTGACAATATTTTCTAAAAGTTAAAACAACTAGTTAACTTTCTTTGAACAGATACGCAAGTATTGACATTATAGTAGTCCTTAATACATATATCATGGGAACATTTTGGTAAGAAATTTCCCTTAAAATTTAAAGATAGTTCTTAATAATGCGCAACAGTTTAGTGCAAATCCAATTGAAAGAGATTACGTAATTTACAATAAATTTGTGTTGATTCAACATTAGTGAATATTTTTTACACGAATGGCAGTGAAAGTTGTGTGATCATTATACATCTAAATAATTTAGTATTAATAATGACGCCAGTGGCGAAACAACCCCAAAGGTCTCTCATATATAGTAGTTATATAGCTTATAGATTCTTTTTTTGTAGACAAATGGGAGTGTCTTTGAGTCTGAGATCTGTTTTTATTTACTTCCAAATCAAAAGTCAAAATAATAATCCATTGTTGCCCGAAACAGTGAAGGTTTATCACTGCTTTTAAACTCCGACTCCTAAATGATGGTAACTTAATGCAGAGCAAATGAGGCTCAACTTAAAAGCGTGTAGTATTTTTAAAATTTTCTAAATTACGATGTATTTTCATTTATAATCCGTATGACACATATTAAGGTTAATTGCATAGAAGTTATGTAAAAATATTACAAAAATCCAGATTCCAAAGTGGAATTTAAAAGACCAATCCAGAATAAAAGTGATCCAATTCTAAAAAGCCTTTTCACTGTAAATAGTCCATCCCGACTCCTTACTGACAAGTTCAAGTCCAAATCGGTTTGAGCTGATTCGCTTCCTCACCTAACTGGATTCCAGACCGAAAACTATTTCTGGTTCAACGTGCTTTTTCTAGCGAATGCAAAAAACCATGAGTCATTTTAATATGACGTTATATTTAAATATCCGTATATTAATCTCGTTGATTCTTATTGGTCATAAATCCCTGCTCTTTTGTCTCACGCGACTATGTAGAGCTGTTTAGTTTAAAAATTTTCACATATCATTGAATTTACCATTTGAAATTCAAAAATGGTTCAGTCAAGTTCTTCAAAGTCCAGAACGTGAAATGTTTGCGGCGATGGTGTGGGTGGATCCAATGTCAGGGCTGGAGGTGCCCAGGCTCGGCGCTAGTCTTCCACCAGCTCCCATAACATCAGAGCCGCCTCGCTACCGCCAGAGGACACCAAACAGCGGTCATTGAACATAAAACGAGCGGAGAACACAGCCCCAGAATACACCTTCACTTCATTGTACTCAGCTTTAGCACTGGCACACGGGTATCTGAAACAGGAACGTCATATAGACACATCAGAGAATGATGAGATATATTAAAGTTAATATATTCATAATTAGTATATTTTAATATAGTCTAATAAAAACATTATTAATAATAAACACTGCACAGATGTACAGATAATATCATGTATTATGTTATACATATTGTACATAAATAAAAATGTGTGTAATACAAATATTTAATAGTATACCTGAATAAGCGTAGGTATCCATCAGAGTCCCCGCTGATAAGGAGATCGTGAGCCGAAGATCGGCTCGATGCGGATATCAATGACGTCATCGGGTAAAAACGGTTATTCCACATCCCTTAAAATAATAAATTTGAAATTACGTACATCTTACCCGTCTAGGGTTATATCATTAATCAACAAACCTGATACGAGGAATCCAACAGTTGAGTTATATGTCGACCACTTAACATCTTTCATTGCCATTGGACTCTTTTCCGGTGACAGAGCTTTGATGTCCCCTAAAATTAATAATTATATACAAGTAACTATATTTTTAATATAAAATCGACGTTGAGTATTTTTTAAATTTTTTTAAATCAACATATGTTGGCTCATATTGTATTACTCTAATTTCGTAATATAAAAATTACGCATATAAAAATAAATACTCTATTTTTATACACATAACATGACCCATCAGCTTACTTACTACTTACTAAGGCCCGACATCGGGGCATAGGGCAGATATGACCCTACTCAATTCTGCT
Organism: Leptophobia aripa; assembly: GCA_951799465.1. NCBI lineage: Eukaryota > Metazoa > Arthropoda > Insecta > Lepidoptera > Pieridae > Leptophobia > Leptophobia aripa. The sequence continues at coordinate 6,980,146 of OX637266.1, read as the reverse complement.
CTGTCTGTGGCCTTGCGTTTAAGCTCACTCCAAGTCAGACCCATATGTTTGGCGACTCATTAGCTTAACACTACATTTAAAATTCTATAAACAACTTACAAAATGCCAAATCGTAATCAGCTGTGACGGTTTGTATGTAGTTTCCATCAAGACTCCAGTCCAATTGCACTAAGGGTTGTGCTCCACGAATTTTATTCCATTTCTTATACGAGAAGCCGTCGCGAGACACGCGGAACAAGTAGATACTGCCATTCTGTGAGCCTATTGCTAACACGTCGCCAGCTGTGAAATTTATATATATATAAGTATAGTATATTTTCTAACTACATCACACGCATGACATACATGATTGGTGGCTAATAGAAAATTTAATAGTATTCCACATAACATTTAAATTCGTATTGGCATTTAAAAGAAAGGAATATGCAAATATGGTTGTGTAAGCGTCACCAAAGTGTTTCACAGCTGATGACGATTATTAAAGTAAATTGTACGCTTTACTTCAATTTGGAACTTTTATAATATGTGTTGAAATTAATAATATCTATATATCTATATACTAATAATAAGACAGTAAAAATCGAAAAACTGTACATTAAATATTTTTCCAAAAAACTGAAAGGAGGCAATTAAAGAAGAGTCATAGAAACCAAAAAACCAATTTTTGGAATTCTTGTCTGTCTGTCTGTCTGTCTGTCTGTCTGTCTGTCTGTCTGGTACTTTATAACTTGAAAACTACTGAACGGATTTGAACGCGGTTTTCACAGTTGGATTATATATAATTAGGAGCGTTGTCAAAAGTTTATTTTGTCAAAATCGGTTAAGAGAAAAAGAAGTTATGGTCAATTGAATATTTACTTCAACCACTGCTTCAAAATTTTTAAACACTTATATTGATTGATTAGTTATATATTGTTAAATATGTTCTAATATAAGGTAATCTTAATATTAAAACTTATGAGAGGTAACAAAAATAACAAATAACGTAGTGCGCGCGGGCGCGGTTGAAGTGTTGAACAATGTGCTCGATAGATGGCGTTGATAAAATTCGTCATCAACCTAGATTTATTTTATTTTTTTATTTCTTAAACCTATACAGCTTATCAAAAACAGTTTACACAATAAAAATAGATTAAAAATAAAGCCAAAATAAGGTTAAAATATAGAATCGGAAATAGAATCTAAGATCAGAAAAAAGAATAACAAAAAAAAACACGAACAGAAAAAAAATATATATACTTAGTCTTGCCATAAATATTGTTATAAAGAAAAGCACGATTTTTTTTTTATACGTAACATTTATTCCTTTCATAGTGAGTTAGTTTAATACATCAATATATAACTATTAAAAATATACAATGTTTATTCGAAGTGGTCTCCATTGGCTGCAATACAGTCTTTTAAACGTTGAGGCCAGTTATCAATAGCAGCACGAACTCTTTCTAGAGGAAAATTCTTCACTGCCAACCGAATGGATCGTTTTAGGGACTCCAAATTATCATGGCGTTTAGAGCAAGCCTTACTCTCTAAAACTGACCATAAATCATAATCCAATGGATTTAGGTCAGGACTTGACGACGGCCAGTTTTCAGTGCTGATAAAGTCCGGAACGTTAGTTTTCAACCAAGATTGGGTGGATCGAGCTCTATGACCCGGTGCCGAGTCTTGTTGAAAGCACCATTCTTTGTTATTGAACATGGTGTTAGTTAAAGGCTTAACTACCGTCTCAAGAATGGTATTTTGATAAACTTGTGCCGACGTTTTAATACCTTTTTCACAAAAATATGGCTCAGTCACCCCTTCATAGCTAACACCCCACCAAACCATCACTGAAGTGGGATAATGCCCACGTTGTACTCTGTTTACTAATTGCGAAGCTTCTTTAGAGCTTCCAGCATAAATACGGTCATTTTGTTTATTAAAATACTGCTCAATTGTAAAAATTTTCTCATCCGTAAACAAAATTTTTTTGTGACCTCCCTTTGCGTACCGCTTAAGTAGTTGTTTGGATTTTACCACCCTATTCTTCTTTAAATTATCAGTTAAGAAGTGACCAGTACGTCTCTTATAGGCTGCAAGTCCTAAGTCATCTTTTAATATACGCGACATGGTTCTAGGAGCTATCTTCATCTCCCGAGATAAAATCTTTTGCTTACGGACAGGATTTCTTCGAATTCTTTCCCTAACTGCTTTAATCACCTTTTTCACACGAACGGTACGTGGACGGCCAGATCTTTTTCTGTCACAAACAGAGGAGGTATCATTGTACCTATCAATAGCCCGGTAAACAAACATTTGACTAATACCAAGCGGGTGGAGGGTTTTAAAAATTGCACTTTTCTCCATACCTACTTTATGTAAGGCAATCACAGCGATTCGGTTCTCTTTATCACCCCACTCCATTTTAATATAACAAAATATTTAACAATATAATGGCGCGAAAATAAGAAAACACATCAAGCAATCATATAAAAATGACAGATTCCAAATTCAAACGTAATATTTTCTTTTTTTGAATAGTAACAGTATTTATGGCCAGACTAAGTATATATACACATGAACAAGTGGAACTATGTGAAGTACGAGCATTTTAGTGTGTGTGTGTGTGTATCAGTGTGTGCAATGGTGTTGCTGTGTGAGTGAGTGTGCGAGGTTGAGTCTTACTTTTTTTTTAAAGAACTTCTACTTAGGCCAAATATATCCATCGCGGTATTAAGATGCTCCATTGTGTAATGACTACCATGCAGTTCAAACTTTCATTAACGTTTTACCCTATGATTATTTTGAGTGAACACTACCTATACAAACAAGTAAAAGAAAACGAGTGAAGAGACGTTTATCGTTTGTCCGCATCCATTTTTCCACCTACGTCCTTAACGTTAATGAGGTTTACCTTTTATTATTTGGTCAAGCTAATAAGTAATAACCTCACAAGTACGTATTTCATACTCTTAACTTCGTAAGAATTTTCTTTCAACTCTTAACCGCTGAGGAGTTTTACCTTCCGTCATCAGCTCATCCACATAAGAAGATGACTATCAGAATATAAAATTGTCAGAATAGTAATTGCATGTACGTTAATTTGAAAGTTGCCCTCGATTTCTCTGAATCATCCGATCCTGTACAGCTACATCATCCCTGAGTAACACAGGCTATATATAATTCCAATTGTAACAAGATTTTAGCCCGTGAAAGAAAGCCCTGTCGAGATCATTAAAAAACGCTATATACTTAACCAAATTACACGTGGGCGAAGCCGCGGGCGGAAAGCTAGTTATACATAACACACTATATGAATGTCGTATATGAAATTTGGAATTTTCAAAATAATTAAAATAAGATTATTTTACCTGTATTATACTGCAAGCAGTTGAGTGGCGAGCCACATACTCTGATGGTACACACGGATGCACCTGCATCCGCATTCAATACGGTAAGGTGCCCCTCAGTACTTCCAGCTGCTAAAGCACCACCACCAGGGTGCCAGGCTATTGATACGCATTCGTAACCCACCTTGAATATTATAAATGTTATTTAAACATTGAAGTTCTCGTTCAACGTTTTAAGAATTTTGCGTGAATCGTGTTTTTAGTATAGATAACTAACTAACTAAAATTGATCACCTGAGTAGCAAATATAAGTTTGTGCCCCTTCCACAATGCGATGCTTTTGTCATTTCCCGCCGTGGCAAACATTTCATCATCAGGGTGAACCGCCACGCCCATGAGCTGCTTGTGATGCCCGAAAACTATCTACAAATATTTATACTTTATTAAATATGGACGAACATTTTGGGAATGAAAAAAAATATCCTCATATTAAAATGTACTATAGAAATAATTGTTTTAACTTCACTTCTGTTGTGAGAAAGATGGTTTCAATAGATTTATTTTTAAAATAATAATAAAATTATTAAAAATTAAGGGTAAAAATTTAGGGTTGTATGTATTTTTAATGCCACAATATAAAAAAGGGGTACTTTGGGGTATAACAAAATAGATGTTGGTATAAAATTTGGTAAATATCGGTCGAGCCGTTTCGAAGGAGTACGGTAACTAACATTGTGACACGGAAATTTTATATATGTTTCTAAGAATTGCTTCATTGTAATAAATCTTTACAACAAAAATATGTACATACTTTTAACAATTTCATTGCATTTTTGTCTTCACTCAAGCATAGACTTCATGTACTAACCTGATTAAACCTCCGTTGTAGGGAACCTTCCATAATATTATTCCTAGTTGTCCCCACATACAAATTCCCGTCGTTTCTGCCTGGACGTTGGGGATAGATACTCCGAACACCACCCGCCGTGTCTGGCAGCTGAAAACATTTGTCATTGTTGTCTCTAATTCGTTTTCTTGTATACTGATATTAACACACTTAAAACTTTACAATATACCTTTGTCTCAGTTATCCTCTTGTAATTCTGCAAAGAGTCCCAGGCTGCGATCTTTCTATCTCTCTCACCTCCCGATATCAGGGTACCTTCAGATAGCATTACTAACGAGCTGATGCCTTTTATATGCGCCTGAAATAAAGATCAATTTAATTGAAGGCTCCCTATATCTTATATCCATCTTAACGTTCATTCATATACGGAACCAAGATGTACGCAGAAGTACTAAACTACTATATACTATAGCTGTGTCCTATTTAATTATGCCAATTACCTCAAACTCCATTCTGACGAAGTAAGCTCCATCACTATCGACACTATATATAGTAATGAATCCATCACTGTCAGCTGTTACAACGTCGCCATCTTGTTCGAATTGTAGAGCAGTCACGTGGGTTCTTGATGGCTGATGAAAAATAAATTGCATATATTCTATACGTGTATATGAGAATATATTTTATAACCACCGCCTTGTGTGGAATTGCTTCGTGTCTAAACTCATTAAAAATTGATGTAGAAGGAAACGTTTGACTGTCGTTAGACATGACGTCAGTTTTCAGTAGACACTCACGCGGCTGAAATTCAAAGTAACAGCATGGCACTCTTGAATGATCAAACGAAACACACTGCACATTTTATTTAATAATATAGAATATGTCTGATTACATTCAAGACAATAAAGAGTAAATCGTTGATAAATGAAGTAATTACCGGTTTTATAATGTCTGTTCGTTCGAAGAATCCATCTTTGCGCCGATTCCAGAATGCAAGATGTCCTTTGCCGTGTGTGATTAGTAAATTATCATCCAGTGGATGAAAAGCTGATCCAGTGAGTTCTTCTTGCAACGTCTGTTATATTAAATTAATAATTAATTAAATACTATTTAAATTTGGTTATAATTTAAAATATATAATTACATATGATGTTATAACACCACATTTTAGTCCTGAAAAGTCCGTGGAATTGCCGCCAGCATTATGGGTACTCTGCCACAAGAATAAATCCATTTAAACATTTTTGATTGAATATATGTTAATTTGTCGGCGCGTAGCCACAGGGACACCTGCGCTTCGTAAACAAGATGACGCATTCTTCATCGCACACGTGCAACACGCAGGTGTGGGTCCTATTAACAACAACAACTATGTGGCGCCTAGTAACCGGGACACGTGCAAGACGCTCCTGCGTTGTTATTACACTCTGAATTCTTATTTAAAATAAACAATTAATATAAATACGACTATTTTATTATGGAGCCAGAGGGCCCTCTAACAAATTTAGCTATACCATAGGTTAAATAGAAAAGGATATTTTTTTCAAAAGGCAAAAAAACTTTGTTTGACTTCCTCAAAGTGATTTCAGGATTTCGATACATATATGGGATCCGACTATGAATAAATCATTTGATAATATTGTACGTATATTTTTCTTGGCGTCTGTTTGCTAAATTGTCACGCGAGGTACTCGCCATGTGACCTGATTCTGTGACTTAATATGAATTATATGAAATGGAAACTATACAACCCACAAGAATAAATAAGACTAATTACATATATTGTGTTTGCTAATTACTCCATTGCGTGTCATAAAATAATTTTAATTTGATTAATTGCACTAAATTAAAAAGATTTTATTCAACATGATACTTCTTCATAATGTCTCAATACTCCAGACACGGTATCAAGTAGCGTCTGTCTACCATTGTACAATCTCGCATACTTACTTCGGACACGTTACAAAGAGAAGGTGAACGAAGGAAAAATATCTGAGAAGAAGTCTTCTTGGTTTGTGTGTTAGGTTAAAATTTGGACTTAACGATGAAGTCTCTAAATAACCGTTCAATTTATGTGTTCCAAATTTAATTTTCTTCTTTAGGAGTGCCTTTCCAACAAGTGAAGGTTGGAGCGGTTTAATTTTAAAGTTAATTCTTTTATAGCGCAAACAATTTGTCTGAGAAAGTGCATTCAATTTTAAAAAAAGAAGGTTTTCTTTTACCTTGAATAATGAACTTTTAATGTATCTATACGAACATGCAGCCTAAGTATACAGCCGGCCTTGAGACTTGCAAGGTCATTGGACGCGTCATTCAGCTATCCCAGACTAATGGTGAATAGTGATTAAGACACGGTAGAAATTCAAACAAATTGCATTAAATTCTTGAAGATTTAATGATTTTTCGTTCTATGATGTTACATTCTAATGGTTTATAAATTTTAACATCAAAAGGATCAAAAATCAGCTTTGGATTGCAGAATAATTTTGTCGAAATCAAACAGTTTTTTATTCAAAATTGACGTAAAAATGAAAAAAAGACAAATAAAAAACCACTATTTACCTTGCAATTTAACATTATATTTCATATTTCTTCATTAACTCCTTAAAACCTTTTCTATTCAAATAGAAAATGTCAATAAGTTGACTTATATAACAAAGGAACAACTAATAACTTGTATATAGGTCTTAAAATCAATGTGACTTACAGCAACTTTGCCAAGAAGATGCCCCCATTGCCACTGCCACACGGAAAGTATACTCTCGCGGCCACTGTCTACCGCCATAACGTAACTACCTCCGTTCTAAACAAAAAAAGTATTTTGAATTTCGAACGGTTCATGTCATTCGACATATAAAATACTACTGTTCATCATTTTTATTCTGGATCTATTTATAAGGATGGGTGAATGACAGACCAATATCGATATATCGATCTTTTGTACATCGATCACGTGACAAGTTATCACGTGATCGATCTTATGTGTGCAAAGTAATAGTAAAATCCATACCAGTTGAGAAAAGGCCACCGCAGAAACGCCAGCTTCAAACTCGGCCATGCCAAACACGTGTAATGTCTGTAAAGTGTCGGTACTCCATATTCGCACGTGGGCTTGCGCACGACGACCACGCCCCGCACGTTGGCCGCTGGCTACGAGCTCTCGGGACGGGTGAAGTTCCATACTGTTATTCAAATAGTTGAAGAATACTATTATTTTATCATACACAAAAAACTGAAAATATATTCTGCACATTTTAAATACATGCTTAAAGTGTCCATCACTTTAATTTGTACATGATTTAAGTGCGAATTACCATTGAATATCCTCAGTATGTCCCATATAATGCCTTTGGGATTCTTCGTCCCTGTCATACAGTACTGCAATAGCTGCGACATAGTATAACAGTTCTCCAGTGGGTAAAACCCAGAGATTTTTTCGGGAATCGGCTCCCCTGTATCCATATCTATATGCAAAATAAATAAATATGAGGAAATCGAAGATTAATAAACATATAATTACACAAATATCCGCTTTAAATGCACTGTTATTTATAATTTCATTTCATTTATTAACACTTCGTTGCTATATTTTTTTATCATATTTACAGAATATGGATGCTGTATTTCATACTAAAGTCATACTTAATACTTTTACATATATTTTTAAAACTAACCTAAACTTGTTAGCTTGTTAATCGAAGGTTGTTTTGGTAATCCAAGTGTCAAAACGGATGAGCCAATAATATACTTACACCCAATCCAGTTGTAATTTCTTGTCCGGGGGTGAAGTATCAATTGGTGGGTGGTGAATGGGCGGGTAAAATGTACGTCGTAGCCCACGAATTGTCACACGAATTGGCTCCTCCTTTAAAACTTCCAAAAGAGTGTAATCTAGAACAAAAATTGCCTTCGGTTATTTTGACATTTATTTAAAATTCCTTCAAATTTCTAAAATCTTTAAGCATAGATATAGCATTATCTCCTAATTTGACCGATTTTTCATCAGTGTAACATAGTTATCTGTATATATTTAATTCGTTCCAATCTCAAAAGATTATGAAACACAAATCTAACTACTTTACTCTACTATATTGTAAGTATAAATAGATTACCACAAATATTACTTAATTCTAATAACATACGTCATATAATTTCATATTTTACCTGTGTTTCGTATAATCTCCCCTTCAGGTGCATAAAGGATCCTCGGTCTACTCTTGCTGCGGGCTCGTCTTCCCCGAGTGTCTTCCGTAATCGGTAATGCTGCAACGTTGGCTCTTGAACGAGATCTGTAATATATAGATGATTTTTTTTAAAATATTGAATAGTGAAATTCTATGACGTCTTTTGAAATTAGGATTTAACTTAAATTAAGATTAATTTATTTTATTTATATATTTTCCACATAGAATCGTATCAGCTATCACTTGTACGTAAATAAATCTAGAACGTGGGTTCCAAAATAAAGCGTTAACATGTTTATTTGGTTAACTATCATTGTATTAATTGATATTTAATTAAGTTAAATTTTATTATTATATAAAATAATAATAGAGTCAATTAACAGTTCTTACAATCTCTATTAAGGAGCTAACTTTAACTTCTTTCTTTCTTTTTTAAATGCTTAATCTGATATAGCAGTTATAACTAACATTTATTTTAAAAAGTTTATGTTATAGACACTACCAAACATTCTCTGTGCAAACACCCACTTTCCCATCTCATCGAAGAGTAGATACTGTACCACTAACTGGAGTTAAAACTAATCGCAATAAACATAGTAGTTATCTAGTTAAAGCTTTACGGACCTCCTTATAGGTGATTCAATAGGGAGAGCTGCAACACCTGGACTCAAAGATGGCGGTACACTAACAGTACCCAAGTAAAACGTTTCAATATCAGCAAACTCGTTCCTTAATTGCGAGAAGCTTCGTACCTTTAATAGAAATAACAATACAACATCTAGCATTTAAAGTAAAAGTTATTAATGAGATACGTCTAAATTTGCCTTTCCCAGGTGCTACGCCACTTATGTAATAATTAAAATTCAATTTTTCAAATTAATTTAATTTTTTAAATTCAATAAAGTTAAGATTGTTAACAATAACTTTTGAACGTTACTAAAACTAAGGTTAGGTACATGAGTTCGCTGCGCGCCCTCAGCTGAGAACAACACACAAGAAACTTATATTATACAGTATATTTGTTTATTGAAAGGCTTTTAATAATAATAAAATTTATAAAAAAAAATGTTTTTTGTTACATGTTACCTCTTGCCCATTCGCTGTGTACATCCTTTTAGCGCCACTCATTTTTAACACTTGTCCCAAATCTTCGAGTACCTCTTCGAATGGTTGAGTGGTTCTCAGATTTAGAAGTACACGGCACTGTAACGATTTACTTAATTACAATAAGCACTCATGTTATGAAAAATCTGAACACAAATTATTAATTTAATCCGATCGAGAATGGAAACATGGACCTCCGTTACAGTGTATATTTCTATATGCTTGTTAAAAACGAAAATTATCTTTTACTTAGAGAGAGATGATGATGTGAGCCGTCAAATTATAACGAACTCAAGATTTCGTAAGACCAAACCATGTTTTGCACTTAATTCAAGTTTAACTATGGCCGGATTCTAACTAATATTAGAATTAACAATCTCATCACATAACACTTGACACTATAAAACTATTTTAAGTTACACTAGGTCTATGCAATAAATGGTTTGATAGCCCTTGAAGCTTAACTCAAGTTTGATCAGCGTTCTTGAATACGGGTGAATGGCGTTTTTCAACCCTTCAATTTAACAACGATAAGACTTTAGAAAGTATACATTTAATCAAAATTTAAATCGTTCTCGTGCGACTTTATTACTTTTAATTATTACTTAGGATTATTAATTCAGCAATTTTATATCACGGTATATAAGTTCTTATAATAATTGGGTAGTTTTGTAAACGTTAAATTCTTTGACTTTAAACTTTGACCAGTGTAAATATTCTAAATAATCATCAAAACTAAGTGTATTTCAGATTTAACTTAACAATTGTAATTAATTGGAAAATAATTATATTCTGTGTAAGTGCAGTAATGTTTATACCGAAAAAAAATTAGTAATTAATAATATTCAAGATAAATATAAAGTTACCTGTATAGAGTGGTCCATATTATTGATGATACGTATTACCCGGCCACTTGAGGGTTTGCCGCCCCCTGGTGGTGGCGCATCAGACTCCGCCACTGATTGTTTACGTGTTCCAGCACGAGACCAGCCACTATTGGCTGTACTTGTACCACCGTACCACATACCGTTCTTCTTTCCGTAACTTGCAGCCTGTTAAACCACCAATTATTTTTACACAGATAATTTGGTTTACACGTGGCGACCTGCGACAGTGAGGCCCATAGAACCTTAGGCCAATAGAAGACATTTATTTATATATTTGAGGATTTGTTTATATTACAAAAAGTTAATATTTACACTTGGAAACCGTTGTCAGCCAGCGTGATTGTGAGGTCTGCATTATTTTATTACAATTATGTGGAACAAAATCGAATACAGAGCAGAGCTTTGCTAATGTAACATTTACGAGTTTACTACCTACTTAATAAAAGCCTTTAAAGCTTCTATTATTTAACAGATGATTTTAGGTTAAGTAAATATTTTAATAATTAATTTGTTAATATTCTTATTATAGAGCGTAATTCAATCAAATAGTATGTATTTACAAATATAGTATAGTAATTATTATAATAATATATATAATAATATATTTAATAATATATTTTTAACCAAAAACATGTCTAGTTCGCAGATTCTTGTTCGATGATAGCAAACCACCGCTAAGAAATACAATGCCAGCCACATATGGGCAGCTCAAAAGTAGTTGCAACATAGTTAATTGATAAATTAGCTTTAGGTCGTTAAATGTGTTACGTATTCGTGATTACACATTTATTTTATGCTAATTAATTCGATAGCCGGAAAAGGCAGTCGTTAGTTTATGGAAATTTTTATTACCTTGAAAAGAATTTGCTCAGATGTTTTTGTTTTTCAATAGCCCAGTTTTTATCGTTGACCCAATTCTATAACAGTTATAACGCAAGGAATTTTTATTACCCAAGGCGTGTTTTACGGTCTTTGTAATGTGAGGTATTGTAAAAAAATCACGTGCATTATTTGTGTAGAGGACTACAAGAGTCTCAATGATATGATAGAGGAAAGATAAGAAATCTTTGGTAAGGAAGTTCTGTTATTATGTAGTTTGTATTGATTGTTATACATTACAAAAACAAATGTGAAAGAAAAACTGTGTTAGAAACTGATTAATATCGTGTTGACTGACACATTCTACCTATGGAAGGTAGTTCCCAAAGATAAAGTCATTCGATAAATTACAAAATTTTGTGTATATACAATAATTGTGATATAAAAACAGCAGGCGAAAAAACTCACCGTAAGATTGTCAGTTATTCTCAAATTCTCTGCACTTTTCGCGTAATAACGAATCCTTATTCGTGATATTTTGCACTAGTGTAAGGTACGAGGGGCGAGCGACCACTGGCTGGTAAACAATATACTTGTAAAACGAAAAGTCCTTGGCCAACGCTACTGACCGTAGCTCAAGGACACTTCTTATCGTTACGCGTACACTAACCAGCGAATGAATCGTGGCAACAGACCCTAACACTTATATTACTTTGGATGGATTTCAGAGCTCTTTCGGTGTGGTTTTTATTTCATAGAACTGGTTGTAAAGCGATGATGTCGCGCTCGAGGTCATGTCAGAAATTGCTGCATAGACGTGTACTGCGGTGTTTTCTACGATTGCTTAATATATTAAAAGAATTCGACTAGTGGAAAGTTGGTTTATTTATTGTTAATTTTTACAATGTAAACAAAGATTTTCACACGATTAAAGTAAATCATTGATAGTTTTATAAATCCGTGTTTTAAGATTTTTTTTATGTTTAGCTGTAGTGTCATTTTAGATTATATACTGGCCCGTATAGCAAAACAAAGCAACGAAGCGCGGTGATGCCACACTGCTTTTAATGTCGTTGGTCTGTTTGATTTATACCTAATGAAACTTTAAGACGCTCAATATTAAATAAGACATATCAGTTTGACGGAAGCTTTCAATGTTACGTTAAAAATGTTTTTCTGCATCGATCTTAAGATATATCTAATTCTCCAACAAAGTTATGTGTAAAAGTGTGAGAGTTGTATTGGAATCTATATAAGGTTATAAATGTAAACTTACGGGTGGATCAGGAGTGTAGACCGGCAGTGATATGACGGTGAAGGCAGAGTCGTCGTCGCTGTCAGGCATCGAATTAGCTAACCACCGGTATCTGCTTGGGCGCCACACTTTTGCAACGGTTATTTACGAACAGTTAAATAACTGTTTCACTTTTAAACGTATTTAAGATTGGCTATACAATGCAAGTGTTCAGTTTTATTCTAACATAATCTATGTCATATCCAACTGTATATTATCTTTGATTTAGAGGCTCTAAAACTTTGTCATCACTATGAGCGTTTTCTCGTCATACTATCGTCTAGTGTGTGTGATAGCGAGACGTCGAATTACATAGATAAACTATATTGCGATAATAATCTTATGTATTCGTGATTATTTTGATAGTGTGGTGTACGTGTAACAAGTGTTTTTTTAGTTAATACTGATGCTAATCTAATTAATGTTTTTTTCGTATGAGATTATTGGTTTTTGTTTAGTTTTAAGTGATGTGATTGCTTTGGACGTGTTGTGTGAAAGTTTGAGAGATGATTTAAATAATGCTATGGCGAAAAGCTTTTTTTAGTTATACCTGAAATTGGATTAGATTAATTTGGAAAAATTTAATATAAATTATCACTTCAAATCTATTATTCCTTAAAAGTTGTTCCTCGAGTTCAGTTTAATTTCCAAGTTCGAGACCGAGCTTATCTTTTTTATCTCTAATGTACCAAACATTTTAATTAACTAGCAGAGGTTTGCATGATCTCGGTCTGTTGCAGGTTTAATAGAATTTTTAGATATTTAACACCGAAATTTGTAATCACGTAATATTGATAGATTTTAAAATAAAAATATGAAAAAGATATGTTAAAAAACAAAACTATCCAAGCAATTTATTTAAAATGTCAGATTATGTTACATATATGTTATTGTTAGTAGAATACACGATTTGAGGCTAACCAAAGGTACTGGTGGTCCGAGCAAAGTTCCATAATCATTTAATAGATCTGCCAGGGTTAGAGGTAAATATTTAATTGATTGACTATTGTTTTAAATGTTTTTACGAACAAAACTGTATTTACATCCTGTTAGACTTATAATAATGTCCTTTTACGTCATTTGCAAACAAATACAGGGATAATTTTGTATGATTTTTGTCTTTATACCATCGATTTGAATTAAGCATTGGTTTAATTAAAATGTAGCAATTAAAATAATGAATCTATTTAAAGTGTTTCCACCAGGAAATAGGATTTTATTTGAATACCTTTGTATAAAAAGTTTTTTAAGTAAAGGTTAACGATTTATTTGGTATTTTACATAACGGAGATGACGTGGGTCCAATGCAAATAAATATATTTGCATACAGTGCACATAAGCTACTACGTGAAGCATGCGATATTTGATGTCATGCCCAAATACTTAAGATCCACTCAAATATAATACACATTTGTAAAACTACAGTTGCGTAAACAAATGATACCTATTGAGTGGCTGTTAAATTTAATTGGTTTTTTAGACTTTTTAATTTACTATATTTAAAATAGATTTTCAGTTTATTTAAATGTAGATAATACACGTTAATCCCAGGTTAATGATATTGAGATTCTTATTTCAATACTCGAAGACACTGGACACACTTTCACTAAGCTTTTAATGTTTTATAAACGTCGTAGTAACTAGCCTCCACATAAGCTACTAGACCCACAACAGCTGATAGAACCGCACTAACAAAACAATGGCTACATGTTTATCACAGAAAGACTTCAACGCGCTCGCGACGCACACGGTTGTATACTTTATGTTTGGTGTATAAAGTCTCTAATCATAATTGGTTGGAATGTGAATGAGACGGTGGGTAGCGAACGACTATTTGGATTTGAATACATAGTCGGGAGGGGCTGAATTTGCCCAAGGTCGCTCTCTACATTTCACGCAAGTTATACTGCCCGTTATAAGTAAGGGCTGATACACATCGGTTACAATTAGAACCCCCTTTTTATCGAGGTCTCACGTGTAGACTCAGTTTGTAATGTCACGAAGGTAATGGTGCGATATGAAAGATTACGCGTAACAAAAATTAAGATTATTAGGCGAAGGTGAAACCTTGAACCATATTCAAAATTTAGCGTAATATAATATTTGGTGGTACACGACTTGTTAATTATTATTAGGTATGAATAATTACGTCGCGTGTGAAATGGGATCCTGGTAAAACCTTACCATAAGCGTTTGTTTGTCAAAATATATCTTAAATTTTTAGAAAAATACAAATGTCAGTCAACCAAATATGTTATATGTTAGTCTAAGTTATGTTAGTTTTAGTATTTTATGATTAATTCATTATAATAGTCTTCATTTATTTTATTATATTTGAATTTAATATGATATATGTATAGTTATGTGACTATTATTAGGAGTAATTAAATTGCATAAATTGAACAAACATTGTAAAATCATTATAATTGTTTATTGTTTTTTTTAAATAAAGGTCCGTTCAAATATATTACATTGAACTTTCCATTGAATACTTGTGATACTTAAGAGCATATTTAACTATGAATGGCAACCTTGGAATTATCAAATATTATTCATTATGACCATATCTTTATCGACGATTTACTGACCGTTCGGACGTTTGACCTAAATCCCTAATTTGGACAGGGCCCGCGCCGCCAATACAATGCCGTCTGATCGCCCTCGACGTCCGGAAAATGCAGCTTATGCATTTTCATCGCCATGCAACGTATTGATGTACAGGGTGGAATAAAATATGTATACGATTTACAGTTATCGCCACAGATAGAACCTTCCCGTAGTACGTTAAGTGAGTTAAGTAAGTAACGTAACTTAAGTAAGTTATTAATTAAGTAAATTAATTTTATGGCCAATCAAATTAAGTTAATTTCATTTAAGTATTCATAGTCTACGAATAATCAGGAAATTCATATTAATTTTATACAGTGTAGTGGTGAATAATGAATGATGTAATTTCCTTATTCAAGGAATTACGTCACACCTACTTTACTAGAGTTAGGATTATTTTGTTTTAAAGAAAATATTTTACTCCCCACTCATTAAAACATTTCGTAAAACGTGTATGTTATCTATAATCCAATCTAAAAATGGGTTTCTTTAAGTCATATAAACCCAGAATTTAATTATCTAACATACTGTTTAGTATTGTATAAGAAAGTTATTATATTATACACTATCATAAGGCTATCTGCACCATGACTTCACAAAACCTCGCCCTGGTCGTTAAGACTCCGCAAAACGATTTAAGTGTTAGAACAAATTATAAACATGTTGTGAGACGACCTCGTAAATAATATATATGATAAAAGTTAGTATTTGTTTCAAATGAATGTTATCGGTTTGTACAGGCATAGTTCCTCTATTCACATATATCTTAAGTAATGTTAAATACGAAATTAGTATAATATCAGTAAAAGTATTAATTGAAAGATTATTAAAAAGGCACCCACATACATTTAATAACTGCGATATACATGTAACAAGACTTATCTAAATGCTACGTAGAGGCGATATACGGTCATGCTACGCTCTGCTACGAACATGCTACGGCGGTAAGCACTTGTCACCGTTATAAATGTAAACACAAAAAATGGAATCAGATATATCTTTCGACTATATAGTGAAGTATATGTATAATACTATATTTATAGTATGTATATATGTAGTTGATATTATATAATCAATAATACAAACAATGGCTGAGTGCTTAATTTAAATCGCTTAAAGCTTTGTTTTTGTTTTTAGTTTTAAGTTTTCTTTAATGTGTTTGGTGTTAACGAGATGATTTTTCACGGAATGTATACAAAAAAAAAGTATTTACTATGCCGGTTATCATATTGTTTTATATTGTATTTTCACTAAGATATTTAATAAACCACAGATATTTAAAATTAGGCAGATATGTGTTATTTACTTAATTAACACGTACATCGACATTACAAATATCCATTTAAATATGTACATTATTTTACATTGCATTATTACACGCGTTAAAAGATTAAATGTTATGCTACGGTCTTGATGCATACTAAGTGCAAGGTGGTGCATTGCCCTCTGACGTTGCCAACCTACTTTGTTATGCTATT
This sequence comes from Leptophobia aripa, assembly GCA_951799465.1. NCBI lineage: Eukaryota > Metazoa > Arthropoda > Insecta > Lepidoptera > Pieridae > Leptophobia > Leptophobia aripa. Next base: position 6,963,597 of record OX637266.1, on the reverse strand, counting down.
CAATTTAAACCAACGATTACTTTATAAGTTTCATAGAGAAATAATGATTTGTTACAATAATTCAATATGCAAGTTCAATTGTTGTATTATAAATAAATCAAATCTATTTTTGGTTTAATTGTTTTTTTTTTAAATATTTGATACGTTGTTTAAGTTAGTTAAAGTTTTATGCAACATTCGTTGTTCGAAGAGATCTTAGTTAAGCAGTTTCACTGGTAAAAAGTGAATTTTAATGATAATAAAATAGGAGAAAATACTTTTGGACAGTAAAACATATACTAAATATTAGTCTCTTAGTCAGTACCGATGACTCTAGTGGGTCCTAACGTATAAGCATTGCGATACAGCGAGGAAATATATCCAGCACAATGGGTACTCTGCTACAAGTTTTAGTTTTTTATCAAAGTTATTTAATTTGTATGTTTAAGTCTTATTATTTAAATATAAAGTTAAATAGTGATAGTTATTTATATTTATATTAGATAAGGTATAACGTTGTTGTGACTAACCAATAAATTACATGTTGTGTATAAACGATGCTTGGAAATATGTTACGCAGTGGCAATCAAAGTAATCAAAAACCATTCCACTAAAACAAACATTAAGTTCTTCGTAATGACAAATTTCCGTTACAGAATAACATTTGGAATTTCTTTGCAATTATATTCTTGTATTTAAGTTAATTTCTCATGTAATCAAAATGCAAATAAGAGGACTGTAGACGGTGCGTGCTGGTTATCCTGCGACCCACATCTGGGCAAGGACGTGGCCTCGGTACGATTGATTTAAATAATGATCATTATTATATAATCTAATCACGTCCGGTTGAGGGAATCGTGTTACAGACAAACGACATGTAATGCCATAAAAGCATACATGGTTTGGCTAAAATACGTTTTCACTCATTAAATATGTTAAACAATAGTATATCAATCAAATACTTAATTTTCTTACAAATCACGTACCATAATAATTTATTGTTACTATATTTTGGCATTTCTAATTAATTTAAAATTTATGTACAAGAAGGTTGTATTTTACGTCTGGAAAAAAGTAAATGTACGATTGTATCGCAAGACGTTAACTAAGCGTATTTCGTTCGGGTCACGCACGCCACGTGTGCTTATGAGTAATTATTTTCAACTTTTAATTGTTAAAGAAATGAGGTCATAGTACTTACTTTGAATGTCTTGTAAGATGAGACGACGTAGGACGCCCCATCCTCAAGCTCTTCAAGCCGGTATTTCCTGTCCCCATCCATTCCGAAGATGAACCTAGCCCCCCTCGGCAGTTCCAACCTTTCAGATAATCTATCTAATAGCACGTCTATTGACACGAGATCTCTGCCGGGCTTGAAGCGAAATTCGACGCCGGGGTGAAAAGGATCCCCATTTCGATAGAACGTCACCCTTCTGGCTTTCCAATAGTTGAGGTTAGCATATCGACTGGCAGGCTCCGGCCTGAGTGGGCGAACCGTTGCCTCCGAGCCTTCAGAGATGTCATCTGTCCGCTGCGGTGGTGATGGCGGCCGAGATGCATGCCATTCTGAATTCTTTTCATCGTCAGAGTGAGGGTTGTCTTCTGTTGCAGGTGCTGGCTCGGGTGGGGCTGGTTCGACGACCTGTGAACGAATGCGTGGTTTCACACGCGGCTTGTTTTGCACTCGGCGCGACATTACGCGCGAATATTCAGCGGTCGACTGGTCAGCCTTTGCGGCTGTTCCTGTCCACGCATAAAATGGACATTCATGGTTCTACGATACACAGCTTTTACGCAAATTACTTTATAAATTAACTTATAACATGTACTGAGGTCTACACCGGCTTCTTAGGCATAAATATTAGGGCGAGCCGACTTAATAATCAATAGATTTTATGATAAATTTAACAACCATGCTGTGACTAAGTAACTTTAAACATGACAGAGTTAAGAAATACTGCAATGGAATGATTCATTCACTAAATGTCCACGTGTAGCGTCAAAGCTTTATAAAAATCCTATTATTACCATATTAATATTTGATTTTATTCAATATATTAATAATTTCATAAAGATATGAAAACCAAAAACAAATTAAAATTATCGAAAGATAAAAATTGTACTGAAATTAAACAGATCCACTTACCACAGCAGGCTCTTCAGATGCCATTGTTTTTTCGAATCCGATACACTTAATTGTAATCACAGTTCTGACAATTAATAAACTGTTTATTATAGAAGGAGCCGACCGGTTTTGTTTTGTGAAGGGGATCGAGTGACCGCGGCTGGCCATTGTGAACGGGGGGGTGGTGGAGTGCGTGATTATAGCAGGACCTACATTTGACACGAAATCCTATAGCTGTACAATGCCTGCACATTTTTTTGGTCGAGTTTTTATAAACTATGGGATTATTTCATTTAATTACAGACGTAGGTGTTCATTAAATCACAAAGTCTTAGATTCTGCTCGCTAAGTCCACCCAATAGTGGTCCTTAACTAAAAAAATAAGGTTGCGGATAAAAAAGTTCTCAATACGTCTCTTTATATGTTTTAAGAAAAGAGAAAATCAAATTATTGTACAATACAAATTTTGGTATTCTATAATAAATAGGAGTACGCCCCCAATTTTGTTATTATAAGTTTTTTTTTAATTGCTCTCGTGACGTAGCAAACTCACACCCGAAATATTTTTATTCAAGTAGGTCTTTATAAAGATACTTTGAATCAATTTTTACACTGCAACCGGTTTGGAAGGCAGCTATCTACCGGGAAGAACCGGCAAGAAACTCGATAGTTTCTCTTTTAGAATAAACATATCATATATAAGCAAATTTACAGACGTATCCAGTTTAAAATATGTATGTTGGTATTGACACATTTCAAAAGGCTTGAAACTTTGTCTACAGGAAACAGTAATCAATATTATTTTTCTTTTTCAATATTATTAGGCTTAGCTAGAAAAAATTGGGTTTTATCGAATTATTTACATAATTATTTTGAATTCGAAAAATGTCTTTACTGACTTTAGAGTTTAATTTGTTTAGTTAATACTTTATTAACGTAATTATTTGCATAAATCGATTTAGAGTTTCCGGTATTTTAGACATAATTTTTGTTCTATATTTCCTTAAATAAAGTAATCAAACCTAAGCTCTTAAGTCAAAGTCAAAAAAATCTTATAATATGATAGGTATACTCATAGCACATTCAATGTTCTCGTGTTCTACTAAAATGTATGGTAATCTCATCCATTTCTCTTAAAGTTCATATTTCTATTAGTAAATTTGATAATTGTAAATATCGTACAAATATTACACGTTGGTTGGAACACAGCTACTTAGTCAAAAAAGTCGAATTATTCTTATAAAATATCGCTAAATGACTATATAATTATATCCTAATAAAGGCTTGAACTAGAGCCTTCTAAAAATGATTGATTATATATTAACCACGAATATCATTCACGTGGTACCAGAAACGCGAGTGACTTGCAAGACTGTAAGGCCTTATTAGCCTCAGTATTATTATATTTTTACCTCCCTGTGATATTCTCCTGACAAATAAAAGACCTTAAAACAATACGCAACAGAAGCCTTTGAATTCAACGAGATTTTTTATAGATACAGGTGATGGATTCACACATACCTTCACTCATAACTTCTTTTAACTTTTTATTATTCATCATGTATCTTGGAGGAGACTGGAGACCCAAAACCACCAACAGAAGCATATGAAATTGCACTTTTTGCTTTTATAAGAAGTTAAGTTTTAATTCTACACCGTAAGCTAAACGACTACGCTTATAATGAGAAACTCTCCGCTGCAACCATTACCTACTTTGCATAGATTAAATCATAAATAATTCGATCAGAAAATTGTAAAATAATTTCGTCTCAAATATATTTAAATTGTGATTTTAAGGGTTATGTTTAGGTGATTATTGTTGTACGCTTATTTAAAGTTTTGCGTATTAATCTTTGTTATAAATACAGGAAATAGCTAATTTGAAATTTCCAAATACGAACTAACTACCTAAAGCACACTAAACAACAATTACGTTATTTTCAGTCATTAAATAGTTTGGAAAATATTTCATAGTCGACGTATAACCTTTTTGCTTCATAAATTACTTAAGAATTACCATAAATAACTTTAGCATTTCGAAATAGAGCTTTTCATCTACTATTTCATCCGCTGTTTCGGTTTAGCAGAAGCAGGATGTAAAGGGAATATTTTCCTCTAACAATTACTGCCTAACATTGTTTGAACAGAATTTAATTCCGTTTTTTTTTTCACATAATATGATTATAGGATATCATATGTTTTATAGTAGATATGATAAACAAGACTATACGCCTGTTCTTATATTTAATGTCGTTATTACTTTAAGTCGTAACTATAATTAAATACTTAAATTAATAGGCTAAAACTACTTTATATATATATATTTATATATACGTTCGCCGTTGGTTCAATGAAGGAAGCTAATTTGATAATTGGTATCGAACAACAATGAACTCTACGACGTATTATTGAAGTTTATTTTCCTCTGTCCTCATGTCAACAATATGAGGTATTAAATGACAGAACTGTCACAATAATTGCGCATCCGTGTGTGATTGGCTGACGATAAAGCTCACTGGTACACGCCCTTCAAACTTCCCATGATATGCTGTAGGATACGCCCTGAGTTTTAAGAGTAGCGTTGCTAGGCAACGACTTCTATGTAAATTAATTAAATCCACTTGTCTAATTTATAATTATTATGTAAAGGTTCATAGTAAATAAACAAGCGTATATTTACAATTACTTGATTCGTAAATGTTTTTTAAAATATTAAAACAAATCTTACATAACCATATACTTTATATAATAGTTTAGGATAAGATACTTATAAAACCTAGTCCTAGTGTATATATGTCTTCAATGTTTTCTTAACACAGATATGTATTTTATAAAAGCAACTTTGTCTTTATCAATCCAAACAAAACTAATCATTTAACATGAATTAGTCCCCAAAATATTCGTGTTGTCAAGGCTTTGTTAAAAGAAATATTAGTTTTTGAAATGGGCCTAAATTACGTGTATTCAGCACAAGGGCGCACAATGTATTTATGTGTAACACCTAATTACAACCTATGGCGTTTAATGTAAGAATTTCTAATTAAAATCGTTTAAAACATAATTTTGCTGACCCAAATTACTAACCGTTAAGCTCCAATGTACAGTTGATTGTGAAATAACAGGAAGGTATTGTGATGTACAAATAAACGTAGAGTTAAAACACTTTTAAATAAAAAAATTTATTAAGCTCATTTTGGTGTTCTGAATTTAGTTTAATAATATTTTCAATACCATTACTAGAGTTTAACACGTGAATAGAATATATGACCGCTATTTTTAGTAGCTTGACTTGGAGATATGTCATCTCTAAACGTAACTAATTTAGTTGTGTTTCTAATGTTACATTAGGCTACTTGAAATTCTTCTGGTGTGACTATAGATTACCAATTTAGGACTTCTTCTTCTCAGAGTTGACACAGCTTCCCAGCAGTCTCTCTATCCTTAGTTCTAAAGTGGGTTGTCTGGAAGAGATCGCTTATTAGCGATAAGGCCGCCCGTTGCTCTTATATATACTAACATTTGTTAACGTCATTTGCTTCTAGTGTTTAACTGAATAAAGTATAAAATAAATAAATAAATGGCTCCGCAGCGTAATATTCGGACTAGTTATCCCGGTCCAATCCCGAATATTACGCAACCACGACTTCTTCTTTCTGCCAACCTTCTTTCTACCGGTGACCAATCCCATCATTAATAACATCATAAAATTATTTAATATGTAAAAATGCGAAATATTACCCTCATTTTGTGTACGTCGCTCACTTACGGAACACTTAATTGGTTTGATTTAAGCATTAAAATAAAAATATCTAATATTTTCAATAACAGATTTAGATAAGTATGTACGATTGTAAAGTAGTATTCGCCTCTTATATAGCTATACGCAGTTCTTGCGATATTAATCATTCGCCAGACGCTAGAAATTAGTTGCCGCGTAACTTACCTATTTATTATTTATTTATTTACGGCCGAAGCCAAAAAAAACACAAACCATTTTTAACTTAAATCTAACAACCTCTCATATTCGTCCACTATCATTCCTAAACCTGTCATAAAAATGTCACATTCTGGTGCAGAGCTAATGAAACGATTCATTAGGGCTATCATACGAGGAATTGAGGCTTGTTCGAAACCGTACCTCAGCCAGCAATGGATGCCTCCTGAGCCGGTAAAAATTATCAGGGGCCTATATATGAGTGTAATGGTATTATGAAATTATTAATAGGTACAAATAAATAGCTCATATCAGAAGTGGGTGTTACAAATAAGAACGCACGACATTGTTCGTGTTGGTTTATACTAGCGTGTAATGTAACGCCTATATCTACGATATTTTACTGAACCACGAAACGTGAAGGACATTTCAAAGATATGTTTTTCAGAGCTGAGCTTCTGAGCACTGGTGTGTTGGGTTCAGTCTGTGGTACAACTAGTTGAGGAGCTTTAAGTTTGAGGAAGCGCAGACTCTAGCTGCGTATTTTATTACCAGGCCATAGAATGGGTGTGGTTACTTTTTTTTAATTATTATTATTCCAAAACAGGTCTAAATACATCTTTTGATACCGCCAAGGTTTGTACTCGCTAAGTTGACTTAGTTACATACTAAGCAAATAATTCACTATGCATTTTAATAAATATTTTTTTAAATCTTATAGCCTCGATCTCTCCTACTCTCGCGAATTACTGCAGAACTTTGGTTGAAGTTCGTAGTGCGACATTCTAAAACTGACATCAAATGGAAGTCGTCCGAGGCACGTAGAAAGTGAAGTTCCTCTCTATACATGTTCGCGAGTGGTATAATTTAGTGCAGATATAGTAATTGAGCTTTTATAATTAGGTTCATTTCTTTCTATACTGAATGCAATATAATTACATAAGTTTTGTAGCCACATCTATGATCCGCAGCTTATTATGATGACGTTATAGATCCTAAATAGCACTAACGAATTTGTCTCGACTGCTAATCATAGAATAAAATAATTCTCGACCTTAGCAACCTTTGGGGCCTTTGGGCCGATGAGTGGTTTCGATCTGGAGGATCCACCCTTTTTGGTTGGAGGTAATGATTACCTTCCTCCCTCAGTTTAGAATTTGACTATTCACATAATAGTTTTTTTTATCGATTTACACCGCCCATAGATTATGTTGGTTGGCAGCTCGTGTCTTGCCGGCCTTTTAGGGATTGGTACGTTTTTACTTGAAGGAACCTAAGTCGTAATGGTAAAAATCAAATAATTAAATCTATGAAAATCTGATTTGCATAGATTAAGACAATAGTAGATAAAGCTGCGGGTTTGGTAATTAAATAAATAACATCATTTCAATCTTTATAAGTATATTTCTGTTATGTTGAATTTATATTTGTAATTAAAGCTGTGTCAATCAAAAGCGAATTATTCGTAAATCAATTAAAAAGGCATCTTCATTTTATATTCGAATTTATTTAAAAAAAATAAAAAAAACACTATTCCTTCCGCTTCTTCTTTTTCTTATTGATTGGTTCACCATTGTTACCATCTGAATGCACATCAACGCTTTCAATCTGCGTTGAATTATTATCATCAATCATAAAACTGTCTTCAATGGCTTCTGTACAATTTTCATTTTCAGGTTTTTCTTTATTTTTATGTTTTTTCTTTTTCTTCTTCTCCACTGTAGATTCAACAGTTTTAGGCTCAACTATAATTTCATCATTGTCACGCTCTTTCTTTTTTTTCTTTGACTTTCCACTGCCTTCATTTATTTCCACGTCGGCATTCTCATTTTTCGTTGCTGTGTCATCAGCACAATCATCCTTTTCATTTGAATTTTGTAGATCACTATTTTTCTTTTTACGATCTTTTGATACACCTTCCACCATTGCATTTAATTCATTTCCACTTTCCAACGCGTCCTTCTCCTCTTCTTCTCTATTGCGTTTCCTTTTCTCCTTTTTCATTTTAATAGACTCTTCATCCACACCATCCTCAGGTTTCTCCTGTTTGGGATCTCTTTCCAAAACAGCCAAAAAGAATCCAGTAGTGAGATCGGAATCTGTTTTGGCATACAGGCACCTTGTACCGATCTCACCATACATGCCCGATCCAAAATTGTTCCAATTCCCTTTGAGCAATTCATTCGCATTCAAAACTTTCCATTTCGCCCTGGAGGACTTCACAACATTGCAAATTACTCTCTCATTTTCTTGAGGAAATATTGAACACGTACTGTAGACAATTCTTTTAGCTTTTGGAAACGAATTCATTGCGTGCTTCAAGAACTTCTCTTGTAAAGAGGTTAAACGCGCGAGACGTTGGTCATCGACGTAGTTGTGAATGGAAAGTTGCATGCCTGAAAAAAGTTTATTAAAATATTTCTATCAGATCTTAACAAACGTACCTACTGTGAAACATGCTTAGCGATTTAAAGGAGTGGCGGAGAGTCTCTTGCCAGTTCTTCTCGTCTGCTCTACGCCCTTGATTTGGGAACTGGCGGTAAATGTAGTCGGACATTTTTATTGTGTTGACAATTGATAAGTGTTCTATAGTTACCTATATGAATAAAGATGTTTTTGATTGATTGATATGACTGGTATTTATGCAAACGTCAAATGAAATGTGTCTTAATTTTTTTAAAATATTCTGCTCACCAGATCCGGAGCAGCTGGGATCCAAAATAATGTACTCAACATCATCACACTCCCCCCTCTTAATGTCTAAGGAATCCCTGTGCATAGTTGTTACACATTTTGAATCTGTTTTATTCACAAAGTCACACAGCGTTAGGTATCTCTCCTCGTTTCTTTCAACTGCATATATCTTCCCCTGCAAAACAATATTTATCAATATACGTTTTTAACACATCTTTCAATATTGATAGCGGATTTTTTTTTCTTATAGAAGAGGGGGCAAACGAGCAGGAGGCCCACCATAAAGGTGAAGTCGCCGCCCATAGACACTCATGTGGCTAGGAGCTCGTGAGTGCGTTGCCGGCCTTTTAGGGAAGTCAAATATGTTTATCCAATCAGTGCTATTTCCTAGGACATTTAAAATTAAAACCGCAAACTGTTTATTTTATGGTGGATGTTTCCATTGAGTTTTACCTGATTTCTTATATAAGCAGCTAATTGTGTTGTCTTCATTCCAGGGGCTGCACACATGTCAAGGATAACACTTCCTTGAGGCGGTGCCAATAAGTGGACCGGAAGAGCTGTTGCCTGAATAAAATATTTAGATTGAAGCAGAGATTAATGTAAGTTGAAGTCAGTCAGAACCATTAAAATACTCCATACTACAGTACCTTATCCTGAAGGACAAGTTTGTTTTCCAAATACAAATCATAATCGTGAAACTTAGTATTTGGATGAAATACAAACATAGTTTTAACATGATAGTCTTGTGTAAAATCATATTCTTGTAAACCCTGAATTTGTGTTAAGTAGTCATCATAAGACGCTGATGTACATCTGATAAATTTATAACCTTCATCTTGAAAGGCACCAATAGCATCAGACGTTGTTAGAAGATTAGTATTAACTCTAACATATCTGGGTCGACGGACTGAAATTAAAAATGAAGGTGTTATTTACTTTTTGTAATAGATATAAGTAGCAAATTTGAAAGCTCAGAAATTTGCAAAAGGAAATCTCTATCATCTCTTATTTAAACAATAAAAAAATAAATTTATAAATAAATAATAAAAAATAGGTAATACCTCAAGTATTATATAAATCTTTAAAACACTCTCATAGATAATATAACTAATTGTAGATACAATAAAACAATATAATTTTCAATTATTTATTAATCTTCAAGCTGTAATTAAAGCCTGTAAAATGTAAATACTGCAGTTCTTTGGAATGTTAATCTTGCTTTAAATTTAAGGAACTCTTTTCAGCTTCTTTTTGAGCTAATGGGTAAGAGTGCTGGTCAATCTCATTACCCTGTTCATCATATTCTTTTTCATGATATGCCTTATATGCATACATGAAAATAATAATGTTAACTACAACAACAGCAGATACAACTGACCAGACAGTCCTCATAAATGTATCAACAGGATAATACTCTGATAAAATATGTTTAACACCAAAAAATGCAACAAAAGGCAAGGTAAACATTGCAACACTGAACAAAAATAATATGGCTAATGCATATGCAGCTTGTTGAGTTTCTCTTGGTATAAGGGGTCCCTTTTCAGTGCTTTCTGCCATTGTTGAAGCCGGAAGCAGGTTTTTATATCTGGAATAAAGAAATACATATTACCTTCAGATTTAACTTCAACTGGTTGCAGGGGTACTTTCTCAAATTGCTCTTTATAGCTGAGGATTGTTTGTTCAGGTTTACTGTGGCCTGGTAGTTCCTTTTTGCCGAAAAATAATTCTGTGGCAATAACTTTAGCCAGCCAAGGGTCTAGACGTGGTTCTTTGGTTAGAATACCCGTCGCTTCAAATAGTTTATCTACATCGCCAGTATGTTTAATCGTTTCTGTTATAAGCGCATAAATAACATTGGTTCTCTGTAATCATTTAATTGGAGTGTTTAAACGGAAATTTACATTTCCGAATTTATAAATTTTATCTAAATATACTCACGAAGAATCTAAGTTTACTGTCGTACAGTAAGTTTTTCACGCTGCCACCTTCAGTAGCCACTTTCTTTACAATGCTCGCAGATATTTTGAAATGTCTTGGTACTTTTATTGAGTGCTCAAACATTGTTCATTATTAAGAAGCAGGAAATATTGGTTTATACAAAATGAAATCACGCGTTAAAACTCTTTTGAAACAATTGAAATGATTCCCAAACTACAAAGTAATCACGAGATCAATGTCAACATTGAAAATAACCTAAAATTGTTATGAGACAGATAAAAAAATGGATTAGACATCTATAGAACTATTAAATATTTGTCAAAAGTTGTCTTTAGCTTGTCCATTCGTATTTAGCAACATTGGTTCTTAACCTACGCAATACGTACGTTTTATCTTTATATTTTAAATATCTTAATAAGTAATTAGTAATAATTAACTTTATTATTATTAGGAGAAATAATATTATTTTTTGATCTGTCTTGATGTGTCTTCGCACATGTGGTACTTTTTACCATTCGCCACTGGCAACACTTTATTCATAATAATAAGACATTACTCATATCTCATTAGTAATTATTTATCTGTGCTTGTGAAAAAACTCCTACTCTTGCACGTAACAAAATCTGTTTTTATTTCTGTTTACTTCGTAAAAAAATAAATTTAGTGAAATATTATACAGTGATTGGTATTATAATGAATAATGCCAATTATTATTAAGCAGGTAGATAATGTTTTTGATTCTAATGTTTTGATTTCATAGAAAAATTATTGTTTGTAACATAAATGACAGTTTTTCAAATGGCGATTTGTCCCATAATCAAAATACCAGGAAATGTTATGATTCAATATCGTATTTTGAATAACAACGACTAACATGTGGCTAATGTGCTTCCAGATGCACCCGTAAATTACGGTCGACTTGAAGAATTTTTTTCAGTGAAAGGTGTTAAAATGTGTCGGGCGTTGTTGTTTGTGTAATAAGTTGAGAAATCATCAAAACAATGGTTCCCGCGCCGAGTTGTCCCTTAAGTTGGGATTATTGGACAGCCACCCCGTCAGACTATGTGGATTTAACGTGTTTGATGCCTAATTCTATTTATTTACCAGTGTCAGTTAGCTGGGATGCAACTCTTCAAGATGTTAAGGAGGTTAGTATCAAGTTAAAACATGAATCATTTGGTACCAGATGTGGGTCAAACTATTGTGTAATGTGAACAATGATAAGTGACTTTGATTTTTAGAAAGTGGAGCATTGTTTACATCACTGACTGCTCACATGTAGCATGAGTGATTATGAAACAAGTTGTTTACTTTTTTTTTGATATGTCAGGTTTTTGTTTTGATGAAAATAGTCAAAAATTACATAATTTTGCAGTTGTCTATAGTATGCTATGTATTTGTTTATTAATATTTTGTAGAGATCTTATTTTTAGTATTAGCTTATCAAATACTAATTATTTGACTGTATATTAAAAGACTAAATTGTGAAAATTTTAAGGAATTATGGGACTTGGCTGGGAAGATGCCATTGTTTGGCATGCTTCGAGAGATGTCGGGTTATGTCTTCCAATTCATCAACTCATTGGCTGTCCCTGAGGAAGTAGATGATGAGAATAAGCGTGTTCGGGATATAAGACCAGTGTTTGGAGTTCTCATGATAATTGAGAGATCAATTGATAAGCCTGGAGAGACCTTGCTTAACACTCAAATTAGCAGATTAATTGGAAAAGGTATACTCATTATATAAAAGGCAATACCAAATATCATTTCTTCAGATCACATCTTCTAGCAGAGTCTATAGCAACAGTTTTAGTTTTTTTTTACGTTTGTCAATACTACTTAAACATCACTGAAATATGTTGTCAGTTTGTGAGAATAAATATACTTATCACATATACTTTGATTATATATTAAACCCATATATTTTTTGTACTAGAAACATGCATAACTTTTCTGTTTTGCAGGATTAAACGACTTTGATAGTTTAAGAAGTTCAGAAGTAAATGACTTTCGAATGCGAATGCGATGTCTAGCTGAAGAAAGCTTAATGAAGCGTGCACAGAGCACACCACTAGAACGATTAAAATACCACTGCCCACCGAGACTGGCTGACAGCTCGTCTGTACCTATTACACTTAATAGCCATTTAAATAATAATTGTTTTATACTTGTCACTAAAGTTGCCAATACAGAGGTAAGTTTGTGTTTTTATTAATTTTTTATAAGACCTGGCAACTCATTAAATGTTTCACAGGAGTAAGGGAGCGAACATTGTGACACAAGAATTTTATATATAATATTAATTCATCGATTCATAACTGAGTTTTTTTAAACTGTAAAATAATAAAGAATAGAAGACAACCTTTATTGATGAACTTTTTTGTTGACTATGGCTCCTCAATAGATTCTTGTTCATGATTTTCTTCTTCCAATTCTTCTTCATCATTTTCTCCTTCTTCTATCCACTGCTTCATTAATTCATTAGCTTCAGTCCTAAAAAGTAAAACATGGTTAAATATATTCATTTATTATTATATGAGCTAATATTTGATTTTTGACATTGTTAGGAGATATTAGTTACTGATAGCTATATAATTACCTAAAAGGAAATTCATACTAAACAGATTTAAATGTTTTAGTACAGGTTATACTTAATAGAAGTATTTAATATTGCAATTAATTTTTCTTTAATATGCAGTTAATATAAAAAAAATACTGTAACTACATTAAATAATAATTTGGTTATGGTCTGCTATGGAGTATTAATTAGTATATAATAATTATTAAATAAAAATAATACCGTTCCTCCGGAGTCACAACACCCTTATTAAGTCTTTTTAGTCGAGGGAGTGCGGCTAACACTTCCACTCTTAGTTCAGCATTGTCTTCTTCTTCTGGAGCTTCAGCTTCCTCTTCACCGGTACCACCCATGTATGGGCATCCTTTTAGTATTAACATCTCAAGAGCTGTTAGTACCTGAAAGATTTAATGGCTATAAATAAAATTGCTATAGTTCTAGGCAGTTTCTTGGAAAATCTTTCCAAGGTTATCCATTTACTCGAATGCTTGAATATACTTAAACTTACACGTAATTTCTTAACTTGCTTCAGCGTTGAGACTTTACAGTTTCTCAAATTCACATATTGCAGTCTCTTGTGGTCCGCATCGAAGCCATTAAGCGATTTAATGGGATTATTTCGTACATGTAAAACCCTTAAGTTTTTCAATCTCTCTATTCCAATCAAACTCGTAATTCTGTTACCGGCTAAATATAAACTATCCAAATTTGGAAAATCAATGTTCGATACGTCTTCAATGTAATTATATCTGAAGTCCAGACATTTTATATTCGGCATACGACACTCGAATTGTATACATTTGATTTTATTATAACCAATTTCAATGGTGCTCATCTCCGGTTGATATATATCGTGTACGGTATTTATTACATTGTGATTAAAAATTATCACTTGCAAATATTTCATACTTCTCAAATGGCCTGACGTCAAAGTGTTCTTGTCTGCGTGTATTAATAATAGAAAAGGTAGTTCAGACAAGACTTGCAAACTCTCCGAATTTATTTTGTTGTTCGATATGTCAATGTATTGTAAATGTTTAAATGACTTGAACGCAGATAAGTCTGTTAGATTCATGCTGGTGCATGTCGCTTTTAAATAGGTGTATCTGAAATATGTATGTTTTTTAAATTTGTGTTTTTGAACTCACGGAAAAGACGAATTCACTAATACACATATTTAGTACAGAATTAAGTACTAGTCGAATACGCTTAAGGTTCCAAGTTTTATATGGAATAAAGCTTGCCTTTAATATATCTAGAAGGTAAATGCTCACCCATCACCAGAAGCGACCTTTCCTAAAACACTTAACCGTGTGCTGATCTCGCTCTTGTTAAGCCGCCTGTCTGGTGATTTGGCAACATCTGGTACCAGTTCCTCATCAGGGCTTATTTCCCCCGCTTGTTCTTCGTTATTAACTGGTGTCGTCGGTGCTGATGGTGTTGTTGGCTCCTCCTCCTCGACGGCGACGTCGGCATCTTTTTGCAGATTGAAACGCGATTTTAACATTTTGAGCCTGAATATATATTATTTTTGACAAGACATTCGTTTCACTTTTAATTGTTTGAAAAAGGTTTTATTTCAAATATACTTGGTGGTATGTGGACACTTAAATACTATCTTATATATATATATAAATCTCCTGTCACGATGTTTGTCCCCGGTGGATTCCTAAACTACATAAGCGATTTTAAATTAAATTGGCACACCGTGAGCAGTCTGGTCCAACTTGAGATATAGGATAGCTTAGATCTTTAATTATAGTCGCAATTTTATTTAATTGAAAATTATTTGTCTATATAATTAATTGACAGTCACAATTATCTGTTAACTCCAAAAGATTCTAACGGATGTCGATACTTTTCGACTGGATTGAGTTAGTAATCAATAGATGACACTGCTATGGTAAACCGACAAACGGGTCATACAAGCTACAATTCTATAGTATGACTACCACGTTTTTTAAATTTATTTTGTAGTAAACGAAATACCGTGAAATTCAATTATTTCTACTTTTTTAATAATTTATATGTCAAAACAACATTTGCCGGCTCAGCTTGTATTTTATATATTACAGTTATACAGGTGTGATCGTAGCTCTTATTTAGCAGACACTATCTGATGTCTGACGCGTGTCCTCCATTTTAGCTCTCATTTCATCTGTTTTTTTTGGACGATGAAAAAGTTTGGGAATCACCTTTCTCCCACTTAGCCATTCTCCAAGTAGATACGATCATCAACATAAAAATAAACCAAACTGAGTTTCTTCCATCTCAGCTTGGTCGCGTACAAACAGAAGGCTTATAGAATAAAGTGATTTCGTCTTATATATACAAATAAGATATAATTAACATGACACTATTAAAAATGCATTATGTAGAGTATATTATAGATATATAGAGTATATCCTTTTATTATTTAATTATTACTTTATGTTTCTATTTAAATTTTGTACACTTAAATTGTTAACACTTGGCGCTGTGCAGCGGTTTGCGACAACTGGGGGCTGCTGAAAAGCAGTGGTGTGGAATACTATATTCCACACCACAAATCCTGAGCAGCACCCCATTTGGCGCACGCCCGCGGCACTTGCAACAATGCAGTGTGTTTATTTTTAGTTAATTTTAATTTTGTACTTTTAATTTATTGTGATGTTGTGTGTGTCCAAATAAACATATTTTCTTTCTTTCTTTCTATATTTGATACAATTTTCAGATCTCGTTCACGTCCAACGTATCGGTGAATCTCACACCGCTGCAACACGTCGATACGATATTCCGTAAGAAGGCGAATTCGTTAAACATGCGTGGTGAACAGCCAAGGAACTATGTGTTGAAAGTGTGCGGGCGGGAGGAATATCTGTTGGGGGATTATCCACTGATACAATTCCTCTACATCCAGGAAATGCTCGCCAAGGATGGCGTACCGCAAGTGATGACCGTCAGTATGGACAAAATTACTTGTAAGTGTTACAGCGAGGAAATGCCGCCAGCATTGTGGGTACTCTGTCACAGGGACCAAACTTTTTAGATTTGTTATTTTAAGTTATTTAATATTAAGAATATTTTGAGTTTAAACATAGTTCGATTATATTCAATATATAGTATTGTGAATCGAGCAGATGTCATAATGTTAATATATCAAACGATAAAAATCAATATATAAATAATATCAATATAATATAAATATATAGATAGAAAATGTTACATAACTACGGTATATGTAAATTATCGTAAATAAATTTCGACATACGATAAATGCTCTCAACGATTTTTTTTTTTGAGGGTATTAAAAATTGTACATTCATATGTAATGTTAAGTTTTAGTTTTAACGCACAGAGAAATAGACGTCTGATTTATTGAACATTGATATTTGTATTTTTTTAATAATAATTGTCTATAACCATAAACATATACACTTAGTACATATATATAAGTATATATATATAAAAAGTATATATATATAAGTCATTAAAAGGTCACCTACCATTTTTAGACTGTGATATGCAATACCTCGCACTGCCGGAGAGAAGAAGACTTACATCTGAACAATCAAACACAATACGAAAAAAGAAGAACGAGTCTTCGTGGAAGATTGAGAGGAACTACTCCTGTTTGGTGCAGACCGTTGGTGGATTGAACGTGGATCCGGGGAGGCTGGTTGAGGTAATAAGAGCTTCCACAGCAGATAAGATCCAAAAACATTAATCTTCTAGAAGAGTGCTAATTCCTAAAAGGCCGGCGTCACGCTGCCGAACTACCAGCCATGTCTATGCGCGCCTTCGCCTTTAGAGAGTGCCTCACGTGTTTACCCCGTCCTCTGTAACATTAACCTTGACGGTTGCGTTGCCTACCCATTAATAATCCCTGCAGGTTCATTTGCCCGCTAAAAATACTCTTTATATTTATACTTATATGAAAAGTTTTATGCAAATCGTGTTTTTGACATACAATTATCGGGATTTTTTGGTTTATTATATTATATAAATCATAACAATTCAAATATTATAAACTATTGTATATTTCCGAGTCGAATTATTTGTTTGTGAAATGAGTTTTTTTTATAAAAGGCTGTATTTCATTATACATACAGTGTAAAGTCTATATAACGACATTGACATTTGATTGACATTTGACATTATATATATATATATATATATATATATATATATATATATATATATATATATATATATATATATATATATATAACGAGGGAAGAGAGTTCCTCTATAGGGCTACCGCCAACCTCACTACTCTGTAGGGTTATTTTTGAAAGGCAGGTAGGTAGCATTGCCAACATCACGATTGAGTCGGTCATAATAACCACTTATTTAAAGAAACACTTGACTGATAGTTTCTAAGGCTTATATTTCACTATTTGAAGAGAGGTCCGTTCCGTACAACGGTCTGAGCGCGACTGTGTCGTGCGGTTTTTTTTTTTTTTGGAGGGGGATCTCGCTGTTGGCCAGGAGGCCTTTACAGCTCAGCTCGGGCTGGTTGGCGAGCTTAGCTCAGCCGTGACAAATTTGGTTTGCCGTGACTTGCGCAAGGGCGTCTCCTGTGAGACTCGGGCCTCGGCTTGGGCTGTCACGGGGGGGTGTCGTGCGGTTACAATGCGACCCTATTTATAGTGATCTAGAACTTGTTTACAAAGACGTCGTATTGAAATAATAAAGATGACATTTCACAGAATAACAAACGTAAAGTATTCAATTTATGTGTTTAAACTTATTTTAGGACAATTAAATGATGTTGAACTTAATTATTCTAGTTAATTTAAGACTAATTGTTGTAGTTGCGCCGATATATATATTATATAATATATTTAAATTAATAAGTTAAAAACACCAAACTCGTTTGGGGTTAACCTTAATGTGGTTTCGTTTCAGGTGGTATGTCAAGCTGGTATATACCACGGTGGTAAGTCACTGTGTGAACCGCAAAAGACGAAGGTGGCGGTGGTATCGAGGGAGGGTGAGGCCCAGTGGGACGAGGAGTTGCAGTTCCCAATCAAAGTTGCTAGCGTGCCTCGAATGGCCCGACTCTGCATTGTTATATACGAGATATTGAAGGCTAAGAACAAACGGAGAGCAAAAGATACTAAGGTAATGAGTTTCTAGTCTTTCTCATGTTTTCTATTGAAATACAGTGTTCACTCCATGTAACGTCAGTCGATTTAACGACTAAGTCTGTAAAGCGTCGAAATCAATTGGATTTGGTTGGTTAAGCTTGTATTCCATACTGATTTTTCTTCATTATAATTATAGACCAATATCTATAACGCCATAAAATGCTCAGACCCTTCAGTGTCTGTTATGTAGAGTTTACACTGCATGTGCAAAGTAGTATTCTATTTTTGGATTAGGATTAGCATCACAATTTGGCAACATCGTCTTTTTACATTTCTAATGGTTTAAAATTCCTAATGCTGACATGCACCAATATTGTAGATGAAAGTATGTATTTAACTAAAAAAATATATGTATTTATTTTTCTGTATATGTCGAAGCTGATTGAAATTGGTATCGAAGCCATCTATCCTTCACTAGAATGCCTTTGTAGACCGATAGTTAGATTTGACAGTTACTCATATGCAAGTTTGCAAATTTGTCAAGTTAAGAAGTTTGACGTTCCCAAATAGGCCCAAATAAGAGTAGGCTTCTTGATCGCACTCAAAGCAGAGCGGTTCGAATCGTCACTGACCACTCACTCTCCGACCGGCTTGATCCTTTGGCCCTGCGTAGAGATGTTGGATCTCTCAGCATCTTCTATCGCATTTACCATGGGGAGTGTTCGGAGGAGTTGTTTGGATTAATACCTGCAGCTGAATTTCTGAATTTTTTTCATAATGCTTCTAAAGCAAAATTTATGTTTAAGTCACGAAATTTATATTTTGTGAAATATAAAATAATCAAATTATCCCCTTATGAGCCCTTTACACCACGAGACTGGGTGCAATCTCCATTCAAAATTAATAAAAGAGTTCCCAACTTACATATGATTATGTCTCAATAAGAAATTTGTGTTTATACATTTCAGGACGCAATAAACAGATTGGCGTGGGTGAACACAATGGTGTTCGACTACAAGGAGCAGCTACGTACGGATGCCGTCACGCTGTTCATGTGGACCCACGTGGCGGACGAGACGCAGGGCGATGACGTGCTGCTGCACCCACTCGGGACGGTGCTGGCCAATCCCAACACGGACTCGTGTGCCGCCCTACAACTTAGGTTTTCCAAGTGAGCATATTAACTCAATACCACGCAGAAGAAGCGTTAGTTTATATATTAAAATAAAATAATACACAAATATTAAATTATACTAAATAGGAGGAATGTGTTTTGATTGAAATGCGTTCTGGTGGTTGTTCCCACTACAAATCTAAACATTTGTAAATGTATCATAAATGAGTAAAAATTTGGATCAGTCATTTTCAGAATTCAAGATTTGCAGAATATTTTATTCAATGAATTTTAAAAAAATCATCTAGCTAGTGATAAATTTAATTATTGTAATCTATTTCCAAATAAAAAGATTATAGATCCAATATACGAACAATAAATTTTAATATTTTGAGAGTATGTGGTTCTAATATTACAAATACAAAACCACGCTTAATATTGTGAAATGTATAGGCCTGCTTCCTAAAATCAAATAGCTTATTATTAAACATTGTAATTCCCAGCTACGACTGCGTACACCCAATTTTGTTCCCGAAACAAGAGGCGATAAAGTTGTACGCAGACCAACTTGAGAACGGAGCGGAAATGGCGCGTCTGAGCGAGGACTTTGAGAAACTGCGCACCACGGCCGAAAAGGACCCCATGTACGAGATGCACGAGCAGGAGAAGAAGGACATTTGGGCAGCCAGGTGAGGGGGATACATAAGAGCTTTTAATTCAGATTAGTGATTTATAGCTAAAAACAAAAAAAAATCTAATTTTTCGCCTTTAATCTTCAATTTCACAATGTGAAACTCTTTTCAATCCATAATCCTCATACTCCTTCAGAGAATACTTCCGTTCGACGGCACCGGAGTTGCTGCCCAAACTGCTCTCGTGCGTTGAATGGACCGAACGGGCAGAGACTGCTCGCGTGGCGAAAATGCTCGCGAGCTGGCCAATGCTGAGGGTGGAGTCCTCTTTGGAGTTGCTGGATTACGCCTACGCCGATGCGCCTGTTAGGAGTTTTGCGGTCCAGTGTTTGGCAAAGATTAGGTGAGTATATTTCTTGATTTCGGTTAATTTTTTTCATTCTTTTTTAACGAATTCAATATTATTGCAGCGATGAAGACTTATTATTATATTTATTACAACTAGTGCAAGCATTGAAACATGAGTCGTATCTGATGTGTGATCTCGCGAAGTTTTTATTGGAACGCGCCTTCAAGAATAGGACCATTGGACATTATCTCTTTTGGCACTTGAGGTAATTGATGTCACCATTTTGTATGTTGATTAATTTCGTTAATATATATATATATCGGCGCAACTACAACAATTAGTATTAAATTAACTAGAATAATTAAGTTCAGGCATCATTTTATTGTTCTAATAAGTTTAAAAACGATAGTTGAATACTTTAAGTTTATTAAGTTGTGATATTATTATTTCAATATAATAATAATTAATACAGATGCATTGTAAATATAGTCGCGCTCAGGCCGTTGTACGGAACGGACCTCTCTTCAAATAGTGAAATAAAAATCTTGGAAACTATCAGTGAAGTGTTTCTTTAAATAAATAAGTGGTTTTTATGACCGACTCAATCGTGATTTTGGCAATGCTGATGCTACCTATGTCTCTCATAAATAACCCTACAGAGATACTCACCTCATATATTGTGTATATACAATACAATTCTACTCGGAGCGAGGTGAACCCATGTAAACTTCAGTTTAGTTAGTACTCAAAAGTGCCCATGTATTTTGAAATTAAACAGAAATGTAGTTCCATGTGTTATAAAGTTTCTCGTAAGTGTTCATGTATTGTTAAGTTTTACAATATAAATACTTATGCTTCTGGGTTATACACATTGTAGATCAGATATGCACGTGCCGTCTGTGTGCGTCCGTTTCGGCCTTGTTTTGGAGGCGTACTGCCGCGGATGCCAAGACCACATCAGCACTCTCATGAGGCAGATCACATGTCTTGACAAACTCAAATGTAAGTTAATTTGGAGTGGGAGTGCCATGCTGTTACATAGAGTTTCAGCCGATTGGGCAGGCACGGCCGGAGAAATACCACTCTCTCACAGAAAACCGGCGTAAAGTGATGCAATTGGACTTTGTTCATTTTGTACTCGCGTTTCGTTCGGTGAGTGAGATCTTCCGGTGCCCATCCTTTCCCCTCCCCGTCCTCTTCCCCTACCCCTCCATTTCCAAATTTTTATTTAAAGGCCGGCAACGCACTCACGAGCTCTCAACCGCGTGAGTGTGTGTGGGCGGCGGCTTCACCTTTATGGTGGGCCTCCAGCTCGTTTGCCCCCTTTTCTATAAAAAAAAAATCACTTACCTCAAACATAGTAATAATCGTTATTTTTATATACATACGCAAGGATTGATTGTGAATGCGGTTTTAATAATATATTGTATGTTTTTTTTTTCAGGGGTAAGCCAGGCGATCCGCAAAAAGAAGGAGATATCGAAGGCACGAGCGGCCCTTCACATCCATTTGCAAGAGGAGCATTGTATGGAGCAGTTGTGCGATTTCGTATCGCCTTTAACACCTAGTCTAGTCTGTAAACGGATTAAGTGAGTTTTGACCTAGCGATCCTATTATTAGAGGTAATAACCTGTAATAATAGGACGATTCATAAGTGTAAGAATATTTTCTTATCGACAATATATCTAATATGTAAAATTCTCGTGTCACAATGTTCGTTCCCTTATTCCGCCGAAACGGGTTGATCGATTCACTTGAAGTTTTGTGGCCATATAGACATATAGAGTAGGACTTAGAATCGGCCAACATCTATTTTTAGACATTTTTTTTTTGGCAAAACGACCTTTGTCGGGATCAGCCAGTAGTAAATATAGCATATATTATGTGTGGAACTTTGGACGTAGTGACGGAGTTTTCTATAATTTTGTGAAAAAAAGTATTTTAAATTTTACTTGCCTTGGTCGGTTTGGTCCTTATGGTTTTTTAAATAACTAAAGTTTCAAAAGAGATTTGAATTTGCAATAAAATTATGATTGAATTTTCAGACCGGAAAGGTGTACGGTGAAGGACAGTAAGATGCGCCCTCTACTGTTGGAGTTTGAAAACGTAGACCCCACTGGCACAGATATACGGATCATTTTGAAAATTGGTGACGACCTTCGCCAGGATATGTTTACACTGCAAATGCTGCGAATTATGGATAGGATCTGGAAGAATGCCGGCTATGACTTTCGGTGAGGCTTCTAATATGGTATTGAATAAGTGCAAGGTTTATTTAAAAATATTTTTTATTAGTATTTTTTTAAATTATTTTACAGATTGAACCCTTATAATTGTGTCTCGATGGAGTACGCCGTGGGGATGATAGAAGTGGTGGAAGAGGCGGAGACGGTGGCCAACATTCAGAAGCAGAGTGCGATTTTCAATGCAGCCTCGACCATATCCAAGACCAATCTATTACGTGAGTTTGTGTATTGTGAAAAATGTTGTAGAAAAGAGCTCTTTATGAAAACGTAATTCTGATATACGTTACGTATAGTAATAACGTAACTGTTAAAAAGGTTATTATTATTATTTGACATGCAATGCAATAGAATGCAAATACATTCATCCAATTTTATTACATTTGGCATTTTTTTTATGAATAATTGAAATTTGAAGATGAATTTTAAAGAAATGTTGTGTTAATTGTAATACTGATACTGGGACACAGTCCCAACTCGAACGCCATACATGAAGGATTTCACGTTTTGTAGATAGCGCCATCTATCGGATACTCTCGTTGAGATGTCGATAAAATTCTGTTTTTTTGAAGTTATTTATTATCTGTATAAGAGAAGCTGCGTATGTGTGCTGCTGAAATATAGTTATTATAATTAGAAATAAA
This sequence comes from Leptophobia aripa, assembly GCA_951799465.1. Taxonomy (NCBI): domain Eukaryota; kingdom Metazoa; phylum Arthropoda; class Insecta; order Lepidoptera; family Pieridae; genus Leptophobia; species Leptophobia aripa. The sequence continues at coordinate 6,940,289 of OX637266.1, read as the reverse complement.
TGAACACGATAGGATTTGTTTTGCAGAATGGCTCCGGAAACAGAATCAGAGCGAGAGTGCGTTGAACAAAGCGGTGGAAGAATTCACGATGAGCTGCGCGGGCTATTGCGTGGCCACGTACGTGTTGGGCATCGCCGACAGGCACCCCGACAACATTATGGTCAAGAAGACTGGACAGGTGACTACCGATGCCTGTGCAATTCATACGAAAATGCGTACTTTGAGTTCTCACTTATATCAAATAATTGTACTTTTGGTTCAATTAAGTGTCATTCTGTTTTTTATATACAAGATGATTTACACATGATGTTAAAAGAGATGAAAAGGTTTTAAAAAACCAAATATATAAAAAATGAGTAAAATACACATGATGTATACATAAAAATACGAATTATTGAAGAATTTTTCTTGACGACAAAGTTATAATATTTTTTAGTTCGTTTTGACAGTACCAGAAGAGAAAAAAAAAAGGGTAACACTACCAGTTTCTGTAGTGTGAAATGTTGTTAAATTGACATAATATTCCTTTCAGCTGTTCCATATAGATTTCGGTCACTTCCTGGGACACTTCAAACAGAAGTATGGGTTCAAACGTGAAAGGGTGCCGTTCGTTTTGACCCACGACTTCATACACGTGATCAATAAGGGGCGGAGTGGCGGAGTGGGGGAGCAGTTGGATTTCAAGATATTCAAAGAGCTGTGCGAGACTGTGAGTCTCTTTTGCCGTGTTATTTATTAAAAAAACAAACTACCACGGTATACATATTACTAATTCAATTTAAATCAAAATTAATTTTAAAATTAAAATTAAAAGATTTAGTTGTTTATCACATACTAATGTGATAAATGCGAAAGTAAATATTCATGTTACTCTCTCACGCATGAACTACTGAACTGATTTCGATGAAATTTGATGATAGACTACGCTTCGTTTCACACAGCCGTTGAGTCAATGTATAGAAGTCATTTTATTTACGAAGAAAAATTTGACTTAATACGATTTAAATGCTTTTTTTATATTATATGCAAATTTATTATGAGCGTTATGTTACAGGCCTTCAAAATACTCAGGAAACATGGCCATCTGATACTCTCACTGTTCTCTATGATGATTTCCACCGGCCTCCCGGAGCTCAGCTCCGAGAAGGATCTCCAGTACCTGAGAGAGACTTTGGTAAGATCTTTTTGTAATATAAAACTTTATTTTTACGACAAAAAAAAACAAATATTGTTTTAGGGTCTTCTATAAAGTGTGAAAAGGGATTTTTTGACACACACATCAAGTTACTTACATCAATCAAATGGTTTTGTCATTTATCATATAGATTACATTTTTATTGTTTTTGTTATTAACTTATTATTATTATTTTTCGTCACTGACGTTCTTTATATGTGTGTTTTTAGTTTTCTCTCTTCTCATGACTCATTAGAATGTAGCTCCTATAATCTATTTATTTACTCTTTATTACACTTAGCAGTAGAAGTAGAAGATGTTAATAGATATAAGAGCAACGGGCGGCCTTATCGCTAATAAGCGATCTCTTCCAGGCGACACAAAAAATGGGGCTTAGTTTGACACTTGTTGCCATGGTTACCATTTTGAAATAACCCGGGACTTGAGTCGAAAAAAACTCATTATCGGTAAATTAGAAAAAAATGTTTTCTCCTTAAATTTTTAAATAATATGTATGCTATAATATTCTTGGGTATTTTTCTTCCATGGTAACAAGCACTTAATATGTTAAAGAATAAGCTACTATTAACGTTTGTTTATTAAAGTCGACAATACAGCAAAAATGGTCTTAGTTTTTTGCGGACTAGTTGAGTTAGTTCAGATCGTTTATTTTTTTTAACCCACGTATTGAATATACTTATATTGAATTGTACGTGTCAAAGATAATGAAAATGATTTTATGTATATAAAATTGTTTGGATATGAGTTTTTGTATAAATACCAAATTGTACAGGTGATGGACTTGTCCGAGGAGAAGGCGATCGAGCACTTCCGTATCAAATTCGTGGAAGCGCAGAAGAACTCCTGGACCACGTCCTTCAACTGGGCGTTGCACAACTTTGACAAGAACAACTGACAGTGATCCGTGCGACGGCTGAAGAAGCAGCCGTCCAAATACACGCCACAGACATTGTAGTGCGCACCAACACTGGTTCATCCACGACAACCTTCGTGCAAGTATCAATGTTGGTTGGTTTACGCAACACGTGGTAAAGCTTCGAGTAAAGCACAAAGCTCTCAAATTAATTATGTATTGGGACTATATAGAGAACGGCTTGCGTCTCTTTTCTTCGCGTTTAATAGGGAGGGTAACTTTTTTTTTATTGCATTTTAGACATAAATAGGATAATTTTGGCTAAAGATTCATTGAATTCACTTTATTTCTAAAATATAAACAAAAAAAATATGTTAAAATTCCGGTTTTGAATCGTCTATTTAATGCTTGTGTCGTATTTAAATTTCATTTATAAATTCCGAAGCGAGAATATTTTTTTATTCACGCCCACAAGGACAGACAACAAAACAATAATTGATGCTAACAACTAATCTAAAATTTGTCTGATTAATTGTTATTAAATATATAGAACGCGATCGTAATTAATACAAGTTTCACAAAATACAATACAAGTAGTATCCGGATATAACGACATTCAAGCCATCGGCGATACTATGTCGTACTAACCGGGTGACGTAAACGGACGGATTATATATGAATGAAACCAAACTCGAGTGATTTAAAAACAAGAACCAATAAAAATTTCCAAATGAACTTGTATTCCAACACGCGAATGTCCCAAACCCCAATTCGTTAATAAATAATACCGATGTTGAAAGACGCATGTGTTTTAACGCTTGAATCGCGTTCGTTCTAGCATATCGATCGATTAATGTATGATAAAATATCCGATTTATCATACATTAGTACGCTTTAATATCCTTTTCAAATAACTCTTACGTCTCTTAAATGTAGGTGATTAAAACTAGAGTTACCGCTCGTTATTACGAGTCGTAATTACGTGAGCCGATAGTGAAATTGTGCGGTGCAGAGGATGGTGTGTGGCGGACATTTTTTGGCTGTGATATACGCATATGTGGAAGGAAATGTCTGTTTCGTTATTGTTTAAGTGTCTAGTTTTTAATTGCTTGGTAGCTTTAGGTGCCTGTATACTCGATATATTTAAAATTTTAATGGGAGGGGGGGGGGGGGTGTGTTTCTGCCACCGCAGTCCTCTGTTTATGCATGGAGTAGCTTTTTTTATATAGTGTAGTTAGTGTTGTGCTATTTATGTGGATAGCTTAGGTGTCGCAGTGATTGAAACACGTTAAGGGCGTGTCTGGCGCAGGTAGAATTGGTTATTTGATGCTAATTTTTTTCTTAAAAATCTTTGCCTCGTTCACTCAAAAGTCTTCCGATAATTTGACGTTGAATTTTTTAACGTGACAAAAATGATTTTAGTTTCATTCAGTGTGTCACATGTAACGGGACGGTCAAATGTCAAGTGACTGTCAAATAACCGATTGTCTGCCGAACACGTGTTAGGTAAATATAGTATAGCAGTATTATAACGTAGGTTCGATTTGTTTGACGTCTGACTACCTCACGGTGTCGTGTACTGAGCTTTTTTCATGGCCACACCAGCGACGTACGCGGTGAACACCGGTGAATGTTGCCAGTGGCCAATTCGGGCATCGTTTTATTTACGAATTAGTTAACGTTGTCGGCATGTGGCATTTAATAAGCGTAGATAGATATGTCGTATGAAAGGGGATTGGGACGAAGGGGTTTTTTGAATGGTCTGTCTGTGGGAGAATAAGCTAGTCATATCATTACTGTCAAATACTGACAGATCAGAGTTTGAATTCAACAATCGTGGAGTGTGGCATGTCTGACGAATGTTGCCCACGTGTCGTTAACGTGAATAAGAACTGCCAATTTTAGTTTAAGTGAACGTTTTGAGTTTGTCCGCACGAGATTTGCTCAGGAATGTTAATGATTTCGATAAACTCGGATGTTCGGACTAATTGCTGGTCTCGGTTGAAAAATGCGTTAATTGATCGATCGGTGATTAATAATCGATTATTGTATAACTTTCGTTGATAGAATAAAAAATTTCACAATATTTCTTAATGATATGAAATTATGGGAGAGCGCGTAATACGTATACAATTATGGCTAAACGCTGCCATGCTTCGGTATAAGAATGGAAATTCGGTCATGGTTGCTAGAAACACCATAGACTATAGAGTACACGTTCGTCAAGTGACAGTTGACAATTGACGTGTCGTTCTTATATTGATTCTATAACGAGTAGGTGTCTCGCTGTATGCAAAACTAGTATGCTTCCGTATAGTGCTAAATATCTGATAAATTTATACGATTTTATACAATTATGTTTAAGTACACAAAATGTAATGTAAATATTATTTATATGAAGCGTGATGGGGAGACTGTTAGTTGAATATGTGGTACTACTGTTATGGCAACACTCCAAAGAGGACGTGCGAAAAACTATAAACTGCACGTTCGTCATGAAAACCGGTGGATTGACCGGTTTTTCGGTATCGGTAGTGCCAAATTGTTTAGTACCGTTGAAGCTGTATTCACTTATGGGGCACGTGTGAATTAGTTAAGGTTATATACGTTAGCCATATATATTTAGATTTCACCATCTCAAGTCTGCATACAATAGTTCCTTTGTTGTGTCATTTATAATATCACAAGTTACACATATGTAAATCGTTTAATGTATAAATAATTGTAATTTTATTGCTATCTCAAATATGATTTTTGAATAAACAATTAAATATTATAAATTAATTGTTGTTGTTGTTTTTTTTTTGTTTAATTTGGTATCGTATTATTTGAAGGAACCCCAAAAAATTATGTTGTCCTTATAAGCACGATCGATAAATGACGGAACTTTAAATTTCCTTTATTTATAAGTATGTATTTATGCTCATCTATATGTTATATATTAATTAAAGATGTTTTATATAAGTTATACTTTTGTCGTTAAAAATGATGAACAGCAATTTAATTGAAATTAACTAAAATAAACTACCCGTTATTACACTTTTACACCGTTTTTACACCCGTTGTTAAAACTTAAAAAAAAATTTGGTTAACTACCAATATGTAGGTACATAATAAAATTAAACGAACGACAACATATGATGGTGTGAAAATCACACTAGATGTTTATGCAAAATATAATATTTAGAGAAATCATTATCAAAATCTAAATATTAGTCGAGAACTATTGTTAATTGTCTAGATTAAGACAAAGAGTGACCTGAAGAGTGGTTTACTCACTCGCGACGCACAGTAACGCGACAACCGTCAACCGCAACGCATCACTAGCGCGCGCTGTCAAATTCCCGCCAATTAAAATAACCAAAAGTGTTACCCGTTCGCTGGATGTGTGTGATGTTTGTGATTTTTTTTTAAATTTTTTTCTTTAATCAGTTAAAAAAACGAAAATGACCGCCGGATCGGAGGAACACGAGCCCCTAATTACCTCTTCAGTCGATCAGCAGAGGGTGACTTATAATAATTCTCCACAGGTAAATACAAAAGTCTTTTTTATTAAAACTAAATCTAATCACACGAATTTTATATAACTAATAAATATATATATATATTATCCGGGATAATGTTAACAACGCGTCAACCACGTGAACTGTATACAGCCTTAATTGATTTGTTTTGTAAATCAAAGCATAAAGCTAGGCCTCATCCTATTAAGAGAATGCGATTTAGTTCTTGTATATATAAATTGGTGTAAACAGTATTTTACAACGGTTATTTGTATTAGTCGTTTTTAATGGATATTTTTATTTCTTATATTATACGTATTAAATATGGTTTGATTTTAATTGCATTACTATTATAGCTTTAGGTAGTTAAGCCGCCATATTATTATGACATAAATACAAGATAGGTTACAATAAACCTTGTGATGTTGCATAAAATTATAATGCTTTAGACCGATAGATTTGTCTTTATAATATTAACATAATTTCAGATTCACACAAAATTGTGCTTTTTTACTTAGATGTTACAAACTCGTTTTGCTGTAATAAAATGAAGATGTTGTATTTTTAATTCGTTGCATTGTAGTTAAAAATAATTTCAGTACATTACGGGTTGCATTGTTTGCTTCGAATCTGAACTACTAACTAACATAAACTTAGTTTCAGTTATTCTAATAAGAATATTCAGAGTAATGTTAGACGTCTAAACTTATAACTTGAGAACGTAAGTTTGAATCCCCGCCTGTACATATCTCTATGTGCACTGGTAACTAGAACATTATGTATTAAAAAAGACTAGAAAGATCATGTGAATATAAAAAAGACTAGAAAGATCATGTGAATATAAAATCTGCCTTACGGTCATTGGCTCTTCCTGTCTATAATGACTTGTTACACCAAACCTACCGCATGGCCTTTTGCCTCCCAACAACAAGCTTGTCAAGGTCTTTGTCATCTATATAATAAGACCGATTTAGGCAAAAAAAAAAGTAATTTGCAATCAAGTGTGAATAATTTGCATGTCGTTGTATCTGAATAATGCAAGATTATTTTTTTTAATTTACGTTCTTCAAACAGTGTGTACGTGCATAGTTTTTTTTCACTCTCAGACAGTAAAAACAATTCGGTTGGAATTCGGGAAGTGAATTTGACAAATGCTCTGTTGTACGAAGTTCTTACTATAAGCGTTTATTGAACCGGTTAGAAGAAATCAGATCATTAAAACGGTACATGAAGTTTGACCAAATTCACATTGGGCAGACTTAACCTTTATGCAGTTTCTTAGTAAGCTAACGAAAGGATTTATTAATGTCAATATGCTATAGAAACTCTTTCATAAATAAGTCAACTGTTTGGGTAAAGAATAAATGAAATTAAATGTTGTATGGATTATTTTATGTCACATGAAAAACTTTTGATATTAGAATTATGTATTAAAAATATATCTAAGCAAGGCCAACTAATATCATTAGACGATCTATAAAAACTCGGAAACAAGTTTTGATAGCGGTCGTCCCACGAATTCGGATACATTCTTAAACACGATAGAAACAGTTTTACGTAATATTTTTTGTTTCATAACTTATTTCATTATGAAACTTATTTAATTTTATTGAAAACTAGCTGAGCCGGAAAACTTTTAAAAAAATCGCGTTGTAGGTATTTTTGATTATAAACAAAACAAAAGTTAACGATGTACGTTAAACATTTATGGGTATGAAACATGTTAACCGATTCTCAGACCTCAGACACCACGACACGATATTTTTCTAAAAAGCATTTTGATTTCTTATTAATTTTACCAGTAATCGTAAATAAAAAACAAAACTTAAAACGAACGATTGAAAAAATTAAGTGGCCTTTCGTGTAATAGACTTTTTTATCGGACAGGATTATATAGACAGGATTGTACCCTACTTAGTGAGAGGTGAGGAGAGGTAGGAGGTACCTTAGGCACGCTGATGTACCCTGTATCCCTTTGGTTTTGGAACAGGAGCCAATCAGGCTTCACTTGAATTAAAGCACATGTATGGAAAACTTTAGCCTTCAACTGTGACGTTGTATTAAGAAATATATTTTACGTAATGGAAAAAAGTTTGCATTTTGATAATACCTTAGTGTCTCTAACTTTTTGACGGATGTGTTTGCAAAACCCTTCTGACTAACAGCGTAAATCATTATATGAATTTAAATATGTATGTGTATGATATTTGCATTGCATTTGGAGCGTGTGAACAGAAAACCCATCTATGTGATAGTAGTTCCGAATCGATAAGAACGACTCAATTAATTGTGTCCAATTCAGTACAATCGTTTATATCCTGTTCTTCGAATAATTTGAATGCTATATGATTTTTGGCTACTTGACGACTCTCGGCTCCAATGGACGCCATTACAAAATAAACTCAATAAAATTAAATTACAGAGTGAAGTAAAGACACGCGTCACATCGCAGTCGAAATTATTATTTAAAAAAAATTAAGTGAATAAATCAAAACTAATTAGATCACATAGTAAGAACTATTTATGAATTAATATTTATCGATTTTTACAATTTAAGTAGACAACAATATTGGGTTTTTAGATATTGTAATATTGAGACTATAATACTGATAATCAGAAATGAGCATATAAGAGATGATATTCCGAGAACTGAACCCATCTAGGTACGACTGATATTATAATTAAATATACATATTTCATCACTTAATTAACTTACGAATGTAATTAGAATGTGTTTATTTTTCTACCTTGAAGGTAGATCGTAAAATAGCGTGACTACTAATGGCATTGTTCTTATAAGCTTAGTATGTTCATAATAAAATGTTGGTACCCACAAATTTATATATCAAGAAATTATTATTACATGACCACGTGGTATCCATGACTAGTCTGTGCCCAGATGTTATGGGTAATAGAAGTTGCCATTAGGATGGTCAATTCAAAAGAAATAATTTAAAAAGTTACACGCTTGTAAGCTTCCTGGCGTTCCATGGGGGCGGGTAGCATTTCACTCGAAGTGACCTGCGTGCTCGTTTGCCACCTGTTACATAAATAAAAGTTAAAGAGGAATAATTAGGCCAATACTGTATAATACAGAGTAAACTCTTTATAACGACACTGAATGTACACTGCATTTTATGGCGTTATACAGAGCGTTAATCAAATCATTGTATGAAAGCTAAACCACCCAAAGCCAATTGATTTCGACGCTTTATAGAGTCTGCCGTAAATCGAGTGTCGTTAAGTATTTTACACTGTATAATGAAACACGTTTGAATTCACAGGGTACATGTCGTTTGGTATAATCACCGAGCCGTGCAAGTATTATTAGTAGATATATAATATTAATAATTACAATGAATATTATAGTATAAGACATTTGCATTAACATGTTTTGAACACGTGCATTCGTATGCAAATTACGTTACCTGGTTCGCTAAAGTATCATTTTCTAATTCAAACGAATTCTAACGGAATACTAAATTCAAAAGTGGAACTTGTAGCATAGGCTGCTATGTTAATTGATTTTATTTATTAGTATTTTTTTATCGATTCATCTCATATGATTATTTAATTCAAACATGATTTTTTTTATTAAGATTCGTTATCGTTTCACGAAACATGATGCTCCATGATGATGCTTAACTGTATACGAAAATTGGTAAACTATTTCGCAACACCACTTTTATTTATTAAAGCTAAAAAAAGGATTCAGCTACTAACATTATATTCTTCCACTAACCTAAGCTTGACAAAAATATATGTGCCGTAATCAACAAAAGTTTAGCAAAAAGTCTAGTAATACCTGTGTCTGAGTCGAGGTGAGTTAGATTCGTTATAGTTTCCTATACATTAAATTCTCGTGATTATTAAATTAGGTCATTAAAACTATCCATATACGACCTTATAAGCCTTCGGTCAACGACTTATCCTACCCTAATTTCCTAATATAATTTGTCCAAAACGCAAGTCAACCGACACGGTAATTGCCTCCTAAGGTCGGCTTACCTGGTGTTGATGTCGGTAACTAGATATCTTCCGTGTGTAATGGATATTACCCGATTATCGATGGCTTATATGCCGCAGTAAGGATAAGAGGGTTATGGATTGTAAGTCAAGTCTGCGTAGATTTAATTAAGCGAGATATAAATCTGGACTGCAACTTCGTTCTATCTATATATATATATATATAGATATTCTTGGAAATCAGAAGCGAGTCATTTAAATTATGAATAATCAAACTAGCAGTCATCAAAATATATGCGACTCGTCCGAGGCTAGCTCAAAAAGTGTTCCCCTCCTATAAAAAGGGTGACCATCACGACGACCAGCTGCGCCTCTGAATTAATATCTAACAATATATATATATATATGTGTAGGCTGTAGTAAGGTGTCTTAATTATTACGACTTCATATTACAGTTTTGAAGTATTAAGTTACATTTGTATTGGGTTAATATAAAGCTTAGAAAGGTTTTACTCAAGTTATAAGGCTACTGTTCGAGTTCTTGGACAAGAATATGAGAAAAGTTTTTCGTTATTCAACTGCATAAAACGTTTGATTATGTGAAACGAATTCTCTTTTAAAAGATTAGTTCTTGTTACGTCCTATTAGAACAGTGAGATATTATGAAATACGTAAAAAGCAAGTCTTTGAATAAAAAAATGTGATAAGATAACGCGACTACATCACTATTTCTTAATGAGCTTAAATATTTAATGAGAGTTCTTGTTTTAATGCCATTAACCTTATCATTAAAAAAAACTTAATTCGGCAGAAATTTTAACCATATTAAAACCGTATTATTGTTACTATTTTAACAATAAAAGTTTTTATGTATATGCAATACATATGTTGCCATATTCTGTCTCTTCTCAAAACGTATAGAAGAAAAATAGAAATGGAGAAGTGGAAGAAATTCTGCAAAAAACAAAAACATATCAATATTGTTAGTGTAGAGAGCTATATTTGAGCGATCTGATAAATCTTAAAAATACTTCTTTCACCGGATTCGAAGCCACATATATGTTTAACTTCTACTTCTCTTGGCTTCTTTTCTACGTTGAAAACTACTTCCGTCAATGAATTTTAATACGCTTCATCAAAAGACTTAATTCAAATCATAAAATCAGTATTCTCATGTTTTTTAAAACGAGTTATTAGCCTGCTTCTTCTCAGCTTGGTCGCGTACGAACAGGCGTAGAATCACTTAGATTTAGGACCAATCAAAATGGTCCTATGTACCTTAATGAATAAAGATATTTTGACTTTGACTTTTAATCTACCATTTCCAGGGTGGTAACACACCTAGCGGAAGTCCTCGTGCCAGTGGTGGTGAAGTTACACTCGCAATACCACACAATAGAAGCTATGGGGCAATTGGAGGCGTGGAAAAGGTTACTTACACCTGGGCAGACGTCAACGCTTTCGCCACGGAGACCAGGTCCAGAAATAAAAGGTTCTGGAACTGCTGGAAAACCTCATCAGACCGAATGTTTCAACAGCGAAAACAGCTGTTGAGAAATAGTAAGTTGAATTTTTTTTTATAGACATCGCATTCATTTCAAATTCAATTAGAATTATTAAGAACCACTTGAACGCCACTAAATTTACATGGGTTCACTGCGCGGCCACAACTCAGAAAAACAAGACACTCAGTTGTCATTTTATGGTAATCGTGTTTACAATTCCTGATTAGGGAGCTTTTAAAATTAATTTCCTTATAATGATTTAAATTATTTATTGACAATACTTGGATAGCCCTCCGGGAGAAAGTTTACGATTAAATGAACTAATTATTTTTCCTATACACTTTAACACCATCCAGTATTATGATAGGGATAAGGCTAGAATAAAAAGAATCGCGAGCATTATTTATGCAGCGGTTCACTCCATAAATAATAGATTGACTATAGACTTGGTAGACTTGAGACTATTATATACACACACACACATATATATATATAATATGTATATATATGTTCGCTCGTTGCGGAAGATACCTTGTTTTGATTATGTATCAAATTGATGGGCGCAAAAGTCGATAATTTTCAAAATATTATTATAATTTTGTGTAGTTTACAATGTGTAATTACTATGATACCAGCTATCAGTATGGTTTGAATAAATGTTCAGATTGAATATAATTTCAAAGTAATTCTACACCGATTAATGAACAATGAACGTGTTCGCTAAATGGTAATTAATAGAATAACAATATTGCGTGCGCGCATTTGACTGATGTTTCACAGTGAAAGCAAACACATTAGTATAAAAACACACTTTTACTTGTTAAAGCTTTTCTTCTTTGTTGTAAATATCTGAATGCAGTTAATCGATTCACAATGTTCGATATTAATTTTGTATTGTTAATTTTAATATTTAAACAACAGGATTATTTTATGACGTGTAAACTAAATCTTAATCTCGCGATACAGCCAGGAAATGCCGCCAGCATTATGGGTCACAGGGACCAAACTATTTAAATTTGTTTTAGTTTTGTGTCTTGTTTTATTTTAATTTATATTAGTAACTTTAATATTATGGATGTACATTATATATCAAAGGTAATAAATATAATCTTAAATCGGTTTAATGATATTGTATCAGTAAAGTCCAAAGCGCTCTCGTGAAATGTTTTAATTATCAATAAAACTGGTTTAAACAACCACAAATGGAATGTCATAAAAACATTATTATTTTTATATCACCTTCCGTAATTAAAATTTTATTGTATGTTGTATTCTAAATGTCGTGTTACTTGAAATAACGAATTCTTAGCACGGATATCATAATACATTTGAATAATACAGATTCATATGTATTTTTTTCCACACCCACATAAGCAGCAATCTAAATATACATTAACAATAAATAAAATTTTAATGGTATACATTCTTAATTTAAAAATGAAATTTAATAAAAAAAATAATAAATACAACTTAAAAACAAAAAAATATTTTATTTTGAGTTATATTAGTTAGGTTATTTTTTGTTATTATTATGATATAATTAAAATTATGATATAAAACTAAATATCAGTTGGTACGCATATGGTACATGGAATTTAGTCGCTTCTAGAATGTGAAATGTCTTTGAAAAGTCGTAAATAACACTGTAAAGACAAAAACGGGCCAAGAACTTTAGCTTGCATTTCGTTAACACTTTGTAGGTAATTAGAGCTTACACTAATAAAAAAATAACTTGTTTTACACTTGGGTTAGGAAATGCTTATTGATTATTGTTTGTACTCAACGTTTTCCTTTACATGAATTGTCTCAAGAATGCGTCCAAGATTACGGTGCAAAGTACTATGTAGGTTAACTTCATAACTGCGACACAAATAATCACATCGCTCCTTCGTTGTTTAAAGTTTGCTATTTGTCTTCCATGAAAATAAAACTCACAATTCATCTATAATTTCATCCAATTGACAGTTAATATTACCTCTATATTCAAGCGTGCTAAGTGTGAGTTATTAAACGAATCCAATTCAATACAGTTCCAAGTCAAAGACAAACTCAAAATATCTTTATTCAAGTAGGTCTTTATAAAGACACCTTTGAATCGTCAATTTTTACACTACCACCGGTTCGGAAGGCAGTCATCTACTGAGAAGAACCGGCAAGAAACTCGATAGCCGCTCTTTTAAAATAAACAATTAATACAAAATTGTGCTACTGACAATTAAAATAACAAAGCATTAAAAGGCTGCTAAAGAATTGAACTGTCCCGATGCTGAGCCAATTGCCGACACATTAAAGGGATCTTTGTCCTCTAAATATTCGTTTACGGTATAGTATGCCTTAAGTTTTTAACATAACCGAGTGGTTCTAATAACTCACCGGTTAAGACCGATTAAGATAATCCTGCTGAATTGTAAAGCAACTATGCTATAGGACTAATTAATAGCAGATTAAACATTTCCAGTTAACGGTGCTGCATATCCAGGCGAACTATTAGCGATAATGGGCTCATCGGGGGCAGGGAAGACCACACTCCTCAATACATTAACATTCAGAACTCCAAGTGGTGTTGTTGCGAGTGGTACCAGGGCATTGAACGGTCAGCCAGCTACACCAGAAGCACTGACGGCTTTATCGGCGTATGTTCAACAGCAGGACTTGTTCATCGGCACGTTGACTGTTAAAGAACATTTGATATTTCAGGTATGTTATGCTTTAAACAGAGAGCGAGCAGTGTAAGTGTCTATGACGCCTTTCTCTTGTGACTCCTGCCCATTTACCCACGTTTGTATCAAAATTACGATATGAAAAATGATGTAGGTAGGATTGGCGAAAGTTGTGGCTTATGAAAGGAACTAGGAAAAGGACGCCTTTACACAACTGGAATCCATTTGAAAAATAATTAACTATGATAATATAAGAAAATATAATGGAAAATGAAAGGCTTTATTTTATTATTTTTTCGCAGGCCTTAGTACGAATGGACAGGCATATCCCCTACGCACAACGCATGCGTCGTGTTCAGGAAGTTATATCAGAGGTATGTTAACGTGTATATTATTGTTATTTAATTTCCATGTATTTAGTAGATAGATTATATAGTAGTAAAAACAAACCAATACGACTTAGGGTCTTCAATTAAAGAACGTATAGTAAAAGGCCGGCAACGCACTCACGACCCTGTGAGTGTCTATGGGCGTAACTTCACCTTTATAGCATGCCTCCCGCTCGTTTGCACCATTTTCTATCAAAAAAAGGCTGCTTCAAAAGGTAAAATTATTGTTTAAAAACCTAAACATGATTTCCAAATGCCTTATAAGTAAACACAAGATATTTTTCGACAACTGAGCATTTCTCGAATTTCAAATATCAAACTGTTTAAAATAAAAATGATCAAATCGAATTATTGATTGCTTACAAGTTTCCAACAAGGTTTTATACCTTTTCTTTTAATCGACCAAAAAATCTATCTAGTCTATGCCGCAGCCCAAAGTTTCAATATGAGAAACATAAAATAATGAATTATTTTGTATCTTGTATACAGAATCAGTTTACCGTAATTTATCTGATCGTGAGAAACTGTTAAATCGACAAAATACTTAGACAATGTATCATTGTATAAACATTTGAATAGAAAATATAAGTACTATATGATAATCTAGGCATGTTGTGTGGCTTCCTATTAACTGTAATGATGCTAGCCAGTGCGCAGAAACAGTACTGGGGCCTCAACAGGGACGGATTAATATTTTTTGGGGTCCTGCAATTCATTTGTAATAATAATTCAGAAAATCTTATTCGTGTATTGTTGCCTTTACGATTGACAGTATTATATTTTTTATGATTGGTATTCTAGTAAAAAAGGCGAAGCATTCAGTAGTAATCAATGGACCATTACTTAGCCAATGTGAAAGGTATTCACACATATAAAATTACAACCACATTTCTGTGGTTTGTCAAAGTAATTAGATTATTAAAAATGTGTGTGTTGTTTATTTAGTAAATACGTATGACACATAAGTAAACTATTGAAGTATATATAGCCTAGCGTTGGTCACAATTTAAAGATTTTACTATGAAAATAGTATCTTCATTAAAACAGAGTAGACCTTTTAATTATATGTAAACGAGGTGTATAAAATATCTACACTGGAATCTACTTGACAATTAAATATTTGTTAATTAATTAAATTATTAAGCTTATTAAGGCTTATAAATAAAACACATAATTAATCACCGTTCTGGCCTCACTCGATGGGAATTTATTTTTAAACAAAACTACTTCAGAGAAAAGTTAAATATATAAAATTAAAACGCATACTGAAATAGACACTTTTGAATTTTGAATTTTTTCGCACACTCGATACATCCAACCGCAGGTCTCAACCGCATTGCCCCAAATTGTGCCAAGGCCGTACCTGTATCTGGTGGTGGATAACATTACGTCCATAGCAATATTATTACCTGTTAGCTAAGGTCGTTAACCCAGTAAGCTATCAGGTGTCAGCGGTGAAGTAATCCTGAAAATATTTGTAGGTTTTAGATTTTACTAAACTTGAAAAGCACGTCTACAACTTAAAGCTTGTGTCGGCCAGGTTGATCTACTTCACATTATAAATAATTACTCTAAAAATATAAATATAGAGCGATTAATTCGGCTCAAACGTCACTGCGGAGTACTGTTTTTCTACACCGGAAATAGTAAAATAATAATAAAGCTTAACATTGTTCCACATACCTATAATATACCGTTTATATATATATATCTTATATTATAAAATATTATAAAATATTCTGGAATATTTTTATATCTTGTTATAGAAAAATAGTTACATTTCTCTTATGCTATGGAGTACACTCTCGCCACATTTTGTGAATTAAAATAACTTCACTAAATTGTCGTTATAAATTTTTCACAAACCGATAAAACCGTTCAATGTTTTCGACCCATATCATATTTAAATTCTATTGCATACCTAAAAATAAACTGGTTAAATTAACTGGAAAGACGAAAAGTAGAAAGTTGTATTCAAGGCGCTTAATAGTTGACGAAATCGATGTTGTCTGCATCCAAAATCTAGCTCGGGGCCCTTTTGAAATGTTCTGTAAAGTCGCCTTCTACACCAGTATCGCGTTGTAAAGGCTACATTAGTTATCCATTAGGTGCCTACAATGCAATGACTCTCGATGCCAAGCTAATACAAATACTGGTTTGACTAGTTAAATTATATTCAGAAGACACAATATTCAAATTACTTAGCAGCGTCTCTGAAGATGCACGAACTTTTACGCCATATAGAGTATTCTTTTAACTAATAGAAACCAGTATTAAAATGTAAACAATACGTACATTCAAACATACGTTGTATGAAAATAATGTGCGCTCTGTGGGCATATGTGGAAATAAAACAAAAAAGTGGATCATTAGAATAGACGTGTATAGAAATATATGAAAAATACAATATAGAACTGTCAAAAATTATTTAAAATGACATTTGACACATTTACCTCGTATACGACTCGGTTAGCAATAGATGATTTTTAATTATATAATTAGTTGTACAATATAATAAATAATAAATCAATCTATAATAAATAATTGGATAAAAATATAGATATTTCATCCAGCTTACATAGTAGTTTCGAGGCGCCCTCGTCAAAGTGCTTATTAAATTAATAGGATATAAACTGTGCGATTATATTTAAGCAACCGCTTTATTAAATTTAATAGCCTCTTAAATTAATTATAGAATGTTGTAAGTATATTGTTAATCTTATTTTATTATAACGACGCAATCAAATTTATAAGAAAACATTTTTATGACAGTCATAGTTATAATTTATTGATTTGTATTGATGACTCTATTGGTTATATATATTTATTTAAGTATATAATATGTAAATACGTATATAATAACATAAGCTATATATCCGTACTTAAAGGCTAACATGCCGCGTGTGAATATGGTTTTATATTATTATTTATTAACTCATCGTTGTATATTTTTTTCAAATATCATAACGACAACATTAAGTACCTTTTTATAATATTATAAGCACATAATCTTTACCATACCCTTACAGTTGGCGCTATCAAAATGCCAGAATACAGTGATTGGAATCAGTGGTCGTTTAAAGGGCATCTCTGGAGGTGAGATGAAGCGGTTGTCATTCGCCAGTGAAGTGCTCACGGATCCACCTCTCATGTTCTGCGATGAACCGACCTCTGGTCTGGATTCATTTATGGCACAGAATGTTATACAGGTATAGTTCAATATACATCTAATAAAAAATATTTTGTCTGTCTGTTAAGTCAGAGGTTCTCAAAGTGTTCGCCGTAGAAAGAAAGGAATGCCGTGAGTAGATCTATCTGTGTTTAGCAATAAACGAAATTTAGACAATTACAATACATTTTAATGTTATTAATTTGTAAATTAATCTAAACAAATATATTTTGTTAAAATAATTATTATTTTATTATATTTCAAATAGATAAAGTAGGGCGCACACAATAAACAAACTAAACTTGTAAGTGCGGCGGCTGAAAAAGATTGGGAACCCCTTTCTTAAGCCGATAGCGGAGAAGTTGTATATAATAACAGTCGATAAAATCGTAAGAGTAATCTAAGCAAAGTCTTAATAAAAATGTCGTTTAACTAAGGAAAATTATAAGTTTCAATACATCTTTCATACATTTATATTAGTTAGTAGTATTAGTTTCCTACTAAAATATTTATCATTGTGTTACTTAGAGTAGACTGTGTGTTATTTTGTGTCTTAAAACAAGTTTTGCACATCGAAAAAGTCGCTTATTATTTGTTGCACCATTTTTTAGGGTCTTTAGGTTCTTTATTTGTGTCTGTTAATTTTTTTTGTTAAAAAAAGAGACAAAAGCGTACCATTCCCTAAAAGGAAGGCAACGCACTCACGAGCTCCCAGCCATGTACATGTATTCATTTGATTGTATAATTTCAGGTGTTAAGCGGCCTTGCGAAGAAGGGTAAAACTGTTATATGTACGATACATCAGCCCTCGTCTGAGTTGTACGCGATGTTTGATAAACTCCTCATCATGGCGGATGGCAGAGTCGCCTTCCTTGGTTCACCCGATCAGGCTACCGAGTTCTTTAAAGAGTACGTATAATGAATCGACTTCACTTCTTAAGGACCAAGGCTTGGCCCTGGTAAATTATTAATAAAAAAGTAATTATACAAACTTAAGTACATAAGAGAGTCATACATTATATATACAGATGTTTTAATAAAATTGCTAAAAAAATAAAACATAATTATTTTTGTTATGTTGTTAGACTAGTATGTTACGAACCTATGTGGGAAGGCAGTAAAAACATTTTTTTTTAATTAAATGCATCTGTATTAAAACAGATCACACGACACTTTTTGTTAATTTAAATGTCTTAATACTGTAACAAAGTTACTTGATTGTAACAGTGTCAAAAAGGGCCTCATGATGGTCTAGGTTGTAGTTACTGCCATCATTTTGGGCGTTGTTATGACTTAATTTTGAAAATATATCACACTTGCAATGTATTACGTCCTATTATTCGATAGCTTGTCAATTCAAACAAAAACATACAAGAGTACAATTGAACTGGATTCCAATATATATGTGTGATCCTGTGGTAGCTGTCAACCGAAAGGCAACCGCCACTGCTCGTGGTACTACCCCATACCACCCATACCCCATACTACTCTACCACCATATTCAGGACTACCCGCTCATACTTTAGTGACATTAATTACTATCATTTTTCATAAGAAAATGGTTAAAAATAAGAATTGTGAATTAATATATCTATAAATTTTTGCAATTTGTTAACAGCTTAGGCGCAGCATGCCCCGCAAACTACAATCCGGCAGACCACTACATTCAACTGCTGGCAGGAGTTCCAGGCCGCGAGGAGACCACACGTCACACAATCGACACTGTGTGTACGGCATTCGCTAAATCGGAGATCGGATGCAAAATCGTCTCTGAGGCTGAAAATGCTATGTTTAATGAGGTATGAACTTCTCTCTTTGACGATAACAGGCCTCGAAGGTCTAGCGACATCTATAATCGTTCATCATCCATCGATGATGAATAGTGCGAACGAAGTTCCCTCGACCGCAACCTCCCGACCTTAGCCACCTTAGTTTAAACCACAGACACCGAAGGACCAAAAAGGTCCTTCGGTGTCAGTTCTTTTGATTGGGAGAGGATTCTCCACACCACATGAAATAAAATATAAAATAAAACTAGAATACAAGTAACACTTTCATAATCAGTGCAGGATCAGTTAATTAAAAGTCGGTCTATATATGCTGACTTTTATATAAATTATAATTAAACCGAGGCCGAGGACGACATTTTATTGTAATGCAAGAATGATACCGGGTATGTACGTGTCTCAGTAATTTTATATTACAAATATGAAACTAATATTTGATGAACAAATGTATTTTAAGGATAAATTTATTAAAATCACCTACAATTATTATGGAAATTCTAGTCTTTTGGTGGTATTGTAAAAGTAATTTTTCATATATTGTACTCCACACAGAATATATACATTTCACAATTCTTCCTTGATTATTATTACATTTTCATATATTTATTATCATCATGTATCAAGGAGCTCGTAATTTATAATATGATCCTTAGTTTGTCCTTTTTTTTAAATAAATAATTACATTATATTTTTGCGAATATACTAAAATAAAAAAAAACCAAACACTTTTTTAAGGTTTATCTAGAATTGTTCAAAACAAATTACTCTTATATACAGCGCAAAATCTCCAAAGGCTGGGCGGATTCAGCTTGGTCGAACGCAGCTGCCTTCAGAACTCGCCGATCGCCATACAAGGCGTCCTGGTGCGCCCAGTTCCGGGCTGTCCTGTGGCGGTCCTGGCTCTCAGTCACTAAAGAACCTATGCTCATCAAAGTGCGCTTCCTTCAGACCGTCGTAAGTATATAAAGTCGCAAGATTTTTTTTATAAAATAGATAGATAATGAGCAGGAGGCCAAAGTAAGGTGAAGTCGCCGCCCATAGACACTGGGCGTTTGCTGTTGTTTACCTTTAAAGATTAAATTTATATAAAGTACTGGCTATATATTTTTATCTGTGGTTAAAAAAAACATCGTATTTTCTTCATACGCGGCGGAAATACATGGGGTCTTTTACAATTCCTTAAAAAAATCGTAATTTAGTTTAATTGTAATTATTATATTGGTATGTCCTTTTTTTGTCTCAGTTAAGTAAAAACATAATCACATCACTTAAAACCTAGGTAGCTTTTAACAAATTGAATAATTGTTGACTATTTAGAGGACGTAGGAATATTTAGAGGACAAAGGTCCTTCGAATGTGTCAGCATCGGGACAATTTAGCCTAGGCTAAATTTAGCAAAATTTAGCCAATGCTTTTATAGAGTTGTATTTAGTTACGCTCGCTTACGAGTGCGCTCTTCTCGTTGCTTTGAGATAACTGATTTCCGAACCGGTTGTAATTAAAAAAAAAAACGATTCAAAAGTGTTTTTCGTAAATTTTCATTTTGCAACTTCATCAACCGACTTTGTTATAGTTTTTCATACAAATTGTTGATATTAACCTGATCAATATGAACCTTTTTTTAAGATGGTATCAATTCTCATCGGATTGATATACTTCGGGCAAAATTTGGATCAAGATGGAGTCATGAACATCAATGGAGCGATCTTCCTCTTCCTCACCAACATGACCTTCCAAAACATATTTGCTGTTATTAACGTGAGTGACCATACAATCTAATTCTTACTTCAATACATTTTAAGAGACTATAAACCCACACGGATTTATTATATAAACTAAATATTAAAACACATACGTTTTTTTCAGTATGAAAGCGAAACCCTTTGTTCGACTTAACTCAATATAGCAACTGAGTCATCAAATATTGACGTGAAAAAGGTTTATTTAAACAGCGTACACGTTTAGAAAATTTGGTTTATTATTAAACTCGGTTGGTGTAAAGCTTACCATGCATGTCGAACAAAGAGTTCCGGGTTCGATCCCCGGTACGGGCACCAATATATTATGATTATATTTAATAGCCGTGGTCTTGAGTATGAATTAATTTAAATTGAGTTGTGTTAGCCATAACCCAAGTTATAAATCGTTCACCTCTGAGCGTACCGACCGTGTCCGGCCGATCCTTAGTTTAAACTGAATTTTTCATAACAGGTATTTTGTTCCGAACTACCGATATTCATCCGCGAGCACCATTCAGGGATGTACCGAGCTGACGTGTACTTCCTCTCGAAGACGCTCGCGGAGGCACCGGTCTTTGCAACGATACCTTTGGTGTTCACGACCGTTGCCTATTACATGATTGGACTGAATCCGTCCCCTGAGAGATTCTTCATTGCCTCTGGTCTCGCAGCGCTGATAACCAATGTTGCCACGTCATTCGGTAAGTTTTTATACTTTCATATAGGACATCTGGTTAATATTATATCTGGCAACGTATCTGATATGTCAGTTAATGTTTTGTGGGCATTTCCTTTACAAAAATAGAGGATCATCGACCAGTTAAAACCAGTATGGTTCGAAGGACCAAGTGCCTAACGCCGAGAAGTTAAATACTAGATATATGTACAGCTACTCTTAATTTAGTAAAACACTTCTGTACTTAACTATAAATGATACTTAGAATTCACTAAATAAAGTTAAAGGTAAATAAATAATAAAAAGTCAGTTTTGATAATTTAATGTCGTTGGTAGTTAAAGACGATTACGTCTGTAATTTATTTTTATTAGTTTTAGCCCCAAAATATGTTCATATCCTATAAATGAATTAATTAAAGACTCATCGTGCCTAAAAAAAGGTTTTATTAAAATTCTTAGTTACAGTGGTACAGGATTTATAATGTCATCGCAAAACGTTTGTAAGTAGAATTATCGTCATTGTGCTAGTGAGCAAAAATTAAATATTGTGTGTGTTAGGTCAATATTTTTTGCGTGGACGGTGGGGTGTAAATAAATTCCTATAATTTAAGGGACAACAATACGGCCAATGATTACCATACAAAGTATACCATCTGAAATATATAAACGATGGATAGATAATTCGCATTACAAAAATACTTGTCTTTTATTCAAACTCAAAAACTCAAAATATCTTGATTTAACTAGGTCTTTATAAAGACACTTTTGAATCGTAATTTTTTACACTACCACCGGTTCGGAAGGCATCTACCGTGAAGAACCGGCATGAAACTCGATAGCTGCTCTTTTAAAATAAATAATTAATACAAAATTGTGCTACTGACAATCAAAATAACAAAGTATATTAAAAAGTTAAATAAACAAAACATTCGTATTAAGTCTTTGGTACAAATTCTTTTTTAGATTTATAAAAAATATGTGGACTCTTTGAAAATATGTGGATTGTCCTATGACAATTCCGAAGTCAGTTTTAGTAAGCAAACTTTTGAGGAACGTTTAATATTAAGAGCGGATTGAAATACGAACAAATATATTATAAACAAAACAAAAATATTACAACTAAAAATACCGGTGATCCATCAGCTGATGCTTATCATCGCGATACAGCGAGGAAATGCTGAGTACTCGGCCACAACAACCAAACTTTTAAAATTTGTTTTACTTTTGTGTTTTGTTTTATTAGTTATATACTTTAGGTTAACATTACTAAAACATTAGTATCTTTGAAAGTATTTAATTTATTTTTCTTTATTCTCTAACTCATTAAACACGACAAAGAAAACGATATTCAAAAAAGTGATTTCCGGTTCAAATACTAAAAATGATCGTACCTTCTAATGTTTAGTTAATGATGTACCTTGATTAAAATATCAGTGATATTTTAATCCCTTTAGGTACGAACATACTTATGAAGCTTTTGTAATTTCGTTTCGGCATTTGTCTGTGAGTTACAGATTTATAAGTTAAGTGTAGTTGACTGCTTGTGCCAAAATGTTAATAAAACAAGTGCTCGATATATATCTTTAAATGATACATATTAACAATTAATAAATGATATTTTTTATAGTTTCCTCGTTAATTTGTATTAACGTATAAATATTTAAAAAAAACATTTCATTCTTATTATATAATAATTAGTATGCACATCGCGTTAAATAATAAGGACAGTTGTAAAAGACGCTTAAAAATAAAAATAAACAACCGAGTTTCTTGTGGGTATCGAAGACCGGTTCATTTTAGAACCCTCGAAGCCTTATAAGAAAGTTATTGACGTATACGATTAATTGTGGCAAAGATATAAATAAATTAGCGTGTGTGAAAATAAGAGCTGTTTGCGAGTGAGAAAAATAAAATTTTAGCTTTACGTTCAATTTAAATAAAAACACTTAATATTTAATTGACGTCAATACAATGGTATTTTTGTTTTGCGCTGAATTCGGGTTTATATGTTACTGTTGACGCCACACCTGACATTTAGTCAAATTGGAACACGTTCTGCTATTGTGAGAAGGCAATTTTATCAACTGTCGACAATGAAAGACGTCATGTTTTTATAAATGAATTAAATTTATTTAATCACGTGTAAAAATTGATTTGAATCTTAAATGTACTAATTAACATTTCTTCGTATATAGGTTTTGTCTTCGTTTGAAACCCGAAGATTTTTAGAAACCAATTTTAATGTAAATAGGCCGTTGTTTGAAGAAATTGTCTTTTTGGATCGACGATCCCATTACAGTAGTAGCCAATGACACACTAATTGCCGCCCGCGCGGCCAGAATATCAGATAGGAGAGCTAAAGTTAAAAACCGCCTTGGCCGGCGAAAGCGTGGTCCCTTACTTCAATTGTCGCTCACTCCTTCAGTGAGCTTCCGTCCAGCCCTTCAGGCTAGTCCCCTTCCGTGACGACACAAGCCGAGGTCCGAGTCTCACAGGAGACGCCCTTGCGCAAGTCACGGCAAACGAATTTTATCACGGCTGAGCTAAGCTCGCCAACAAGCCCGAGCTGAGCTGTAAAGTGCAAATATTAACAGCGAGATCCACTCTAAAAAAAATTTTTTTTAAAGAAATTGGGCTAAATTTTTCACGATAAATAATCATCCCTAGTAAAGGATCAGCGTTATATTTACTTCCTATGAATGGTGAATGCTTGTAGGGAGAAGAATCTATTGGACAACCGGTGTGCTAAGTGTTAATATTAAAGTATACTTGAATTTATATGGAATTACGGTTGAATAACCTATAAATAGAATTTATGTGCTT
The DNA here is from genome assembly GCA_951799465.1 of Leptophobia aripa. Classification (NCBI taxonomy): domain Eukaryota; kingdom Metazoa; phylum Arthropoda; class Insecta; order Lepidoptera; family Pieridae; genus Leptophobia; species Leptophobia aripa. The sequence continues at coordinate 6,916,024 of OX637266.1, read as the reverse complement.
GTAATACTGATTTTAAAATATTATTGTTTTACATATGTAAATGTTTTCTTTTCAACATCAATTGTTCTTCTTACACAGTAGCTATAGTAGCATAGAAGTGCAGCTCTACCTATATTGTAAGAATGGGTGGGTGTCTGTGTGTCTATATGTGTGTGACTGTGATAGACATTGAGGGCGCTATGAGGCGCTGGTCTCGCAACTTATGCTACGTATGTAACTTCCGTTACTTTTAATTGTTTCAAGTTTAAAGTTAACTTAATTTTCAGGTTATCTGATATCATGCGCCAGCAGCAGTGTCAGCATGGCCGCATCTGTGGGTCCTCCTATCATTATACCATTTATGCTGTTTGGAGGTTTCTTCCTCAACTCAGGGTATGTATATCAATATATATTTAACAATTCAAATTTAAATTGTAAAATGAATACCGTTGTTAGATTACCATCTTTCCATCGATGATAACAATTTTCTGCCGGTACTTTTTGGTCCTTCGTTTTTATCGACTTACTGGACGAAAAAACAAGAGAAACAGACGCATAATGCGTTAGTAATCGTCAATGTAACGAAAAATCGCAAATAAATTTGATAATCAAGGCATATGAATAAAGAACCCTTTTTATGAATAATGGTTTCTGATATACGTTCTCCATTTGCCAATAATGCCAAATACACTAGTGTAGCGATCATACGACAAATACATATCGAAGTTTTCACATTTATATTACCGTCCTAGATCGGTACCACCATACCTGGGCTGGATATCCTATCTGTCCTGGTTCCGTTATGGTAACGAAGCGTTACTGATCAACCAATGGACTGGCGTGGAGAGCATCGCCTGCACCCGAGAGAACTTCACCTGTCCCGCATCGGGAAAAGTCGTTTTGGACACTTTAAGCTTCTCAGAGGTAAACCACATTTGTATATAACACTTAGCATATGTATATTCGATCTACCGTAAAGGAAAAAAATCATTGTTAAAGTGATATTACAATTATTAGATTCCATAAAAACTCATTTATTAAGGAAATATGATTCAGCAAGTCCTTAGTAAAGAACTTTTTGAACGATAAAAAAGTTTGGGAACGAACGGTCCTATGGAGGTTTGTGGAATGGTGAACCGGTGAACCTTCTCAGACCGGTTTACTTTGGAATCGTCGCAGCCTTAGCAATAAGAAGAAAGTTGACTCTTGGAGTGTTCTTGTAACAAATCGGGCTCTTCAGGCACAAACGTAAAAAAACATTCTAAGTGGTAAAATTTCAGATTAAAAAGAGTTTGGAGAAAGAAGTTAATAGAAACAGAAATAAAGCATTAAACGGGCTGTATAGTCTATGTTAGGATGTAGGGAGGAATGTAAGGATCGTGCATACGATAAATATATCGACAGAAACTAATATACCCCAGCCACATAAATGTCTACGGGCGTCGACTTCACCTTTATGGTGTGCCTTCTGCTCGGTTGTGCCCGAGTGTCCGTTATATAAAAAAAATATGCCAGTGAAATTTAATTTATTAATTTTTATCAATGTAAGGAAACAGGCTCGGCCTAGTCCAGATTCTAAAATACGAAGAATTATAATTAATCCATATAAATCTCAGACAAGCTTAATTTTGTGTTGTACCTATAAATACTTAAAAGAAACAAAAAAAGATTTATTGTTTTTTAAATTAGTCTTAAAGTTCAATGTTATTATAATGTTCCAGCTTAGAATATATAAATAACATACGTCTTGAGAGTCTCGAACGACTGTTTTCAATCGACTTTATTATCTATACGATATTGTTTATTGGGTTGCCTGATAATGAACGCTTCAATGTAAAACCTATATCTATATGTAATCTTCTAGATGCCCTCGGTTAAAAAAGACTAGAGTTTTGATTTTTTTTACTTTATACTAACTGTTATAATACGTATAGTGTGTAATAAATTTAGAGTTTCTTGCCAGTTCTCCTCCGCTCTACGCTGATTTGGGAACTGGCTGTCAATTGTAGTTTTTATTTATAATTTGATGATTAGTGTAATAAAGTTTTATAACTTGTTTATTATTTTTTGATTAATATAATGTCATTTCAGGAGGACTTCAACATGGATGTGGTGAATATGGTGCTGCTCTTCATCGGGTTCCGATTCTTGGCATACTTAGCGCTTTTGTGGCGCACGCGCAGAGGGAAATAACTACCGACCTACCCTTTAAGCAATACATAACAGCAGGCTTACTCCGTAAATTCATACCATGTAATTCCAATTATAAGGTGCTTTTCAAATGAAAATTACTTGCGTACAGTTTCAAAAACGGTATTGATTTTACAGAGTAACCCTGCATATTAAAATCCAGAGTTGATTCTCTAGTTAGCGATATTAAGTTTTTCTATTGTATAAGTAATATATGAGGGTCGATTCTGGTACATCGACTCACACTGATCGCTCAACGAGAAAAATAGGTGACATTGAAAAATTCATTGACAAAAATTGATTCCGATTAAAAAAAAATATAGAATGTCTTGAGAGTAATCTCTAATTATTTAGTTTATACTTCTAGATAGAACGAACATTATTAGCTAATTATTATGTGGACAGTGTGTTTGTTTTAGCAATGTAAGTAGCCGTAAGATGTTTAATGTTTTTTTTCATTATTTTAAAATACGTTAAAACAATCTACAACGACATGTTATAATTAATACATAAACAATATACACTTTTACATAATGTCTTTATTTACGTACAACGCTAATAAAAGTTAAAATGACAAAGTCACCAAACAGCTTTTAACTGTCATGTTTTGATACGATAAACGAAACCGATATGAGAATAGGTGCCTTTAGATCTTGACAATACATATTTTATAGGTCAAAAGTGAAACAGATTCACTGTCGTCTTAAATTAATGAAATTAATAATAAACTTCAATTTCCGAGAGAAACTTATGTTTCCGAGAATTTATTTGTAATAGATAAATGATCGAATGATTGAAATTCAATTGTTTTATGTAACCTCTTTTTGTCACCTTGTTAATGTATTGAGATTTGTATTTTTGTTTGGTAAACAATAAAAACGCATTAATTATTTATGTATTCGTTTGTTACTATTTTATCAAAATATTTTAATAACATTGATCTTTTATTTCCATATAACCTTTACTTTTATTATTTTAAAGTAATCGCAAATCAACGAAATAATAAAATTCATAATTGAAATTATGTGGTGGCATAAAATAGTATGAACTAAATTATCTTATTTATTAGGGAAGCAAAATAAAAAATAAATGAGAAATGAATTAATATTTAAGGCAGTTACTTGTATACAACAGTTTTTTTTTAAACAAGAAAACATATAACTACAGTAGAGATAATAGTAATGAAAATAATGAGCTTACAATTAAAGCAAGCTTTATCAATGTTATGAAATAATCACAGCTCGTCAGTGGCACGTGACATCACTATCAAATCAAAATATTTGAATAAAAGCATTGATCTTTTATTTCCATATAACCTTTACTTTTTTTGTTTTAGAAAAAGTTATCTCAAGCCCCCAAACATATTTAATTAAATTTGTCTCAAAGAGTTTTAAACATATTTGTTATGTATTTAATAGATTTAAAATGGAATCGATGATACGGTGATATATCAAAGGGTATATAAATTAAGTGTGCCTTTCTTTTTGGAAGTTTTGGAATGAATTTGCACCAGCTTAGCTTTGCTCCAAAAAATCTTTCTATAATAACCATGCTGAATTTCTTGCCGACTTCTCAGCATGATCGCATATGCACAGGCGTAGTTAGTAGTCAGATATAAGACGATTCGAAATATTATATATATAGACATATATATATGTACTTAATAAATTGGACCTATGCAAACATATAATTTTACACATACATTTTAACATACGCTACTTAAGTTACGGTTTGGCAACTTTAGTACTGTGAAAATTATGATGTTGCTCCATATTAAATTTATTTAAGGTTTATAAAGACAAAAAGTGTAGGTGAACTTGAATTGCTTTTTTGTTCTCTGTATATCTGTCTGTCCAACATTATCCCGTGAGAAGCGTCTTCAAATCTTAATTTCCCAAGGTTAATATGTCAATTCTGTTTCTTTCCCTCGTATAGAAAATATTTATCAAATTTAATTTGTTTTATTAAAATTTATTTAATTTACTTCCCGTTCCCACGATGTCTTCATTTTCCCAATATTCCGAAAGACTTTTATCAATTGATTATTCTCGCGTAACAAGACGTTGATTTAATTTCAATATACTTTAAGGTCGCATTCACGTACGTCAATGCGTGTGATTATAAATATATGTGAATAGATTAGATCTCACGATTCTCTAAACAAGGAAAAAATTTTAGATTATTTTTTCAAATATTTCTTATTGTTGTTATATAGCACTAGCTGACCCGGCAAACGTAGTTTTGCCATCAAATAACTTAAAAATAGGGGTTGTGATGTAATATTAAAAATTTAGGATTGTATCTATTTTTTAATACGACAAATAAAAAAAATCTCTAAAAATAGATGTTGGCCGATTCTCAGTCCAACTCAATATGGCCACAAAATTTCTGGAGAATCGGTCAACCCGTTTCGGAGGAGTATTGGAACGAACATTGTGACTCGAGAATTTTATATATTAGATATATTTATGTAAGAGGGCTTTGAAATACGACATTTCCCATTTGTCTTCACCGGCTATAGTTGTAAGGATGTTTTAAGCACACAAATTTATATACATTATATAATTACATCATACCAGTTTAGGACGCAGGGGTTTTCATATTATGTATGTTCAGGGAATAAAGCGGGCCTTCGGAACTTTGACCAGATGAGGATACCCGTAGGATGTTCGTAAATGAAAAGTTATGGTGGTTGTGTGACAATATATCCAAGAAATGATAACTTTTATAACCTAAATAATATTCGCAACAGTAATTAAAGTATTGAGCTTTTTTAAAATAAAGTATATCTTATCTTTCTCAAAGTTACCTTCGAAATAATAATAGCTTATACGTGTCACGTGCAGTATCATTTTGTTGGGATGAGGGTAAATCAATTGAGCTGTCAAATTGATAAGTGTAGCTACTCTGTTTAACGTCTTTTTTAGTGCAAGCAGTTTGCATTTTGGGGCACATATTATGTTTATTTTTATTGTTTATAAAAGAGATGAGGAAAGAGAAATAAGTTATAATTCCCGAACCATTGCGACTTGGGGGCCTTCAAAAAAAAGAACTTACCTCACCCCTAATAACCCGGCTTTTGTAGGCCGGAGGCTTATAAAAGCCTCCTGACGTTTCAGATGTGGCGGCGTTTAGCACTTCATTGAAAGTGACCCTGATGATCATGCATGATCAATCAAAACAAAAAAAATCCAGAAATAAATCACACAACGTATCGGATTTTCAATTTTATAGGTAAACTTTGTCAACCATTTGACACGTTTATGTATTTTGATATGCTCCAGCTGACTAACAACCTAAACTCTAAATATAAAAAAGTCATCGCCCGTGCCCGTAATTTACACCGAAAAAAGACAACCCCACTGAGTTTCTTGTGGGTTCTCTGCTGAGGGCGCGCAGTGAACCCTACACGGGTCCAAGTGACTTTCAAAAGTTGACTTATCGACTTTAAATAATCAATATTACGTAAATAGGTAACATTAAGATATAACAATGTATCTGCTAAGGAATCTGACATGACTACTGTTGCCGGCCTATACGATGCGATGCGTTCACGCATAGATATTATAGTCATAATCTAATTGAATTAAGTTCCTTAAATCCTTTTGAAACTTGTAGTAACTCATTTCATTAACGTAACTATGTGGATTTCAGTTATCAACTGGAATACAATGTAGGTAATAGAATGACATTTTGTAAATAAAGACAATACATAGATTTGATTAGATAGAACACGTGTTTTGTGTTGTTAATGTTTCATGTGTAAGAAGCGTAAGATATTGTATTGAAGGTAATACGTAATAACCCATATCGAAACTAATTCAAAACTTCAACTCAAAATAATATTGTTTTTTTGTATAGTTGTCTCCAACCCATTTTATGTTACTTAAGTAAAAAATATACGTATTGGATAAAAAAAAACATTAAAATTACAACAATGGCAAAAAGTCGAAACAGAATTTAGTTTATTGTGTTCATTGTTTCTATTTAGCAACGCAAAATGCACCGAAACATGATTTTCCACTTTACATACAATAACCATAAAATATACAAAAATATAAATATTAAAAATTACCATTAAGTGTTTTAAGTGGTTATAAGGTCGTCTGATGCAGCGGGGGATTACGAAAGATATTTATATCTAGGAACATTTTATTGCACATTTTGTGTGCACGCGAAGTGAGTGGCGCACGAAAGCTTATTTTGAGCGTTACAGGTTGCTCAAAAGTATTATAAAAGCATATACACCACATCCTCTTCATTTGAGTCTATTATGTTACATTGAAGATTAAAAAATAATATTTTTGAAGCAAATCGCTGTAATGATACGATAATGTGTTAATAATTTTTAGAATTTCAATTTTAACGTCATAAATCGATTAAAACGGATTCCTAAACTTCTATATTCAAGATGGGACAGAAAAAGGGACGTAAAAAGAAGAAGGGTCGCGACTTTGAATTGTATAGATACCATTGAATAGAGACAAGAATTGGTGTACGGTCTAAATAGAGTAGTTCCTTTAAAGAGGCCAGCAGTTGATCGCCAACATTAAAGCCAAGACATATTTTTGTTTCAGGCAAACACAATGTTCTTAGACTTTCTATATATACAACTTGTTACATGAATAGTAAGGACAATGAATGAAGTCAGCGTAAAAAGCGCTTTGCAAATGTTTATGTAAAGCGCTGAGAAATATCATTAATGAATACGAACAGAAGACGACCAAAAAGGAAATGATAATTATATAAATATTTCAATGAAGTAAATATGTGTGTTATGTCCGCCATTTTCTCGATCGCGGGGTCAAGAAATATGACTGATATTGTCAGGTACGGGATATTTGGATTATGAAGTTCCTACACTTAGCTACATTTACCTAATTCCAACTTAATAATTCCGAAACTTTTTTCGTTTGCAGTAAGGATTAACATTATTACAGTTAAGCATATACTTTAAAAATTAATATTTTTCTTTTACATGTAACCAAACCCACTATTGCTCCATGAACCGCTAAACCTAGACGACGAGTAATTTTATAAAAGAAAATTATAATATTACAAATGAAAATAAGCATAAACAAAAAAATATGAGTGCTTCTCCTATAACAAAGAACGACTTGTTGTTAGAATGGTATCTATTCATTGATAACTTCAGTCGTTGTCCACAGTTTCCGTCCCACTCCTCAATAGTTAATAGGGTTGTCGATTTTAATTTCCACTCTTTATTAACAATGCAAATTTGAATTATTTTCATTGTTTATATAAATTTTATATGTATGTAAGGCATATATTGAGACTTACAAAAACATCAGTATTGTCAACATACTAGTATTTGATATATTTATTTTATATTGTAACAGTAGTTTTATTTTAAAGTTTTTTTTAGGAACAAAAATATGAAGCTTGAAACACATTAAATCGTATCGTTACGATCTGATCTTAACGACAACTTTGTCAGTGTCGTTAAGATATACAATTAGGTTTCGTGACGAATTTCAGTTTTAGGTTGAATCCGGATTGGCAACCCTACTGGGTATATGACCACCTCGTGGCGATCCGGCACAAACGTTATAACACCAGCGAGCACGCAGGCTGTCCATACCTGTCCTAACTAAAATGATCGATTACCGCGCATTCCATTTTCAAACTAGACACTTGTGATTGAAAATGAGTAAAAGCGATCGTCCACTGTCGAGCCTTTCGGAAAATTCGAATGGAAATACCGAAAATCAAGTAAGTGATTGTGCAATGAAATTTTTAGTTTACTACAGTTAAAACATCTCGGTAAATTGTTTGACTGATGTTGGTACCTCCTATTTCATAATGTTACGCAACTTCGAAAAACTACTCAAGGTTTCACAACAAGAAAAACAATAACAATAAATAGGATTTTGATTTGTTCGTTGAGTATATAGTAACAGTATTTGGTATTTAAAAAAAAACCCTATATATAGTTAAAAATAGTTACATATAATAATCTCTTAAACTTAGATATAAAATAATATATTAGATGTAATTAGAACATTATAAAAGAAAATAAGAGTTTAAGTTACTAAATTAATTTGGATTAGAATATTTTTCTAATTTGTTATATTTTATTATTAAAATGGAAATTACATTCATTAATCATAAATAAAACAGAAATTATAAAAATAATAAACAATACAACCGAATAATGTGTATTAAATAAACAATTATAGATTTAATTATTAAATTGTTAATATCTACTTGGTACACGTTATTTATGAACGTAATAATTATTCAAATATCCTAATTGAAATATTTAATCATAAGTACTTTTTAAATATTATTTTTATTATGTGACATATATTGTCACAATATTAATAATTTGATAAAATAATGACAATTTAAAATTATTTCAATATCCAAGCACCCGAGGAGAAAGTGTGAAATTTGATATACACTTTTTCAAACCTTACTACCACATGGACCGAACGTTGAGTGCTTTAGTTTTTATTTTATTTTTCTTAAAAGTAAAATTTAATTAAAAAGTAAATAATAAAAAAAATACAAAATCCTTTCTATACCATTTAGCATATTTTCGAATCGTATTTTAACGTTTTTAAGCTTTTCAATTGTATTAATATTTCGTTGATTCTTTTTAGTTTATTTAACCACTAATTTTCACATAACAGTTATGACGTCACACTCGATGTTAACACCACATATGTATTTTTATTATATAGATTGAGCTTTAATTGGACAATTAATACAACTTTCAATTAAATTACTCGTTCATTTCAATTTGTCGATGAAGGTGTAAGTTGTGTTTCGATCTGACTACAAACAAAACATTTATCGGTCATATGAGAACATCAATTATTGAATCGTTTTAATCAGTGTCAAAATTTTGTAAGTTCATTTGTGGGACATAAGTTACAAGTGAGTTTGTATAATAGTTCTTATGTTAGTATTTAATTAAATTTTATTGTTATATAAATTTTTAATTCTCTGTTAGAGCGGGACAATGTGCACTCAATATTGAGTTAAACTGTGATTATAATTTTTTTAAAAATCCGTGTACGACAAATTTTTAAATCTTTTTTTATAAACTGGCCTTGTTATGGGTGCAACTTTACACTTTTATAAGTAACGAACTACTGATTTGATTATAAATTATTAAGAATATCGAAGTTATTTGTTGCGTCATAACAATGTCGCCATGGCTATAAGCCGTCGTCCTAAAGCTGCACTAATAAAAAATGTCTGCCGAGGTTTAATACCTCTCCGAGAGAAATCAACTTTGACACATTACAAGCTTTTTTGCGTGCATGTCACACTTTTAAGATCAGATTATCCCATTCCGCACAGGATCACCCTAACTAATCGTTTTCTTAACCGCACAAGAATGTGACATTTTTATGACACGGTTATGAATGATAGTGGGAGAATATAAGCGGTCTAGCATAAAAATAATTTAAGTGTTAACTTTTGTGTATGTAATTTCGGCTGTAAATATATATCTGAAATCAAACTCAAAATATCTTTATTCAAGTAGGTCTTTATAAAGACACTTTTGAATCGTAAATTTTTACACTACCACCGGTTCGGAAGGCAGTCATATACCGAGAAGAACCGGCAAGAAACTCATTAGCTGCTCTTTTAATTAACAATTAATACAAAATTATGTTACAATTCAAATAACTAAAGCATTGTAAGGCTACTCAAGAATTGAACTGTCCCGATGCTGAGCCAACTGCCGAAACATTAAAGGGATCTTTGTCCTCTAAATATTCGTTTACGGTATAGTATGCCTTAAGTTTTTAACATAACCGAGTGGTTCTATCTATAACTCACATTTAGCCCACTGAGTCTGTCGATTTAGTTAGCGACCGATTAAGATAATCCAGCTGAATTGTAAAGCAACTATGCTATAGGACTAATTAATAGCAGATTAAACATTTCCAGTTAACGGTGCTGCATATCCAGGCGAACTATTAGCGATAATTTAACAAACTTTAACTAAAGAAACGGTGGCTCACGCGCGTGCGATAATGAAAAACAAAGATGAATTAGAAAGTGCCGCGATTATAGTTGATTATAGTTGACTTGTCGCGGTAATTATGTGTCGTCGAAATAATTTGAATAGCATTCCAATTAATTCATATATTTATAAATAGCTTACCCATTATACCGTATCGTGAGTTTTTTATATGAGAATTATATATTTAGATATTGACCTTTTCCGAGTCGTTTTTTAAGAAATATAACTTTTTGCTTTACCACCGCTAACGATACCCAGGTATACAGATGCTTTGCCGACCCTGATGGAACACCGTCATTTCTTTTAATATGTGTTAATGAGCAGCTTGCAGGATATACCACAGCAAACTGTGGTTTTTTGACCTTTAAGCTACATTTATGCACCTGCACCACTGCAAAAGAAAGAACTGCTACGGCTCGTGCCGTGCGGTGTTCGATCTAAATAAATTATCAGAACACTCCCTCCACATTGTTAAGGGGAGCAATGTTCCTGCGGAGGGAATGTGAATCTAGCCGATCAGTGAATGATTCTTTATTTGAAAATCCGGCAATTCTTCCGCAGGGTTTTTTTTTAAATAAAGAAGCTGTTATTGGATTCTTCGTGTCGTTAACTAAATTATAATCTCGGTGCACATTTTCCCAGTGAAGATTCAATTTCGAAAACAAGTTTGCTATAACTCACATTTTAGAGTGCCCGGAATACATCTATGTTAGTGTCTGCAAAGCAATGACTTTTTTCCTTATGCAGAACAAACATAGTGGGTGATAGGACACAACCCTGCGGAACACCGGCATTGACGAGGCTAGAATAAGCCGATTCGTGATCAGAGAGACAAGAAAAACTATAAATGTTTGCTATTTGATTCTAGAAACATCGTGTAGTTAAAGCAACATTAATTTACTTTAATTTCTTATATGGTATGTTGTAGTTAAGAATAGTAATTTATCTAAATTCCAATGAATTACAACATAGCACACAGGACACTAATAAAGTTCTAACCACTGGCCACTAGTGAGTTACCTTTAAAAAAAAAAGGTATGTCCACTTTCTGAAGGGCTACGTCGTATCGCTTCGTAAATATCTTAACTGGAATTTAGTTCCATATGGGGCGGCAGAGCGTGCTTTAAAAGCGCTCAATTGTGTAACGCAATTTCCATATTTAAATATTAAAGGCCATACGAACCACAAGTAGTACATCGAGGGTAGGATATCCGATGTCTAACCGCAGACGTTGAGTCGGTATTATATTCTCAACATACTTACAAGTGGCTTAATATTAACTCTAACAATAGTTGCTAACACTAAGAAAGTAGTTACTTACAGATGTAAAATGTATTATTGTTTAACATAATATCATATTTCTGTGAACTTTTAAACTAACAAAATGGTGGTTATGTTATGATAAAATTGAACCAGCTTTGAACGTAGAATAAAAAGCTATTTTTTTCACGATTCATGTTTGAAATAATTGCTGACGCCTTTAAAATTAAAACACAAACAGATATAAGAGTTGTTTACACTATGTTTTGTATCTAAAGTGACATATAAAATTACCTGAATGTAGTATAATGTTAATCATGTGGTATTAATTAATTTAAATAATCGTGACAGGAGTTCCAGCCGGAAGATCTAGTGTATCTGAATAAAGGAATCATGCAGGTGAAGTACTCGGAGCCCATGGAGTTTGCAGAGGTTGAGGAGCTACTGGGAACCTCTCCAGCGCCGCGACCCTGTACCCTAGTATGGAGAGACGTCACTGTCCATATTAGACACAAGGATGGCAAACTGAAGAGACTGGTTAATAGTGGTAAGTAAATTAAAAATTAGATTTATTTTAGATTTGGTAAAGATAAAGATTCGTTTATTTATTTAATACAATAGTCGATTTATAAAATTAATTCTAGTCTAGTCTACATCGACAATACGAAAAACTTTGGCGGGGAAGTATTTGCGACGGGTCAGGGAGGTGTATAAGTATTAAGATTTTGAACAGAACCACATTACAACAGCATTACATTTTAATGATTATTATTTTATTATATAGCACAGCGACTGTTACCAGTTGTATTCAGCAGTTTGTTCATTATAAACATCTAAAAAAGCATTCCAATTTATTAGATTAGTTATATATTTATTTGTCCGCAGTGAATGGAATCGCAAAACCTGGATCTCTGGTGGCTTTAATGGGACCCAGGTAAAACTAGATTAGTTCAATTTTTTTTAACCCAAGTATTCTTTTGTCCCTTTCTCTCAATTTGTGTTTATGCCATGATAAAAAGGCAAAAGAGTACTTTAGCTACAAGAGAGTTATAATAAGTGTTATACTTATAAAGCTTAATAGGGTTTGTTCTTTATTTTTAATCCCAGTTTTAATGGAAACTTTAATAAATTTGATGAATCTTCAAGCTGTGGCAATCCAGTAATGTTTGAGCTTATAGCATGAAAATAGGTAGTGTTAAGGCGCACTGATTTGGGAACATTCATTTTATTTATAACTATAATTTAATTATACCCATAAATTGTTTCGAAAATAAAAAATCTGTGCGAGCGAGAGGTCAAAATGTGCTCTTCTAAAATATTGGCATTAGCGCTATCTTAATAGAACAGATAAAAGTTATTGGTTTGACATTTACTCATTATATAGTATGTTTACATCTAAAGTGATTTTTTTTATTTAAAAAAACCGTATAATCTTTTATTATTAAAAAAAATATTAATTATTAAACAAACCTTATTTCTGCGCAACCTATAAAGTAAATCGAATGACCAATGTTTACGTCTGGTGAACGCATTTTAGTTATTTATTTATTCACACTTTGTTGCACAAAAATAGTAGAAGTCAATAATGTTAATGTAACGTTAACTATCTATAGTTTACGGATGTGGATTTTATGCTTACGATATTTTTCAAAATGTATTTTTACAGCGGTGCAGGGAAGACTACACTGATGTCGGCTCTAGCGCATAGAAGTCCAAGTGAGTATGCGTCCTTGTTTAATAGTATTAATATATTGTAAAACTGAGTACGTATATAACGGTAAAACTCTTGTAGTGGGAGATATGGTCACGTGATTAAATGTACCTAAATGAAATATGTATCTAACGCATAACTTAAACCCCTTTTATTTGAAAAAAGAAATACAAACTTAGTTAAAGGCACTAAAAAAACTTGTTTAAACCACTTGGTGGAATGTTTTCACAGATAAACAATATAAAAAGAGATAAAAATTTAATTACATTTCTCGAATCTTACTACCATACTCAAATGCTCAGGTGTCAGCAAGGCTGTCGCGGACCAATTTGATATTGAATTAAAAATTTTGACATATTAAATTTAAAGTATATATTCAGATGAATTTTTATAGGAATCAATTATTGTTCGTTGCGTTCACTTGTTTGTGTATGATAAAGAATAATTGAAATTATAATACAATATATTAGTATTAAATTGTAATTATATAATCATTAGTTGGTACTGTCGTGGATGGAGCCATCGCTATGAATGGGCGAACAGTCGGCGACTTCATGCACTTAGAGAGTGGTTATATGCATCAGGATGAACTCTTCGTTGAAAATCTCACTGTCATGGAACATCTGACAATCATGGTAAGTAACACAATTCCCGATTCTTAATATTCACCTTTCATATGCCTGCCGTTATGTGTTTGGTTAAAGAGATATTGCCTAGCTGATAATCAGTAAGCGATACCCAATCAACAGGGCGCACTTCTACTTAGTCTTGCCATAAATATTGTTATAAAGAAAAGCACGATTTTTTTTTATACGTAACATTTATTCCTTTCATAGTGAGTTAGTTTAATACATCAATATATAACTATTAAAAATATACAATGTTTATTCGAAGTGGTCTCCATTGGCTGCAATACAGTCTTTTAAACGTTGAGGCCAGTTATCAATAGCAGCACGAACTCTTTCTAGAGGAAAATTCTTCACTGCCAACCGAATGGATCGTTTTAGGGACTCCAAATTATCATGGCGTTTAGAGCAAGCCTTACTCTCTAAAACTGACCATAAATCATAATCCAATGGATTTAGGTCAGGACTTGACGACGGCCAGTTTTCAGTGCTGATAAAGTCCGGAACGTTAGTTTTCAACCAAGATTGGGTGGATCGAGCTCTATGACCCGGTGCCGAGTCTTGTTGAAAGCACCATTCTTTGTTATTGAACATGGTGTTAGTTAAAGGCTTAACTACCGTCTCAAGAATGGTATTTTGATAAACTTGTGCCGACGTTTTAATACCTTTTTCACAAAAATATGGCTCAGTCACCCCTTCATAGCTAACACCCCACCAAACCATCACTGAAGTGGGATAATGCCCACGTTGTACTCTGTTTACTAATTGCGAAGCTTCTTTAGAGCTTCCAGCATAAATACGGTCATTTTGTTTATTAAAATACTGCTCAATTGTAAAAATTTTCTCATCCGTAAACAAAATTTATTTGTGACCTCCCTTTGCGTACCGCTTAAGTAGTTGTTTGGATTTTACCACCCTATTCTTCTTTAAATTATCAGTTAAGAAGTGACCAGTACGTCTCTTATAGGCTGCAAGTCCTAAGTCATCTTTTAATATACGCGACATGGTTCTAGGAGCTATCTTCATCTCCCGAGATAAAATCTTTTGCTTACGGACAGGATTTCTTCGAATTCTTTCCCTAACTGCTTTAATCACCTTTTTCACACGAACGGTACGTGGACGGCCAGATCTTTTTCTGTCACAAACAGAGGAGGTATCATTGTACCTATCAATAGCCCGGTAAACAAACATTTGACTAATACCAAGCGGGTGGAGGGTTTTAAAAATTGCACTTTTCTCCATACCTACTTTATGTAAGGCAATCACAGCGATTCGGTTCTCTTTATCACCCCACTCCATTTTAATATAACAAAATATTTAACAATATAATGGCGCGAAAATAAGAAAACACATCAAGCAATCATATAAAAATGACAGATTCCAAATTCAAACGTAATATTTTCTTTTTTTGAATAGTAACAGTATTTATGGCCAGACTAAGTATATAATGAATATATATGTTCATTAATTTTATAATTCTAGATTTAAATTAGCATATCTTTCCGGTTTTGCTTAATTTAATGTATTTGCTTATTTGGATTATTTTTTTAAAATTAAAAATAATTTATTAATTAAAACTTGTTTTTAATTTATTTATATGGAAGCCTAAACGTGGTTTGCGCTAGCGTCGATTTTTGATATGGCCTGATTTGATCGTGATAAAATCAAAATCAAAAATATCTTTATTCACATAGGTGACTATGGTACACTTATGAATCGTCAAAAAACAAAGTTATAAAAAAAAATCACTTAATAATTTATATTGAAAGCTACTGTCATACCATACAGTTGAACAAACTGCAGGCGAATTTGAAGGAAGATTCTTATCATTTGGTGCAAATGGGCAACTGTTTTTAGTGAAATATATATAATGACAAATTTGTATATTATTTTTCGCAGTCAATTGGTAGAAAATAAATATTTAACGACCGATATAGAACCGACGTTGTGCCTAATCTCCGTTAATCGTATTATCTTATTAGAGAAATTAATTCTCTTTACCGACGCAGTTACTAGGTTACCCATAAATACCTGTCACTAAATACTCGTTATGTGTTCGAGTTATTTGACTTATGAGAAATATAATTAAGGATTAATATTCCTAGCGTTTATTTTTTACAAAATCTGTTTTGACGAACTTCAAAAACTTTAAAATAGGTCTATAATTAAATTTTAACTATAAGCTATACGAATTAGGAGCTTAAAGCTTCAATGCTTTAGAAATTCAAACCGCTAATGACCTTGTTAGCCTTCTAAAACTAATTATGTAAATTAAGGCTTTACAATGTTTCTTTCATTCAGGCTCGTCTAAGAATGGATAGGCGAACGTCATCACTGGCAAGAAAGAGAAGAGTTAATCAATTATTGCGACAATTGTCCTTGTATGGGTCACGGCACACACGTATTGGTGGGCTTGATGGAAGAAAAACGTTATCTGGCGGTGAAAGAAAGAGATTGGCGTTTGCTACCGAAGTGAGAACATTCAATATAAACAATCGAAACATAATAATTGTGAAACTAAGCACAGTTTTGTTCTATAATAGACAATAATCCACTTTTAATCATAGATAAATAATTAAATTGTTTAACAGCTATTGACAGATCCTGGATTATTATTCTGTGATGAACCAACAACTGGCCTGGACTCGTCTTCAGCGCAGAAGCTTATGACATTACTTCGAGCGAGTGCAGTCCAAGGCAAGACGGTGATTTGTACGATACATCAGCCGTCTTCAGAGTTAATGGCCCTGTTTGACAAGTTGGTGTTGCTGGCAGAGGGGAGAGTGGCGTACGCTGGTAATGCTTCGGGAGCATTAGCATTTTTTGAAAGGTAATTTCATAGAAAAAGTTTACTTTTCGGGAAAGAGGAAAGTAGTAGTTGATGGTATATGAGGGATGTGTTCTCAATATAGAAAGATAAAGCCCTTCCAGTTAACGGGTGCGTTGCCTACCTTTAACGCCGGTTACATTAGTAGTAAATTTCTACTATTTGTTCAAGTACCCGCTTCTTAGTTTTCATGCCTTTTTATGAGAAGATTACTTAACATATCTCATATTTCACTAAGCGTACAATACTTGTCGTGTAAAATAATTTCCTTTCCCCAGAGACAGTAATGTTATGTAAAGTTTCTTACAATGTCTGGGCCCTTGAAACTATCCAATGTTCTATCCAGGTCAGGAAGACTTATTAAGGCCAATAGTCGGATCGTTAAGCACAATAACAATCTAGAACAAGATCTGACAAAACTAAACACGTAATAATTTACTAATTGTATCTAGTATGTTGTTTTAAACAATTCTAAATTTGAAATATTAAAAAAATAAAGTGTATATAAGAATAAACTGGTTTTGTTTTAACAGTATCTTTGTGGAACGCTATTAAACCAAATTAATACTTAGACGGGCATCGACCTGAAGCCGTATAGGTTACTGGCTTTATTTTACAGTACGGTAGCTGGTACTGTCTAGCTTCACTATGGGTGAAATATACAGTGTGTTCAATTAGTTATATATATGGTATAAAGAGGAGTTATCAAATCATATCAAATCAAAAATATATTTATTCGCATAGGTTACTATGGTAAACTCAGGAATCGTTATTGAAAACAAAAACTTGACTTTTGAAATTATTTAAAAGATGGTTTACGCATTATGGCGAATTGAATAAATTGAGTTAATTTCACTAAAAAAGATATCGTCAAATCAGTTAAAATAAGTTAATAGTTTTGATTTATTACATTTTAGAGTCACATAAATAGAGCTATGAATAATGAAATTCAAAAGCTTGTTATTTATTCATTTTGATGTTAAAAATATTATTATATCAATAAAAGTACGATATACAATAAATTATAGTATGACACCCTACAATGTGCTTTTAAAGTTCGCGGATTTTCTTGATTTTATCAGTTTCCCTACATGTAACGAAATGTTCATGCCATTTTACAGTCTGGGCTACCACTGCCCCATCACATATAATCCAACCGACTACTTCATAAAAGTATTGGCGCTGACACCTGGCTCGGAAGGTGCATCGCGGCATGCAATTAAAAGCGTCTGCGATCGGTTCGCGGTCAGTGATGCTGCTAAGGAACTGGATATGGAGATACATCTCGAATTCCACCTAATCGATAATCAAGATGAGGTAATTAAAAAAATTAAACTAAGTAACTACAACTAACACTAAATTTAAAAAAATCTGTTACAATAAAGCGATGCTTAATAATATACAATAATAAACCAATGTTTTATAAATTAATGCTTCAGAACTTTATCTAAAATTGTATGTTAATTTGTTTTTTTTAAATTACGTAATGATATCACATTAAAGTTAATTTCCAAACGGTTGTATAATTACGGAAAAGGGCAAATAAAAAATTTACTGTAGGTATGTCCACAATTAATTATATTAAGAAACATAACAACTGTTGATACGTAATGTCTTCACATAAATTCCAGACACGCATTATCGTTCTCTAAACACACTTTCTTATAATTAACAATCATAAATCTTTATTTCATTAAAGTTGTTTGGTTTGTATTCTATCATTTCAGTTAATTAAAACATATTGTCACTTATCAGTCAGTCATTGATATTGACAATTGACAGACAAGACAATATTTGACAATTGACAATCTTTAAAATAAATTGTAATTTTGTAGGTAAGCTCGAGTGGTTCAAAGGTCGTAACCTGAGATTCCCTTTGTAATATGACCCTCACACAAGCCATACGACCACACTCTAACTCTATTCATACAACGTTTAAAAATACCGATAAGTATTATATACTTACAAACTATATAAAATATTAAACTAACCTAAAAACCTAATATGAACCTAAATGGCTAATGCCAAGCAACATGAAAGAATATGATGTTAATCTAAACAATTTAAACTCCTCAATTTTTCTCGGTATAATATCGATGGAAGTCCGAAGCGAACACAACAAAAAAAGCCTAAGTTAGGTAAGCTTGGTCACAATTTGGTTGTGCTTTTGTTCGGTTAGCCACCGCGAGTTAGGTTATCCAGTTAAACTCGTTTTATACTAAATTCACAATCCAAATTCCAGATTTGGTATTCGTATTATTTTTTTTTGTTTCAGGAGACGAAGCGAACAAAGGCAAGCAATTTTAAACCACCATATTTCCATACAAAGATTGTATGGCTGGTTTATAGATATATATTGATGGTTTTACGTGATCCAAATGTACAATTGTTAAGGATAGTCCAGAAATTGGTAAGTTTATTCATTTAAAGAATTTTTAACATCTACAAAACGGGTTTTAATTCAATGTGAAGGTTTTTGTACACATAACTGAGCCGTGTGACATAAATTATTCAGTTTATCAAAAAATAAAAAAAGGGTTTGAACGTCTTTGAAATACGCGTCGAGCCGTGATACTTTTGACCGCACATAATTTCTTATGTTTTTATGCAGTTGTTTTTTTTACGGAAATAATACTGCCATAGTACTACTATTAATGACCATGAGAGTAATACAAATAAAGGTGATCTTCTAGGACCGATAATATTATAATTGATTAACCTTCGATACTGATTTTTTTTCTATAAAATTAGGTAAAAGATGCAATTGACAATTTAAATTTCCTTATCCAAATTCCTCAAAATGGTTTTTGACGACGATATTTAACGGCAGTACATACCTACTGACTGAAGCCTTTAGGTAGATTATTTCTTAACTAACATATTTAACAAAGTGGGAAAATTAACTACATTTGTTAGAACTGTGACATATTTTTCATAAATTACACCGCTTGTGTCAAAACCGAATCATCCACAATTTTGACAGAATTGAACTATTTCTCACCATATGCTTGTATTTTTCGA
This sequence comes from Leptophobia aripa, assembly GCA_951799465.1. Classification (NCBI taxonomy): domain Eukaryota; kingdom Metazoa; phylum Arthropoda; class Insecta; order Lepidoptera; family Pieridae; genus Leptophobia; species Leptophobia aripa. Next base: position 6,896,405 of record OX637266.1, on the reverse strand, counting down.
ATGGAAACTTCTTTGCAACCCTTTTACAGACATTTTAAAATAACCTTGAGTAGTTTCGGCTTCTACCGACCTGATCTTTCATATTAATAAAATGGTCACAGTTTCCATAAAAACATTTATAAATGTTTCTTTATATGTCCATTTATAGGCAATCGCATTAACCGCTGGGCTGTGTTTCATCGGCACAGCGCGTCTGACCCAAGCCGGTATCCAAGATGTGCAGGGAGCGCTATTCATCATCATAGCAGAGAACACGTTCAGCCCTATGTACTCTATGCTACACATATTCCCCGAAGAGTTCCCTTTGTTGTATAGAGAACTTAGAGCCGGATTGTACTCAACACCGGTTTATTACATCGCTAGGATGATAGCTCTGGTAAGTAAATGATATTGATTTAAGTACATAACGCTACGACCCCAAGAAGAGCGTACCTCTCATTTGAAGGCTGACAACTCACTTGTAAGCCGTCTAGCACGTATCCATAAGCGGCGGTTAGAGTTTATTCAAAGTGACCTGCTCTTTTGACTCCTGTTACAAAAATTAACTTAGAGCTCAGCATCAGAATATATCATTAGCGACGCATACAAACAAATTATATTCAGTATTATATTATTAAATACATACAAAATAGATGAAGAAGCGGTTATAAAGTGCTTCTTTTAGTTCCCAGGTCTGGTGATTGAGCCGACATTGTTCACATTGGTGGTATACTGGATCGCAGGTCTACGTAGCACATTCTATGCATTTGGTTTCACCGTCTTCTTGTCCATATTAGTTCTGAATGTTGCTATAGCTTGTGGTGAGTATGGCTTTATTATGGCCATATTTTTTAATAGAGCGAAGGGCAATAGATCTTAGATGCAAAGAATCTGTAGTCCATGCGCCGTCCATGTATCATGTGGCTAAATCAAAAATATATGTGTATAAAGATTATAATTATAACTAGTAAATAAAAATAACTTTTTAATATATTTTTTAGGATCATTCTTCTCTTGCGCGTTTGGTTCTATGCCGGTCGCAATCGCCTACCTTGTACCATTTGACTACTCACTCATGATGACATCTGGACTATTTATAAAACTTAGGTAATTTTTGTCTATTTGTGTATTTTATTTCTTAAACCTATACAGCTTATCAAAAAAAGTTTATACAATAAAAATAGATTAAAAATAAAGCCAAAATAAGGTTAAAACATAGAACCGGAAATAGAATCTAAGATCAGAAACAACAATAACAAAAAAAAAACACGAACAACTATATGATATGAACAACTGGAGTATATTATGTGAAGAACGAGCATTTAAGTGTGTGTATTAGTGTGTGCGATGGTGTTGCTGTGTGAGTGAGTGTGCGAGGTTGAGTCTTAGTTTAGGCCAAATATATCCAAGGACAGATAGGACTTATTATAGGTTCTTGCTGCGCGACATAAGACTGAGTTTTTTCCGTAGCTTGTTCTTGCATGAGGGACCTGGAACAAGGCAAGACTGCGAGTGGGATAGGCGGGTACCAGAAAGTTTATGTTTTCCAGTAGCCCGCTACAGTCTATTCTGCCCGAGACTAAGTCATGCAAAAGCGTCATATCATAATGTTCCCGACGAGATTCAAGGGAGACAATTTTGAAATTTAATTTAATTTTGTAATTAAATACCAAAAACAATTTTCTTGTGGTTCATACGAGGTTATCAATTTGCCTTGTGCAATAGTGAAAGAGTCTAAGCTGCACTCTTAACTGTTATAATAATGATATTTAATTGTCATGCAATCCAGTTAATGTAGGCGGATGTCTATGCTTATAAATACGCATATCTGTAGGAGTTCAAACTCACAGAGAGCAGGTGCAAAAGTTATATCTTATACTCGTGTTTTTTAACAGTAAGACACCCAATTATTTCCGCTATACCTCCCCATACTCTTATAAATGTACCTTTCCAGTACATTTATCACAATTAATGTATTGCTAACTTTCCGGAGTTGCAAGTCTCCATGGGTCTTTATTTATTAGGGAAACATATTACAATAAAAAATTACGAGTTTGATGAATAAGTATGTTGAGCAGTATCCTAAACTAAGTTTCATTAAGAAAACAAGAAAAAGTATAACTACGAAAAGGACAAGAAATAATAGAGTAAAATACTAATGGAACACAAACGGAATTAATTATTTAATAAAAAGGGGACTTAATTACATACTTCATTCCTTCAAGAAGAAGTATTAGGGAACGTTATTTCTATACGTCATATTTCCCGTCAAGTTACTCTGATATAAATCATATTAAATTGTGTTCGCAGCTCGATACCAAAATATATATCGTGGATAAGACACCTGTCGTGGCTCATGTACTCGAACGAAGCGATGACCATTCTCCAGTGGGACGGGGTACAAAATATAAGTAAGTTACAATTTTACACATTTTTTGATATTTATATTGTATATTATAAAACATCATATCGATACTCACCTACTTACGCTTAAATAATACACTTTTAGGTAACTATTTTAAGTATGTTTTGAGACTATATGTCTGTAATTTATTTGTTAAGAACATGTTTAATAACTGACATTTTGTCCTCACTGTTTGTGCGAGAATAAATTTTAAAATAAAAAGCTATACTAATTACTTATTTTCTTTGTTAACTTGTCTTCATTATTTAATACTTTATGGTAATTTTGATTAGGATAGGTTTTAATGTCTACACTTACTTGTAAGATAAAATTAAGTTACTGTAAATATATTATACAACCAGAACTGCAGGGGTTATTAAAAATTAACTGTTAACGTCTTTACTAATGAGGGTTCGAAGCAGGTAAGAATGTTTTAGGGAAGTTCTCCAACAGGTATACTTAAGCAGGTGTTCAGGATTTGATACTTATCTCTAACCATTCTACGGAACTATAGTTTTAACGCACGCCTGGCAACCTTGAGCTTAAATAAATCGTTTAATTTAATTTGAAAAAAGTTTTTAAATAATATTAGTAAACAATACAATATTTTATTGCATACTAATGAGAAACAGAACATTTTTTTTACAACAATATGTTTTCTACATATTAAGTAATTTAATTTATTTTCGGAATTAAATATTTTGCTGTACATTGTCAAATACAATAGATATTGCATATCTCGCCATAGATTATATTCATACTTTTTAAAACTTGGTTAAGTTTATATTTTTTTTGTTGCAGCGTGTGTCACAGACGAGAAGGGTGCACCATGCCTCAGTACTGGTGATGAGGTGCTGAGCATGTATGACTTCACCACAAACGAATTCTGGCCTGACATTGTCGCCCTGGTCATACTCTACATAGGTTTCCACCTGTTGGCTCTGATAGCCCTACGCTACCGTACAAGAAGAAAATAAATACATAAATAACGTCGGCTCCTAGTGTTTGTAAAAGTGTTAAATGACCATCTATACTAATAATAAGACAGTAAAAATCGAAAAACTGTACATTAAATATTTTTCCAAAAAACTGAAAGGAGGCAATTAAAGAAGAGTCATAGAAACCAAAAAACCAATTTTTGGAATTCTTGTCTGTCTGTCTGTCTGTCTGTCTGTCTGTCTGTCTGTCTGTCTGTCTGGTACTTTATAACTTGAGAACTACTGAACGGATTTGAACGCGGTTTTCACAGTTGGATTATATATAATTAGGAGCGTTGTCAAAAGTTTATTTTGTCAAAATCGGTTAAGAGAAAAAGAAGTTATGGTCAATTGAATATTTACTTCAACCACTGCTTCAAAATTTTTAAACACTTATATTGATTGATTAGTTATATATTGTTAAATATGTTCTAATATAAGTTAATCTTAATATTAAAACTTATGAGAGGTAACAAAAATAACAAATAACGTAGTGCGCGCGGGCGCGGTTGAAATGTTGAACAATGTGCTCGATAGATGGCGTTGATAAAATTCGTAGATTTATTTTATTTTTTTATTTCTTAAACCTATACAGCTTATCAAAAACAGTTTACACAATAAAAATAGATTAAAAATAAAGCCAAAATAAGGTTAAAATATAGCATCGGAAATAGAATCTAAGATCAGGAAAAAGAATAACAAAAAAAAACACGAACAGAAAAAAATATATATATATATACACATGAACAAGTGGAACTATGTGAAGTACGAGCATTTTAGTGTGTGTGAGTGTATCAGTATGTGCAATGGTGTTGCTGTGTGAGTGAGTGTGCGAGGTTGAGTCTTACTTTTTTTTTAAAGAACTTCTACTTAGGCCAAATATATCCATCGCGGTATTAAGATGCTCCATTGTGTAATGACTACCATGCAGTTCAAACTTTCATTAACGTTTTACCCTATGATTATTTTGAGTGAACACTACCTATACCAACAAGTAAAAGGAAACGAGTGTAAAGACGTTTATCGTTTGTCCGCTCCCATTTTTCCATGTACATCCTTAACGTTAATGAGGTTTACCTTTTATTATTTGGTCAAGCTAATAAGTAATAACCTCACAAGTACGTATTTCATACTCTTAACTTCGTAAGAATTTTCTTTCAACTCTTAACCGCTGAGGAGTTTTACCTTCCGTCATCAGCTCATCCACATAAGAAGATGACTATCAGAATATAAAATTGTCAGAATAGTAATTGCCTGTACGTTTATTTGAAAGTTGCCCTCGATTTCTCTGAATCATCCGATCCTGTACAGCTACATCATCCCTGAGTAACACAGGCAGTATAATTCCAATTGTAACAAGATTTTAGCCCGTGAAAGAAAGCTCTGTCGAGATCATTAAAAAACGCTATATACTTAACCAAATTACACGTGGGCGAAGCCGCGGGCGGAAAGCTAGTATTTTAATATTTTAAAGTTAATAGAGCTTAATTGAGATTATAAAAACGGCTTTGTTTGCGTACCTCATAAGTTTAATTTTTGGGATGTCAGGGCTATTGCCACAGGACTACTTCAAAATTTGCTAACTTTTAGATCAGTTAACTGATTTTATTTGGCTGGTAAATTAGATTTTCTACCACCCTGTTGCATCTACTTAATAAATTCAAATTGAAAATGAATTAAACCTTTTTATGGCTTATTAGAAATGTAAAAGCTGTAATGAAGGGTTGGTTGGTGATACCGCAACTTTGTTAGTCCAGATGTACCTATATACTCTCAATTATTCACGAGAACTGTTTAGTTTATTTAATTAAGTTATATATGACAACTATGGCCAGTAAAATCACGAATAGAATCGGTCATTATGAACAGTAAATGTTATGACGATTGTCGTAATATTTGTAAAACGATATTTTGTAAGAATTGTGTTTTTAATAAAGTAAATCGAATAAAGGAGTGACTTAGTATACATTCGTTTGGTTCAATAGCACGAACGTTATGTTAAAAATAACGTATTTGAAATCAAGAACTAGACCGCACCAATTGTCTAGAAGCGGTTACTTTCAAGTTCCAGGCAACCAGTGCTTAACGAAAACCGCATATTACTTATTCAACACGAAAAATAGCTTAATAATCGGAATGTCAGATTAAAAACGTATACAACCTTTATGTTTATTTAAAAAGGTTTAATTAAAATATGTTGCATGGTCCAAAGTTAAGGCAACATTGTCATCAGTAAAGAGAAATCTATGGAGTGGTGATTGTTTCATATTTATTATTGACATAGATTTATTGTTTACTAAATTCCCATAAAATTTGTGCTAGGTTTACCTGCTTAGCTTAGTCGTAACATTCACTTGTATAAACTATGTATGAAATATTATATACCTATGGTTTTGTATATTTATCATTTTCTATATTTAGATCATGTTCGTGTGAGTGGTATTTATCTTATATTCTTGTCTGATTTTAAATAAGTTACCATACATTTTTGTTCCCTTTTTTGTATCATGATGTTATAGAGATTTTACAAAGTATATAATTTAAGAAATAATTGTTAAACTATTGTAAAGAACCACTATGTCGCTTAATAAATACAGTGCAAATATTATTTGTTTTTTGAAGTATTCCCAGATTGCGTCTCACTATAATAATATACTAAATTTGTGACTTATACAACAAAGTATGGACATACTGGTTAAAACCACAATAACTTAGATAATATAATATACATATAGTAGCAATAATTAATAATATAAAATGTTATATTATAGACAAGATGGTGTCTAGACCCCACTCTAGTCGCTAGGCTGTGATCTGATTGGTCTTCACTTTTAAATTCTGAACAAATGTTTAAAACTATTTTTTTTTTAAGAAAATACTAATAACCTAATACTAATAAACTTACTCAAGCAACTAATGTAAAATTAAGCCGTTAGTTAACCATTCTCCGCATATATTTGTTACACCCTCAAATTATTAAAAAGATAAATTATCATTATCTGCCTGTAATAAAGAAAAAAATTTATTCGCAGACTTGTAAAAGCTGTACTCAGTATGATTTATTTGTTTACGGCTCTTGTAATGAGGAACTGGGACAAACTGGGCTAGAGAAAACTTCACAACATCCAATTAGAAAGAGCATTTCCTTTATAAAATGTGTAGCGCCAAATGATGTCATCTGGAAACAGCTGTTATATTCCTGAATGTAGGCCAAGAAGTGCTTAGAATTATTTCCAATCCCAGAAACTAAAGATCGTAAAGGATCTGGTGGTGGGACCAATTGTGGCAATTTTACTTTGCCTCCAGCACAACATAATCCAGTAGAATCATGAGTATTTTAGTTGTTAATGTTAAATGTTACCGATTTGTCGGCACAATAATCAATTGCTGGAGTGCAGCTCGTTCAAGAATCACAGAAGCATTCCGTCTGCGGATTCGCTCAATTTTATTATTACGTGCTTGCTGTAGTTGTGTTTGATGTGCACAAACTAGTTGCATTCTAAGCCTATCTACTTTATTATCACTCCACTAAATAACGCAATTCTGACAAAGCAATACGACTATTTTCTTGATATATCTCTCTCTGGTCATCAGTGCGGTTAGCACGTGAGGTAGCTCTTCTCACATTTGATTGACTGCGACGACCTAAGTCAGGTAGTATACTCTTTCGGCATCGTAAAATTATAATTAATCAAAGTGAGATTTTTTTTGCTCGCCTTAAAGTATCACAATTTATTTTTGTTGGAGTGGGATCTCGCTGTTGGCCGTGAGGCCAAGTATGACTATCACAAAATTAACTTTATACGTCTTTCCGTGTTTTAAAGTGGATTAAGATGGATTGACATATTAGTTGGTAGACAAATCTAATGTTAAATATTATAGATGCAATCAGAAATTTAATTTGTTAGTTTGCTCCTGAAATATTTGTGAAAATTCAGAGAAGGTTTAAACTGTGAGAGACAAAAATATATATTCCAATAACATGTTCTAAGCTGTGAAACATTTGATGTCTTTTGTCTTTTTAGAAATAAAACATTGCCACTTTGTTGTCAAATATTTTTAGGTGCGTTAAAAAAAATATCAATAAAGTTCAAATTGACTAAATTTTTTTTTAGAAAAAGTTTCTTTGGTAAGAAGAAAAGTAGTGTGCTGTTTTTAGGGTATTCTCAGCAATTATTCGAATTTTTCTCACCTTTTAAACCTTCCCTGGACCTCCACGGCCATTTTAAGACCAAGTTAAGATAAATCCGTTCAGCCGTTATACCAGTTTTAGCGAGACTTACGAACAGCAATTTATTTATATATATATATATAGATTGTCAACACAATGATTATTAAACAAGCGCCCTCTGTTAATATATTTAAAAAACTCGTACATGTTTCGTTATCCTCAATGTTAACACTTCACCCGTCACTCGTAGTAATCAGTTCAGCTAATATTGCATAGAGGGCGCTGGCATTAATCGTAATTTTTTCCTTAGCAGGTAAACGGATTGCCGCGAATAGCGGCGCACCGCGCAAGCGTAGTTCAAATTCATCGGCCATATTCGTCGCGTCTGACGGAGTGCAGTGCACGGCTGTTACATGTTTTATCGTAAACTGTATTAAAGTAATGACAACGAATTGTAATTGGTGCATAATTAAATGAAGGGACAACGAAAATATGATATTTAATATAGTACTTAATCGAGACTCGTGTCGCTTCTTGAAAAATAAACGTGCAACGAACTGTGCATTTGTGTGTTTATGATAACAGTTAACAAATCCACGGTATGATTTTATTTGTTTTATCCCATGTTATAAGTGGTGTAAAGGTTGTATAGTGTTATGCAAGTTAACATAACCGTGACCTTCACGATCGTGACTGTGCTTGAGGTGCTTTTTGAGGTTAAGATGCAGCTTGGATTATAAACGACAGCGCCGAGCCATCAGGTACAGCATTTTATCTATTTTGATAGTAATAAATATATTATCTCTCGTCCTCAATACTTGTTTTGGTCTCATGTTTGTATTTGAACGACATTCGAATGATTACTTCGCGTGACCGCTAACGAACGAAAATATTAAAGATTCGTCACGCAATAATAATGTTTAAAATTACTCTTGTAACAACATACAGACAAAAATCTACAAGTAATAGGCTAAAGGTTGTGTAAAGGCGTGCGCAATCGTGAGATTAATGCCGGTGGCACCAGGAATGCAACGCTGGTAAAAAGCAGTTGAACCAAAAACAAGTAAAACGGTTGCACGACCGTACTTATCCAAACATTGATTTTACTCTTTTTTCTATGGAGCTAAGGTACCTAGAATATGTCGTATTTTGGTTGTGCGACCAATATATTGAATTACGAGAAAGCATATTCGTTATATTAAAATTGAGTTCACGACACAAAACACACATTAGATAACTTCCAATCACGTAAACATCGATATTTTTACTTTACTTTATTTAAGATCTGCTTAGCATATCTGCTCATTTGTAATTAAATCATTTTGCATATCGCTTATCATATGAAGTTAACTCAACGTAAATTGATAACACCAAATGTTCGACTAGTTTTTTTTAAATATTATTACAATAATAATGCATTTAATCGTTGACCAAGTATTCAAACGCATTCATAATAATGATGCAAATAATTACTTTAAAGCGAAGGAAACATGGCCGTTGCTCATTATCGTGTTTATTAAATTGTTGCACGCATTCTAGATTTAAATGCCTTGGGTTTACATAAGGTTTTCAATACCAACGTCATTTCCGTAGTTGTTACTAAATAAATTCGATTCATATTGCAATATAGGATATGAAATTTGACCACAGTTCGATTTTTAATCGTTGCAAATAATGGCTATTCGATTTGAGTCTGTATTGTTTTTATAGTCTTTGCATTTTACAGATAAAATATTTTGTAATGCAGGAGGTAAATCACTGCTGAATAATATATGGCCGTTTGTTATCATAACATTATGGACGATATTCAACAAATTCTAAATTTGAAATTGTTTCGTTCGTATTATCTAATAGGAGCAGAATTTAACGATTACTAAGTTTCGTAAGTCTAGAGGAATCTTGAACTATAGTCAAACAAAAAAATAAACTTAAACCCGGATTTTCTAGAAAGTTCGTGGTTTCGTCAGCTTTTGTGAACGTTGTTTTCTCCTTTTCAATGGGTATTCAATGTTTGTTTCGTATATTTTCACGTATCAAAATGTCAAATCTAGAGAGACACAAAATTAGTAGATGTTAAAACTTGATTAAATAAATTATAGCCTGTATATAACAATATTACAAATCCAAACTAGGATGATGTTAGAAAACAAGGTCATTTTTTTTATAAAAAGAAACAGGTGTGACACGCAGAAGGCTGATCACTTACTTGCCTATTAAGAAAAAACTAATAGAGAATCAGGTAGTTTATTATATACTGCATTTCCAATATTGGGCCCTAAATCTGTTATATGCTCTACTAATAAAAAAAAATGTGCGTGGTAGATTTTATTTTATTTGAATTATCGAAATTCTTATAATCAAACTAAAGATGTTATAAATTATTTATGTTCAGTCACAATTATGTGACAAGATTTCTCTTTAATGGCCACGATCTAGATAATGTCTTATTAACTGGACCGATTAGGTATCTGTCGTGATTGACTGAGGTCACTTACTGTTAGATCACCGTGCCAAATTAGGAACCTAGGTGACCTAATGACAACTAGGCTAACAGCGGGCTTAAAATTGATTAGATGCACTTATTACGGCATTAATCGTTCTTGATTGATTTTTAATTGACTTTCTTGAGACACATCTCTGATATGCTTTTAATTATAGTTAAATAGAGTTTAGTGTAAATAAATAGCGATCTAAATGAATGTGTAACCACGCGATGCAGTTCATATCATTAAGTTTCCTGTTTATTAACTCCAATGCCTTTTTGAATCATGGGCATAATTAAAATCATTATGCTAAATGGGTAAACTGCCCAAAGAAGTGATTCTGTCATGGCGCACGACAAGTAAGGATGCCGTTCATTAAGAAAATCTCTTAGATTTCCGTCTTAACCAGTCTGACTGGGATATCTAATATAACTTTGATATAAATTGTGAAATGCTATAATATAATCATGGGTACAAGTTTACCACTCAAACAGCTTGTCCATCGAATACAATATAAAAATTGGTTTCTTATCAAGTTTCAGAAAGTTATATGAATCTTTCGCGTCCTGGTAGAACGCTCATGTTAAGAGTTAGGGGGTTAGTAGGTAGTGCTGGCTTTCTTAAGCTGTGTTGAATTCAATTAGGATCGATAACAACCACTTTTGAACGCTATCACTAAGTTTACATGAGTTTACGGCGCGCAAGAACTCAATGGTGTTGTCATTTTCTGGTGGTCGTGGTTAATGAACCCAGCGGTGTCGATGTATAGCTTTCCCTTAAGATGCTAATTAATTATATGTTGAAATATGTTTTAATAAATTTAGATAGATTAACACGTAAATACCATTCGAATGAGGAATAAGGAATTCCAATAATTGTATACCTTACATATTGCAAACGGTAAGATAATACTTCCATTATTAACAAAGTCAACACATTTCAATACAAATGACGTAAGATGAGTTTTGCTGAGAATGCGTTTAGCGGTAAAACGCAAAACATAATCTCAAATTAACAATTCAGTTTAAATTACCAGGTATAATAGAAGTTTTGTCTAAGCAGAGCATTACTTACTTGACTTATGATTCCATGTCCCCTCGATGGGGACATCCACAGCAGTCCTCAATCGCGCTCTATCCAACGCTTCGCATTTTTCTCGCTCCAAGTCTTGCCGGCTCCCTTCGTCTCATCTGCAACAGTAGGTCGTCAGGTCTGTTTGGGACGGCCCCTGCTTTCCTAAAGGAATTCCAGTCAAAAACGCTGAGCACAGTATGGTTTTAAATACAGCCAGATAAACATAGTCTGATTGTAATAGGATACTGATGACCCCAATATAGATTGCCCAAGACGGTGAAAGTTTTGTGTGCTCCATATTTTTCTTTTCTTTGAAACCATCTTTTGTAATAATGTAGATAATTTTCGCTCTCGGCGATCAGTGATCCGTTTCTTGTTTCGTACCAATAACGCTGATAATGTCAATTAAGTGAAAGCAGGTAATTGTTTGATTGTTATAATCACCGGAACATCGGATTGAGTTAATTTTAAGTAGGCATCGTGAGAAATTGGATTTTAGGTATGAACTTTTAATAGTAAAACATATGTATTTATATGTTTATATATACATTAAACGCTAAAGAAAAAGCCTGTCCATTAAACTATTCTGTAGTTGTTTTGTGGTTAGAATAGTCTCATTATTCGCAAGGCTTAGGTTTGCATTCCTACGCCTACTAGCTGCTAAACAATGATTGTAATAGACTGTAACCGTGACTGCAATTAAATCAGTTTTAATTTAAAAATGTGCTAGTACGAAGCTCGTTAGAACGCGCCGTGAAGTCTCATATGACTGAACAAAAACGTACGGACTCGTTTTGGACAATAACCGACCTGGCAATTGAATGCTGATGCATTTATCGAGTTATGTGGAATGTAGGAGAATCTCATCGCGTATTCTCCTAATGAGACCTTTGTTTCCGGGAGTTATTGAGTGAATTAGCAAGGTTTTGAAATAATATGTAGTTATATTAAAAACATTGTTTTGGGAGTTGTGATTCGTCAATCTTCTGTACGTATTACATGTGAAGATATCGGATATATAACCTGTACCACTGAGTTGACTGCACGTTGACATTTTCTTTGATTATCTTTAATGTATGGGTGGCGAGTTCACCTTTATGGTGTCCTCTTCAATAAAAAAATGAGAGACCTATTCACATCGATGTCCTTGGGCACCAACAATAGAGCGTTCTCCGTTTTATATATAAATAATATATGTACGTCATAAACCGCAGGTAGCTGAATAAACAACCGAGTGATTATGAGAATTGCAACGGTCGGCGACCTTTAATTACCAGGGGACCGCTGCAGTGCAATGCACCAGTGAAATTTAGCATAACAAGCGTTTATTAGATCCCCGTCGCCAGCGTTCTGGATGAGTCAGGTATATGGATAGGCACCGTTTCTTTAAGATGATTCAAATGATTATTAAATATTGCAAATAGTAATTCTTTATGGTTAATGAACGCCATGAAACGTTCCTGCTGCTCAAAGAACATTTTTTAACCCTCATAATATTGAAAAGAAGTTCACCGTAGATCTGCCATTGGATCATCCTCCGTGTTCCTCTGTTAATGATTTTAGCGTGTTGGCATATAACCTGAGATTTTCGCTTATAAAGCAGCATTCTTATAACAACTTGTGTATATAAAGTATTACATAGATAAATAATTTACAAATAAATTCTAAATACTTTATTCAAACCACGTTTCAAATAAGGTAGATAACAACCTTATATTTCGGTAATAATTTGTCAAACGAAATGTAACTAATACCTTCCAATGAAGCCTTAATTCAGCTATCGAGTGTTGCATGTCCGCAATTGCGAGAAACCTTTTGTGTTTTTTTGTAATATTAACCAGTAAATTGATAGCGTTCAAGCGATGAATCAGTGCCTATTCTGTGGAAAGCCAGTTAGTCCGACAAAAAATTGTGAATTTCTTTGAATTTTGACTCGATACAACAAAAATATTATAATATGTGATTTGGAATTTAATTGCTATTACAAAATTGGCTACAATATTGATTGTTATTATATTGTAATATATTCAAAATGACTAACATTGTCAATGTCCTTAAAAGTCGGTCAAAGCAATCCTGAATTGATCCGAGTTGACGTCTGTCAGGCACGCTCTCCGTGAATATTCTCAATAGATATAATTTAGGCCGCATCGACGATTAATATTCATAAGGACAGAATTATCGACTCTATTTACGATCAATTTCAATTGCTGACGGTCAATTAGGTATGTGAATAATTTTTAATATTAAAACGATAGGAGATGCAGTATTCTATCGACAATTATCAGGGATTGCTAGATTTATCGATAAACTCAAACAATAGTAATCATTCAGTTACAAAGCCTTAATTTTTTTTATAAAGGTTTTTGTTTCATATTATGTTTTTATTTAGGCTGTGATTTTTTTCGCTTCTCAGCAATAAGGCCGCTTGATTGTTTAATTGTTTGTTTGTAAATAAATAAGAAAAATATATCGTCACCCACTTGAGACAAAATTGGTAAAATAAAAGGGGCAAAAAACTCTATATAATAAAACCAGCGCTCACTTGGTGTTTGCATCAGAATTCTGTAGAATTAGATTTGTGAATCTTTTACATATCAGAAGGTATTAATCAATTCCATGCTTAGCCAGTAGCTATTCATACATTTTTAACATGACGACGCGACGAATGACAGAGGCGAAGAGACGGTAGAAGATAAAACTTATATTCAATGCATATAATATATGAATTGAATGTAGTCGAACAGATGTTCGATGATGACGACTTGCATTATCAAATCAAGGTCTCGCGATGACCAATCATGACCTAATTAAACCATAAAACATCAGTCAGTATCAAGACAATGTTATGATTTACGACTGTTTCATTCGTGCAGATTTTTACTACTCATATATATAAGATCAATATGGAAGATCAAATAATACACGTGCGACTGGAATTTTAATATGGAATTCTGGGTTCAAATTCCGGCAAAAAAATATTGCGTTGGTACACAGAAGTCGTGTAAACAGACGCGTATGTGTAGTTATATTGTAAATATTGTTTAAGAGATGAACGATGTTAAGCAAAACTTAATAATACATAGCTAAAGGAAAATGGTTGTACAAATGTCGGCTTGATAGTTCCGGATGATGAATTATCGCACTGCAATGTTTGTTATGGTTTTGATAATTCGTTTCGAATAAAAAAATATGTTAGGTTGTTGTTAATGTCCCAAAGGTTTAAATAAGTAGTAAGTTTTAAAAGAAAAATAGTTTACCTTTACTATTTTTCTTTCTCATATTGTATGTTCAGCGCGTATTAGATACTTGGACATGGGCCCACGGACAGTGTGTAGTTCTTTTGACATCTCGAAGGCTCGTATTTTATCTTATTAAAATATTGTTACCTTATCCTTACAGTGAGATCAAATTCTGTTTCCAAAAACAATTTATCGATGGTTTCACTATACATAACTGGTGTACATAAAACAAAATATACAACATCCTTTAGACTCCAGTTGAAACTGACTTAGTTCGACTGAATTGCAGAAATCATGTTCAATGTAACTCTTGCACAACACTATTTAAATAAGTTTTCTTACCAATGACAGTTTTATTATGTTGGGATTTGTCAGAGATTATTTCATCTGAACATCAGTTGACATGGGTCGTGTTACAAGTGATAGGGCATGCGCGATGCGTCAACTATTAGCTCATATAGGTTACCCAAGTTATTTGTGTCACATTGATTAATTATCGATTATATTAAATAAATATCCTTTATTTGATAATACGTATTAAAGTTGTGTAACTCCACATTATGGACACAGCATTACACATTTATTTGTTGGCAATTTAAGAAATACTAGATTAATTAAACAAAAATGTTTATATGTTGCTTATTAAACATCATACATGCTGAATAAGGAATATAGAATAAAACGTTAACAGATTTTAATTCTATTTTTGAAAAGTTGTAACCAGGCGTTCCTAAATAACAAGAATAATGTAGCTTTTATATAAAAGCTTTGACGATAAGCTTCAAAAGTACGTACGTTTGAAATATAGGCTATGTGTATTGCGAAAGATGTTTGCAATAAAGTCACTGTGGTCTTAAAATTATGCGTGTGTTCGTAAATCACACGATGTTGAAACCACTTTCACTCTATGTAATATTAATTTTTAATGCCGTAAATGGTGTAGGTGCATTCTGTGCCGTGCGATCTGTTAACAATAAAAATGTGAATTTTTTGTTCGGCTAAGGTTGACATATCATATATATAGCAATAATATCGATATATATCGCAATAATATCGATATATTTTGCAATAATATTTATAGATTCCGTATTTCAGTGTATAATGCTCTTAGGTTTAGTGTAATTTAATTTTTTTATTCTTTCCCCATATATTGTTTATTTTTTTTGTGTATTGTGTAATTGGTTTTTATGTGTATTATTAAGATTTTATTTTTGTGTATTGAACATACATTCTGTATTGATACTAATAAAATGAATAATATAGGGTTTCATTACGCACTTATGTTAAATTCGAACATGACTAGAGTCTAAATCCAAATGAAATTTCGGATGCGTATTTTTGTGGTCAAAAGCAACAATTTCGAAAACTTTCTATGTACTGCAGTCACTTTCGATTTCATAATGCGCCTACGCACCCGACCGCAAGATCAAAACAGATTACCAGAGACAAGATACAATGTGATATGTATTCGGATTACGTTCCAAAATAACATTATTTTTTATAAACGAACCCAATGTACTACTTGTTATTTATCACAGTTCTGCACATTTTCTGTTTGGTATTAAATTTTTTAATAAAATAAAAAAAAAAACAAAAATATGATTATTCACATAGGTATGCCTTTAAGAATAGTAAAAAAAAACTTAAACAAAACTCTTCATTTACATTAAATGCCAGTTCCCAGTGGCCTGGGCAGCTTGATTGACGCGCCTCACTTGTGGTCCGCCATCTCTCTCGCTTCCTGATCTCATCGGCCCAGCGCCTGGGAGATCTAGCCCGGCCTGGCCTCTACTTTCCCTTGGACAGCAACGATACACATTATATTTACGTAAAAAATATTTAAAACTAAAAATATTAAAGTATATAACGAGCATATAATTTTTTTTTTTTATTTCATAAAAATATTTTTGTTTTAATAATCATATTGACTTAGTCAGTAAAGATGGAACTCAAGTAACTAAAATAATTTGAATCTTTTCACTGGCTGAACCATAATATGAGTAATATATATTCAGATGAATACAATTATTTCATAAATTCATATGTAATTGACATATAATTTATTTATTGAAACACGAATCGACCTGGCGATCTTTACACCGCTCAACAGTGTATGAAGATTTAGGATTTTATTATTAATACAAATTATTCAGTGGTTTTTTTTATTAGATTAATATACAAAATTTACGGGAATGGGTGGGTTGCCATATACCAGTGGTATACGATATTTTCGTGTTGTCATAAGAGCTATCAGCTATGTTTTGTGGTAACATTATGGCTAAAATTATCAAAATGTAAAAATCAAATTTGGTCCAGCCTTCCTTGAGCTATATACGGTGTAACTAACTCGACTTTCTTTTATATATATTATGAAATATTTATTTGTATATGTATGATACAAACGAAAATACACAATTTTGTTTATTTAAAATGGATTTTCCTAAAGATAATTTTATTAGGTTGTGTCGGGTTACGTACGAATATAATACTGGTAAAGCTATGTGGTTGGATCGCTATGTGGTTGGATGTGGTTGCGCGGTTTTCGGTATCAATTTTTTGACTACCCAATCTCTAAAGTTGTGTCCAGTTATGTCCAGTCATAGTGAATAAATAAATGATACACAAGATTATAAAATTATTTTCTCCAGGCATCCATTGCTGGTTGGGCCTCCGTCAGCTAAGCGCCATTCCGCGCATGATCACACAATTAATTCGTTTTCTTGACCAGAATAGCACATATTTTTGACAGGGTTAGGAATGATAGAGTGACCGATGTCATTCTTCAAGAATATATTCAAGTGATGCTCAACTAATGCTCGTCTTTAATATCCTAATGAAACTTTTTTATAATCTATTTTTTTTATAAAATCTCAATATGTGAGTCACGTATGCTTATGAATTTTTGAATAAAAATCCTCAAATAAATTCCCTACTTCCGCTTCATGACCCCCTTTTGACATTTTGAGAGCGTGACCCAACCAGAAATTCGCATAATTACCTGCATTAAGTCAAAAATGAAGTCATTTTGGTGTTAATAATTCTTGAAACGGTAACCGATTAAAACGATCGAAAAGTAATGACGCCATTAAATGGGCCAGGGGCGCAACGGCCCGGTATCAAGACTACAGTAAAGACTGGTTGAATTAAATAAATCGACAAGTTGTGATAATAATGTATTTTAAGTTTTAAAGGCTATTCAGAAAGTTTTCATTATGTTATGTAATATGTTTGTAATATAATAAAATGGCTCTGTAAAGCTCTGTAGCAATGAAGGACGGACGGTACTGTTGAATGCAAAGCTATCTTTTTAACTCGCTTTAAGTCAAAAAGGACTCGTCTGTCACATTTTGGAAAAAATCTGTTATTCTATTATTATCTAGTCATTATTTCGGCATGGTTGTCGACTTGCTAAACACATATTTTAGGAACAATAATTATGAAATACATACACGGAAGTATCATATGAAATCGGTACATCGAATACCGCTGATTGCTTTACACAGAATTGTGTAACATTCAATAGAAATACGAATTTAGCAATCGTTTCAAGTACTCCTGCTAATTTCTAAGAATAAAGCCCATACTGTTTTAAAGGCATGAAAACATTGTATCAGTATTGTAGCGAACGTGACGCAATGGCCAGTTTGGGCCATCGACAATACCTATTCAAATAGGCCATTAGAATTACTCATAGGGATTAAAAAAAACTCGTGGGCATCCAATCCCTAATAATATATACGCATATAGCCTTGTATGTAAACGTATAGGTTTGGAACAGATTTCTCTGTTCTTTCGATAGGCGAGTATTTTATATAATTTGCATACGAGTAAGAGCGACTTTTATAGCTTCACTAACGATACCAATGATGTATTAAGTCGTCTTAATGTGTGATATTAGTTTAATACCATTATCATGATTTAACCTAACAGAGTCGTATTGTCATGACAATAGCCGACTCACGCTTAGCACTTAATACCAATGTAACTGTGCCAAAGGAAATGCATTGAAGCGAACTCAATTGGGTGTTATTTCACTATCCTGCCGTTCAATGAGCCGCTGTTAACTGTGTTTTCCTTGATAGTAGGCGGCGAGTCTTCATCTTCATACGTAAGTTATTAGCATATTTCTGACGATAGATTTAAATTTACGGAATACTATATAAGGACCCTATATAAGGACACTGAAGTGACTGTGCATTTTATGGCGTTATAGAGACTAAAGAATAATCAGTATTAGAATACAAGCTTAACCAACCAAAGAGAATTGATATCGACGCTTTAGAGAGTTTGTTGCTAAATGAAGTAACGTTATATGAAGGTTACACTGGACCGCACAGCAAGCTATTCACTTGAATTTGATTCACGTTAATTTTGGGTATTAAACCCATCCGGTTTTCTCGTTATACTTAAAATGTTTATTGCAGATACATGTTAAATTTTGTACAGATGCATTTGGTTCTTTTTTTATAAATTCTTACGTTAATGTTATCAACATAAATGGTGTTTGGTCGTGATCCCTAAAAGGGGAGAAATGACTGGCTGTGGCTAACGTGTGACCTTTCAACATATGGAGTGACAACGTTCTAGCGAATTAAATTGCAATGTTTATTAAGTGAAAATTAAAACCATATACTAGATGTTATTGATATAAGCTGCCGCAGTGTTACCGTGCGGGGTATTTCTGCATAACAATCAAATTATATATGAGTTGACTTGCGAATTTATTATCATCAGAGATATTGTTTAGAAAGCGATCCATATTGTGAGTTTATTACCATGGAAAGTGAACGAATGAAATCGTTTTGAAGTTTTTCTTCTATTGTATTGTTGATTTGCATAATATTCTCATGAATGTTGATTTATTTTTTCTTGATATGACACTTTGCTTCTTGCCACTCTAACTAGGGACGGTTGGAAATTGTGTTCCTGCTAGTCTTAAGATCTGCGGTCCACTCTCGAATTTGTAAGCATAACTTCTTGCCTGTCATGCCAACCTTACTTCTTCCAGCAACCGTTACCAACATTTTCAATTTAAATAGATTTTTCGCTTATGTAATGCCCCTTAAGATCTCCCGTTGTTTTACTTTGATCTAAGCCAATATTATGTATTCGTTGCGTTTTAATTTACTTGTTACTAAAAACACGTAAACTTATTTAAATCTTGTTTGATTTTCTGAGATTAATATAATAATAATCATATCTGCAATCAAGCTTTCTAAAGCATACACAGTTTATAGCAGTTCCGATTCTAAAAGTTTGATGACATTGAAACGGGGATAGAGAACTATCAGCCTGTTGTGACATGCCTCATAAATGTAACTCCATAATTTTGAGATATTATTGTTATTGTATGACCTTGTAATTGAGCGTACTAGAATGCTTAAACACCTTATAGGAATAATAATACGTTGTCTATTAAAATGGTAATATAAAGGCGTGGCGTAAAGGTCATTCATACGAAATAATGCTTATTTAATTATAAATCTAGTTGTATCAAGGATTTTTTGTTGAAGAGTTTATAAATACATTGGTGAGCGAGCTTAAACTATACCACCGTGGCCAAGTGCAAGCCAGTTCAAAACAATTCGAGTTGGTTATGACGCTGGATTACATATAGTATATTATAACATATCACTCGGATGTTTTTTTTAATACAGTAAAAACACGTTTTAATGAGTAGTATTAATTACACTGTCAATAAATACCTAATGCACTTGTTTAATTAATTTAAATCTATATTTTATCAGTTTCCTACTAATAAAGCGACTATTAATTACTGGCGACTTCCTTGGATTGTAACTAGTGTAATGCAAATACATTATGGTAACTCCCCAAGACTAAACATTTAACATTCTATTTGTCTAGTTCCATCTCTTAACTAAAGTACTCTTTTGTGACTACGACAAATTTAATTACATTAAGATGAAAACGCACGCATTTTATTCACCACAAATGTGATAGAACTACGCGGATTAGTTATCTCAACGTAAAATTTGATAAGGAAATAAAAAACGAATGCTGAAAAACGCATATATTCTCTAAAGGTGAATGTCGAGTTAATTGGAACTGTTAGTCGACCTGATGCGGCCCGTATCAACAACATTGTGGTAAGCTTTTTAAATGCGTACTGTAAAAAGCTTTTTATTCTTAGCTTTTCGCACGTGATGTTGGTTTCATAAATTATTAAACACGAAGCCTCCATGACCCATTAAGACTTCTAACAATAACAATTAGGAATTAGCTATTATAACTATAACAACTGATTTCATATGTAATAATAAAACGCCTATATTCAGATCATACTAGACCTTAGCTGGTGTGTATATATGAAATTATTAGATATTGGTTAAATAATAATAAATAAATGAAGGGTTGCATCGTGTTTTTCGTGGCGGATAACTCATGGAGCTGTTTTATATCAAATGTTAAATATATTTAAGGCACGTTTCTGTGATGTCTGACGTGGAAATGTTGAGAAATCGTCAAGTAGTAAAGTGTTATCTTTGACCCAGTGAGATAAACCCGACAAACAACCCGCGGTTTGCTTAATGCACTTTGCATTATCTAATTTAGGAGTGTTGCATAGTTTGTGACTTAACCTTTTAACGTTAATTGTTTGGATGAACGCAGAATGAGAGATTCTTACTGGGACTGTATTTGTAATGTAATGATTGGCATCAGAGCAATAAAATCCCGCCGTAGATTTTTTTTTTATTTTTTATAGAAGAGGGGGCAAACGAGCAGGAGGCTCACCATAAAGGTGAAGTCGCCGCCCATGGACACTCATGTGGCTGGGAGCTCATGAGTGCGTTGCCGGCCTTTTAGGGATTTATACGCTTTTTTCTTGAAGGACCCTAAGTCGTAGTGGTCCGGAAATACCGTGGCGGGCAGCTTGTTCCATAACGTGGTGGTGCGTGGTAACAAATGTCTTAAAAAGCGCGCAGTGGTGGAACGACAGGCATCAAGGTGATACGGGTGGAATTTCGCATTCTGCCTTGATGTCCGAAGATGAAATTTAGCTGCAGGTATTAATCCGAACAACTCCTCCGAACACACACCATGGTAAATGCGATAGAAGATGCTGAGAGATCCAACATCTCTACGCAGCGCCAAAGGATCAAGCCGGTCGGAGAGTGACTGGTCAGCGACTAATCGAACCGCTCTACGTTGAATGCGATCAAGAGGAAGGAGCTGGTACTGGGGGGCTCCCGCCCAGAGGTGAGAACTATATTCATGTGGGGATTAACATACTAGAGAGTGTTAAAGTAAAGAAAGCTAAATCTATTTCTATGCAAGTTTGTCTTGTTTATTATAAGCTTCATTCTTGGTATATTGTCTTCTCAAGACTATTGGCTATGATACACAAGCAAACTACGTCAATATTTAGCTATAAATTTGATTAAAGTTTTCGTTATTAGATTTCCAATAAGGCCTAGGTAAGATTTATTATCGTCTATACTTAATTGGTAGTAAATGTACTTAACATTGATGGATGTTATTAAAGATACTTTATCTTAATTAATCGTATTTATATATGTAAGAACAGAATGTAAGTATAATAATTAGTGAACATTTTAAGTTCTATTAGAATTAATAAATAAATAGAAACGTATCAAAACAGTCTAGCCAAATTGATAGCAAAATAAAATATAAAAAATAATATTCCGATACCGGGAATCGAACCCGAGCCTCCTGGGTGAGAGCCAGGTATCCTAGCCACTAGACCATATCGGACTTAGTACTTTTGTCACAACACAGCCATGATTAACTATAAAAGCTTTAGTGAAACTACAATATCGTATACCAGTTTAACTGATTACTTTATTATAAGTCATTTTAAATTACAACGTTACAGCCCACCGGTGATGACATCACGCAGGAAGCTGTATTATTCGCGTTTGTCCTAAATTGCGAAATAGCATTACGGCCATAATACATTTCATGATATCATATTTAATGTGAATAAAATATGTTAACTTTTACGTTGTAGTGTAAAGATATTTTCTTTTCGACGGCTGCCTTTTTTCTCTTATCAGCAAAATGCTAATATGCTGAACATTTTTTACTTTGTAGATATCTAGTACTCACTACTGCAACGATAAGCGAGTTGTTTTCTGTTATGGTTTATGAGGGTATTAAGATAAGCGATAGCATGTATGTAGCTAATTATTCATGTGTTATGCGATCTGATAACTCATGGAACGGACAAATTGTTCAACCTTCATACGATTGGGCAAGTCAGGCAAGGAGTAAGCGTGTAATGTATTGAAAAAAAATATCGTTATGCGTGACATCGAACCAAGAGCTCTTATTTCTATTATAATGCGAGTATCAATGTAATCAAATTGTGTTAAGTCGACTTATGCCAGTCAATTTTTGTGAGATTGATTTTGTAATCTGCATAGGCATAACTGTTTGAAAAGTCAATTTCTAAATTGGTTATTAAATGTCATATGATCAAAGAGTTGTAAAGAATAAAAATATTATTTATATCATTATTACGTAAAATCTCGGATCACCTTGTTAATATAAATTTATTTGAATAAAGAGGAAATTGCGAATAAGTGTATTATGTATTAAATCGTCGCAGACTAATACAATGATATAAAATGCTATAATGTCGCGATCTTTTGAAGTAAGCTGGGCGTTTTGCCAGATTGTGTAGAAAAACTCTCTATTACAGAAGTGGGCACTGTAACACAGTCTAGCATTTAATAATAATGTAAATATTGGCTCTTAGATACTTGTATATTCTATGTAAAATAAAAATAATGACTCACACAAAGTGACCGGCTCAAGCGTAAACTTCAGTGTTGAGTTTAACTTTGATCTGTTGAAATGTGAACTAAATAACTGGACTTGACTGAGGTAAATACTGCATCGGTTAATCATTTAAACCTTGGTTTCTTAAAGCATTCACCAAGTAAACTGCATTATTACGGCCAGTTTAGGTAAGAGGATGAAAACTAAACACGTATTAAAAAACTGTTTATACAAACACTACTTATGAAATCACTGCAACGATACCATGAACCCCTGGTGTTATAACTTTACGTAATTTGGTAACAGCTTTAAGTAGTTCTTCAAATATGGTGATAATAGTGATAGGTACCAACTGAGTTTATTGTGGGTATCTTCTGGGGCCGGTCTAGTTTACAAACCTTCGATATAAGAAGAATGTAAAGGAGTGCTCACTTAGATACCGCATGTCAAATGATGCCCTTCAGTATCATTCTTGACGTACACAAGTGATCGCTGTTAGGATTCTATGCGAATGGGAGTTAAATAAAATAAATAGATATCGACTTTAGGATCGCGGTATACCAAACAAGTTTTAATCTGAGTAACGGTGCGGTGTCGTAGTCACCATATCGATGTTTCGCTCAATCAATTCCCAAACGGATGTTTATTTCAATCCTTATACATTTACTCTAAGAAAATAAACATGTACAGTCCATCAAATGTTTATCCTCGTTAATTCACCTCAGCAACAAGCCGAGAATACACAAATTGGAATCCCACCTGCGTGTGCGGTTTGTATAAACAGAAATCACGTGTAACATTATTTTTGGTAACTGTAATATTAACAATGATTTATTTAAAAACGCGCATTCTTTCTTAAAATACAATGGATAATTTGAACGATGTTTTATGACCGATAAAGCAGGCCCCGCTGTTGCGTAAGAATAATATGAGAAATTGGGCAGAAATCGTTTTTCCAATATACGAGTGGAAATGGGAAAAAAAATTGAATCAGAAGGAAAAGCTAAGTGACGGTTTTGATATTTTTCAAAAGTTTGAAATTCGAACAATGCTTGAAGACCAATCTGTGTTATGTCTTGTATATATTCAACGTTTACGTCCAATTATTACCCTTCCGTAGTATTTTGTGTAGTTTATTTACAGCACAATACGACAGATTAAATATTAAATGTATAAAAACAAGGCAAAATAGGGTTAAAACGTCGAATTAAAAAGTAAGCTAATAAACTAATAAACAAAAAAATATATATACAGTGAAGAACGACGCATTTAATGCGTGTTTGTTTGTTTGTGTCTGTTTGTTTGTCTTTAAAAAAAACTAAGATTCAACCTTGCACACACTAATACACACACATACTTAAATGCTCGTTCCTCACTTGATCATATGTATATTTTTTTTTGTTCGTATTTTTTTATTATTGTTGTTTTTGATCATAGATTTAATTTCTTGTTCTATGTTTTGTCCTTATTTTGTCTTTGTTTTTATTTATTCTTTACTGTGTAAACTTTTTTGATATGCTTAATGGTTTTAAGAAATAAAAATAAAAGTAATGTATTAACATGATCACAGTGCTCATTGAAGTAAAACACATGCGTGCGATACATATTTTGAGAATAACGCGGATGACGCGGGATTTTTTTATTTCCTGTAAATTATAACCGTCACGTCATTGTTATACACGCGTAATTTATGTAACGGAGCGTTGCTACGAGAATTTGGTTGAAATTCGTTTCTGGTTATTTATAAATTATATGTATCGATCAGTCAAAAGTATATGCATATCAATCAAATAAAAAATAACTTATCATACATATTTTTCAGTTAATTTATTGTTTTATTTCTGTGTGTAGAGTTTTCTTTATTTTATACATAATTGTTTAGTTGTTTTTTTTTGTAATTTTGTTCGGGTTGTGTTCGTGTGTGTTGTTGTTGGTGTGCCTTATTAAATAAATAAATAAATAATTAAATATTTCTTACACTTATGAATATTTCATTTTAAAAAATGGACTCTACATGTATTACCAGTTCCCAAATCAAGAGCGTAGAGCGAACAACAGCTGACAACTTCGCCACTCCTTTAAAACGCCAAGTATGTTCTGCACATTGGTGAAAATAATTAGTTCAGTATTCCTGGTCGGATATAATAAAACAATAACATCTTTGCACGTCCAGAAGCACGCGCTTTTTTCACACATTGACGTCCCTGTATAGCATACTGTTTGGATCGTCGTTGAGATGCCTCCTTCATTCTCAAGTGATCAAGTGACCCCACACCAGCTGATGTGGTTATGATAAAACTTGTCTTGTCTAGATACGTCTGTTTGGTTATATACAATATAAGGTCTCAATTAGTTTAGTCAATAAATAAATTGTAGGTTTAGTTAAATGGCCGTAATAGGAGAACTATTGTCCTCAATTTAAATTTAAATCAACTGATCCTAATAGTATATGACGCGAATAAAATAACAATTAATTATACATAATTCTTCTGGCATACAATTACTAAGCTCGGATCCGACTCATTACTTTAATTTTAGATGTCACACGGCGAGATATTGAGACGTTCGTGTTGATGCCAAATGAATCCCAGATTCAGCTCGCAATGAATTCCTACCCATTCATCTTTGCTACGATTTTAATGTAATTTACTTTATTTATTTATACAACGCTGAAAAGAAAGAAATAAAACATAATTTGGAGAGCAACTTTTTAATATGTGTAATCAAGACTGTCTGTGTTATTAATTAGGTATTAACAGGTTAAAAATGTAAAATACCTGGTTTTCTTTCATTAAGAAAAGCCAACTTGTATCATGGCGATGTTAATAGTCAATAAATTTGCAGGTTTTTCAATGACAGATTCTGGACCGTAACAGAATTTCGTGTAACATAAATATTTATATTCTCTTCCTTCGTTATTTCAGCCGTTAAATAAATTACAATATAACTATCTTTTCAGCAAATGTGTTATTTAAAAATGCTTATTTCTGCGCCCACGTTGCCCATGTGTCAAACATTCGGCCGATGGTCGAAACACCTGTTTACGTGGGCGGCATTGTCATGGCCAAACTTATGTAGGTTTCATAATTGGTCAATTTAATAGTGTTAGAATATTAATAGATGCCCATATACGTTTGGTGATGAAATACCTTCAAAGATACTTGTATTTTTCCATTTCATAAAGTTTCCCAATCCATTGCGGTTTTTCACTATAGACATTAGTGATATGTTTTGCAGGAAGGTTTCTATATCGGTATAGAATGTTGTGTTGCATAGATGATAGATTTTATTTCAAAAATAATCTCTATTATTTGTTGTAACGAAAATGTATAGAAAATATATGTTCTACGAGGAAAAATGTAACATTAGTGATTCAAATTCAGACACCGTGACTTGCTTCCGGTGCGGCCTGATGCATTAGCTTTGGCATAGCACGCGTCGTGCGAATTTCTACGACCCCTGTTTGTTTCAATTTATAAATAATCCCAAATGGCCAGTGGTCGCGACGTTGCGCCAGACCGCGGACGGCGCGGGCGCTCGTCCCGTAATGCTCCCTCCGGGAATGAAGATAACATATCACGACCGTGGGTGAGGTCGCTAACCGATCGGAAATCACCGGTGTGAATGTGACCTTATAGTGCCTTAGTGCTTTTGTGTATGAGAAAAAAATTAGTTTTTTTTTTATTGGAATTTTCATCTACTGTTCACCTGGCTAAGTCGGTTTCGATTCGTTTATGAATGAGAAAAGTGAATTTTGCAATGTGATGTTATTTTTCTAACGTGTGCCCTTCGCATGTATGTTCATATGAATTGTGATGTATGAGTGCATTGGGAAGTCTAATTTTATCACATAGTTTCCTTAATAAAAGGACTTGAACGCGTCTCCATAAATACCACGAGACAGACATGTGTGCCTATAATGCAACAATCTATGTTCACGTTCACTTCCGTGAAACACAATGTCTGCGAACATGTTTTCAATTATTTACGTTTCGTACGTAAAAGATGCACAGGTAGAATTACAACAATGATACGAATATTGTTTTAAAGCGACCTTGTTAAATGAAATTGCCCCATCGATCATAATTACACATCGTAATGACTCTTCTTCAATGTTGGCATTAAAATATGATTAAATTTAAAAACCTTTGTCATTTCGATGAATGGAAGATTCAATTGACGTTTGAATAGCAAATCTTTTGTTTTATAATAGCGAATGCGTAGTAGCTTTAAAATATGTGATTTTGCATGTTATAATACTTTGTTAATATGGTCTGTAAATTAATTCAAATGTGCTTTTTTGTTACACCCTTGGATAGGTTATTTAATCGGTTCAGTAGTTTTGTTTGTATCCTTTATAAATACGAATGGTTGAAACGTACTTAATGTTAATTCTATTATTAATAGCCTTAAGTAGCAAACATATCGTCGCTTCTATCTCAGATTTTATCACAATACATTCTTTAACTGTACGAGTAGTGAATTCCTTATGTTTAATGTTATGTAACCGAATTACTAACGTATACATAAAATTTATTTGCCTCAGTTCCTAAACACTTAACAATAATAATATTCCAATACGTATATTATTATTACTATTAATATTTTAGTGGCAATAATTTGTTTTTAACGTTAGTTAAGTCAGAAATAAAGGTTTACAAAAGAACCTGTTGCGATCGATGTGCGTTGTCTAGGTTGTGCTTTTGAAAAAGCTGTGAAAGCTTTGAAGGAAATTATTAAAAACAGATGTAGTAATGCCTTTTACCCAACATAGTGTACATGATATATAGTTACGCAAAACTGATTGATGATAACCATCGAACCTCTTACCGTTACCTCAATTTGGCCACCGTCTTGTTCGTTTCAAGGTTCGTTCACCTTCGGGCAGGCATTTCTAGCTTTTGTACCTCGCTCTAGGGCTCAATTTTATGAATTTATTTAATAGGCTTAATTTTACATTTAAAGTGAACGAGACGAGTCCCCATTAAAAACTTCATGGAAACGCTATTTTTTTTTAGTATTTACGTAACACCTTCGAGATATATTGATATTTGATAAATTTGATATTTTGATAAATACGTTATCAACGGAACCCATTTGTTTTATTTTTGTTTCTACTCGTGTGTTTCTGATTGATTAGGTTGATGTACCTGTGTTGAACATGTGGAATCTATCTGTTAACGATCACAAACATCTACATACCAAGATGCTACCTTGGAGCAAATTATTTTGTGTATTATTAGATTGTAGATAACACTGTACGTTATGTTTAAACTGTTTAAGATATAGCTAAGTACACATTGTCTATATGATAAGTGAGAACTTAACCATATCTGGTCAGTGAAAAAAGTGTTTACTTTAATATATTTGAGCTTTTTAAGTTTTGTTTTAACACGTTAATACTATTAGATTTATTATTGTATAGTTCGTTAGATATGTTGTAATAGATTTATGATAAACGCGATAGTCTGTCTATGTTTTTGCGCTGACCTGAATGGAATGAAATTATTGTAATTGAAGAACCAGGGTTGGACTTTGGTTTGGTTTTTTAATGGCTTGAAATATCGGTGCATGTGTATAAATTTGTTTGTAAGGTTTTCTTTTATAAACAAAAGCGTTTTAAATTTAATTTGAATTATCTAAAGCGTTTAGTCAGATGAACACTTCGCATTATAGTTAATAATGAAGTTATGATGTTCAGGTGGTATTTATTGAGTGTGTAAGTGCGTGCCTGTCAAAATGATGCAAGGATTGTTGGATTCGCTGTATAAAATCTACTGGGGTAAGCAATTTGTTTATCGAATGTAGTCGTATTGTAGGTGATGTACGGATAAGATCTATAAGTTTATAGATTTAACAAAGAAAAGTCTTCAGTTAATTCGCGATAGTTTATAATATAATATTTCCTTTGTACACGGCCAGTTTATATAGAGTTTGATTTATTTTTGTCGTTGTCTCAATCGTATCCCTGTTAATAAATGTGTAAAACCTTATTAGTGGTCTCTAGCACGTATGTGAATGAGGTCAACTAACTTAAAAATATGAGCGTCTACAAAGCGTTTTAAGTCTTAATATTGCGTCATACTTATCAGGTTTGAACAGTCGTAACTTTAATATTTAGTCCATAATATTCCGCGAGTTTTAAGAGCATTTTATATTCACGAAAGCCGCTATTCACAATAGATTTTTGTTTCGATGATGAAGTTTTAAAATGTTCTCTCGATTCTTTATGAGTAATAAAATTAAAAATATAATCAAGTAGATTCGCTGGGCGGAGGCTCGGTGAATCAGCGTATAATTCGTGGTTTGATTTTGTGTCGGGTTTTTTTGCTGTGTGCTGATCATATGTTT
The DNA here is from genome assembly GCA_951799465.1 of Leptophobia aripa. Taxonomy (NCBI): domain Eukaryota; kingdom Metazoa; phylum Arthropoda; class Insecta; order Lepidoptera; family Pieridae; genus Leptophobia; species Leptophobia aripa. Next base: position 6,866,961 of record OX637266.1, on the reverse strand, counting down.
AGATCATTTATCATATTTGCAAATTGGTAGAACTACTACAATTTTTTTTCCAATTAATTTTTAACGATAATTAAGTATGCAGCAGGCAAAAAAAACCCGGCTACATACATGAATTTTTTTTACTCTCTTTTATGTCAAAAATGTATTTTAAAAAATTAAAAGGATGTACCGAACCTTAACATTAAGTGATATAAAAAATGGGGGGATTAGATCTACACCGATTTTCACTTACTCGATATGGACGAAAAAATTCATGAGAATCAGAGCTGTTTCAGGGGAGTTCAGTAACAACACGAGGTGCGAGAATTTTATATATTACATTTTATATAAACAAAACTATTTCGCAATATAAACCCTCAACGGTAACTAATTTTAGTCACTGAATTATAATATTAATTTATAAATGCCGATAAAATCTCGCTGTCTACGCTAATTGCTAAGTACAATGGCTGGTTGTTCGGCCTTGCTGTGTACTCACGAACTTGCACACCTGTAACGGTACAGGCGATTTCCTAATCCATTGCCATGATATATAGATAAAACCATAGGTATGTTTATTTGGTGAAGCTTAAAGATTCAGATTTATTATTCCATATTTGAAAACATAAAACTCTTTATTCGTATGTTTTAAATTTAAATTAGAAAAACAGATTTACAATAAAATCAACCAAGCTGGATTTCTTGCTTGCTCCTTCTCAGCTTGGTCACGTACGAACCGGCGTAGAATCACCTTAGTACCTTAGTTAATGAAGATCTTTTGACTTTGACACAAAATGAAAAACTCGTTCAAATCCGAGAAGCAATCGCCCACGTGTGGATGGCATTTAACTGGTGATTGAAATAATTTTTGATTATTTCAAGAAACACCCAATCTCATGGTATGGACTTTGTTAAATTGTTTGTTTAACAAATTTGTTTACAATGCTATAATAACTGCTTCGTTTTCGGAATGTGACGACAGTTCTTAACATTATATTTAATGTAAACAAACAATATGAGATAAGCTAATTTCATTATGATAAACATATGAATCTAATTTTGTGTTTTATGCGAACCTAACATTGTAGAGAATGTATTTTCACTTACATTTGAATAAATGTTATATAAGGTCGGTTTTGTTATGAATTCATTTAATTGAAATTAAAGTAGTATTTAATACGTTGGACAGAATCAGTAAAATATTTCTTCTAAGTACTTAAAAAGTCACCTGTACCAAATTAAAAATTATATAGCACTGGCTTTTGGGAATTGGCGTAGCCTTAATCATAGCGAGCAATATTTTCTACTAATACCATCACTAAACTTTATCTAAGTTAAGTGACTCTAACGTGGCCTTTTGTTTTTTGAAAAACTCATTATATACACCAGTAAACAAATTAAAAAAATAATAATAAGCCTTGCTCCTAATAACTTATTAAAAATCTTATTTCTCATTACTTTACTGGATTAATGATTAACAACTGCGTATAGAGTATATATACATAGTATGTAGTCAATACTATATTTATAATGGGACGTATTCAATTGTACATATATGTACGACTCTTTTACATGTATGTAATTGTGATCTTGACATTGCGTGTAGTTTCGAGATACAATCACGCGCGTGCTTGTCGATTACAAAATCTTTATCATTGCTAAATGCCAACTCACTGTATTGGTTAAATACCACTTACGGAGTAACGGGATTTTAGTATTGAGTTAAAATAATGAAACGCTATCAAATGTAATATACGTAATTACGTCAACAAAATGTATTTAACGTAACGTTGTTTGAAGCAATCGTTCGGTTTGAAACGTCAAGTTACGTGAACATATATAATACGTTAAAATCTCTTAAAGTTTAAAAATAATATTGTATTAGTATTTGGTAAAGTAATTTGTATAGAAATGCGGTCAGAACTAAAAATGTTGTTGGTCAGTTGTTGTTGTTGCCCGGGAAGAGTAAGAGTAAGGTTGAAAATATATTTTTTATAATTGTTATTATGCCACTGAGCAAGTAAGGCTGAACTGAAGCCAAGACATACTAAGTATTGGCACCGTTAGTTATCTTCGTTCGTTACAAGAGTTTTTTTTTATCTTAACAAGAATCACATGGTAAATATAGTTAAAATTTTGCGGAAAACGTTTAGTTGGCACATTCGCCAATTGGCGTCACAGTGGCGGATTTTATATTTATGACATTTGTAGCCAAGTGATGATTTTCATTTGACTGCGATTGACATTTTTTTTTCCTTTGAGGTGGAAATGCATTTCCGCATTCCCTGATACCCAAAGGATAAAGGATATGTAGGACTCAACCCACGCTGGTGTGTCTCTGCCTTTCAGAGACGAGGTGGGCCATACCCACTAAAACCACCTCGGGTAAACCTGCAAGACCGCATTGAAAGGGCCCTGGGGTCGCTTTCGCACTCAACCAGGCACCTAGCGGCCGCTAATGTAATAGTTGCCTACATCGGAGCAAGAAGGTTGGCATACCTTCTCCTACGCTCTCCACGTCTCCCAACCCACAATGGATTTGTGGTGGAACGCTGGAACGAATCGCAGAAAGATGCCACTGCACTCCACTCCTCTTTGACTGCGTTTGACCTGGATTGATGGTTGCTGAAGTATATATTAGCGAATAGTTGTGTGACGTTAATTGTATGTGATTAGCTGGTTCACAGATAAAGCTAATTTTCATTATGTAAGTTTTCTTTGACGTTTACTCCAACTAAGACATTTAGTCTTATTGTATTGTACAATTACTGGGTAGGTAATGTCAAAGTCGTGTTCGTTTTATTAAATGAGAAATAATAATCAAGCCCTATAGTTCTACATCAGGGATGAGAAACACGCGACCCTTTAAACATGTTGATGCGGCTTGCCAAGTATTTAATATATATATAGTTAATCGATTTGCTCAAACAATACCTTTGCTCAAATCGTATGTTTGTAAACGGTTAAGATGCAGTCCGCCAAAGGCATATAAATCGTCATGTTGATTAAAAATGTTTCTAACTACTGTTATATGACTAGGATAGCACTGATTTTAATAAGGTTCATTAGATTATTTTCTTACGACCAAGCTGGAGAAGCAGACGTCGCATGATTTTTCTTTTAATATGTATGTAAATAGATTCACGCTATTCAGCAATATATATATATATATATTTGGTGATTGCTGTATAGATTCCAAAGGAATTCTATGAGAGAGTTTATACCGTTAAGGAAAATTATATTTTTTTAATGGATTTAACGCAAGGTGTCGATATGGCCTTTAAATGTCATTAATATCGATTACATATAATCATTATTCATTAAAATACTCAATAGGATATTTTTTAAGATCTTGATAAACGTTTGCGTTAATGTACTTCGTAGGGCCGTGACATTTTGTAACTACTGTGCAATTATTGTTTTTAAAAATTCGAAGGTTGTAAAACAATTCCATTATCTTATATGTAATCTATAAAAACTTTTGTATGTTAGCTTTGTGAATTTTTCAACAATCTTATTTGGCTGGCAAATATATATTACACACACTATACAAACTTTTTGTCAAAACAATGAGTGATTTATGTGTCATAAAAATTACAATTAAAAGCTCTACAGTATTAACTGTAGAAATTAAACAAAGTTAATCATAAATCTTTATTAGGAAAAACGTAATAGACCATAATTTTATTGTAAATACAGAATTCAGTACAGTACAGAGAGTATTACGGTAAATGACGTTTGAAATATGGATTATCATCGCATACACAAATTTCCTACCAGTCACCACAGTAGCACTCGTTCATGACAAACGATATTTGGTTGTTTCTTTGTTATAAGTATGAAAATAATTAAAATTAGTGTTGAATTGCAATAAAATGATTAACATTTCGTTGTGAAACACATGCGTTTACTTTAAGTAGGTTAAAGCACATGATTGCAGACATTTTAACGACTTAAGTGGCGTATGGTTTAAAAAAAGTAAATATATTTAACATTCATTAATGTTGGCTTATCGTGTTGATTTTTATTAATATTGCTTAAACATAAGTAAAAGTCGCTGATCATGTATTAATTAGTAGAGTTGTCCTTCTTCTTCTCTATTGGAGTAAAACAATTGCTTTTTTTTTCAATAGGGGCAAACGAACTTTCCAATGAAGTCATTCAACGGATGCGTTGTCGGCCCCTAACGGAGAAGTATGAATTGTAAAAAGAAAATACCTCACATGGAATATCTAGCCAAACAAATGAAATTCTTATAATAGACAAACAAATCTTCTATATCTTGTTGAGTGTCATTAAGGTTCCATTTAATCTATGGAAGACTAGGCGGTCTTTTATTTTATGTCCATTTATGTCCTTACCCCGGGGGATAAGGACTTTGGGCTGTGCGACCCACATATATTTTAGGGTCATATGCCACTACGTCGATTTCATGGCCTAATTTTAATAAGAATTTTTACTTTACGTATTGAATATATCGGATTAATTAGTGAAAACAATAACTGATTTTTCATTTTGGATTGAAAGCCCATTAAATAAAGACTCGTATCGCATTAAATCTTAACACCCATTCAAGTGTTTAATTAAGGATTATCGAATAAACTGTCAACCGATACGTTTTCACACTTATTCATTTTGGTAATAAATTGAAAGTTTGCATAAATTTATATTCGTACGAGAAAGCTTACTATAAAAATGAACATAACCATGGTTTTTATTATCGATAACTGATAACCGTTTGTAAATAAAAATTCTCGGCTAATAAATTCGACTACTTTTTTATTGAACAAGGGACAAACGAGCAGAAGGCCCACCATAAAGTCCGACTGACATTCACGTCGCTGGCAGCTGTCTGCCAGCGTCTGTGGTACGCTCTTTTCTGGAAGGAAAACTAATAACGCCTTGTGCCGAATTGGACGCCATATATACAATTTTTATCCAGTCGTTTAATTCATAAAAAAGAGGATTTTTTTTAATGTCTTGATCATGTATTATAAAGAATTCAGTGTAAATAGTATGTGAGCTTGTGTGTCGTAAAACAGCAAAGACGTCTATTGTCTGACTTTTTAATTTATGACGAGAACAAAGGTACACTGTTGTATTTATCTTTTTTTTACTTTCAAAGTAATAACTTTAAAGGTCACAGATAAAATGGAGGAATTGCGCAAAATAATGTATACAATATTGTGAAGTGTACGAAATATTTTAAAATGAACTAGCTGATATTAACGCGATTTTATTATATTTTTTATGTAGTGCTTGCGTGGTCTTGTGAGAAGAAGAAGGATATTTCCTATATATATATAAAAAATTGTCTATTAAATAAAACTTTTTTCTAATTAGAACGCGATTTTATTAAAAGCATCCGTATTGTTTTTCGTACATTGCAATAGTTAGCCGGTTGATAATTTTTAAGGTTGATAAGGTGTTAATTTAGACTTATAGCTTAATAAAGTACCTTTTTGTACGGATTGTTTTGTATTGGATTTAACTATGTTTATTTTAGGTATATTATAATGTTAATTTAATTTATCCTATATGATAAAGTTTTACAAAGAACTCGCAGTTAGTATATGACTAATTAGTGCGCTAAGGCATTGACCTCATAAGGAACTGGCTTAACCAGAACCGGGTTTCCCGCCAAAATTGAAACCTTATACATTTAAAATTCTGCGCGGGAGTCTCGATAACGGACAAGTATTATTTTGTTTTATTTACGTCTGAGGTTTTATTCATTTACATCTGTTTGTAGGTGTTGATTTACATACAGATAAAACATTTTAATATTTATAATTTCATTTAATTTTTGTATATTGTTTATTTTTCTTTTCGTCCATATCCGATTTGAGAAATGACAAATTGTACTTAAAAAATATAAAAAAATACAATTTTATGCGAAAGTCATATGTGCTTATGTAAAAGATATTCTTATAACGTAAAACACATAAGTTTCAGCATTATTAATGCAGATGTATGTCGATGATCGCATCGCTAATGGATCTTTGGCCTTCACCCACGCTTGATATGAGTTATCTTCACGAGTCTTATGTCAGGTAGAAAATTATTTCTATTATTAGTTTAGTACTTTTAATTTCCGGGACATATTTCGTATAGTTAATTTGTTGTAGTGGGTTTTCGTACGGCAAGGAAGGTACAGCAATTAGTAAAATGTTAAATGCAATTTGTATTCATAAGGTTTTTATTCGGACTTCAATCAATCAGAATCAATTACAAATGTTACTCACATCAGATGTTTCTTATATTCATGCTAAATAGGCCACCTGCCTACAAAAACTTCGTTTGCAGTTCGTATGAAATTAAGGATGCAGAATGGTGGATGAAGTTATGGATTCAAGTCACGGCAATAACGCTTCAGCGATTTCTGTATGTTCTTATACAAAAAAATAAATCAAGCCGAGTTTCTTGCCTGCTATTTATATATATCACTTAGTGGAGATAAACTCGAACACAACACAACACATAGAGACAAAATTGATGTGCCTGATTCTCGCCTTAGTAAAGTTCATAAATCGTTTGTAGGTATGAGCATACGTTTTTATAACAAAGACCCAGCAATTATAACCAAATTGACTTCTAACAAATTTAAAACGCGCGTAAAGGGTATTTTGGTTTGAAAAGGCATACTATACCGTAAACGAATATTTAGAGGACAAAGATCCCTTTGACGTGTCGGCAATTGGCTCAGCATCGGGACAGTTCAATTCTTGAGTGTCTTACAATGCTTTGTTATTTTGATTGTCCGTAACACAATTTTGTATTAATTGATTATTTTAAAAGAGCAGCTATCGAGTTTCTAGCCGGTTCTTCTCGGTAGATGACTGCCTTCCATGGTAGTGTAAAAATTGACGATTTAAAAGTCTTTATAAAGACCTACTTGAATAACGATATTTTGAGTTTGAGTTTGCTGTTTTCTCAGCTTGATCGCGTACGAACAGGCGTAGAATCACTTTGATTTTATCTACCTTACTGAATAAAGATATTTTGAGTTTGGCTTCAAGATTCAAAGCTCTTCTCCAAGCTGCTGTTAGTTAGTTTGAGTGTTGAAGTCTCTTATTATGGAACCTTAATTGTTGTCATACAAAGCGTTTTTTTTTAAATTTCATATCAATTACAGAGGTTATAGTCATTCCAAACTGCGGAGGTTTATTCAATTTGATGAGTACATATTATACAATGTTCTGTTTGCTTATTATTTTATTCTAAAACGTTGTATGTTTTTTATGATGAACATTTAAAAAAAAATGTTTTATCACGATCTCAAACCCGTATAAAAGTCAAGGTTAGGATGAGAATATATTAATAAACCCGACGACGTCTCACGACTTTACCCTTTATTACCAAAAACTACGAAGAATAAGTTTTATCTTTAGGATCTTGCGTTTGAGGTTTGCAACTTGTTCGTTAAATGAGATTTTTACTGATGATTTACAGCATACGTTTATAAATGCAATTGAACCGAGAAGGTTAATTTTAGTGCTAGAAAATCTTAACTCAAATAGTTTACCAAAATAAGCTTGGAAATTTTCCGCCATCTTGAAGTGTTAAATATCACCATTGTTGATACAGAAGAAAAAAAATCGAAATATCAATTTAAAAACCCAAATTTTTGGCTCTCTCCGTCGGTATTGTTTATCATACTGCTACTACTAGCGTCCTAAGGCCCCATGTCGGGGCATAGGGCATATATGACCCTACTCCAGTCTGCTCTGTCTGTGGCCTTCCGTTTAAGCTCACTCCAAGTCAGACCCTTATGTTTGGCTTCCGCGATGACAGATCGCCGCCAGGTCTGCTTGGGTCGGCCTCGTATGCGCTGTCCCTGAGGATTCCAGTCCCAGGCTTGCCTTGGGATATGGGATGGATCTCTGCGCAAATACGATAATATACCTTATATATTATTATTAATTTGATAATATAATAATAATGTTTTATAGAATTTAACATATTTTCCAAATTTTCTGGGCTTTCCCGCTCCAATAAGACTTGAAGGGTCTACTTCAATTAGGTATCATATAGTGTAAATGTATGTGTTGTAATGATCAATCGGCTACATATCTAACCAAAGGCCGCATAAAACGCTGGCAATTGTTTTAGTTGTCTTACAAAATCGGCTATAATTTATTCCAGAATTGAGCGGTTTGTCTGAAACGCCCAGTTATTTGTGTACACATAGCCTAGAGGGCGCTTTTCTATATTACAGTGTCGGTTCAGAAACATATCGATTTTGTATGTCGTAATGATAGGGAACTGTGAGATTTGCCTTATTTATCGGTTTGTGTTATGCGATATCGGAGTAGTCATGCAGAATTTTTAGGAGATATACATAATTACAATACAGGTTTAGAAAATATAACGAAAAGTTCATCTTTTAAACTCGCGCATCACTCCTTTGTTGAAACAACTACCAGCGCAGGTATTCCAGAACCGCTACGACTTGGGCCTTCAAGAGAAGAGCGTTCCTCTCCCTCAAAAGCCGGCAACTCACTTGTAAGCCTCCAGGTGTCTATTGGCGGCGGTAAACAGTTCACTCAAAGCCTGCTCGTTTGCCTCCTGTCACATAAAAAAAACTGAGTTTGCTCTCCTGTATCGGTGGTGTGTTTAAGATAATATGGCTACTTTTATAACACGGGCTTGATGTCCAGCTGATTATCTTGTGGATGAATGAAGGGATGTTGAAAAGAGGATACCACTAAAAAAACAACGAGTGGCCGAATGAATAACTTCATTGTACCTGCAAATTTGGCCCAGATTCTTGTTTGTTGGAACCAAATAACTGTTGTTGAGTTGTTAGTGTCAATCATGAATTCAATGTACACCGTACATTGACATTGGATGAATGTCAAATCTTAAGACGTTCTAAAAATAAAATGCTAACTAAGATGACACATTATGTATGGTCGCTAAGTAAAGTTAAATATTGTATATTTCTTTTTCACAGGTAAGAATCGAACACCCCAACAGCCATCTTTTGAAACTGTGCCATCCAGTGGTAAGTATTTCATTGAATATATGACTTTTATTCTCTAAGTGAGACTTAGTGGAAATTCTAGCATTAATATTAATTGTTTAAAAAACACTAAATTGTAACTATAGGTATAAAATAAATACATTTAGTTATAAATATGACTAACGCTTAATTTTTTATATTAAATGTATCATTTTCGATGAACGACTAGATATTTGTCCATTCGTACTAAGGCCTCTGAAACCTCCTCTTCAACTAAGTATGACCTCGATAAGCTACTGTAGATTATCTGTCATCACGACAACTACTAGAGAAGCTGAAATACAGTGTATAACTCTATATTTAGTATTTCATGTGTGAAATAAAGATTTATTTCATTAATTATAAATGGAAAGTTATAGAAATAGTCCCCCACTATAAAATATAATAACATTGTTCGGTCGACGCTTCTTTGACCTAAAAACCCTTCGTTCTACTTTCGTTAATTCATTTTTAATTAGATGTTGTTGCAGAGTTGATAGATAACATAAGTAAAGGCAATAGTGAAGCTTTTATGATTAAAAATGTGATTAATACTGTTTTGTTAGAACACAATACATTTATTTCACATATAGCATATCTATTATTTATATTATATTACGTATTTGGACAGTTCAATTTTATTGACATTTAATTGGATCCCCAGTTTATCTGTAATATTTTTTTATAATGTTCGTTTATTTTAACGTCAGACACTTTTGGAAACTATTGGACCCTGGTAGTTCTAAACAATTTTTGAAGAGTTTACGTTGTCTCTTTGAGCTAAGTGCCATTTCTTTCTGCGTCTTTTGTAAGTTAGTACTCCCTCTGACAAGGATATAACACATATTATGATTTAGGCACAATTGACCAAAAAAGGCGCTATAAGTAACCTCAAAACTCCCAGTAATTAAAAAAGATGTCATGGCTAAGTTATTGAAATTAAAGGGTAGGCCTGTTTTAGACATGATGGTTGCTTAGATATTTAAATATTTTATTTCCCGTTTAAAAACGTGACAACAAAATAGTACGCAGTACCTCATTGTAAATAACACGTACATCTGCCAATGAGTGTCGCGCGGGTAACACAAAGGCATTGATAAGGATAGCGGTGCCCGCACACATGATATATTTAACTTTTGTAGTCATTCCATCTTAACAAATGTATTTAAAGCTTTTTGGTTTCACTCGCGAGACTTAGATATAAGAATAACATGTGAACTATAAATAATTTTATTATTTCAAATGTTGTAGATATATTGGCGAAGATTTATTTTATTTATTCACAATTTATTGCATTTCAACAGTAGAAGTAGATGATGTTAGTACCCCGTTACTCTTATATAAGAGTAACGGACGGCCTTGTCGCTAATAAGCGATCTCTTCCAGGCAACCACAATATTAGAATAAATAGTTATTTAAAAGAACGTAAAAGAGGTGAACATCGCGGCAAATAGGTGCATTATTTTATAAGGGCTCTCGTTGAAAATTAATTTACTAATTGTATTATGTCTGCGACGAGCCTTGTACACGACAATCGCATACCAGCCAATAAAGATTTGGCACAAGACATGTTTCGGCGAGTTTGTGAACTAAATATACACGTCGCAGTTATCTCCTGTCGAAATAGATTCAATTGTTGCTTTGATGATGGAATTTGCTCGGTGATGAAATGCCGGTTCAAAGATCATGTTAGAAAATTCTTTACTTTTTTTTTTATGGAACAGAAGACAAACGATCAGGCGTCACTGAATAAAGTCTTAACCGACGCGTTGGACACCTGCAACGCCCCCAACATACTTCCTTTTAATTTACACGGTTTAATTAATTGTTTTTTTTTACATATCAAAAATAGCTTTTATTCATATAGTAATCATATACACTTATGTATATGATAATTTGAAAAAAAATTGACTACAATTACGGACAGTTCCAAAATCATGTGGGTCAAATGTTCTGAATGTAATTCAGAACCTTTCAGAGCAGATTAGAAACAAACATGACCGTATCATTAATATGATGGACGAAGCGATATAGTTACACACGAACCTTGTCACATAAATTAACGATGTATAATTGTTGATAAATTAAGCCGAATCTTTAAAAAAAATACGCCCATATTTCCCAAATAAACAGTTACTGAACATCATAGCGAGTTTACATTTTCATTATCATACAGCCGTAAAGTTAGCGATCATGACCTACACTATGCTGTAACCGTATACGGCCAATGACTTTGACATAGAACCGAGAATTGTGAGCCTCCGATTTATGTTACATGCAATTACTTAAACACAGTTGGTTACATGCCCAATGTTTCATTAATAGTTTCGAATTTTATGTCACTGTAATGTTTTCGCATTTTCCGATACAAACATAGTATTATAATTTATTTATTTATTTACACTTTATTGCACTTAAACAGTAGGGGTAAATGACGTTAATAGATGTTAGTACGTATAAGAGCAAAGGGCGGCCTTATCGCTAATAAGCGATCTCTTCCAGACAACCCACCATTTAGTTAATGTAGTTTTTTTTATTCGGATATGAACCCGATTTGATTGCCTCTTAATCCAGCCCAAAGTTAAACCCCAAGTGGTTTTAATTGGTGTCTGTTGCCATGTTTGTATTGCTTTAAAAAAATGAAATAAACCATTTCAGTTTAAAATCCTTGAAAGTTCACTTGCCGGAAAAGATATTTTTTTTACAGTGTTCAATATTATGTTTTGCTCTATTTAGTTGTGAGGGTATAATTATAATAAAAAAAAAACTCTCATACATTTAAGTCACGAAATACCAAACACGTTTCTTGCTCAATTTGTTATGAAGGTCGTACTATTGTTGAAGTGGTAAAAAACATTGGAAACATGTTATTATTTTGAAGGTAGGATCATTAATACATAATAGATGCCTTTGTGCTCTGTACAATTTTATTGTTTGTGTAATGTGAGTAATAGTGATTTTTGTATTGATTCTGAAACCGGATACATATTTTGGTAAAGTTTCTATTTATAGAGAGATACAAAAACTTAATAATTTTGTAAGTTATAGTTGATAATAATTAATATTCTTCGCGTCTATGCGTCATGAATTAGAGATGACGTTAAACAAACACAATCTATCCTCACATTCCACAAGACGCTTATTAACTTTTGGTATATTACTATGTTATTACCCAATGGTACCAAAGTTTCTACTTGGTAAAAAATCTAATAAATTTTATATATTTTGGTCCTGTTTTTTATAAATAGGTTTTTAAAGTATACTTTTTTGTTGTCATTTTAGTAAATAAAAAGACACTCTGCATGCTTTGAAAAATATAAAATTGGTAGACTAATGGAGCTGACTGACTAAAATTAAAAAATCCAATCCATCAAGTCTACACACTGTTTTATTTTGTCGTTTTATTTAAGTAACGTTAGCAATGATTAGCTATGGTGTACGAACGATCAATATTGACTTAAATGCAATCAAGCACGTTCCGCACTTGAGTGTAATTCAGAGGTGATATAATTGGTACTTTGCACGTTATTTGGTTAACGGATCGTTCACCTCGTCTAGTACGGTAGCAGGGGACTTGATTTCGCGTGTGTCATATTTCGAAATACTTTTTCTTTCATTAAAAAAAACACTTCTTTGATATACTGTATAGTGTACATGTGTAGGATTAACATATAATTTAAAGTACAGTATATTAGTAGCTTGTTATAATAATTGTTTTATACCGGTATGTTTAAAATTTTAATATTTAAATAGTAAAATCTTAGTCAAGCCACAACATATATGTTTTTATGTGTCAAGTTAATATTATAAAATCTAACTACCATTTTGAGGCGAAATTTTATAATAGAGCTTAATTGATTTTTTGTTTACTTCGTTCTTTAAGATTGTTACAATGTCTGCTGTTTTTTTTTTAAAGGGTTTTTTTAAAAATACTGCCAACTTTTCGTAGGCGCAAGTGCCTACTATAAAGTTTTCAGCAAACGGTTACTTAGAAATGCTGGTACAAATGCATCACTTCGTAAAACGTTCATAGTTTGCCGTAGCATAATGTATGCGGAGAATTAAATCTAATAATGGTTTTTGTGGGGTCATTGACACTTAACCCATGTGCTAGGGCTATTAGGCTATTAATTCTGTTTCTAGCTTCGTTTATTATACTTGAAGTAACTAGCTATTAGCTTAGTCAAGTTAAAATGTTATATTACAATAGTGAAGAAAGTTTTTCGCAATAGAGTTTATAACTGAAAAAGCTGTTGAGACAATTTATTGTTTTCTATATATTAATAAGAATATTAACTATAATTAAATATATATTAGTACATAGTTCATCGTCATATCAGTGAGCGTACTTCATAACTAAATGTATATTAATAGTTTGGCAAAGAAAAATATCTAACGACACGAGATATTGGATTTATTAAAAGTATATACATACTTTTCAGTGAGGGTTTTTGAATATAAAATCCCCTCACTTTAGCAAATCGGTGACTCCTGCTCTATCCTCGACTTGTTTCAGGGCACTCGATTACATAGCTAAGGTGAAGTCATAAAATGATTACAGCTCTAATACAATTTAAATTTTAGTTAATAGACTTTATTGCAAACACGCAAGTTTAAAACATATTCAATACGAATTAATTTATTTATATATATATACATACAGACTTTAGAGAATTCATAAAAGCAAAGTATATGCTATGCTTAAAATTAATGTGTATTTTACACATCAGTTAACATGAATTAAAAGATTGAGACTCGTGCTAGTATCATTATTAATTGATAATTTTTCTTTGTTAATAGAACAATGATTTCTTAATAAGGCACGATATACACGATGGTAATGTTTATTGCAAAGTTAATTGCTTAGTAGGAAGAAAATATCTTATTTGGTGTTGGTTATGTACACGTGTTAAGATTAAATCTAAATTAATATTTTCTTGTATTATTTACAAACTTTAATTATCTTCATTAATCAATAGATCATTGACTTGACTTTTCGATTGCTTCATTTGACAAAAGCTCACACAAATAAATCAAACTCAGCTTGATGCTAAATTAGTTATTTAAAGGTTATTAGCTTATTGTTTGGTTGGTACAATAAAGTTATGAGCAAGTAGTTCAACACGGTTGCTAAAAAATGGAAAAAAATGAATTTAAACTTTTGAATTAATGTCGCAGCACTAAAAACTTTTTCGATACAAAAAAATCTCCATTAGTGGGCAATTGAATGATGAAATCCGATATCACGATTTATCATAAAAAAAACTATAATAGAACATTAATCATACGATTTCATCTATTATCTGCGTTTCACGCGTCGCTGGCACGTTATTGTGTTTCTCGCTGTTTTATTATCCATTAAATTGTACTAGAGCATTGTCGAAGGTGCACGTGGGTTTATGATGTTTTAATCATAATCACATTGGAGTGCAATAGTTATTATATGATTAAAAAAAAATCTATTAATTTGTTATAAATATATATATAGATGTAAAACAGCTAAGAATACTTTTACTGGAGTCTATATATCTATATGTTTCCCAATTTATTTAAACGAATATTATCATATATCTATAATCTTATCTTTCATTTAGTCCAATTTTAAAACACAAGACAAAGAACTACGTAGGTTATTATAAAGTAGAAAGGAAGTATATTTTAGTAATTCCTCTTCGTAATCAATGATCATATGAATGTAGGAGATCAAATTTAAAACAATTTTAACTCGAGACGCTCACTGGAAGTAGCAATTACGTCATGAAATCAGCACAAACTACACAGCTTGCTTAACCAGCTTAATTGGCCTGACACAGGAGTTTCAAAACAGTAGGGCTGACAAAAACCCGAACGCTTCTCCTACAAATTATTTAAATTATCTCACATATTTGTCGATTAAGACTCAAAAATCCATAATTTTTAAGGTTATTTCATCAGTTTTTAGAAAAGGTTTGGAAAATGTATTACATATATTTGGCCTAAGTAGAAATTCTTTAAAAAAAAACACAGACTCAACCTCGCACACTCACTCACACAGCAACACCATTGCACACACTAATACACACACATACACTTAAATGCTCGTTCTTCACATAATATACTCCACTTGTTCATATGTATATATATATATTTTTATTTATTTTTTCTGTTCGTGTTTTTTTTGTTATCGTTGTTTCTGATCTTAGATTCTATTTCCGGTTCTATGTTGTCAACTTATTTTGGCTTTATTTTTAATCTATCTTTATGTTGTAAACTTTTTTTGATAAGCTATATAGGTTGAAGGTAGGAAAAAAATGAATGATATTATGTATCAAAATCTTGTAAATCCTTGATATAGACAAAGAGAAGACACTATAGACCCCTACATTGGTTCATCTTTTTTAAAATATTATTGTATGAAATTTAGAACGTATTTGTAAATGCAGGGAAACAATAGAGATAATTAAATAAGATTTTTACCTACTGTACGTTTTACGCATGCACTGCGACTACTGTCCTACTGCTAAACTGTGATACCCTACGAGCCACAAACAACAGATAGAGTGAGCGTTATTAGGGTTTCTTTAAATTAACCTTATTACCGGCTTTCTGGTAACTGGTTTTTAGTGCAAAAGCCGGGGTTCGGTGGGTGTGGTCCAATTACACAAACGTAAACTGTAAATCATTCAATCAAAAAACAATTTATAATAAGTAGTAACTGTAAAAGTTACCATTTTTTTACTATTAAATGAATTTACAGTATTTAAATCGTTTAAACTTTATAATATGAATTTATCTTTGATATAATCCTGTAGTGGTCGTTTGATTTTAATTCTACGAATACCTTTTCTCTGTTTCTAATGATTTTTCTATATGTGCAATTAAAGCAATTAAAAGCCAATTAAAAGTATTTTAATTACTTGCACCACACGTAAATATGGCCTCGGTAAATTGCTCTTAGTTGTCCCTCAAATGAGCGTAAAAGTATATATTTTTTTAATTTATTTCTTAACCACGACTCTCGATGGTATCGGTTGCTTTATGACGTCATAGTCCTGAGTCACATCTCGACCGTCGCATTCACTGTAGGTGAATGTGTAGTAAATGTATTATATTGTCTTTGAAATAATTCTCAGAGGAGAATATTTTTAGATTGCTTCTGTGATAAAACATAACTATGGTTCTGTCTATCTATTCTATCTTAAGTTTATTAAATCGAGCATAAATGCCAGCTGGTAATACATAATAAAACGTATTCATATGTAGTGCAAAGGTATGTAAATATTGCTAGTTCCAGGAAAATACGTTGGTAAATAAAAGCAAATCTTATCTCGCGCAAATATGGATGTATCTTATCAAACAGATAAGTGACAGTGTTATGCGATCTACGAAAATTTCAGGGGTATTACGAAATAATAATATTTAACTTGATATAAGTTGTATTAACGATTTTAGGTTAACCGATTCGACATTCGGTCTTGTATGGTTTTCATTAGGACCAAAAATTCATTTATTTTAAACACATTAGTCTATAAATTTATTTATTAACACTTTGTTACATATAATTGTAGGAGTTGATATTTTTTTTACTGTCTTTGTCCACATTCATGATTGTTTTTGATTGAAAATGACTGTTCTTGATATATCACAGGTTTAAAATCCTGGCGGACTACATTACACTTATATTAGAATATAGCCGAGGGTTGCCACTTGTTATTATTACAATTTACCCTCTAACCTTACGATTTGGGGTATCACCCTTACTTCTTATCAAAGGAACGCAGCAATGATTAAATTTATTTAAATTCAAATGGGTTTTTTTTATCTTTATTTCCATTTATTTTTCAAATCGATTTACAGAGAATACAATCATTTGAGTTAGTTTGAAAAATGTATTTCATATGTGTCTGTATGTCTGCGTGTTTGTGTGTTTAATATACACAACACTGTTGTCTGTGTTTTGTTGTCGGCACGCCCAGTCACGGAAATTCGCTTTTTACTGTCATTTAATTTTTTAAAGTTTTACGTAGGACCAATATTAAGGTAACTAGAAATAATAATACACGCTTTTAATAAGTACGATTAACAGCCCAATTATTTTATTCCAAACTCACAAATCTACCCACACAAATCATCGAGGCATGGAAAGCTCACCCTGTCTTGACATTCGTCTAGAAGATAATCTATTTAGCGAACTTATCAAATAATTAGTGATATTACCGATAATATCGAGTAATGGCTAACGGTACGGGCTAAGCTCTGTGCGCTATCGTTCATTGATCTTAGTACTCAACCTCTGCCGAGTGCCTATTGAAAGTTATTGCTATAATTAGTAACTCATTTTCTCTTATATACGGTTGATGGAAAAGCAGTGTTATCGAAGTGGTTTGAGTCTATTGACCGTATGGTTGCGCCGGTGTTAACATCGTATTGAAACGAACGGCAAATATACGGAAATAATAGAATATTAGTGATAATGTTTTCTCCGAAAGGTGGACTTTTGTATCAAGTGCACACCAGGCGAATGTTAAAGAAATAAGTAGGCGCCTGGTGGTCAGTACCGGTGACCGTTAAGCTGGTGCTTTCCTCCCTAAAATATTTCCTCCGTACAACGTAACATTATGGATAGGTAGTCTGACAAAGTAATTAAAAAACCTGTGTTTTAGTTTTTACTTTAAGTTTTATTATTAATATATTTAGTTAAATGTTAAATATAGGATACTAATGAGTCTATTGAAAGTGCTTGAATAATTATGTTTTGTATTTGTTTGTTGGCTCTTTCACTATTTTGTTTCCTTTGTCCAATAGAAATAATATGGCTATACCATCTGTATATTTAATTTAAAGCTATTCATATCAGTAATTATGATAATCTTCTAGAGAGGAAGTAATTAGCATAAAGAAAGCGTTAGGCTGGGCCTCCAAACGGGAAGTGACATAAATTACACTTTAATGACCGAAAGTACTTTATTGTTCTAATTTTATAGACGTAATAATTGATTACATAAACAAGGGTTATTTATAGATGCGACGTGATCAATAAACATATTTTAATAGAAAACACATTTTTTTTATTTTACACAAAATGGAATATTTTTGATTGCACCGTGAAAGATGAAAGAATATATTGTATTTAGTCTCGAGAAACGAAAAATATTCAAGCTTCTGGTTCACAGACGAATATATATGAAACGATACGGATTTTTTTGTATAATTATGTCCCTACACATTACACATGATATTACAGATAATTACAAAACAAGCCACGAATACATAATAACTAAGGAACTAAACTAAACTAAAAATGATTTGCAAGATGCAGAAATATGGCCTTATTAAGGAAGAAACTGAGTAGAATTTATAATATATTTCACATACGTCTATTTCATATATCTCAAGCTTAAAAGCTTAGATATCTGCCAATCCGATACTGGACTAATGACGAACTCGTGTACGGCTTCATTAGCTGCCCATCTGATCTCCGATAACCTGCCGCCATTTTACGTGCATCGCTTACTTCTCCCAACATATCACTCATAGATAACTACTACGATTGCAGCGTTCTGCTAATACTGTACAAGTGTAGCCCTTGATGTAGTGGCTCACCAGAACCAGGCCAGTCATCAACTTTCTCTAAAACTTATTTTTATATGAGAAGAAAAATTAGGAACCGGATACAAAATTGTCGGAAAATGTCAGAAGCATCAGAAGTCGTCTCTTCTATCTTACGGATTTATGAATTTAATCAAGCTATAGGCTGGATTTATACTACATAAATAATATTTTCTATATTAACCTGTATTTTTTATTAATGGTATAAATTATAAACAATAATATGATATTGTTTTTATAGATAGATTATTTGGATAGGTTTGTGTTACGTTTGGTTGTCGACTGTGGGTGATAGGTCCCAGACTTATCAGGTGGAGTCTGCACGACGTTGCCACAGTATAAAACCAAATAGTAATCAATCAATTGAATATTATATACTAATTTATATTAAGTCTGTATGTCAAATGTCAAAATAAAACTTTGCAAAAAAACATTGTCTCAATTAATGTAACAAAAAACTTATTTTTTGATACTTTAAATTTTGTATGAATAAATTCTATCCGTTTCAATCTGAAAGTTTAACAATTTTTTTATATCTGTACTAATATGTTAGGTAAAAAGTTTGTCAGTGATTAGCTAAAAATATAATATTCCTTATGTCCAGTACAATTTAAACAAGTACAACCTGTATTTAAAATACTGTCGAATATATACTGTGACACTGTTATCGTTAGATGACTAACTTAACAATTATCTAGCCAACATTGCAACTTGCAACACCTAGTTGCCCCTAGCAATTAATTGCCATGATAAGAACTCTCGCAAATTCAGTAGTTTCCTTAATTAGGTACGTAGTACAACTAAAATTGAGCGAGCGACTTTCTATAATTTAAGGTTACTTGAAACCGTCAATTAGTCATAAGATTTCTTATATTTTTTTATGTTGAGTGTACATGTTTAATAAAAAAAGTGTAAAAGTGTATATATTATCTTTTAACGACATCCAAAGGGTTATGTATTATTAAAGTTCATAAAAGATATTCTAAAAAAAAAATATGGATAGGATATGGTTTAAATTTAGTGAAAAATCAATTTTTTCCGTCACAATGTTTGGTTTAAGTTTATTACAAGATATGTATTTTAAGGATTATATTTGCAGAATTATATTTGCATTATTATTATAAATAACAATGACAACGGAAATTCCATAATCAAATTTGGAGGCACTCTGCCCTAATCTCTTTGATGTATCAAAATTAATAATTAAACAAATACAGTTCAAAGCCAACGGGGTTGTGAGGGATAATTAATCAGGATTCAAATTTCAAATACATCGACCCTTTAGTTGCAACATGGAAAGGGCAAAGTTGTCCCTATTTGATTAGCAGTCAGGTTAATACGCACAGAAAGGATGAACTTTGTAATTGCAACTGTTCTTTCACTCGTTGGTATGTTTAATGTTATTTCTAGTTTTATGCTGAGCATACATATTATGACGCCACAGAATGCGTTACACCTGTCTTCCATTTGCGCCTTCATTGCATGTTATCGCAAAATTAGTCATAGTTACTCAAAATATTACACAAACAAATGCCGAATCTTGCAAATTATCCCCGCTCGTGACTGAACTTTGGCAATCACTCCGGGCATCACTCATCGCACGCCTATGAGTTCACGCTGCGAGTTATTTCGAATTGTAACCGATAATAGTCCACGGATTGGGGTACCATTGCGCCATTCTAACTTTACTTGCACCGCTGGACGTGGGGTCAACAGGGTTATGACCATTTCGCGATTTCTAACAACATTCCACGAATATTGACGTATTATCTTGTTACAAAGCACTTGCGCAAACACTGAGCAAAAGGCCTCTAATGCAAAGTGAAAATTATACGAAGGTCACTAACGAAGTGGATCTGATTTAAGGTACTATACAACGCAGTAAAACAATAAAACAATTGCAGATAACCTTTCGAGGGAACGCTAACAGCCCATAAATAATAAATGCACTTTCGAACTATATAACTAGTTCAAGAATATCGCAGATCAGCAACACTTCGGTTCGTGCTTTAAATACGAACGGCAGACGTGACCTGCATCCGACTATCGGATTTGAATATATAAATCACGTCTGTAACATCCCGACTCATTTGTTAGCACTGAGAGAAAGGCGATCGATCCAGTGCGCAGACGTAATCGGGACTCAATCTTAGCCTAGTAAGGCTTTCAGTTACATTTTGTATTACATATTTTATACGGTAATACTGCAAATTATTTTTGCTTCTTTATGTAATGCATACTAATTAACTTTCATAGGTATCCTTTAAATTTTAAGACACCATGAAGTTGCTGCAGATGAAATCGCATGAAATACTTATTCAAACGTTGTTGTATCCAAATTATTGTCATTTGGTACTTAATCTTGCATCATCCCTTCCAAGTTTTTATCTTCCAGAGAAAGCTCGTTTCCGCTTTGGTTCGTGCGGTTTCATATCAAGAGTCATCGGTTCACAGAGATGCAATCGTGGTCGTTTTCACACCATTGCAATGATCAGAGATTCTTCCGGATAATGCTATATCCCATCTGCAAGACGATTTATGTTACCGGTTTTATTTAATTAAGCGCTGTTGTTTTTGAGTCCTTGTATTTCTCTATTATACAGTTTGTAACCTTCAACATATGTCATTTCTTCTTTAATTACGTCTCTACTATAGAGTATTGTTGATAAAGATAGCTTTAATCATAAAGAATAGTCTTTAATAACACAAAACAACACTAAAAATATGTATGCCAATTTTTGTAAGAGGTGCACTGCATTATCATTTTGAAGGGATCGAATTATACAAATAGAATGTTTGCGCAAGACTTAATCAGCGTAGAAAGTGCAAGCAAAGCAAATGATTGATCACTCGCTTATTCTAGACTTTATAGAATAGAATGTTTATAGATAATATCAAATAAGTCTGATACTTAACTAGATACGGTTTTAATCCTGATTAATGAGTAAAAGCTTAATGGCATGACGGATTTATTTTAGTTCCGCAGTAGTTAAGATTGTTAAATAGCACCATATTATTCGCATTTCAACACTCATAGCGACTTATGGCACTTGGGGCATTACTGTATCTGTCATTAATTATCTTCAAAGACGCGAACGATGTTTACCCTTTTTTCGCCCCCCTTTTTCATGTTTCATTTGACTGTGACAATAATTGTTGTACCAGCTCAAAATGTATCTAACATAAATCTCGTATTTACCCGACAATAGAAAATACATTCAAAATTCCATCCTACCAAATTTTGTACGTCTTTCAGATTGACTAAATTGTGCTCATTTTAGACTTAATATGATTATGATTCATGAATTTATTTTTGATAAAATTAACCAATTTGTATTCTCCGTTCAAAACGTGAAAGTTAAAGTGCTGTATTAAGTAAGGCCTTTTTACACGTATCAATTTAGCGAAACAGTTATGAAACTTGGCGCCGAGCGAGTCGCGACACTGTCGCAGTCATCTGTCTCGTATTGAACAGCTGTTAATATTCGCGGTGCGACGTAGGCGCATCTGAATATTAATTGTACGGTTTATGAACTTTCAGTTATGAAACTGTTAATATGATAAATACTAAAATACATTTCAAAAAGTTCTTAATGGCACACAATTATTTAATGTTCATTATAATTCACCGTCCCCATCCTAATTAAGAAAGTGGCGCCTTAAATATAAATTTTTAATACGTACGTGCATCGATTCCACGATAAAACATAATTCATTTACAGCCCTGTCTCATGCGCCCCACGTATGCACTGGGGTGGTCCCACTAATGTACACCCACAGTGTTCTACTGCGATAATTACCTGTGACTCGAATATTGATTAGGCGGATAAAAACCATGATACGGATCTGGTAATAAAAAATTCAAGCTACCGCTGTTACGCCGAATTTGAACGATTTTAAATGGATTGTTGGAATTTTGGAAATTTGAAATTTTTAATACTTGAGCCGGAAGAGAAATTATTTTATGTTGCATTTAACATTTCATTCTAAAGGTCGGTTGCAGGCGGATTTTTTATATAATGTACAATTATTTACAATTTATTAAAGTTTCCACGTATTAGCGTCTTGGCTCATATAATTTTGTTATGAGTGAAGTAAACTGTGTTCGTTCAAATAATATTTATATTAGTATTGGGTATTACTTATATGAAATTTATGCTTACTACACGTTTATGCTTTAATTTGATATTGTAGTATAAGTTTACAATTGAAAACCACAAGAAATCGAAGTAAGTAATTTGCTTATAAAATAAGGTATCGTTGAATATGATATAAAAACCAATCTTGCTCGTAATAGGAAAGAAAGTACACAATTATCCCTCGCATAGTTGAAAATAAAATTACTTTGTACCAATATCATAAGAGACCTTAAGTATGTGAGTTTGAACCTTGTCGGAATATAATAAGGTTTAATTTTCCGTGAATTACATATCGACTTCTGCGCATGTGTCAATTTTCGGAGGGAAAGTTGGTATACAGTTTACAAACCAATATATTAATAATATAATTATCTGTTAAAAGAAATAATTTTTGATGAAGTGTCTCAGTCAGTTGAATCCAGTGTGACGTTTAATTAAAGTAGCCAATAAAACTAAACTGGGCCTTTCATCACTGTAAGTTATATAGACTGGCAAATCTATCGTCATGACGACGACATAGATGCAGTTTACAAATTGCAAATTTTACGTCGCGTCAATGAGTGAACAAAGATATGTCTGTGCTTTTGTGATTTCAAGGTCCCAGTTTACTTTATGTTATGGAACATTATCGAGTGTTTACGTACGGGTTAGTATACAACTTGTTCATATTGTGTTCATAATGTTAATATGAAAAATATTAAATAATGTATCTGATATACATGTGATTTTATTTGAGATATAATTCAAAATAAATATTATATACTTTTTTACGACAGCAATCCGAGTGATTAAATACATTATTAATTGATTATATAGATATGTATTTTTTCAAATGATATTAATATCTTTTTTTTCTACGATTATCTTTATTTATGTTATACTTTTCTTATATGTATCACTATTTACTATTTTATTTATTTACATTCTGTTGCACAAATATAAAAGCTAATATCTTCCAGACAACTCACAATTACACACTTACCTTTTAATTCAGGTATATAAAAATTACCTAGCCCATTACCGTGAAGCAATATATATATATACATATATATTATAATAGCTTTAAATCAGTTTTTATATAATCTTGTATTATATAATTTAAGTTTATACAACTATAAATCCCACTGGAAATGTGAATCAAAAAATGCCGGGTCTATCCCGGATGTGGATAATTAACACATAATTGATTCCGCTTGGCTTATACAGGACCGGTCTATCCGGCTCTACAATAATCCTATAACCCGTGTGTCAATTAGACCTTTGAATGGGACCGCCGCACCGACCTTCATCTATTGTTTTCTATTGTGTTATTTGAACCAGCTCTGTACGAGCGATTGAGCCTTTGCGAGGCTTAAACATACATGGAAAAAAATGTATTGATTTAAACTTAATAGTGCTGTGTAGTCTAGTACGCGCCATCGTCTAGAGCAGTGTTTCCCAACGTGGGGTCCACGCCCCACAGGGGGGCAAGTAAGAATGGACTCGACAACTATGTCATAGTGATTTCTTCCTAAAACTTATCATTTATATTTCTTAAGGGAACAAAACATATCATTATGTATGGGGGCATACACATTTTAGAAACGTTAAGGTGGGGCATGGCCTAAAAAAGGTTGGGAAACGCTGGTTTATAGTCTAGACTAAACGCATTATATTCAGCCATAGATACATGTGGCCTTTCATCACGGCCTATGTCATTATTATTTAGATATATTTTCAGCCCAATAACGAACGTTTTATTTATATCAATTGATATTATTTTAAAACAAAACCTGCGTTGGAATGAAATAAATTTTCCTTTAAATTGTATGTAATTAACATTATAGGAATACCAAGAATTTCATACAACATTTATGCAGATATTGTGAAAGTTAAATTATATCTAAGAGGATTATTAATATTTAATGTTGAGTTTCTAGTGAGGAATGGAGGTGTTAGTTTCTAAGTTAATTATAATTGCACATATACAAGCGAATCGTCTTGGTACGGTGCCCATTTGTATTACCTTTGTGATTTATATAATACTGTTTTTTTTCTCTAATAGGTCATGGTAAAATGGTTACCATAGTAACAAAATTGTTTTCGTGGCTAGTTTTTTATTCGTGTAAAGGCATCTTTGAGGTATTTTTAAAGCTAAAATTAATAAATATTGTCTTATAATCGTTATGTAAAAATAGCTAAACTATTAAATGTAAATTTATGTTCGAAAAATAAATCGTAATAAAATACACAACAGCCATATTTGGTTTGTAAATAATGTAATTTACGTAAAGCGAACAGATGGTTCACCCCGATGGATAAATACACAATGAGCTGAATAACGGTAAATTTTTGAACAAAGCACTTATTTTTTAAATCACTCTTGCGTGCAGACGCTACGACGCCGGCTTCGCGCGCTTTTGTTTTACAAGCCACGGTAGCCGGCGCTACTGTTAATCGAGTTCCGCATAAAACGGAGAGATGGCGTTGTTCACAGTTTCGTTACCGTCCTTAGTATTAAAGTGAATATAATTTTTAATAAAACTTCTTTATGGATAGAAATATGCATTTATAAAATAACTCAACATTTCAAATGTTTGAACTTGTATTTGTCATGTAAACGAAATTTAGCGCATTATATGATCAAGTCGTCGGAGATCCACCCATTCCTTATAATATTAATAGACAAAATTCAAGATGTGATTAATAAGTAAATGTAATTTTTCTTACAGATTGGCGCGCCCCGATGACGGACGAATCGGAGGCAGCGCGACGTGGTCGCGGGGTCCCGCCAGCACCCCCGCCCCGCGTCGTGCGCCCCGAACCAAAGCCCCGTACCGCCCCACCAAGGCTCATCCGGCCTTCAGAGCACCTCGCTATGGTGGAACGGGCCATGGCCGAACGAAACATGGTAGAAAGATCAATAGCGGAAAGATCTATGGCAGAAAGACATACCACAGAAAGATCTACGATGGATCGAAGTATGGAGCGGAGGCCTCCCGTTCCACTTAACCCCTCAGTGACAGTGCTCCATGGTCCTAGGCCGCCGCCCCCGCCCCCACCAGCGCCTAGGCAATATGTTCCCCCGCCAAGGATGCCAGCACCTTCAAATTCTTTGATGCGGTTGCCGCAACCATCGAGAAACCCTCAGGTAAGGAATTTTTGTATTAATTTCTTGGACTACTAGGCTACAAATTCGGCGGGTCACAATTTATTTTCAATAATAAAATATAGGAGCGGTGTAAATAAATCAATTTTAAATGAATTCTATAACTGAAATATATGTGACACATATTACAACATACCATGAGTCAATCGGGAAAGCTTTGCACACGAGTTTTTGGCGCCATAATATATCATTGGCCGTGACTAAAGACTATCACTTTCGCATCGAATAATATCGTCGCATCATCGTTCCTTTTAACGTTTAGTGATTCTTGTCTATAGTCGTAATCACAATATTTGTTATATAGTATCATTATTGACCAGTTATGATATAAATAATTTTTATTATTTAACATTTATTGAAATAGGTCTGTATAAAGACACTTGAATCATCAATTTGTACGAAGTGGCAAGAAACTCGATAGCTGCTCTTTTAAAATAAACATTTAATACAAAATTGTGTTACGGACAATTAAAATAACAAAGCATTGTAAGGCTACTCGAGAATTGAACTGTCTCGATGCTGAGCCAATTGCCGACACATTAAAGGGATCTTTGTCCTCTAAATCGTTCGTTTATGGGTATAGTACGCCTTTTCACCCAAAATATCTTTTACGCGCGTTTTATTTTTATTAGAACAAAGATTCTATTAGGAAGGACGTAGTCTATTGCCTAAATCTGTTCATCATCTATTCATGATAGAGATCTTTCTTAGTTTGTTTTGTGCATTATCTTCAGTAGTAGTAGTAAAATTAAATTAATACAAAAAAAAGAATTCCATCTTCGCTATTATAAGATTGATGATGCGGTCAGGCGCAAAGAATGTGTATTGTTAACATCCAAACTCGTCCTGACCCACATAAAGCTTCCTAAAGTTCATTACCTAAGAGGTCGGCCCTTAGCCCAAATCAGCTGCCGGATTCCAAGGCATGCGTTAGAATTCCTTTGAATGCGACTTACGAATCGAATGCTTCTTTATAATTAGCCTTAATTTTAGTATTTTTTGTGAATATGCGTTACGAAAAGGCTAATGATTTTTAGCCGTCTAATTTCTAAAATATCTTATATAGCTTATCAAAAAAAGTTTACACCATGAAGATAGATTAAAAATAAAGCCAAAATAAGTTTACAACATAGAACCGGGAATAGAATCTAAGATCAGAACCAACCATAACAAAAAAAAAACACGAAAAAAAAAAGACATATATACAAGTGGAGTATATTACGTGAAGAACGAGCATTTAAGTGTGTGTGTGTGTATTAGTGTGTTCGATAGTGTTGCTGTGTGAGTGTGCGAGGTTGAGTCTTAGTTTTTTTTAAAAGTTTTTATTTGGCCTAAGTAGAAATTACTTAGGCCAAATATACCCAAGGAGAGATAGGACTCCATTATAGGTTCCTGCTGCAACTGTTTATAAAAATTAGGCTGAAGTCAACTCGTACCTAAGTATTTTTAATTAGCCCCGTGGCAAGCAAGTTTTTTTATTTGATTTTTTCGAGACGAAGCCACAAAGCTTAATTCCCACCCCACTTAATTGCCCTGAAATATTTTTTGTACAGATAAATAAACTATTTAATAGAATACATACAAACCTTTTTATTTATATCTAGAAATTGTTCTTATGTGAGTAAGTTTTAATTAGTCCCAAAGAAAAAATCGATGATCCGGGAACTGAATATTGGTTAAATCCTTTTGAATCACTGAATATGGTAATCATGTCCAATTACAATTGTATAATTGAATGCAGCTTGTTATCCATAATATATCAGAATATTCAATTAGAAATTGACCGACCTACTTAAGGGCTGTCATTCAACTTGTTCCATTGTTTGATTGGGTATTTGCCATTCGGTTTTGATAGATTACTCTACCGCCCATTACGAAAACTGCGCCTACGTGTAATATAGTTTAGAGATTTTAATTCAAGATTGAATAGTGTAGGCTGAAAGAGGTTATGTCTTCGGTTCGTAGCCTTTAAGACATTTACAAAAAATTGCGTACAACTATGATGTTTCCACTTATGCTTAGCTTTTATAGAATCATTTTGAATCCGCATTTTCAAACATTATTTTACGTAGACAAATAGATTTAAAATATTATTAAGTCTTTTACATATATAACATACTAAAAGGAGCGTTACCGATAAAAATAATTAATATTTTTGATATAATTAAAAGTGTATTGTATGTAAACACATTTTAATTACTTTATATTTATGTAACTGTTTTCTGTGTTCGTTAAGATGTTTTTATGTATACAAATTGCACTATCAGATTGGTCTTTTGTCTCGCATTTATTGTTGCGTCGGAGTGTCGGACGCGAAATGGCGCGTTAGCACGAGCCTAACGGTAGTGAATGCGGATTTTATCGTCACGTTGATTGCTACTTGCCAATTGTCATAGTACTAACAAAGGATATGTTCTGTTAATAGTTGTAATAAATTTACATACGGTTGAACATTTTTTTTTATGCCTGTCTGTTTACAAAGCTCATTGACATTAGTGGGGCCATTGTGTTTTTCGTTCGGTAAAACCGTGAGTTTTCTTGAGAAAGTTTCTAGAGTAATCGGGTGTAATGTTCTGAAAGTAAAACATGCTACGATGAGTCAACATTTTTAACAATAAATATGCTTATTCATATTATATTAGACGCATACAGTACAAAGAGAAGTACAGTTAATCCCTTCAACGCCTTGTTAGGTACTTATAAAGTGAGTTGGAAATCGAATATAAAACCTCTTTCATTTATTATAAATTGAAATTGAAAAAAGTATTGTAAAACAATTAAGAAAACTTATATAAGACAAACGAATAATACAATTCTGATTTGCTAATTTATGATTGATCACCAATGTCTATGCATAAATCGCATTCGACATAGATTACAATTAACAGTATATATAGGCAGAAAACGCGTACTAAAAACTCGAGCCACATAAAGGGGAAAATATTTTTTTTGTCTGCGTGTATGTAGTCATTTAGCACAAACTAGCTCAACATAAATATACGATTTTTTATTAAACTACCTTCCAAAATAGGAATTTTAATATAACGTATTTGGAGAAATTATTATTGTAAAGTAACCTTCTCACGGCTTATTTGAATTTATCTATGTCTTATGAGGATTTACAAGAAACGACCCGACGTCCCTGTGTGTTTGTGTGTTTTTCTATAAACCTATTAGAGTAAATGTTAGTTCAGTTCAGCCAACCCATACAAGCAATAAATCTCTTACCTATTGACTGACCTTGATTTAAAATACCTACAATTTTTTTTTATCGAACAAGAATCAGTAATGTCTTGAATGGTGAAAAGGTGTTAAACGATTTTGTTGTGTTAGATTTGGTACAAGATTAGAAAAATATATATTTAACTTAACATCTGCAAAGATTTTTTTCACAAAAATACTTATGTCTCATTGTTCAGTTAGATAACGATCCCACTGTTAATATTAATCTGTGCATCACAAAATCAATATTTATTGAGCCTTTATTGTATTTGTGAGTGCATTAGCCTTTTAATAGCTCATGTAAAAACAGTTACGCCTACACAGCGTTGCCAGTTATTATATGTTATTCAGTTATAACGATCTGAAACGTATTACCGTAGGTCAGAAGATTACATGCGCGGGAGTGGGTGTTATTGAATTAATGCCTAATAACGACTGTTATCATTGTTATTTAGTATTTAGTATTTTCTATGGAAAGTGATTTCTTTAGATACATATGCGATTCATGAAACTTTTTCGGGAATAATTTGAAGAAAGTTTTATGTGGATTATAAATGTAGATGTGGGCAACGCCTATCTCTTGAATTTATCACAAACATATTTCCTCATTGTTTTGGATTTATCAAACAATTTCTTAGTTAAATTAACTGCTAAACTTCCCACGCAGTTCATTACTTAACGGTTAAAATATTACTAGACTTTGGACGTGGCGAGTTTAATCCTCGTTGTGCAAAGAATATAGAATTCAATTGTTTGTTACCAATATTTTTTTATATTTATTTTATTTTTTATACATTGCAATATACCATTTGGAATATTTATAAATCATAAGAAATCTATTTTATGTATGAGCTTTATTCTCGATAAGTATAGTTATAGGGTATACAAAACCTTTGTCATTTTTAAAGATTATTTTTCTGTGTAACAGGAATTGGTCCTTTTTGTTTAGGCTGGTGATTTTGACATAAGAAGGTGCATACACTCCTTATTTAATCATACGGCACGTACTGATCGAAAGTTCTGATATGGAATCAACAGTATTATACGTTATTATCTAACACTTTGTAATGATCGGCTATAATTTACACTTTTCTTCTCGGTGTCATTTGGCCTCATCAGACACAAATTAACATCCTTCTTATTTAGACGATATGTAATTTACATTTGTTTTTCATTTGATTTATCATTTATTGTTCAATAAAGCACTTACGGTTATTGAGTGTTGAAAGCTTTGAAATTGAAAATGAGCTTATTACACTGATCTGTACTATGCGGTAGAAAGTGCGTAGCGATGTCTCTTTGCAACAGCTTATCGACAGTCATAATCGTATACTATTAATTAGCTATATAGCAAATTTTAAAATAATAATACATAGAATAAATATTCTCTCTCTTTGCAACAGCTTATCGACAGTCATAATCGTATACTATTAATTAGCTATATAGCAAATTTTAAAATAATAATACATAGAATAAATATTCTATGTATATTAATGGGCAGAAGCTGTTGAGTCTAAAGGGGAAGCACTGGCGGTTAGTCTGGACATAGCAAAGGCCTTTGATCGGGTATGGCACAAGGCGCTTCTCTCAAAACTTCCAGCATATGGGCTTCCCGTGAAGTTATGCGACTGGATCTCCAGTTTTTTGGCCGATCGGAACATCAAGGTCGCTGTCGACGGTGCATGTTCCGACCTCAAATCCATAAACGCTGGAGTTCCCCAAGGCTGTGTACTCTCTCCTACGCTGTTCCTCTTGCATATCAATGATATGTTGCACTTAAGCAGCCTTCATTGTTATGCGGATGACAGTACTGGAGATGCTCTATATCACGGCCGTGCAAATATTTCCCGGGTTGATGTCGAGCAGTGTCGGGACAAACTTGTGTCTGAAGTCGAGACTCTACTGCGTGGAGTCTCGGATTGGGGTCGACTTAACTTAGTCCAATTTAACCCCTCGAAGACCCAGGTTTGCGCGTTTACCGCTAAAAAGAATCCCTTTGTCGTGGCCCCACTATTCGATAACACTCCTCTTAAAGCCTCAGCCAATATTGGAATTCTTGGTGTCGATATATCGAGCGATGTCCAGTTCTGCAATCATTTGGAAGGTAAGGCTAAGTTAGCCTCTAAAAAGCTTGGTGTTCTCAGCAGGGCGCGTCAGTATTTCACATCAGGCCATCGCTTGCAACTCTATAAAGCGCAAATTCGGCCTCATATGGAGTACTGTTCCCACCTCTGGGCGGGGGCGCCCCAATACCAGCTCCTTCCATTTGATCGCATCCAACGCAGAGCGGCTCGTATCGTCGACGACCCCATCCTTTCCAATCGGCTTGATCCTTTGGCTCTGCGTAGAGATGTAGGCTCCCTCTGCATCTTCTACCGCATTTATCATGGGGAGTGCTCTGATGAATTGTTCGGGCTAATACCTGCAGCGGAATTCCATCACCGGACATCAAGGCAGAATACGAAATTCCATCCGTACCACCTTGATGTCTGGCGTTCCACGACTGTGCGTTTTTTAAGGCAGTTTCTGCCGCGCACCACCTCTTTGTGGAACCAACTGCCAGCGCAGGTATTCCCGATCCGCTACGACTTGGGGACCTTCAAAAAAAGAGCGTTCCTCTTCCTTAAAGGCCGGCAACTCACTTGTAAGCCTCCTGGCGTTGCAGGTGTCCATGGGCGGCGGTTGCCACATCACTCGAAGTGACCCGCCTGCTCGTTTGCCTCCTCTCACATAAAAAAAAAAAAAAAAAAAAATTATTATTTTATGATATTTCTATGATAACAATCATAATGTATAACATAAAGAAATTGATTTATACAGGTGTGCGGGCGTTGCAGGTGTATATTGTTGGAGACGAGTAAACCATCTTCTCTGCTAAGTAACTATATATCAATGAAATAGAATAGAAGCGCAAGGCTGCATTCAGTTTATTTTTAAATTAATATAAAAAGTTTCCCAACTGCTTCTCAAGTTTTTAAGTAGTGTCAGTTTAGGAACTTAATACAACACTTTGATTGTTGCTAAGGGTTAAGTTCAAGGGTTTTAAGAGTCAAGGGGTTGTATAATTTTACAAGGTCTTGAATAATGCTTTGTTTCTCTAATATGAGATATTGAAAGATAAAAAACAAAGTACGTATTTAAAACATTTGTGATAAACACATGTTTTAATTGTGATTCTATTAAAATTAATTTAGTGTCTATTAACTTACATTATTAAATATTATTCAAATGTGTAAAACTAATAATATTGAATTGTAGATCTTGATATTAATTTTATGTTTTATAATTCACCCACGTGAGCAAAGTGCCCTTAATACCTTGATTGACAGGAGACAGTGCACTGTTTCCATTGTCATGCGAGAATCCATATCAATGATAATGGTAGAAATATTAATTATTTAAAATACACATAAAGAACTATTTAAAATTTCTAAAACTAAGTTTTGTCCTATATTTTGCTCTCGTTCTGCCAAATAATATAGATTTTTTTATAATGACAACGGTGTATCAACCTTATAAAATATAAACTTTGCATAGTTATAGCCTAGTTAACCTAGCTTTAAAATATTTATTTTTGACTTCGATAATGCGCCTCTGTTTGTCCATTCATGTCCAATTACAGTAGTCATATCACTTTCATTTAATTACTTTATACTTAGGAAGCTGTCTGTCTATACTTTATAAATAATCAAGTTAGGTCTTTTTTCAGTGAATGAAATTTAATAATAAGCCTTTATTAGGTTTTGTCTTTTTCACAATAAATTTATTACCAAATAATATATATGCCTACATTTTAAACAGACTAAACTACGCTGTATAGGCGTTAATATTATTGAAGACAGTTCTTCGCCGTACTTAAATCAATCCCCGAGCTTCGTTTATGGCGAGGCATGTCTTAAATGCCAACAATAATCGTCACGTTTTGGTGAAATCGTAGGGCGTGCGAAATTCGTGTTCTCCTTTAGTCTTGTATCAACTTAATCTATTAGACAGCTTGTAATTGAGCCGTCTCTGTGTTATTAATGTGCTTGCTTAATAATTTTTGATTGACTTTAAAATTATATTTCAGCTTAATTGCACTCTTGTTTCATCTCTTTCTGGCAATGTTTATTGGCATGATATGATATATGGTGGTGCTTAGATGAAACTGTAAGTTTTCGGATCTGGTAATTCTCGTGTATATTAATCAGATATATTATAGTACAAAATGATTTCATTTTCTGAATATACAACGTATCTTCATATCTTCCCTATTTTTAGTCAATTTTTTTTTACGTGTCGTCTTCAACAATGCGCACGCGAATTTATAATGAATTCGTTCCGTATGGGATGATTATGCAAATATCGCCTCTCGTGTTCACGACTTACTGCCATATAAAGACACAATTGAGTAGGTCATATGAGTCTTATATATTATACAGACGTGTTAACATATGTTAACGTGCGACTGATTGCTTGTTTATGTTTATAACAATTGTTTAAAATGTGTGCTGATTGATTTTGAATCAAGAAACTTGTAATGACGTAATTTATTGTTAGGAATTTTAAAAAAATGTAATTAAAAATGAGTCATCAAGTTACTCCAGTATGTATGTATTGATTAAAATGATATAAAATTATTAATATTTAATTGGTTATTTGCGTTTATCGACGAAGAATTCTTTATTTAGAGTCTTACGCTATTGGAATAAAACAATAAATAACTATCAACCTGCAGCGGAATTCCATCACCGGACGTCAAGGCAGAATACGAAATTCCATCCGTACCACCTTGACGTCTGGCGCTCCACTACACCTCTTTGTGGAACCAACTGCCAGCGTAGGTATTCTCGATCCGCTATGCCTTGGGGACCTTCAAAAAAAGAGCGTTCCTCTTCCTTAAATGCCGGCAACTCACTTGTAAGCCTCCTGTCGTTGCAGGTGTCCATAGGCGGCGGTTGGCACATCACTCGAAGTGCCTGCTCGTGTTTCTCCTCTTACATAAAAAAAATAAAATAATACAACTGATACTTAACGAGTTTGGTGTTTAGGTAAGCTTGTTTGCTTAAATTAACCCGAAACATGTTTAAAATTACGTGAATAAATAAGAAAATTGCTTAGGAAAACGCTGAAAATCTGTGCTTTGGTCATTAGGCTAGTCTGCCGAGCGAATGTACCGAGCGAGGCCTAATTAACACTGCGCTTTTTTAGTCAATATTCTTCGTTTTAGTGGATGGTTACAAAAGTTTATTTCTTTCAAATGGCCGTTAAATTTTAAAATTTCGATTTGTGTTCATTGTATGTTTTCGCGCGCAGTACCCACTACTTAATAAGAAAATACAGTTTTGTTTTTTATGACTGTACACGTGTGATGTAGCCACGGGGAAAGTAAAACACTTTCAAACTTTTTGTCGGGGGTCAGGAGGTAGCTAGATGGCTATCGCATTAGAGGTCAACTGCGATTTTGAACTCACAGAATGTTTTGAATGTAATGACCGCATTCCAAAACTAGGCATTTTATTTTGACGTATTTTAAAGCTCACTATTTGTGAAACCTAGCCTTATGTTCCACAACTGAGCGTTTTTAAGACAGCTTCTTCCGCGCACCACCTCTTTGTGTGACCAAATACCAAGGTATTCCCGAACCATCACCACTTGAGGGCTTTCAAGAGAAGAGCGTACCCTTAAAGGTCGCCAACTCAATTGTAATCCTGGAGCAGGTGTCCTTGTGGTGGTTAGCACTTGACTCAAAACGACGGGCTTGATCGTTCGCCACCGGTTTAATAAATAAAAAATGCCTTCATATAATGAACATGTTATATTTTAAGATTTTCGCAACACTTAACAGAAGTTGTTAAGTGTGCACACAAATTATAATTCATGTTAAAGTACCAAGAGTCATACTTAATGACTATATAGCTTAAATTTTCCATTTCCCACTGTATATGTGAACCGTGAAAGTTAATTGAAAACTTCGATTTAGAAATTTACATATAAACGTGTGAAAATTCACTGCTGAATAAATCATCATTTCATTTATTAAAAGTGAAATCTTGGGATTGATATATGGTTAGGTGAAACTTTAATTGTTAACGTAGATGGCGTTAATTTTTTTTTTATAGAAGAGGGGGCAAACCAGCAGGAGGCCCACCATAAAGGTGAAGTCGCCGCCCATGGACACTCATGTGGCTGGGAGCTCATGAGTCCGTTGCCGGCCTTTTAGGGATAATGACACTATAGGTAAAAGTACAGTTTCTGTAGATTCGGTGGTTCTTGAGTGTGTGATTACAATCTGCGTAGAGATCTGCAAACTCTAAAACCCAACAAGTCGAAATGTGCCAGAAAGCTGTCAACTTGTTAAATAACCCAATAATACATAATATTTTGTGCTTTCATAGTCGAAATCTTTTTATTCATTTAAGTATATTGGTCTATTTTGAATCGTCTTAAATCTGTCGCGACTAAGCTTGAGAAGAATCACGCAATAACCACAGTATGGTTGTTTTTCTTTGGTGATGATCCTAATGCAATGTGTTTTTATTTCTGAAGCAAATTCATTCCCAAACTTTTTTGATACACATACAATTAGTCACCATTTTTTTATTATAAAAATATTTCAAGTAAATCGCCTGAATTGAACTGCACCCATGAAGTCGTATTTACCATTAATCATAGCATATAACGAGTAACATTAAACACCTCTATAATTTACATAATTGTAGCGGCTGACTGATTGATCGCAAAATTGATTTTTTTCACCATGTGATCGACAGCTATCTTTATTAATTAGTGCTTGAAAAAAAGTCACGGCCATATTGATACTACTGCATAATAAAACTGCAGAAATGGGAAATATCATTACATTCATTATATAAGTATACAAAATAACGTATGTATGATTCTTGTCATAACTCGATTTTAGAGAGTTTTACTTGTAAATAAGTTAAATGGCAACACAAAGCAGTTTTTGAAAGGCATCTATTTAATGCAACGTGGTAATGACGCGGGATAGCGTGAGTTTCCTCCCACTTCTGGTTTGGGTTTGAGAATGAGTGAACCACGGCATGGGCAAACCGTTGCACGGTTTTAATGCCGGATAAAATAAAAAAATATATATACACACCTATGTGATAATTATTTTGTTAATCTTTAACAAAAAGTCTACTCATATTTTAAAGTAAGCGTAATAAAATCTCACATAGTAAATAACAAATTTAAAAATACGTTTTAGTATTATTACTATGTTTGAAGGAGGCCTCTATCAGAGGATAAGCTTATGTTGATATAAAAACCGTTTACCGATGAAGTGAATAAAGAAAAGAGCATACATATCTATCAAAATAAGATCAGAGACTATATAAATTGCACCTTTGCGTTTTAATAACAATTATTTTATAAATCAATAGCATAGACAAGGAGGCAGGATACGATTTCAAGCTGTGAAGAGGCAAAAGAAGTATCGTCAACCATCGTCAAAACTGAATAAATTCAATTCCATTAGCCTCATGCAGGCAACATTGTCTTTGCTTGAAGCGATATCTTCCCTGATCGCTATTCGTAGGCAGAGAGCCTGCTTAATCGGTTATAATTTTTAACAATTTATTTCTGTCTATATAGACTTAGACTATCAATATATCAGACAAGCAATTCGTTATCCTTTAGCGTGTTAAAAATACTTATTTATCTGCATCTAACAAGCTGTAGCATTTATCATTGCAAGCAGTGCTCGGTTACGTCAAACGATTTACGATTAGCAACGAGGATCGTTTTGTCGCGTAGGCGTTGGGCATCATGAACGCGATTTTTTTTCACAATTAAAATTTATAGCAACGCAATATATTATTCTTATCTCGTTAAACGAATTTTGCTTTCTACGTACGTATCTTATGCCTGTGGTTTTTTTTGCCCATGCACGATGTGTCTATCGATTTCACAGTTGCATTTAGCGTCAGTTACTTAAAAAAAAATCAAATTTGATTGGGATTGTTAACAACCACTTTTAAATCTCACTCAAACTAAGTTAATATGGGTTTACTTCGCGCTCTTAGCTCTGAAGAACCTATAAGAGATTACGGTTTTCATCACCGGTGGCCGTTTTTTATCTA
The DNA here is from genome assembly GCA_951799465.1 of Leptophobia aripa. Taxonomy (NCBI): domain Eukaryota; kingdom Metazoa; phylum Arthropoda; class Insecta; order Lepidoptera; family Pieridae; genus Leptophobia; species Leptophobia aripa. The sequence continues at coordinate 6,829,797 of OX637266.1, read as the reverse complement.
ACACACTTTAATTGAGTTATCATAATAATTAGATGATATGCACACGAAATTGTATGATGATCGTTTGAGCCGTTTCGTATGAGTTAAGCACCGCAATATGAGAACTTAATATATTAAATATTCTCAGATAGTAACAGCACTTTATGTATAGATGAGTTGTTAATAAGTCCATCTGTCATTATGAATCATTGCACATACCACTTTCTATCCGGGGATCGTGATAAAGCTAGAGTTTATTTATTGTTGTACCTCGGTCACGGATGATTTCGTGGCTCTAATAAGAAAGTAGCGAGTGATTGATTAAACCGAGGTGAACTTGTGAAATTACTGTGTGTTGTAATGTAGTGTTTTCAACCATAGTTTCATTAATTTGCGAACATGATTCCTAATACTAATTAAACACAACCATTTGTTATGAAAGCTATTTGTGCAAGAGGACTTCTGTAGTGGAAGCGAAAGTATTTTGATTTGTAACTTACATAATGTAAGGTACATGCTACTTAAGTTAAGTTACGAAAATGTGATAGATTTTCACGACTATGTCAAATATATTTTTAGTGCCTGTTAGAAATTCTGTTTTAGACCTTTGGGTTTAAAATTGAGTTAATAAGTTTTCTATTTCACAAACTTATCAACGTGATCGAATAGAAATAAAAGCTTTTCGTGACATTTGAACAGCACAATTCCAGTCAATTAAGCTTATATTACTTTTAAAGTGTTTCGTGACTGGTCGTGATCGATGGAATCACTGTCGAGGACGATGGTCGTCTATACGATATTTTATATGTGCTTTATTATTAGACATTAGGAATATATAATGTATTATTACTAATGAAAAACGCGGTATATATAGTTTATATTTTTCCAGTTGTGTTAAGCTAAAACAATAATTAAAACTATGTTATCTCAATCCCGTTCCCATCTGAGTTTATAGTGGTTTACATATTATGTACATAATCAAAATCAAAAATATCTTTATTCATATAGATCACCAAGGTACACTTATAAATCGTCAACAAAATAAGTTTTAAATTTTCGATTCTACATTGACTGCCAGTTCCCTAATCAAGGGCGAGAAGAACTGGCTAGACATACTAATACGTACTTAATATGTTAAGTATGACTTAATCGTAGCCCCTTCGTCATCGTCTCAGCTATACGCCTGACACTGCAGGAGTGAGGCCCTCTCGATAATTATCAGTAGGAACAGCCTTCCGTGCTCTGTACCAGCACTCAGCCTTGGAAGTTTGAAATGGGAACTTAACTGATCTTGACGCATTACATATGTATATAAAATTTGTTTAGAAAACAGTCGACATTAAATCCACTGAGTTTCGATCAACGTCAGTTATTAAAGCGCGCCAGTCGCCACTACGTCTACCCAGTTGCGCGAGATATCATCTCCGATCGCAATCTAACCTTCCACGAACGTCGGTAACTTATAACTGTTCGTTTTAATACGCCAATAATCTTGCTCGTTAAAATGACAGAATGGATTGTTAATTTACTGCACGGCTTTTTATCAGCTGTAATTATTTATAGTGTATTTTGTTTACGAGCGAATGTCAATAAGTAATTTAAAAAACCCTGTATTGTCACAAAAATAAATATAAATTATAAAAATAATTAAACAAGATATCTTATGTATAATAATATGAAATTATGAGGACAAGCGGGCTTAAAATCGCGTCTCTTCTAGGCAACCGGAGAAATAGGAACCTAGAATAAGAGAAATAAGTAAACTAATAAAATATTTTGAAGAAGAAATAACAATTTCACTCCCTAAAAGGTCGGCAACGCACTCACGTGAGTGTCTATGTTCTTTTTTCTATAGACGGCGACTTCACCTTTATGGTGGGCCTGCTGCTCGTTGGCCCCATCTACTATAAAAAAAAATCAATATTGTCATTCTAAATCTGATCACATTTCTTTGACCTCAACACAGCCAGTTACTTTCGATATATTATTTCTATTTATGTTAATCCATATTTATTGTTTAGTCGAGACTTGAATCCCAAATACATAAAAGGTGCTCACGAATTTTGAGGCTAATCGTAAGGTGTGCCCATAATATTTATTATCTTGAATGACATGCAATTACATATTAATAATGCATCAGACGTGCTTCATTTAATAATTATATTGGTCACAATTAAACATAATTTAATCCTTATAAGCCCTAAACGATTGCATTGTGGTATTAAGTATGGATGATAGTGAAAACAAGATGATGTATCGTGTCAAGTCTGTACGTGTGGACTAAAGATTCTGTTGACCAGTCAGAATCGAATACGACGCACTAATTTTGACACACAAACACGTGTTAAATCAAATTTCGAATGTAAGTGTGATGTATGTACATCTTATTTTAAAAAAAGTCCCATGGAACACGTGTTCACCATTTGTTTCATTGTTTGTTCTTACATCAAAATGTCATTCACATGCAAATATACTCGTATGTTGCGATCTCATAGTATGCAACTGTATTGGTAAATATCTAGAACCGACCAGACGAAATACAATTGACAAGCAAACATTTCTTTTTAAAACCGGAATATTTTTAAATGGTGTATTTCTTAAATTGGAAGGAATATTATTAAATATTGTAATGTATTATTATTATAATAAGGGTGTGCCGTTTTGTGCTTAGGTAAGTTTGACAGGATCTCTCAGATTATGCTAATGCGGGACATCGTCTGGAAATATTTCAATAAATATATCCTTCAGATGTTTAAATAGCAGAAAGTCTCATGTTTAATAACATACATATGATTTGAACTATCATTGTTTATATGGGAATTATTATAATTTTAATAATTATTAATTATTTGAATAATTATAATTTATTTGCTATAGTCTATAGCAAATTAGTGGAACAGGCACGAATTTGCTATAGACTATAGAAATCCTCGGATCATGGTGATACAAAATTATCTACATGTAAATAATATTACAGCAAAATCAACAAATTCAATAAAACCTTCAATCAATATTTTTCTTGCGTCGTATCAGCAATATCAGCTACGAATTATGACTTGCATTAAACCGCCAATTGCAGTCATACATCATTCGTATCCTTTACCAAGGCTGTAACTTATTTACATTAGTAATTGCTTCGCGATTGATGTCTTGAAGGATTGCTGATAATACTTGTATGCCATTTTTTAATTAAGCGTTTTGCATATAATATCAGTATAAATTTTAATTAAATAAGCGTTATTCATTCTTACGATCGAAAGATTATAGAACATATTTTACACACATTTACAGTTCCCAAATCAAGGGCGTAATGCGGACTAGAAGAACTGACAATAAACTGTCCGCAACTCATTTAAATGGCCATGTTACACGGATTTTGAAAATATCCGCAAGGCAATTAAATGTAATATAAAAATTAAAGTAACGAAATGTCTAACACAAATATCGGGGTTTTTTTTTTCATATTGGTCAAAAAGATTACTACGCAGTTCGTATCACTAATTCTAGAAAGGCCGCAAGAACATAAAATCGGTTCATCAAAGCGAGATCTGTAAATATTTATGCTTAATTAGAAGTCACATACCTCTGATCCCGTATATCCTTAAATAGCGGAAGATGTTAAATACTACAAAGCGTGACATGCCTCGCGCAAACCGATTTGTTAATGTCCCATTCGGCCAGTAAAATACACGAACAACCATACAATGAGACCTACATTATCGTACCACATCTACCTGTAAAGGGTTTATGTTGTCTGGTTAGTTCAGTGGCGTCTGTGTTAGGTTAATTTGCCTTAGATAGTGGTCATGATGGATGGTTTGACGCAGCATATGCGCCGCACGCCCTCGGCCAAAGGTTAAACACCCACTTTGATCACGATTCCATCGCCGTATTGATTTTGCAGACGATCACGATATCGCTATCTCGGATATCTTTATATCTTGTACGTGATGCAACAAGTATTGAATATTGAAAGTTACACTGTGCTCTTGAATTAAAGGTATCACAAGTTAGTATACTGCTTTTGGTAAACTTTGCGGTATAATGTTGACAATGATCATGTTTTCAACAAGTATTTTATAATTAAAATAGCTGACTAGACAAACGTTGTATTGCCATAGACATGAAAAATCGCGTTGGAAAATTAGGGGTTGGCAAATGTAAGGGAAATCAAAAATAGATATTGGCCGATTCTCAATATGCTCACAAAATTTCATGAGAATCGGTCAAGCCGTTTCGGAGGAGTAGGGGAACGAACATTGTGGCACGACAATTTTTTAAATAAGATTAATAATAAAACATTATTTAACTTTCAAGATATAGGAATGAAAATCGAAAATTCTGAAACAAAGGACAACCACCAAGAACCATAAAAGCTCTCGCTGAAAAGTTCTTTTCAGACAATAAAATAAATAGGAATCTTAAGTTTAAATTTAAAATTATATTATGTCTATATTTATAAATTTAGTTTAATATGTAAAGGGCAGTTCGAAAGCACGTGCTAAATTGTGCACTGTAAGGAAAATGTTTACTCGCACGTTGAAAGCAAATTGTCAATAATTTTCTTTATGAGTTACCATTATCTAATCGCTATGCAAAAACTATTACACTATTATGACCGAGTGCTAGGCTGTGGTTTAATGTCCTTCTAATGACAGCCTTTTTTATTATAACGGCACGTTTATTCTCACAGATAATTGTTTATTTAGAAAACACGTATGATATGATAAAACCACAGACAAGAAATAATTGTCTGTTAGTAATTTAATTATGAAAATTAAAATTACAAGGCAAGGCTGTAAATGGATATTTACTATGCATAAGTAAGTCATAAATTATTATTGCAATTTAAACATTTTATATATAAAGATAATTTAATAAGACTTTAATACTAAAGCACTTTTTAATGTTTTTCTGTCAAAATTAGTTTATTATGTAATAAAATACAAGAGCGTGTTTAATGGCGTTTTAATTAAATTTAAATTTCTATATAAATGATAGCAACGCGTCTCATACATTTAATTTATAATTTACTTATTTAAGAAGAACAAGGAGAAATAGAGAATAATTAAGACGAGCTTTTTGACATATTTTACAGTTGAGTAGAATGAAGAAAACAATGGTGGAACATATACATAAATCAAGGTAATATATTTACATAAGATACAAACAAAACACAAAATAAAAAGCTACAAAGTGATTTAAGCGACAGAAGGTTTTAAATGCGGGGGAGCGCGAAAAAATATATTTAAAAAAAAAATATAGTGCATTATAATTAAATCGTTTTATCAATATTGGGCAATCGATGATAAGTTTGGCAATAATATCGTTTACGAAATATGAAGAATATTTTATCATATGGTTTTACGATCATGTCATGGCGTCTATAATACTAACTCAGTCTTCCTGAATGACTGACCTGACTTCACTGCTGAATAGAAAAAAATCCATATCTTCTAAGTTACGTATAAAACAATAAAAAAATAATATTTACTTATTTTTACTTACATACGTGAAATGTGTGTTTGGTATTCTTCGCACCTCTTGGCACCTAATACCGATAATACCACACGTTACTCTTATATATTAATGTGTGAATAAATAAAACTAGGCAATAACAGAACTTCTATATCAAGTATGTCTTTTTAAAAACGTGCTTTGCGGAAATGTACCAGCTAAGCAATTTGGAGCGTTTTGAACTATAGTTATCAGAAACTATTGTTATAAGCGCCCGCGCATTCAGAAAATCATAAATTGTCTTCGCTACCGATTATAATGTATGTGGGCTAGATGGATTTATTACGCCGATAATTCTCGCGTCGCGATGTTAGTTGCCTGCCTGCTAAATCGCTCCACCGATTCTTATGAAATTTTTTGTGCACATAGTTACTTCTGTTAATCGGTATATTTCATACCCCTAAATGTGTGTATGTGTGTACAGAGCATTTAACTGTAAAACATGTTGATAAAAACTAAAACATTTTTTTTGGATTAAGCTTAATATTTCATGACTTATCAGCAAAATTAATCAGAGCTCTTGGTCGTGTAATGAAAACGTAATTACCCAAAATAAGAGACAGGCACACGAGCTCCTATCTTGATCCTTTTGAATGCTTAAGATGTAATTTCTTAAATATATACTTCACAACTTATACGTTTATCTGTGTGTTATCGTGATTATATACAAATATTCAGCCGTATGTATATACCACAAGTTTAATAGATACTGCATCTGCCAATTTTCTATACTGTTGAATCCAGTATTAATTTAATAAGGCATACAAACGAGAAAAATCTATATAAAATAAATTTGAAATTATTTTTGTGATTTAATAGAATACTCTAAACGCTCATTATAAAATAACATATCAAATAGCGTGACCTATATGTAAATAAAATCATTATGCAGCCATTAACTTTTCGTCACCAATGCATGATTCAACGTAAACGTCGGTATCAGGGCTGTCTCTTACATGCGATCCACATAATATAAAATATGTTACAGAGAATGCAGACTCGAAACAATATACAATTATTCATAGGGACGTCGGGTTGTGGGCCTATTTTTTTAGTTAATATTATTCTTGAATACTATTATGAACGATAAAAATTGTTGGGAATTAATCGCCCTAAATACATAAGGACATTTGTGAAACTACGCTAAAAAAATGTTATGTAACCAGTTGAGTTCGTTGTGGGGTATCTTCATAGATCGGTCTATTTTGAAACCCTCGTCTTAGGTATAGAAAAAAGTTAAATACTGGTGTTTTACTTTGTTACCTCTCATCGTATTAAGTTACTCAGACAATTATAAACGAAATAGCAATAAATAAATAATCCGTTGAGAACCCTATCGGCTAATGTTTTTGAATCGCAATAGAGATAGATAATAAATGTGCCGTCGACAGTTCAGTATATCATAGAGCAGCTCCCGTGGGTGAAGCAGGAAGTCTGCGCCCACATTGCTGATTCAGACCCTCACAAATCTCACCCATTAGCCATCCTTACCGTTTTGTATTGTCTAGGAATTTTCCAGACTGATTTATGGGAGAGTTGAACTCGGGAAAGCTTCTGACTATATATACATTTTGTCACAACCTTTACGTTACCCTGGTTAGTTGAAACCTTGATTTTACTGACGGTCAGCCCTTGTTTCGCTTAGGTACCTATATTAGCTTTTCGAAATGCCTCCAAGGTTTATCCATTTTCGTCTTATTAAGCAGGTTAGAAAGCGATAACGACCGCTGTAAATCATATGATTTCACTTGATAATTTGTAAATTATTGCGAAAATTTTGTACGTTCATTTCCTTAACACTCGATAGTTATAATACAATTAAATATAAGATTTATATAGTTTGCATTCAATCTTTACGACGAAGAGTCTGATCGAGTTCGCGGTACTGTTTATTTTCTTGAAAATTTAACACCAGGAAAAGCTGTATGAAAATTTTATGATTGATTTACAATTTTTTTTATCGTATTAAAATATGTAAAAGTGAAAGTTAAGTTAGGTTAGGAAATTATACGGTTTTTAGTAGTTCCAATAATCGCTTTATAGACATCGACGCTTGTAGCACGTGCTATCGATGAAGGGCCCATTTAATAAGCTTTCTTTCCGGTTTTAAATTATGATTAGTGTTAGCTTAAGCGTTTTTAAATCCTAACACGTAATAGCGGAAGTCATATATCGTTTTTAACCATAAAGTACAAATATATTACATGTATTACAAAAATTGCAAGATGCGATCATAACGTATCATGTACAGCTTTATTGAATCGTTTGTATTCCAACTAAAAACCTATTGAACCTAAAGTCAGATATGTTTATCTATTTAGTTGATTCGGTTTTCTTATTTTTGGTGACATAGACACGCCTTTCCTCATTGTCTTTTCCTACAACGCAATAAGGACATATTTTTAGAAATAAATCTCGACTTTGAATCTTACCTTTAGTAAGGAGATTCGGCCACGCTTATACGTAGTTTAGTAAATAAAAATAGTATCTATAGTTATCGCTTCAGCTTATGAAATAGGACATAAAGGGCGCAGTGAAGACTGGTGGCAACTTTCTCTTCGACACAAACACGAAATTCGACTAATGGCTTGAATTGAACTAATACATAATTTATTTCGTTGTCCCTTTGTTATTTATCGCTGTCGAGAGACAACATATGTTTCACTCCGACTTTGACTTAGTTATGATAGTTTTTGAAATAGAAAGTCTTTAGTTCATAGTTCTAACTGCCGTTAAGTATTATTCTAATGACGCGTTAAATATATCGAGTAAAAACTTCTTATTGATATTTAATTTCCAAATGGTTTTTATTGAAGTTAGTTATTTGCATAAATGTATTTATGGTTTTAAATATTATTACTATTGTATTTTATACAGCTACTTAACTAAATATTTTAATAATAAGACTTAAATAAACATATTATAAACTTAAAATAAAACTATAAGAAAAGAAGTTTGGTCCTGTGTAATTTCAAAATGAAATCATATCATTGTCCTTTTATATTTGTTATAAATAGACCCCACGACCCCACAATATGATACAGAATGTATTATGCCTGTCTGTTAAAAAAAAAACAGAATCAACTCTGAAAAGATGCATCCAAAAGAGGTCGTCGATTGCTTCATCGTCGAATATATTCATAACACGTCAAAATTTACATATCAGAATAAATTTTGTCAAAAAAAAAACCCAACAAAAAGGTGATGCAAAAATTTTACGTACAAATTGCTAGGCGCAGCTTTTTATACGGAATTCCAAAGTACCGTTCGGCATTTCTCGTTATTGTTTTGTATTTTCGTTTTTCCGCTTGCCTTAAACGCGTAGGCCTTTAAGGTACACTGAATTGAACAAGTTGGGGGTTTTTTTTTTGTTCGTCGAGCGGTCGCAATTTGCATTAACCATTGTTTCTTGTGTTGTAATATCGTTGTGTCAAATATTCTTTTTGCATTCCAACTCTTTTTTTTTTTAATTTAGTTTATATTCATAAACTGAATTAATATTTATCATATCAATGGAAAAGATACGTCAGTTTTGTATGCATTGACTGACAGTTTTTTTGGTATCAATGTGATTTTCCCATGTGGCGATCGGCTAAGCAGTTCGATATAGTATATATGTATGTTTACAATATAGGAACTTTCTTTTTCTTAAAAAACTAAGACTCAACCTCGCACACTCACTCACACAGAAACTCCATTGCACACACTAATACACACACACTTAAATGCTCGTTCTTCACATAATATACTTCACTTGTTCATATGTATATATATATTTTAATTTTATTTTTTCCTGTTCGTGTTTTTTTTGTTGTATTATTTTTTTCTGATCTTAGATTCTATTTCCGGTTCTATGTTTTAACCTTATTTTGGCTTTATTTTTAATCTATTTTTATTGTGTAAACCTTTTGTGATAAGCCGTATAGGTTTAGGAAATAAAAAATAAAATAAATAAACCCTATAAAATGTCGCATTAACAAATGTTTAACACTTTTATGTAAACCAACCTCCTTATTGCACTTTTCTGTGGTAGGTACTTAAAAAAATTCTCAATTGCATTATTATATCCCGCTTCTCGTAATTAAATTAAGTGCGTAATATTTTATGGTAACGATTAATATTAAACCTGAAGCGTGTATCATATATTCATTGTTCGTCACGTCCTACGTAAACGACAAAAAAATATACAACTTTTTCGATAAATGAATTTTAATCGATCGTCGGAAAATATTTGCTTAATCGATTTCCTTGTGTAAATTTATAAGAGACATTATTGGATATTGCACGATATCGTTACCTGTTTGAAAGAAGTAAAATTCTGTTGTTTTTTCGTATCGTTTGAACAATTACTAAACAAACTGTAAAAATACCATAAAAACAAACCTTTAAATCCTGATTGTATTCGCATTTGTATCTTGTTAGTATTATATATATTGTATTATGTTTTATATCTTAAATGTTTCAAGTTCCCATATAATTGTTTTATGTGTATACTTTGTTTTATTATTTCGTAAGTTTATTTTTTGTTAATATATTTAGCACATATGTTTGGGGACTGATTTAATAAAATAAATAAACTGTCTTGACATCAAATCGTCTAAAAGGCCCGATAGCTGATCTTTAAAACGTGAGTAAGTATTTAGTATATTCATCGAGTTTCTTGCCGGTTCCTCTCGGTAGATAACTTCCGAACCGGTGGATATGTAAAAAATGACGATTCATAACTGTCTTGAATATAGATATTTTGAGTTTGTACTATGATATTGTCTCACTATATCGTAATTTAAACTTAGAAACAAGGCTTCGCCATAGTGAGTTATAAACTATATGGGTTGATATTTCATTTTTTATGAAACTATAAAACTTGTTGCAACTCAATGAGTATCCGATAAACGATTTAACATTAGGTTATTTAAAAAAAAAAATGCTTTATCCACTGTGTATTAAGTTGTCAGATGATTCCGATGGAAAATCTATGTAAATTTATTAAAAATACTTAAAATCTGAGTTTAGTGTAATATAATTGTGTAAAATATATACAATGTAAAAGACAACAAAAATTGTTTCACTACTTCAGGTTGTTGTTGGCCGTTGTATGTTATCAATAAGACAGTTTAACTAGACATTCAAAGTTCAGGACAGACACGCAAATCGATATTTCATTCCAACAACCCTTGAACTAGACCTTGGCTCGATATTTCCCGCGACCTTGGAGCCCGCCCTTCACTTACGAATACATTATAATACCAAGGTTTAACATTATACAGAAAGTGTATAAATGGCCTAATACGGTGTATAGTCGTATACGTATTATCGTCGAAAAATTATATAAAAATTGTACTCTACAAATACTGCTAATTCCCAAATCAAGTGCGTAGTCGATGAGAATAACTGGACAAATCTTTCTACTACTCCTTTTAATCGCCAAGTATGTTTTACAGTACGGTTGTATGTACAGCATATCTCTATATATAAACATCCCCCAAACACACAGTGCACCGAGATGAATCTACTATGTTTGAATAGATAGAATTATAATGTAATAAATATTTTTTTTCCTTAATTTACCTTTGTATACAATTTCTCAATAGTAAGTGATGCAGTTTAAAAAAAGCTTCTAATGACCTCTATCTGCATATGTTTAGACAAATTTAATTAGGATAATGGTTTTAAACTGATAAGGCATGGTTATTGGATAAAAAACACCTTTATAAACCCACGCCACCTTCACACTTCCCACAGAATATTTCGATCGGATCATAGTCGAATAACTATATATGGTGTTACCTGTTATAAATTGTTTTGAATCACATGCAAACCCAGAAGAAAAAGTACATTATTTTTAATGAATAACGTGTGTGTGTTATGACATTAAAAGTAAAAGCTCTTTTTCTAAACGAAAATCTGAATTTATATTCTCAAAGATGTTTGCCTCATCCATAATGTATCGCAAAATTGCCAAACAATTATTGTACTTACCAGATTATATTACACCATATTTCAAACAATGCTTTCACCAGGCCGTGGTCCATGTTAACATTTCTGCTAATTAATGATCGTGTTAAGAAACGCGAACATGCAGTTATATAAGAAGCCATTCATCTCAGATTGCAATATTTTTGATAATTAGTTTAATTTTGTAGTTCAGATATAAATTATTTTAATGTTCATATACGTAACTCATTGTACAAATGTCTGCGTTTACATGCTTCAAAACATTAATGATTGAATTGATAATGTAAATAATGATATTGTGTATAAATAATGAGTGGTATATTATGTTAAATAATGCTCGTCTTTTTATTTATGATAACGTCAATTACAATAATGACAGACTTAATGATTATTTTTGTACATCTTATCATTAATAATTAAATATACGCAAACAATTGAAGTTGTTAACAAGAGTAAACCAACGTTTGTCTTTACACGCACACTCCTGTAAATCGATTTAATATTATTATTATTACTTCCCTATATTTTTTAAGAGTACCCCCAAATGAATGTAATTCGATTTTTTTAAATCAAACACCGTAATATCGAAAACCGCTTAGCGTAATAAAATGAGAAAGGATGTTGCAACAGGACCAAATCAAGTAGACTAGAGTATCTGTTAATTATTTTTTTAATCATAAAGTTAAATTAACCAACAATATATAACCAAATAATAAACAACATATTTTACTATAGGGCTATTAAGCCATATAGTAAATATACTGGACCTGGACCTGGATTTGGACTAGGACCAATTATACTGTGGTCCAAAGGCCTGCCTGAGTCTCAAATATATCAGAAGACAACAATGCATTTAGTGACATTTATAAATTTAATACGTTGTACGCAATTTAGAATTTGGAAGGTGGGAAGTGGCGAAATTTGTAGGATTTGAAGGGTTGGTTGGTTTCCCACATAAGGGCACACAGATGAACTAATATAAGTTGTGTTTAAGTTAATGTATGTTATATTTATATCTGAAATTTTTATGGTCATACGCGGACATGGCCGCGGCCATCGTTTAGTATAATAATAATCGTCCATGTACTGACGGTAAATGTTGCTTTTAGCGTATTTATCAAACGTATAAAAGGTCGAAACATAAATCAGTCTTATCGCGGACGCGTGCTTCAATTTTGAAAGGCTTCCTTTGATCCTGTATTTAAGGTCAACTGCCAATTGAAACTGGGTAACCGAAAGCAGAACGGAAGAGATATTAATAAAAATAACTCGCTTTATGTGCATTTTTCACACATTGTCGAATATAAATGTTGGAATTATCTACTCATTATGGTGTAGAAATCGAAACTGAACGAATTTCAGGTTACCCCATAACTGGGTAACTTATGCCAAAAAAGTGTTTTACATTGTTAAGTTCTAACATTATAAACGTACTGCATACATTGAAAATTATTTATATTTTTTATTTATTCTCAATACGTCAATTTGAATTTGGAATTAATTTTTTTTTCTAAATTCACACCGAAAGATAAGAAATTTTCTTAAACAGTTGCCTTAATAATTTAACCCTTAACATTAAGTGCTACGTAGTTACCAAAAAGCTTTAATTCGCCCATAACCAATAAGTTAAAATCATCTACCGGGTCTACTTTTCGGTCAAGGAAAATCATTTTTTATTCAATATTATATTTTTTAAACTCGATAATTAATCTCAACTCACCTCTGTTGTATATACCGCAATGAGCCGTTACTTAGACCTTGGTTGACATCGTCTAGTTCCAAAGTTCATGTAATCTTATCTTAACCTCTATTTTCATACAGCGAAAGTCGCCATTATTACTTTATGACCCACTACACAGTTTATGCTACCGGGAGTCATAGGATGTGTTTCAAAGTGGATAACCCTGTTAGCTTTGAGGTTCTCCCTCGGGTAATTAACGGTATGATTTAAATTTATACTTTGACACCTGACCTCAGTTAAGCATCCTCTTAACAAGACTATTATACAAGTCGGGTTTCGAGATATATTATCGCGTCCATAGACCTGTCACTGCCAGTGAAAGTTTACTTCCAAATTTAAATTTATTTTCAGCCAACCTTATTGTTTTAAGTGTTGGGCAATCTTGTGCTGCTCGTATGATACAGTTATAAATAATAATTATACAGCGATTTTGTATTAAACTATGGTTAATTGTTGGTACTTTGTTCTATGATTTATTATACTATTTTACAAAAAATACTAGTCACTATGATAACGATTTCTGTATAAGTTTGGTTTTAATATATGTCTATGGCCTATAAACGAGATAAGATTTGTTATTTTACAGTGATTGTTGCTTAAGATTAATATTTGGTTTTGTGATCAAGTTATTAACCTACAGTTTCCAAGGATTATAATTTTCTAATTGTTATTTATTTATGCTGTTTACAAGAACCCAGTTTCACCGTACAAATGCGTTTAGATGCATTAATTAGCGGTACAGTACGCCCACGCGTTCAGCTCGAGGCTAGCATGTGTTTTATAGAACGGTAACGATAACGACATAACATAACATTTGGCTTTATAGTGAAAAAATAGTAAATAAATTATATTTGCATTTTAATTGTATTAAAATTATATATAAATATGTGTTCGTTGTTGCATGCTTGTAGAAATATTTTGGTTTTAATTTGATGGAAGGTATCTGTATTTATTTATGGCAATATTTTTCTTTAAATTTTAACAATGTTATATTAGTTTTAGTAATCTCAAACAACAAATCATAGATTTTAATACCAATAGTTCTATTCTGATATTAAAAATTGAATAATAAGTTTATGTCGTAAATATTAAATAAAACTCATGCTTGCGATAGTGTTAGTGCTTACACGAGAGCATGATATAATTTATATGCTCACTTAGACTACAGTAGTCATTATTTAATGTGGAACTGGCTATTAACAATTTACCCAGTCCAATTAGAAAGCTAGGCTTAATGATTTTTCAATCAAGCTCTTAATGGAAATCAAATAAAACAATTTTACGTTATAAAGGAGACCCACCTTCATAATAAAAAAAAATCGTTCCCTGTCTTCAACAGCCGGCTTCAATATCGCAATGTCAAAGTATTGTAATACTCGGTATAACTAAAAAAATGACTATTCATAAGTATCTTTATAAAGACCTAAATAAGGTTTTTTAATTACAAACCAAACCCAAATGGTTGTAAATATTGTCCAGAGCGGTTGTCAGCACCGTGCCAGCCACTCTTTATACCACACCCTGTTTTCCCCCTATCCCGTAAACAAATCGTTTAAACTATTTTTCAGTAAAAGTTAGTTTAGGAGATGTATTTACCTCTTAAAATATTGATTCTTATAACTTGTATTTTTTATTTGAAATGTATCTGTATATGTTTCCCGAATAAATAAATAAATATTGCACAATTTTAAAATTTTGTGTCTATTAAATAACGAGAAGTACAAAGCATGAATCATCTAAACCGACATTTAATCACATTACATAACATGACCGATTTTAATTCATTGCATAAAAGTGTTAGTGTACCAACCACTTTCTATTTTAAACTTGATTAAGCCATTATACTTGTAATAAAATAGTGCATTGTACTCGAGACCATTATCGTAGTGAATCACCGTTATCTATCGATTTTATCGATAAAAGTGAAATCGATATTGGTGTTACATTGTTGAGTTGTTACGGTTTACCGGCACCCTTATACGGCATTGATCGTATCGTCACGAAAATCGCTACCAAACGATTGTTTCTAATGCTGATGATTTGTTTATAGTGAATTAGGTCAAGTTTATCTGTTTAAATCATAGCTATTAGTAAATACTTCGCATATTTATATTTATATAACTGTTTTGTTTTTCAATTGATTTCATTTTTAATTCCTTAATAATAGAATACTCTCTCATTAGGTAAAGCTATGCCTTAGTTGGTGTATACTCTATGGCATCGTTGTTCTTTCCTCTATAGAGTTGTGACGTCTGTTATGTTCATGATACAAATCGATTCTTCAAATATCATTTACTTCAATGCTTTATCTCAATCTAAATGTCGTAGTCGACCCATTTGATCGTATTTACAAATTTATTAAGTTGTAAATAATATATTTCGCGAAGCCGACAGCTTTATTGATTGCAATCGACCTGCGTCGATAGAAAGTGTGTTTTACAAATGTGTCAAAGCTGTAAACAAAATTAGCAACGGAACCAGTATTCGAATCCAGCTACGTGACCGGTCGCTCACATTAACATATTAACTCGACAAATGAGCTTATATCGTTTTATCGATATTATCAAATCGTGATGTGCATCCCTATCTTGTGATTTTGTTATTCAATCATAGTTATATCCTTAGTTTTTTCATATTAAAAGACAATGTAAGTGTTTTATTTTTATTTATTTATTTATATTTTTCTTTGTATAATTGGTTGTTTTTTTAATTTGTGTATTTTTAAGATTAATAAGAGCGACAGAGGATTCGCCAAAAACTAGTAGATTGTAACTTAAATGGAGGCACAATCCTGACATAGTCAAAAACTAATAAATATATATATTTTTAATATATATTTTTTTAATATATATATTTATTAGTTTTTGACTATGTCAGGATTGTATGTAAAATATATATTTTTTTAATATATATATTTATTAGTTTTTGACTATGTCAGGATTGTGCCTCCATTTAAGTTACAATCTACTAGTTTTTGGCGAATCCTCTGTCGCTCTTATTAATCTTAAAAATACACAAATTAAAAAAACTGCTTTTGTCATTTCTGATTTAAACCAGAAAATAATAAATCATTCGTTTGACACTTAAACTTGTACTTGGATTGTAAGATTTATTTTGGATCGTAAGTGCCATCTTATTGTGATCTTAACTAAACATAAATTTCTTAAAGATTTAAGTCGTAATAACATAAAAATGCCCTAAATTCACAATCCTTCATTTGTACTCATCCCACGTAATGTAGTAATAGCTTGAGTACCTCCAATAATCGTTCTAAGCAGTGTTCAAAACTTTCACCTAATAACGTACCGTCAACAAAATCTTGCTATGTAATGTTATAATTGATATCTTTATTAGATTGTAATTATGTTTCAATTATGTCGACTCTGATAGTTAAATGTAACGGTAGCAGGAATTAAAGCATTTTTTAATTTCGATTAGAAAAATAGTGGATGGTGCTAAAAGCACGCGCACATCTATCACAGAGTAAGCTTGCAGAGCGTTATATATTGTAAAACTTTGTTTGAGCTATAAAAAAAACAACTATATATAACAAATTGTGATATGAAACAAAACGGTTTTTGTTGACGTTACCAAACAATAATCATAAATGTATACAATAAAATTAAGCTTCAGATTATGTTTTAGTATTGAGCGTGGGCCCTTAAACCCAAGTTTCTAGTGTTACATAAAGATAACACCCATAACACAAGCTTTAAATCGCTTACCTTGGGGCTAGATTGATATAAATTTATTTGTTTTAAGCTATAAATATAGCAATTATCTTTAGCGGACACCAATACCATCTATATTGGTGTGATTAATTATGATCATAGTGTAACATTTATTTCTTATATTATCGTTTGCTTTCATCCAAACATAAAATAACTCTCCCCACGAGGGGAGAACTCCGATGCCTTGCATCTGCCTGATTAAGGCCACAACCGGATCTACCCTGCAAAGGTGCCTTGGCGAAGCGTATCACACACTAAGGCTCTCGTGATGAAGTCAGCTGTTCCAGAGCTAAAAGCGTGTACTACTAGGAAGGAAGAATATTTAGTGTTTCTATATACTTAGTCTTGCCATAAATATTGTTATAAAGAAAAGCACGATTTTTTTTTTATACGTAACATTTATTCCTTTCATAGTGAGTTAGTTTAATACATCAATATATAACTATAAAAATATACAATGTTTATTCGAAGTGGTCTCCATTGGCTGCAATACAGTCTTTTAAACGTTGAGGCCAGTTATCAATAGCAGCACGAACTCTTTCTAGAGGAAAATTCTTCACTGCCAACCGAATGGATCGTTTTAGGGACTCCAAATTATCATGGCGTTTAGAGCAAGCCTTACTCTCTAAAACTGACCATAAATCATAATCCAATGGATTTAGGTCAGGACTTGACGACGGCCAGTTTTCAGTGCTGATAAAGTCCGGAACGTTAGTTTTCAACCGTTAGCTCTATGACCCGGTGCCGAGTCTTGTTGTAAGCACCATTCTTTGTTATTGAACATGGTGTTAGTTAAAGGCTTAACTACCGTCTCAAGAATGGTATTTTGATAAACTTGTGCCGACGTTTTAATACCTTTTTCACAAAAATATGGCTCAGTCACCCCTTCATAGCTAACACCCCACCAAACCATCACTGAAGTGGGATAATGCCCACGTTGTACTCTGTTTACTAATTGCGAAGCTTCTTTAGAGCTTCCAGCATAAATACGGTCATTTTGTTTATTAAAATACTGCTCAATTGTAAAAATTTTCTCATCCGTAAACAAAATTTTTTTGTGACCTCCCTTTGCGTACCGCTTAAGTAGTTGTTTGGATTTTACCACCCTATTCTTCTTTAAATTATCAGTTAAGAAGTGACCAGTACGTCTCTTATAGGCTGCAAGTCCTAAGTCATCTTTTAATATACGCGACATGGTTCTAGGAGCTATCTTCATCTCCCGAGATAAAATCTTTTGCTTACGGACAGGATTTCTTCGAATTCTTTCCCTAACTGCTTTAATCACCTTTTTCACACGAACGGTACGTGGACGGCCAGATCTTTTTCTGTCACAAACAGAGGAGGTATCATTGTACCTATCAATAGCCCGGTAAACAAACATTTGACTAATACCAAGCGGGTGGAGGGTTTTAAAAATTGCACTTTTCTCCATACCTACTTTATGTAAGGCAATCACAGCGATTCGGTTCTCTTTATCACCCCACTCCATTTTAATATAACAAAATATTTAACAATATAATGGCGCGAAAATAAGAAAACACATCAAGCAATCATATTAAAATGACAGATTCCAAATTCAAACGTAATATTTTCTTTTTTTGAATAGTAACAGTATTTATGGCCAGACTAAGTATATGTGGTGGAAATTGAAATTAATTAGAACACATAAAGCGTTTCACGATAGCATTGAGAGTGCATCTCGACGATGTTTGGCCTCAGTACTGCGAGCACGTATCGAATTACACCATTTAAATCGCTCGAGACTCGCCAGTTTATCTTAACATGTATTCGCTTAAATCTATTGTATCTAGAGGAGTTTCTAAATGTAGAACACCATTTTGTTCCTTGATTTAAATTAAATGAAAATAATAAATGTGTCTTTACACAAATGTAAGATTTCCCTATTATTAGGTACTGGTGAGAGAACCCCTTGATATGTCTATGTTGTGCTATTTGATTTTACCTCGAGTCGGGATTCTTTTTCGATCATACACCGGGAATAATGGTACACTTTTACTACTATATAATTTAACTAAGAAGATACGTTATTTATAATTTTTCTTCAAACTCTAAACTAAAATTAAAACTATATACCTGTTCTTTATATAATAACTAGCTGATCCCGACAAACGTCGTTTTGCAAAAAAAAAAATGTCTCTAAAAATAGATATTGGGCGGTTCTCAGACCTACTCAATATGCTCAGAAAATTTCAGGAGAATCGGTCAACCCGTTTCGGAGGAGTAAGGGAACGAAAACTGTGATACGAGAATTTTATATATTAGATTAAGTAAATAGCCGTCTGTGACTTCGGTTTAACTGTGTGCGGACACTTTTTTTTAACACTTGAATCAAAGCTATATGAAATGATACAGTTTCCTATTTACCTTTTCATTTAAGACCAAGACGACAACCAACTAAGACTTATAGGCGCCTGGATGTCCAATTAGTAACGCGCAATATCAATTCTCGTAATAATATCGATGGATGCAAGCTAATACGTTAGTGTCAACATCGTAGAATATCTGCCGTCCGATCATCCGTGACATTTTATCACGCCACTCAAATAGCTAACAAAAAAAAATGTATACTGTCAGTGTGCTCTAATTAATTACAATGTATATAAAACCTCTTTCGTGAATTGTTTTTTTTTTATAATCGAGTTTCTTTAATCAACTGCGGTCTTAGAGTCTATATCGAATGCACTCAAAATGGCCTGTAACTCTATTTTCTACTATGATAGTATGTTATTCATTCGACTGCGTTATTAATAATAATAATAATCGCTTGCAACTAAGTGGTGTTATACACACACATACATAAGGACGATACATTATACAAGTCAAACAGAATAGCTCAATAGCATGTCAGTAACTAATTAAAAAAATCTGGAACGTATAACTAATCCATAATACTCACGAAATATAATCACCCAATCCGGGCAAATAAAGCGTATACATTTTATCGAATTACATAATTATCGTATAACTTAATTATAGAAGTCTAATTAAAAATTATCAATACTAACTACTTACGTTTATTGAATTATGCCAAATGACGAAATCACATCCTCTAGTATAAAATGTTATGAAAATAATGAATAGGTTTATTGACTGTCTATTTCCGCCGGATCTAAAATTTACAACTGACAATTTGTTTTGTGCAAAACGTGTTAATCAAATGGAACTTTCGAATAAAAGCGATAATTACACTTTAAATTTCACATTCTGATTTAAAATTTCGGCAATTAAATAAAGTAGCCTTTTTAACCTTTGGGAATAAGCAAAATACTGTCTGTCACTGTATGAAATTATTGTTTCCATAAAGATATAATTGTGTCTTGCTAATTATAAATAAAGTGGCTTCAAATATATTATAACTATTAGGAAGATAACTTAATTAAAGCACGTATATCCCATAGTATAATCCATCTATCTTGTAAATTATTTTGACGTGTGGCGTTAAAATCCTTTCATAAAATACTTTCACTTGCTTTGTTAAATTTTTTGTCCTCAGATAAGCTTTTTTTATCGGTATTGTCTCGCAGGCCAATGACTTATCTGGTGATATCATTGTGGAGATTTTTAACTGACGTATAATCAATAATCGTCATACGTAACGATCGATCAATTAATGACAAGTCTTATTATTACGAGAAACTGATTACATAGAATTAACTTTAGTTTCATTTATTGAAATTTTCTCATTGGTTAAGTTGCATTTCTAAATATACTTTTGAAATTAGTTGTATTTTGTACGATCGCGAATTATGATTTTGAGTAATCAACCGAAAGAAATTCTTTCTTAAAACAAAACTTTAATTTATATATATATATATATATTATTTAGAAAACTAAAATTACGAATGGAATGTTACCAATAAATTAACTTTCAATTTGCCAATTATTGCAAAATACGTAATCATAAAAATGTCTAAACATTCACTCTTAGCGAATAAGTTAAAATTCCAATTAATAAATCGCTTTCGCCGTTATTCTACTAATTACAGCTGAGTTATTTTAAAGTAAATTTAATTTCACATACCGCATCTGTGATACAGACTTTTGTGATATTAACAGTCCTGAGATCGATTGCTGATAAGAGCATTACTTGCTCTGGTTTTACGGAAACTTAATCGATACGATTTTAATTAATTTGAACACGAACTAATTGAGAACCAAGTATCAGTCACTTATTTTTAATAGCCTTAGGTATTAGTAGAGAATTAATTTATGCAGAAAACCGTCGTTAAAGTAATTTTTAAGTCAATATACTCTTTGGTAAACATCACAATAATTTAATAGCAATGTTATTTAAACCAAATCAAATACAATAAAAGTCGACGCTTAACTTTTAATATTACATCGTACAAATGGTGGTACCAATATTCCATATTTGATCAGATATACACTAGTTCTAGGGTGATATTGAGACAATACACTTCCCCAGCCAATTCTAGGTGACAAGAAATATTTTATAAGCTTTATTCCATTTATGGTGAAAGGCTATTTCAATGGTGAATATTTGCGGCCGTCCACTTGTAACGCCCTATGTCGATTTGAATGAATTTATTGTGTATAGATATTCCTTATTTATAACAGTTTCTAACGTCTCGGCCGGCCTACTGTGTTTGTTTATTTTGCCGACTTGGTATTGAATGTTTCTATGATACTTTTGTTATGACAATTTCATACAGTTTTTCATGCGTACGTTCCACGATTGTACGTTTTTAAGGCAGTTTCTGCCGCTCACCTCCTCTTTGTGGAACAAACTGCCAGCGCAGGTACCTTCAGGTACCTGCAGGCCTTCAAAAAAAGAGCGTTCCTCTCCCTTAAAAGCCGGCTACTTACTTGCAAGCCTCATGGCGTTGCAGTTGCAGTCTATGGGCGGTGGTTAGCACTTTACTCGAAGTGCTAACCTATACCCGCTTGCTTGTTTTCCTCCTGTTACAAAGAATAAAAATGTGATAAAAAACTAATGCGATGATCTAATCCTCCACAGAGCAAGGGCTAATAATGTTGTGCATTGTTTACATAAGAGGAGTGCTATTCTAAGTACAGAGCTCGTTCGAACAACACAGCAATAAGATATACCACCATCGAAACGAGATAGTACAGTCAAATAGGACTATAATTGTTTACTTTTTTAAATAAATACGTTATTTCATTACAAATGAGGGTCAACCACAATCGATTATCGAGTTTCGGTAATCGAAAAATTATCATTTTCCTGCAATTTAATCTTCACGTTGGTCAATGTCGACACGTCTTGCTTAACTTGAGAAAAATCTTAAACAAATAATACTGTACGATTTTCCTCGTTATTACAAAAGTATATTTATATTGGGCCATCATTATATGTAAATGCGTGTAATGATTCCTTTTTCGTACGACACGACTTCCGCGCATTGAATTGTTTTCGTCGGGTGACATCTCAACTGATGCGCACCTTTTGTGGTGCCGATGCTCATTTGTTTCTCCCCCACTAAACCCTGACTATGGTTAAATTTTAACCCAATAATAATATGAATAAATTTCTTTTTTAGAACCAAACCGAATTCAAATGTCAAGGTTACACGTCCTAGGAAATTGGCAATTGAAATCCCGGAAAGCCGAAAACGATAAATCGTGTATATTGCGCGAGCGCAGATAATGACGCCATAAAGATCGGTGCCGGTGTGAGGGTGTAATTATATTGAAGCTCGTTACTTTGAGATTTATCAACGTTTCGTACGTGAGGTGCCGTCACGACTCACGCTAAAAATTGTATACCACACATACGCTCTACGTCGTATTGCTTTTTACAATAATAAATACTTCTGATACTATAAGTAAAGTAAACAAATTCAATTTAAGTTGCTTAATAATTACCTGCAATATGTTATAATCGGTATATTTTTATTTTTTAATTCAATTGTTATATTTAATCCGGTGCTTATCAATATCACATATTTATGTTAAGCAATGTATTACAAAATATTAAATAACGCGTGTATTTAAAGTAACTTTCATACAGTTACAAGTGACACAATGTGTCGGCAAATTTGTGATAAAATAAAAATGAAGATTATATAAATTCTATTAATCAAACCTAACTTTCCGAGTCGACAAACCACTTTCCTTTCAATTTGTCGTAACTGATATCATGTTTATCGTTCGAGAATTTGTCGATAAAGATGAATAGGCCGTGTTCGCGGTACGATTTATTGGGAGTTGTGTGATTTGTTTGCGAGCGGCCTCGATGTTATACATTACTATGATATACAACTACTGGTATTGATTACGTCTGCATATCTTTATAGTATCGCCACTGGCGTAACTTAACTAGGAAATCTCCAGCCCCATCCGGATAAAACTAGCTTCAGTTCTATCGAGTATTATTTCAGCTAGCGTTGTTTTAAATAAAAAAAACACAGATTGCCACCATTTTTGTTATGATATTCATATTCTCTTTGCACACAACATTAAAACAGTGAATATAAGCTTTATAACTTACGAGGCACTATCGCTAAAAGCGCTGGTACACTATTATTAAGTAAAGTTATTAATCTGATACGGTTACCCGATGTTAAAAAAATATTTTAATATTTATATTTTTCCTACGCTTGCCTGAACAGCCCAATTTCGATATAAGGGGGAAACACTACTGGATTCAACTTTCTTATAGCTGAGACCACGTTGAGCGTATACAAAACGACATATATCACGGTCACGTTATAGACAATGAAAAACAATTACATAGTATGGCTCGCTTTTATTACCCAGTCATTTGTACTATCACTTCACAGATTCCTCTGTGGGTAATTCAAAGCGCACATGCCTTAACTACAACCATTTATTGTGTCCATTGTTGCGTGTAATGACTAAAAAGAACGTTTATTGTTCGCAAACCATAAACAAACTTTATTTTTCTTTTTCTTCATACAAAGTAGACACAAAGTGTAGACAGTTGTGTGATGCTTATGGAAGATTAAATGGTCATATAATTTATTTATTAATTCACTAACTCGTCTAGCTTTGCACCTGGACTTAATTCATTTTTATATAATTGCACTATTGCAAAGGGCATCCTGCGTTGACTAAATCTTTTTACTTAATAATTAAAAGTCAATATGGTTTAGAGTTGTTTGGTTCTTACCGTAACTTGAAAGTAATGTTCTGTATCATACAATATCGTGTTAAACCAAGGTTAACATATAAAAAACACGTGATGTAGACCATAATCCAAAGCTTGCATCTCAAGTCAAAATCTTTGCTACAGCGATGTCAAATAGGTTTAAGTTTGAATTAATTTAGGTCTGATTAGTCTAACGGCTAACATGATCGACAAGTAATCTCGGGTTCAATATCGAACACTTCAAGCTATGAAAGGTTGTTATTATTCTGAATTATAAATCAAATACCGCAGAAGACATTTTTAGTAGTTTAACACCTCAAAGGTGAGAATTGTCGTGAGAATGAATTTGATTTAAATGTCATTGTTGGCGCTTATAAAGTTCAAACAAATAATACATAGATGATAACTATCTGAAATAAGATTTATCGGTTCAATAGTAGGTCATGCGCAGCGCAGGCGGTGTCAATAAATGTGAGAGCATTTATTTAATCATTAAATCTAATAACAATAGATAGCTTAGTGGATGTGTTGGGCAAGTGGTTGTAACATGCACAGTAGGTATGGGCCGCATTCCGTAGTTCGATAACTTCGGCGATTTGAACAACGGAATATTTAAAAGAAAAAACTTAATAAAATATGTTTAGTTGTGCACTTTTTTATTAAACTGATAACATGTAAATATACCATTTTATAATCATGGTCGCTTGTTTGTCAATTAGGTAGTTGTATATTAGCATATATAATTAATCATTGTTTCAAGTTACCATTTAATTGTCTTATGTGTAAACCTAGTTTTATTATCTCATAAGTTTATTGCTTTAAATATATTTAGCACATAAGATTGTTTGGGGACAGATATAATAAAATAGCTTCCTATTAAAATCATTTGTAATTAACTACACATTTTTAGATTATGATATGATTAGATATGAGGCTTGCAACACTTGTTTATAAATAAAAAGTTTACCCTTTTTCACTATAAGAATCAAGAACGACTAAAAGAAGCATGTATGAAGAATATTTCAAAGGTACACAGATTTTTGTTGTAAAATTAAATGATTTTTTTATATCAATCTATACGAGGATTACGCGTAAATCTATACTGAAATCTGCACCTTATGTAACCGTTAATTATCAACGATTCTGTATTGGTTATAAAATAAGTGAAATTGTGAAGCGGAGGACCACCATCGAAGTTTCTTCTCAATAAAAAATTCACATGCCGCTAATAGCGATTTACATGACTAGAAAAGCATAAAATTTTATCGATCGGGATTTCATTCCGTTTAAGGTACGGTTGGCTATTTGCGAAACACTTATTAGCAATATTCAACTGCTTCAATAAATCTTACAATTTGTGAGAACTGGTTGCTTGTGTCGTCGTTTGCATGTAGTGTTTCTTTTATATAAGAGAGGGTAAACGAGCAGGAGGCACGCTATAAAGGTAAATTTGCCCATAGACACTCCCGATAGGAGAGGTAGGGTTAAAAACCGCCTTTTCCGGCGAAGGCTTGGTCCGTTACTTCAAGTGTCGCTCACTCCTCCAGTGAGCTTTAGCCCTTCAGGCTAGATTCTCGTCACGAGATTTCTCATGACGATCGCGTGAGAAACGACCACCCGTGTTAGAGAGATATACACGCGACTATAAGAAGTCAATCTATTTTGTGCTAATATTAATTAAAATATTTATGATTTATGTGGTTTTTCGCCTTCCAATACTTGTTTTATTCATATTTATAACCACACCTAATATAAATCCATCTAATTACACATTTAGTTAATTTGTTTGCTTAGCCTGAACATGATTTAACAAATGAGATGAAACATTTTTTTTTTCATTTTATGAGTGAAGAGTAAGTACTTAAACCTTCAATAATGTGTAGTTTTAAAGCTTTATAACCGCTATTGTTAAAATTAAAAAACTTTCTCACTTAGTAGGTTTATATTAAAAAAGTTCTGATATGTACATTATGTGTACCATATGTACCTACTTGTGTTTAAGTTTTGATAAATTCTATTTTCTTCGAATTATTTAAAAACAGGTTTTTAAGGTATTTTTTTATATTATTTAAACATGGTCACTATTTGAAGCCTTCATTTTTGGTGATAAAAGCCATAAAGTAAATTAGAGCATTAATATTTCGTTTGCATTATTATAAATTAAGTTGTGGTTTGTATAAGTTGCAACTATTTAATATATTATGCATTCTTATTTGAAAAACATATATATATTATATTTGTTAACCATGTGGATGTAAACCAATTAGGAAGCCACTTAACGATATTTTTTTTACATTTGTATAAAAAAAAAACAGGTCGTTTTTTTTACCTCGCTATTTGATTTGGAACAATATTCTGTATATTTGTATGAGCGAAAATTATCTCAAAACGCAGGTGCATGAGCCTTTTGAGTTTTTTTATGTTTCTTGTATTTCAGAGTTATAATAAGATTTTGATTATTGATTATAACGTTAAACTAAAAAAAAATCAATTTGGAAGGAAATTTTTGGATGCCATATTATTTGCGGATACCGTTATATCGAACCGTGAAAGGGCAGAGATGCCGCATTTGGCAAAATGTTTTATTTATACACGAAACAAATAGCGTAACATATCGCTTGGGACGTAACTTGAAATTCATGAATAAAAGGCCATTGCAGTGTCACGTAATCGGCCCACTCGGTCAGCCAAGTGATCGGGGGGGTTAACTGTTTTTATATTCATTTAAACTGACCTAAGAAAACTTTAACGTGTATTATACGAAACTAAAACATTCACTCGTAGAGTACTTTCTAATTTGACTACCAAGTTAGCCTATGTTAGCCTATATATTCCAGGTCCGTCGTCCTAGCTGCGGTCAATGTTTGTTGGCTGAAGTTTGGGTTTTTTTACAGGTTTTAGGAGGCCTTTACAGCTCAGCTCGGTTGGCGAGCTTAGCTCAGCCGTGACAATTGTGGTTTGCCGAGACTCGGACCTTCGCTTGGGCTGTCACGGGGGGGACTAGCCTGAGGGGCTGGACAAAAGCTCACTGGAGTAGTGAGCGAAACTTGAAATAGAGGTCCACGCGCTTTTTAACCCTAGCTCTCCTATCTGGTTTTTTGGCCGCGCCGGCGGCATCTAATGTGTTGTTAGCTACAGTAATGGGATCGTCCGGATCCATTAGGGCGAGTCGAGGCCTTTTTTGTCTATTTTTATAGTGTGTCTTGCGTACCGGGTACGACGTGTATTTGCACACTAAGGGGTTGGGATGGTTTTTAGCCTTGTCAAAGTAGCGGGTCGACGCTTCCTTCATCCATTAGGCTATGGTAGGGAGTTCTAGGTAGTGGAGGTCTACGATTCTCACATACATGGGGGGCGCTCCAGTTGCTATTCTGATGAACCGCATTTGGATTGCTGAAGTTTGGTTTTTGTGTTGTGTTGTTTTTACATTGGGGCGATCCGCCCATATGTGAAATGATACCGTGTTTATTATATTAATTAACCAAAAATTTCCAGACCTGATTTTGATATATTTGCCTCACCAATTATATCAAAACTAGCCCCGCCGATATTCCGACTACAACTACGTATAATTTGGAATAATTTGGACGTCCTCAAACGAGATGTATTTAAATGAGTTCTTAATAGCCTTATTTGGCCTAACAAACAAAACAAATATAACAGTAAAGCTTTCTCCATATGTCGCTATTGCTTTATTTTAGTAATAAACTACGAAATACATAACGTTTGCTAGTTATATCAAGAATATTAACTAAAATACTTTTCAGAAATAAAATAATAACGGAATAATAATAATAATCGTATATTTCTATTTTTCTCTCTGTTTTTTTTTATTTTAAGCTCAAAAAATAATATCGTTTGTAAACCAAATTGAACAGAACTCTTCGTACTTTAAGGAGTTAAATTGGACTTGTTTAGTTATGACTAAGTAACATAAGCATTCTAAGGAAGTAAGCATAACGTATAAAACTCGGCTTTTAAGGTTGTATTGTTGTGCAAAGTGCTGTAACTGTCACATAAACAGCGACGCAAGTGCCGTATACAGTAGCGGTTCGCGCCCGACACAGGGAAATTACATTGTTTATTTAAATTACACTAGTTTGCATACAATCACAGTGAAAGTCACGAACATTGATATTTTAATCATAGAACAGCGATTTATTCGTCTGTGAAATCGATATCTTAATCCGCAAGGATTGAGTTCACGGATTTCGTGGAAGGGACCCTCGAGCTTGCCTTTCGAATGCCTTCGTTCATATGAAAGATTTTTCGCCCGTGCAATTTCCATTTTTAAAATGTATGAATGGAAATTTTAGAAATTGAATAAAGTTGTATGATTTTCAATTTGGTACATATATTCTTTAAATTATTATAAATCTAAACTCCTTACTTGCCAGTACTTCTCTTGGCTCAGTTATAAGTAATAAATGTTAACAACTGACACTTGTAAGCCAACGTTAGCGGGGTAATGGGACAAAACGGCCGTTCCAAACCTTAATATCCTATAGTGAACGATTGAAACCCAGATTATTATTACAGCGATTGCTGCCTAGTACTTTACTATATATATAAATTAACTTTGATTTACACAATTTTACAAACACTAGTGTCATAGTTATAAAAGCAGTATACATTTAAAGCAGTTCTAGACAAAACAATAAGCATCACGTAGCCATGGTGAAACATATTTACATTATTTTTATCATACTCAATTAGAAGCCTTACTTGTAGATTTCTACACTGGTTCACACAAAACGTAAGGTAACTGGGTCTTCGAAAATTTAACGACAGGAAAGATGCTGTTTAAGTACTTAAATATGATACATAAGATAGGTTCCCTTTAACGGGAGGTTAAAATCGACATCGAAATGACTTTGGTGGTTACGTCAGAAAAAATGTAAACTCTATATAACGACACTGAAGGGATTGTGCATTTTATGTTATAGAGATTGGTTGTTAAATGGACAGAAGAAAAATCATTGTATGGAATACAAGCTAAACCAACCAAAGCCAATTGATTTCGACTAAATGATTTCGGGTTCATTTTATTAAATCGACTAACCTGACATGGAGTTTACACTGACTGCTGTTAATAGAGTTACTTCGAGGGGCAAAATATATCAACAAATATCCATCTTGTTACATAACAATGTCAATGTATCTATTAAAGTTCGCCGAGTTTAACCGATAAATGTAAAATGCACTCTATTACACAGATATCAAAGCTCATTATAGAAACATCACCAATTGGAAAGTTTATTAATTGAGATGCCCATTTGCGGAACTAAATCTAATTAATTCGTTAAATTCATATTACCTTGAATAAATAATGACTGTTACAAAATTGATATTATATAACTGTCTCGAAGCTTTGAATTCAAAAGTTCTTCAATCATTTTTAAAATCTATGTTTTATTTCATTCAATCTGTACCGAAATTTCACGTGAAGAAAATACAGAACCTTATAAAATAATTAAAACTCAAGGTATACATTTTTTAAAATCAATTTATCAATTACAAACAAAATGTTACATTATCATACATAAGAGACCACTACAGATAAACCATTTAATGGTTTTGGTTGTAATGTACGTCTGTCACACACACAGGATCTTTATTATTTTATTTTATTTTTTATTTCTTAAACCTATACAGCTTATTCCAAAAAACTTACACAACAAAAATAGATCAACAACAAAGCCAAAACAAGGTCGAAACATACAATCGAAAATAGACAACAAAAAAAAACACGAACAGAAAAAAAATCATAAAAAAAAATATATACATATGAACAAGTGCAGTATATTATGTAAAGAACGAGCATTTAAGTGTGTGTGTGTGTGTATTAGTGTGTGCAATGGTGTTTCTGTGTGACTGAAAGAATATTTAAAACATATTTTTTCAGTATTTTTTTGAATGTTGCTCCAGTCGTGCCTTCGACCACATTTGAAGGTATCGCATTAATAAGCCGAATGAAACAATTATTTAGGAAAATTCAGGCCGCGCTATAGAAAACCATGCACTATGCCCCGATTTGGGGCCTTAGGAGTCAGTAATAAAAACCATTCGATACTATACTCTCTGCAATACTATTTATACATACCAAATCAATATAAACAAGAGTTATATCGTAATCACACTATCTCATATAACGTTAATGTAAACAACAAAAATAATAAAAAAAATCTTTATTTCAGGTAAGCCAGTATATTCCAATATTGTGAGTATTTAAGAATTAATGTTTATAGACAGTAGAAAATATCACCGATATCTCTACTTGTAATATAATAAGTTTACCAAGAATCACGCCCTACCATAAATGTACACCATAAAGATGAGTTAGATTCTCTAACCATATATGGCTGTGTCGACATGGAGTCTAGCGTATTTGCTAGGGGCCTATTCGAAAGCGAACGGTATTTTATCGACATCTTTTTATTTATATATTTTATTGAAACTATAAAAAACGAACAAAGGTTGTTACTGTACACAGACATTGCATTTAATTAGGTGACCCAAATGTATATTTATCTAAGAAGTATAATTTTTAATGGTGATGTACAGTAGTTTACCAAAGACAAGCCCTTCCTAACGCACTTTCACCACAACAAGATGGCGTCCAGACCCTATTCTAGCTCTGCTCTGATTGATAATAAAATAGTATGAAGCTTTTTAGACAAATCAAAAATGTGAAATAAGTTCACTTAAGCAATTTATAATATCGCTTCCCTCCCACATATATATAAATTATTTTATTCGCAAGAGACTTGACGTGATATATGTTGTCAAGTAGCCACGATTTTTTTTTATTTCGTAATTAAATTAGTAGATATGTTTTTTTAGACTTCAATTGCTTACTTGTATTAAGTTTCTGTAAATTAATATTTATTATTAAATGTTATCAGTAATGAACTAAACTCACTACCATATCACGCATAAGATAATAAACATACTCGAGAATAAATACCGGTTCTAGAAATCATCCAGTATGTCTCTATATAGAACTTTCGATTCCAACATCGATTCCTTTAAAACATTCTCATTTGACAGCTGTGAGCTCTTTTACCATACACCAGTGGTTCCCAACCTTTTTAGGTGCGCGCCCCACTTTTGAGATTCTAAAATCGAAAATGCCCCCCTAACACGTGCAAAAATAAGAAAATGCCCCCCTAACCCATGCAAAAATAAGAAAATGCCCCCTCTAACCCATGCAAAGATATGAAATCCCCTTAACTAGAGGGGTAATTTTAACTGAAAAAAATTCGAAATGCCCCCCCCCTTCAATTGCCAAATTGCCCCCCAGTGGGGCGTACGCCTCACGTTGGGAACCATTGCCATACACAATGTTACATAAATAGCAAAGAGGTTTATAACTTCGATATAAAGCTATAGTATTATGTATATTACCAGCTTTGTTACCAGGAGTAATTGGTAAGCCACCATGTATTATTGTCGTCATGTAATTTCGAGTTATACCGGTAACATTTTTTTAAGACTAAATATCACCTGTATTGATACAGTTTAGTTGATAATTTATAGGGGCCTACTGTGTTTTACTAAATTTAATTTAAATGAATATTGTTTTTAGTGAATCGTATCATGCGTAATATTACAGTGGTTAAATTCAACACCTGTTTTCTTTTTCTTTTTTTAAATTAAATTTTATGTCCTAATATAATTGTGTGTATGTATGCAAAATTGTTGTTTTACATTAAGCATACGTTCAGTTTTATAAGTAATAAAATTTTAATGGAGAACCTAAAGCACGTTATGAATTTATTTCATATTTGTTTGATAGATGTAGAATTCACTTGAACTAAATCCAACCAGTTCCAATGATATTTGCCCTAAATA
Source organism: Leptophobia aripa (assembly GCA_951799465.1). Taxonomy (NCBI): domain Eukaryota; kingdom Metazoa; phylum Arthropoda; class Insecta; order Lepidoptera; family Pieridae; genus Leptophobia; species Leptophobia aripa. Next base: position 6,797,906 of record OX637266.1, on the reverse strand, counting down.
AACTTAACAGCGTGTAAACGCAATTTCACCGTTCGCGGACCGAGTAATCGGAATCAACGCAAAACCACGCAGAACCATTAATTCAATTTACAAGGATCTACTTTCTAAATGATGAACAAAACTCATTTGTGGAATGACAAGTGAAAACTGTAGTAACTTTCACGGGCCACTAGATGGCTGGAAGATACGTCAGATCACAAGACATTACCGAAATTTATTTCTTTCGCATTGTTTTTAAGCTTCAGAGCTTTCTTTTCATGCAATATCAAAAATAATTTATTCAACTTAGTTGAATAGTTATATTTTATTACATTATAAACGTGGTAATATTTAAAAATCGTTAACATGTTTATTGGTTACCGCAAAGGTGTAAATTAAAATCGGTAACCGCAAAAGCTTCCTTCGCTTATCTTTGAGTGTCAATATCTGTGTAATAATAAACTGTACCCTTTCATTATACGTGATTCATACAACCTAAAGTGCCAAGATGAAAGTTAAATGTAGGCGCTTGTATATGCGTTGTGTGGTCCAATTGGGCTAATTACTTTACGTATGGTCAGTGTCATGGCTAGGGTTGTCAAAATGTTGCCAAAGTTAAACGCGCTGGGAAATCATTAAAAATCACCTTGGCACATTAAAGCTTTTTAGAAAAGGATGCAAACAAGAAAGGTGATGTAATCTCCGCTCATAGAGACACTTGTATAATAAAATCTCTCTAGAAAACATTATATATCTATAACCATACAAACATAATAAGCAATAAAGTCATAGCAGGAGGAATTCAGATGAGTTCTGCTTGTTTGCCCCTATTTGATGATACTTTAAACGGATATGAATAGTTATGTATAACCTTACCCGAAGATATTTTTACCGCTGGCAGCCCTAGAGTCAGGGCAATCCTCTTCCCTTGCGGCCACACAACTCAAGATTGAAATCAACCGATTGAGAAACCACACCCAATTAAGGGAAATTGTCGAATGTATGTGATTTATGGTTCACAACAATTTTTATTGGTAATTAGCAACTATGTTCACTTTTTCATGTTTCCCTTGACTACGTGAGTCAGCGAGCTTCAGGCTAGCTGGTGCAAGTACAGAATCATTCAAATTCGAGTATCGATATTTGTTTTTATCCGTATATGCACTTCTATAAAGTAAAATAGTACCCACTTAAAAAAATAACGTAAATAATGATAAAGTAAATAATAATTTAGAAATTTAGTCCAGCGTGGTGGTAAGTTTAAGTATTCATATAATCCAGTTCAGTTATATAACCAACCCAAAAGTACGAACAAGGCGTGGGTGTAATACTTGTGCCAATTAATTAGCGATTAGAAAGTTTTAAGTTCCTAATTCAAACTATTACTAAAGGAAGGCTTTGAGTACTATGTTTAACAATCGTAAAAAATAAGATTATCAGTTTGAGCTGCATCGTATATTAAAACGACATATTTCAGTTTCCAGACACGTGTGTTAATATTTTAAATGTATGTCCGTTTACAAATAATGCAATTTTTAATACATACTATATCAACTAATTGACATAGTCTATTAAGAGAACTTTCAACTTAATCGGCTCAGTCGGTTTTGAGATATTCTTCAACTGATTTAACTCATTATTTTTATTGATAAACGTCTCGTAATAATATTGTAAATTAGGTCTGTTTATAGATTATTTTATATCAAAAATTACTACATATTGTATTAATAAACAAATTTACAACACTAAAATAAATTCAAAAAGTTTCCTCCTTGTGTAGCAGAGTACCCCTAATCCCGGCTTTGTTTTAGTTCCTATACAGTAAATAAAACTTGTGTAATATATAATATATCTCTAACACGTTAAGCTTCACCCTTTACCTTTTTAATTTTATCGATTATAAACTAACTCATGAAACCTGTCAAATATCAATGATCAAACGAGTTACCAGGATTTAAATTGAATAATTTACAGAACAATGAGATGATTAGTGTACTAACTGATACTATAAAGGTTATATTACACAAATACCAAGCAATAAATGTCATGGTACTACAAATACGATTGGTAATACAAAGAATAGACCGTGCATCATTAAAGTTTCACCTTAGCCCTTTAATTTCGTGATTAAATTAGTTACTAACAATTCATGCGACAATGCATAAGAAATTGCATAATTGGTGAATTAACGTTTGAACTACGGTTTTCTAACGTTCGTGTATAGGAAAAGACAAAAGCTTTACTTCGCTAGCTTTGTTGGTTTTTTATGTTACCGGGCATTGGCTTATTATATTGTATATGGTTGGTTTATCATTAATTTAAATCATACATTAGATCATATTTTAATTGATTAAATTAAAGGATAAGTGTTAACTGTAAAGTTTTGAAAATTTTCTATATATAAGCAAGTTAAGCTTGACTTGACTTTTGATCAAACTCAAAATATATTTATTCAAGTAGGTGTATCTAAGATACTTTTGAAACGTCAATTTTTACACTACCACCGGTTCCTAAGGCTGTTATCTACCGAGAAGAACCGTCAAGAAGATCAATACACTTAAAATCCAAACTTTCTAAATTATTTCTGTCACTTACGAAATCAAGAAGAAGAACTGGCAACACATTCTGCCACTTTTAATCCACATGTTTTACAGAACTGTTGTAAAGAGCTGCATTACACCATGCTCCAATGAATTCGTTAGTCGTAAAGAACCGTATTAATATACTTAGTCTGGCCATAAATACTGTTACTATTCAAAAAAAGAAAATATTACGTTTGAATTTGGAATCTGTCATTTTTATATGATTGCTTGATGTGTTTTCTTATTTTCGCGCCATTATATTGTTAAATATTTTGTTATATTAAAATGGAGTGGGGTGATAAAGAGTACCGAATCGCTGTGATTGCCTTACATAAAGTAGCTATGGAGAAAAGTGCAATTTTTAAAACCCTCCTCCCGCTTGGTATTAGTCAAATGTTTGTTTACCGGGCTATTGATAGGTACAATGATACCTCCTCTGTTTGTGACAGAAAAAGATCTGGCCGTCCACGTACCGTTCGTGTGAAAAAGGTGATTAAAGCAGTTAGGGAAAGAATTCGAAGAAATCCTGTCCGTAAGCAAAAGATTTTATCTCGGGAGAAGAAGATAGCTCCTAGAACCATGTCGCGTATATTAAAAGATGACTTAGGACTTGCAGCCTATAAGAGACGTACTGGTCACTTCTTAACTGATAATTTAAAGAAGAATAGGGTGGTAAAATCCAAACAACTACTTAAGCGGTACGCAAAGGGAGGTCACAAAAAAATTTTGTTTACGGATGAGAAAATTTTTACAATTGAGCAGTATTTTAATAAACAAAATGACCGTATTTATGCTGGAAGCTCTAAAGAAGCTTCGCAATTAGTAAACAGAGTACAACGTGGGCATTATCCCACTTCAGTGATGGTTTGGTGGGGTGTTAGCTATGAAGGGGTGACTGAGCCATATTTTTGTAAAAAAGGTATTAAAACGTCGGCACAAGTTTATCAAAATACCATTCTTGAGACGGTAGTTAAGCCTTTAACTAACACCATGTTCAATAACAAAGAATGGTGCTTTCAACAAGACTCGGCACCGGGTCATAGAGCTCGATCCACCCAATCTTGGTTGAAAACTAACGTTCCGGACTTTATCAGCACTGAAAACTGGCCGTCGTCAAGTCCTGACCTAAATCCATTGGATTATGATTTATGGTCAGTTTTAGAGAGTAAGGCTTGCTCTAAACGCCATGATAATTTGGAGTCCCTAAAACGATCCATTCGGTTGGCAGTGAAGAATTTTCCTCTAGAAAGAGTTCGTGCTGCTATTAATAACTGGCCTCAACGTTTAAAAGACTGTATTGCAGCCAATGGAGACCACTTCGAATAAACATTGTATATTTTTAATAGTTATATATTGATGTATTAAACTAACTCACTATGAAAGGAATAAATGTTACGTATAAAAAAAATCGTGCTTTTCTTTATAACAATATTTATGGCAAGACTAAGTATATGATTCAATCCAATAGTATTTAATTACAATCGGAACACGCATCAAATCACCTTAAGAGGATAAACTTAATTCATCTTTGATTTTATTGTGATTGGCGTACGTCATACGCATATAATTGCTTCCAAGAAAACTGTCTAGATAGCGATCTACTCTTTCTATTGACCGTGATTGCCATGACTTGTATTAATGTAAAAAATATCTATTCAATGTTAAACTTGAATGATATGAGACACGATTTATTAAAGATGCATATGTCAATGATTTTTTGCTTATAAGAAGCAGGAAACTTAATTTTGCTTAATTTTTGTATTTACAAAATATATGAAAATACAATTAATATTTTATTTTAATTATTTTTTATTTCTTAAACCTATACAGCTTATCACAAAAAGTTTACACAATAAAAATAGATTAAAAATAAAGCCAAAATAAGGTTAAAACATAGAACCGGTAATACAATCTAAGATCAGAAAAAACATAACAGAAAAAAAAAATATGTGTATACATATGAACAAGTGGAGTATATTATGTGAAGAACGAGCATTTAAGTGTGTGTGTGTGTGTATTACTGTGTGCAATGGTGTTGCTGTGTGAGTGAGTGTGCGAGGTTGAATCTTAATATTAATAATCTAAAATGTATCCTAATGATACAAGTGATATGTCTCTCTAATATTGATAATTTATTTATATAATAAAGGGCAAGGCAGGAGGACCTCTGAGATCTTCAGCAGATGATGATACGGGTGTGGGCGTAGAATTAGAAATCAACGTATTTAGCGTATAATCCAAGTACTTTTACTTGAGAGCTAGTCTGTGATCAGCCACGAGCTGAGAGACAGTTTCCTTTATTAAACGAACGTCAGCTGTCTCCGCCAGCTCCAGCTTATCACCAAACAGCTGATAATCCAGTAGCAGGTGTAGGTTAATCTGTTCTGTGTTGAATATGTTACGCAAGCTTAAGACAAAGTGTTGATACATATTTTAATGGTTTCTGTACATTTTGTTAATCACCAAACATTGATTCAACTTAATTTAAATTTACGATTATAATGACCATAATTATTAAGAAACGGACCTCTAACGATGCCAAATATGCCGTTCAGAAGAAATTACCTATAATTATTGCATGATACGTGAAAATTATTTAAAGGTGTAATCTCGTATGAGAGATTGTTGTGTACAACATTTTGTAACATATTTTATGATATAAGCGTACAAAACAATATAATATTTATTATCAAATCAAAAACAACCATATCCTTGTTTTAAAATGAAAACCTTCTCTAACTGTTAACCGCAAATAAACAGTGTTTTTGATTTCACGAATTAAAATAGGACATCGCGTAATTTATTTCGTTTTTAAAAGATTATATGGATATATGAAAAGCCTTAAGAGTCTATGGCAAATCACTTTCTACCCTCAATAATAAATTGTATTACATCATTGCAATCGTATTAACGTTATCAAATTGTGGCAATTATATCTGCGACGCAAATAAAATTAATAGTTTCCACTTTCAGCACTCGTTTTCCTTCTACCTCACACTGAGTTTATAGCGTTAATAATTGTAAACATTATATTTTATCACCAGACACAATATCAGATTGTATGTATTGATGTGATTATTATTGAAGTAATATTAATGCCTTTAAAAATGCGCACCGGATTTACATTATTTATTATCGTTTTAAAGAGCTTAAGTGTTGCCATAAACGTCGAACGAAAAGGAAAGGTTAGTTCGCGTACGAACAGGCGTAGGATCATTTAGATTTAAGACGTTTTACTGTAGTCCTATGTACCTTACTGAATAAAGAGATTTTGACTTCGAGTTTGACCATCCCGGACTGAAGGACAGATGGTTTGATCCCCGGTACGGAAAACTTATATTGGAACACTAGTGTTAAATATTTTTATGTATGTATAAACACTATCCTTGGCAAGTTCAATATGATTAACAATTTAAATTTATTGATAAAGTTAAAAATACATATAAAACTTTGCCAAGAATAAGCGCTAGACTTTTTAAAATACAGGATTGTTGCAAAATTTGGCCCGCGAACAGTTTTTGGTCAGTGAACTGGGATTTTCGTGCCAAATTATAAAACTTTTGTATTTACGTGATGAAACATTTGTTTCAACGATTTATTATTAAAAGCCATCTCGTATGATCTTTAGACTGTTTATTTTATGGACTTTAGTATATTTTAATATTGTTTATCTTATGATTATTAATAAACTAATATAAAATAATATTTGATAAATCTAGTCCACATCAACTGCATAGGTACAAAGTCGCAGGGCGTGGCCTGACCAGTTATATATAATTTAACGCAATATTAACAGAACAAAAACGTTTTATTTATCTATTCTCTAAAATTGTATGTTCTATAACACACACACACATAATTATTTGTAATTATATAAGTCTCTTTTTAAGCATACACATACATAATAAAACTTTATTATGATAATGTAAAGAATAGTATTTAGGAATTATAAACCATTTTTTTTTCAGCTTATTACTGTGGAAGGATAAGGATGAGTTATTGTAAAGAGAAGACAAGATAGGTGTGGTTGGTCAAACAATTTAAACCTATTTACTAAACGATTCGATATATGAAACGATATCAAAATTTTCATGTCACGAGGCGGGTCACATTCAGAGCTACCGGGTCCGATGCCCGGCCATTATTCGCTTTAATTGTAATCCTTTCACCCCAGCTATCATTGTCTGATTAAAGAACCTGTGAGCGATTGAAGATTTGACCAAAAATAATATGCGAGTTTTTATATTATAGTTTTTCGACTTGAGTTTTGGCGCATGACATTTGCTCTCAGTACTAGTATTCAATCAATGTAATTTATTGTCGACGCGTTCTTTCTTAAAAAATATCCAATTTTGTTCATATACAAAAGTATTGTTCACTTAGTTAGCTTAAGCATACTGTACTTATGTTAGAAGTACGGCCTTTTTTTTGTATCTGCGTAATTAACATGTGATGTGACAGCATGCATAGTAAGGATACCTCTTATATCTAGAATTTATCTTATATCAAAAATTAAAATATTAATTCATTCAAATCATAAGTTGGATTGAATTGATAGCGTTTAAATATTTTTAGTTTGCATTTTGTAACCGATCTAGTCTAGATTTCTATACACAAATGTTGTGCCGATTCCAGGAAATGTATCGGCGTTGTAACAGGCGTGTAAAGATCTATCGATACAACGTGCGGAACCGCGGGCGGTCGTTAGTAAACACATAAAACTTATCGTTTATTCGAATTGCATAACTCGACAATCGAATTGTGACTAGACAAAACGACACAGATTTATCACAGTCGATAGAATCTGCAGTGGTTAATTGTTATCGTAGCTTGGATCGGAACGCTATTTAGTCGAAAGGCGTGTACAATTAAGACTTTATTATAAGTTACGACATGCTATTATAATGCATTGACAATTTTTCATCGAATATTTTCATTAACTAGTCACTATATATAGTATAGTATATTTAATTTAATATATAACTGTATGTTTGGAGACTGTGTTCACAAATGTTATCTAATACCATTACAACCCACGCTTCATCATACGAGTGGAACAAGGCGGTTCTTTTATGAACATGTTTGTTTAACATGACTCTTAATCGATTAGATAACCGATCGATTAACTGACATCGATTAAAGAGTTTCACTGTACTTTATTGCACTTGCCTTTAATGTGTGTAATGTTTTTATATATATATTTAGATCTCTATACGTTTAGTTGGATGGTTCCTTAAATTATCAAACACACGGACAATTTTATTTTTTAAATATTATTTATAGTATTTAAGAAGCAATTGTCGGGTAAAATGATTAAATTTTAATTGGTATAAGAGGAGGGATGGAAGGAGCATTTGAACAGGTGGATCACGTAAAGAAAGTATTGACCGCCACCCATGGACACCTGCCAGGAAGTTTGCGTATGTTCTGCTGGCCCCTATTGGATTGTCTTAATAAAGGATCTGATCCAAGAATCTTACAGCACGAAAGCTATCAGCAGGATGAAGCTTGACCTTAAGCTTGTTTTAGTATTAATAAATATTTTTTTTTCTTTTAACAAACATTTTAGCATTAATTACCAAACGTCACAAACGACGATGGTCTTAGTTCAAAGTTGAATTCGTGTTTATCAAAACATCTGGTTAATAAATCATAGGCAATTCCCTTCTCATGTATAAAATTAATGTAAGGGTCAAACACGATCGCAAATGCGTGTGCGTGTCTGACGCAAATTAACTAAGACTAGTTGACAAGGAGTTACTCATTCAGATTATCTGACAAATTGAATGCCAGTTTATTATGGCTGAGTTGTCTTGAAATGTTCTATAGACTGTGGCAAGTTTTGTGTTGAATTTTTCTTGACAGCAAAATTAATTAATATAACTTAAAGTGTAATTAATATTCATTCATTCGCATTCATTTATAATTTGTTACTTTTATTGACCTACATAAACCAGTAAACTGCACAAGTAATTCTTAATATTTGTAAAATTAATTAGACATACCAAATGTAATTATTAAAGAGAGTAACGGACGGGCTTTGGTTTATAATGACTTTTTTGGAAACGTAAGGTCATTTCCACCTCTCTCGGCAACAAAACTGGCATCGCTTTACAGAGAGGGAACGCTGCCAGGACCAAACTTTTAAAATTAATTTTATTCTTATTGTACTTATTGGACATATTGTATGACAAAAAAGAGAAGAAGTATGTAAGAAACGATATGACGTGCTATTTGTAAATATGTCGATATGTATGCCATGTCGATAGTGTACTATCGACATGGATTTCAAATTATGAATTTGAAGCTCAGTCCTTCTATTGTGTCTGATCGATTAAATGAACTTTTCCGGCAACAGTAGAAGTTCAAGTATAAGCTAGAAACAAAAAGCCAGTAACTTAAACAATGTAATGTTACATTGTATTAACAGTTAAAGACCAAAAAAAAACAATTATTGAAACGAGTTTATTGATTAGAGTGTTTTGGTCGTCTTGGAATCAAATCGCGACCGGTCCGTCAACAGTGAAAGCGCACGCGTAACCTGTTATATTTTATCTAAACATTATTTACTAGAAAACCGTATATTTAATACAAAAGCTCAACACTTATATGCAAACGTTCAAAAAACCTAACGTTAATTCTTGATCCAATTTATTGCTTTACAAGTGTTTTTATTTAAAATTTTATGGATAAAACCAGAGATAATATTAATCTATGAACGCAATAATTAATGCTATTTTATGCATGTTGTAGAGCGCTAGATTTATTGACAGATGAGATAAGAAAACGCGCTGACATGTACGCACAGCAACACTCAGGATAAAGAATCTTCCTTTTAACACTTATACTATTATATAGAGTTATTTAAATTCAGTATCTTTTGATTTTTTCTTTCATTAGTTAAGTAATTTTATATATAACGGCCGTTTGTAGTTTATCGTGTTCCACCAAAGTTCTACCATTGATACAATTTCTACTAGCACCAGCAAATTATGGTACGAGCTGCCCGCCACGGTATTTTCGAACTAATACATACGTAACGTATCATTTCTTAAAATGATTTTAATTTAAAAACGAGAGGTTTATATGTGAGACTAGCATTGAGTTAAATAATTAAATTATTGTTAGCGGATACATCTTCCATCATTTCACTGAGACTTATTTAGATTAATATTCTATGATACTTGCGTAATTCCGTATTGGTTACTATAACAGCCGATTGGTAGTAACAATTTCAACACAGCCTAAAAATCGATGCCAACAATCAAATGCATTCCGATGAATCAAAGATACGTGCCTGATGTAGTGGAACGATGGAGATGTCTGACATCACGGAAATGGGCACAATAACGAGATAAACGATTCCGTTTAAAATATTCGAATTGAACTTCCCGAATCGATTGATTATACGTACCCACATAGCTGTATGGTGGTTGTCATGGAAACGCCAAAAATGGCGAACGAACGGTGACAGGTAAATTGCCGCTTTTTTTATGTAGTTTAAAGCTATTGTTTGTCTACTGTGATATATTGATAACGATTTAATGTTAAATTATTGTGTATATTTTTACGAGACTTTCACATTTTATTAGCTATGTTGGCTTTATTGCCGATTGTGTATGGCATTTAAACATATTAAACTTAATTACGGAAGTTTATCTTCATTTTATGGATCCCTTTTGACGTAGATGTATTCGTCGTCTGTTTGGAATTGTTCTCAATTATATAGGAAACAGATATTTAAAATTCAAGATAGTCTCAAAATTTAATTTCAAGATCTATTGTTTGTGAAATAACAAGACAAGAAACTAGGATAATTATGATGACCTTATTGATGGTACTAGTCGATGTTCCATACATAAAAATACCATTCGTGTTCTATATTTAAAAAATATATGCCTTGCGTAATCTCGTCATAAATTTTACATAGAAAGTCCTAAGCGAAGCTCTAACTGTACTTTGAATCTTAAAATAACAAATCCTGATACACATCTTATCAGAGGTTTATTGGCTGAATGTAGGAGGTGTTTAATTGTCGTCCTGTTCGCCCACAAACCGATAAGCCTTCAACTGAGTCACCGTTGTTTGTAACGTATACGACGGTTCAATATATATTGGTCGATGATATGAGATTCCAAGTTTTAGTGTGAGCTTAATTAATAAAGCTCACATATTAAAACTTTCTGTATCACGACTTTTCCTAATTCCCTAAGTTGAGATAATTCGAATAACCAATTACGAAAGATAATTCTCTACGGCGATACTTAACACATCCGCTATTAATGCTATCGGTGTAGAAAATTTTACGCATTTGAAGCAAATTACCGTAAGAAACTGTGATAACGATATTAATTATTAGTTTAGTATTTGTTGACACATTTTTAGCGCCTTATATTATATATTATTCGCTATATTATTATATGTTAAAATAATACACACAATAAATGCTTGTTCTTCACTTTAAATACTTGTCATATTCTCGTGAGTATTGTATTTATTCCTGTATATTTTAGCGTACTTTAATATTCCATGTTTCTGACTTGTTTATTTTATAATTAATATGTAATCTGTTCTTGTATGGGTTAGAGAAATAAAATAAATTACACAATTATTACATTTGTAAATTAATGATATTGAAAGCCTCTTATATTTTTTTTATTATATCTATTTATTGCATTGTTTATGTTTGTACTAATATATTACAACTGCATACCATAAATATTCTTCTGCCATATGCACCCTAGACGCGGTTATGTCACGTCAGTGTCGTGAATTCGTGAGTTCCTTGTCACTGATTCGAATGAAATCATGCCACACGATTTTTGGTAGGTCTGTGTTGAAAAAATCCGTAAGCTTCAGTTAAAATGTATGGGTTGATATTTTTATATTATACAGAGATAATTGTTGGTATAATCAATATATATAGGTTATTTATTGTAGTTAACACAGTTTAAAAGTTGGAAATCGACTTTTTGCAAACTTGAAAGAAAAGAGCGATTCTCTTCGTTATACGCCCATAGACATTGCAGGTGTCCGTTTAACACATCACTTGAAGCCTGCTCGTTTGCCTAGTCTTTCATAAAAAAAAATGAAATTCCTTCATTTATATTTAAGTACATAACAATAATTACATATATAAATAGTGAAACCACTGGCAATAATAATATAAACGACAGTATTTGAATGTCGTATCGTAAATACAAAGAAAAGTGGTTGCCAATGAAAATTTTATTGCTCATAAAATATATTACTTAAGCCTCATCGCACTTCAGTGGTAGAAATTTGATTCTTATCTAATTAAACGATGTTATATAATAATCTAATGTGTATATTATCTGTGCAATATTTATTAGTATGCTCTATATTTTTTTATCTTTCTTTTTTTATTGTGTTTTTTGTGATGTCTGTCTTGTTTCCGTGATATAAATAAATTCCCCGATTCAATTGTATAATTGCCGCGAGCTTAGTTTCGACTTTCGGGCTTTATTTTAGTGATGTAAAACAATTTGCAATTTCACCTATGGTTTGCAGTGTTTTATGAATGCGAACCAAAAAAAAAAACAATAACTCATGTACACATCGAATTGATCATAATTAAATGGCTCAATAATTAAACTTGAAGCAATAAATGACTATTAAATAATCCGAACAAAAAGTAATCGCAGTTTGTAATTGAGATTGTTATATGTTGCTTAATTTCCACTGGAGTAATCGCCTTCGAGAATGCCACAAACCATTTACGATCCGATCAAAATATTACATAGTGAAGTGATTATAGTTTTTGAATGAGTCGATTTCACTTGTAATTCGCTGTAAATTAAATCCGTATTTTAATTTAACGACTGCATAGCTCCCGATCGGCCTCACCAAGTTTGGGTGAACAATTTTGATGATATGTCAACCAGCGGGAAAAAAAATTGGATTCCAATATGAATGATCGCGAATTCGATTTTGGACTGTGTACAAGGTGATGTTTTTTGTTTCGTGCCAAATGAAGATTTTATAACTATGTAAAAATTGATATGTTGTGAAATCTGTTGAGCTGGTTAATTATTTTGATGCACGAACATAATGTATCGCAGCTTTAATGTATAAATGATAGTACAGGACTTTTAAAGTCAGAACTTACGTTAACCAGAACGTCCTTCGTCCTTTATTGAACGATTTTATTTATAAAGCTTACGACCTGTAATTTTTATCTGATTCAAACATGGTACTTTATAAAAGAAAATGTGTCCCCAAATACGTGCTTAAGATGATACGAAGTTTATAAAATAATTGAAATAAAAGGTATATATTTAGAAACATACGAGCTAGGCTGCGCTTAACAAAACTCTGCGTCCTTATGTGATTAAACTTGCGAGATTCCGCTAAGCGCAAAACTACACTTTAACTATCACGTCAAATACTACGCAGAAAAATGCGCCATATCGTATATATCTCGGGAATTTGGACATAACCGTGTGGTTTTTAACAATATTATTTACTAATATATTTTATTTAATTTTCTTTATGTAAATAGATAATATCATCTTGTTAACAGGATAATGATGAAATATTTAATTAATTGTACTAACAGTATGGAATATTACAAGTGATATTTAATACAGTTAATATTTATTAAAGACTTCTGACTTCTTCCATTATGATGGCTGCCAGTTACCGCTTCAAGTGTAATTTGTAAAAACAATTGAACTATTAATTAAACGTTATGTAAAATGTGGTTAGTAACATCCTAACCCAAAATGAATTAATGATTTATCAGCACCAGATGACAAGTAGATATTTATCGTACATTATCGACATGACTTATTCATTGTTTTATTCACGAAACAATATAATCGCCGGGGCCTTGATCTTTTACATACACTGATTTACATCTGTTGGTTTTTATTTCAATTAATTTACATTCGGTCTCGTACGCCTGCACCTCATAAAGACGGTGTTCCCTTGGCAAAATGTCTTGAAAGCTTTACAATTTTGAACGATGAGTGCCATCCTGCGCACGCGATTTTTTAAGAGAACTGATTTGGCGTCGCCGTGTAGGTATGATAAATGTAGCTTGTCATACTGGGAGGCTATTTTTCATACATGTAAATTTTGCGTTAATGTAGGTAACATGGTTTAAGTATTTTTTTGCAAGAAAGAAATGATTTTATTTTGATTAATGGTGACGTTGAAACAATCTTCGCTTTGCCTATGACCTTCGACGTCGTTAACATTTTGAAAATTTGGGAAAAATGGTAATTTGAAACAATAATGATGATGCAAATTTTTTATTATTATTTTTAAATGAATTATGAATATTAAAGACAATAGTGTTTAATATTCATAATTCATGTATAAACATAACTCCTGCGACATTAATGATTTCAGGTATTTGAACCGAATTGTAATGATGATTAGTATTTAACCAAGTCAAGTTTCTTGCCTGCTTCTTCTCAGTTTGGTCGCGTACGAACAGGCGTAGAATCATTTAGATTTAAGACGCTTCTAAATGGTCCTTTATGCCTTACTTTTTTTTTTTTTTTTTTTTTTTTTTTATGTGAGAGGAGGCAAACGAGCAGGCGGGTCACTTCGAGTGATGTGCCAACCGCCGCCCATGGACACCTGCAACGCCAGGAGGCTTACAAGTGAGTTGCCGGCCTTTAAGGAAGAGGAACGCTCTTTTTTTGAAGGTCCCCAAGTCGTAGCGGATCGGGAATACCTGCGCTGGCAGTTGGTTCCACAAAGAGGTGGTGCGCGGCAGAAACTGCCTTAAAAAACGCACAGTCGTGGAACGCCAGACATCAAGGTGGTACGGATGGAATTTCGTATTCTGCCTTGATGTCCGGTGATGGAATTCCGCTGCAGGTATTAGCCCGAACAATTCATCAGAGCACTCCCCATGATAAATGCGGTAGAAGATGCAGAGGGAGCCTACATCTCTACGCAGAGCCAAAGGATCAAGCCGATTGGAAAGGATGGGGTCGTCGACGATACGAGCCGCTCTGCGTTGGATGCGATCAAATGGAAGGAGCTGGTATTGGGGCGCCCCCGCCCAGAGGTGGGAACAGTACTCCATATGAGGCCGAATTTGCGCTTTATAGAGTTGCAAGCGATGGCCTGATGTGAAATACTGACGCGCCCTGCTGAGAACACCAAGCTTTTTAGAGGCTAACTTAGCCTTACCTTCCAAATGATTGCAGAACTGGACATCGCTCGATATATCGACACCAAGAATTCCAATACTGGCTGAGGCTTTAAGAGGAGTGTTATCGAATAGTGGGGCCACGACAAAGGGATTCTTTTTAGCGGTAAACGCGCAAACCTGGGTCTTCGAGGGGTTAAATTGGACTAAGTTAAGTCGACCCCAATCCGAGACTCCACGCAGTAGAGTCTCGACTTCAGATACAAGTTTGTCCCGACACTGCTCGACATCAACCCGGGAAATATTTGCACGGCCGTGATATAGAGCATCTCCAGTACTGTCATCCGCATAACAATGAAGGCTGCTTAAGTGCAACATATCATTGATATGCAAGAGGAACAGCGTAGGAGAGAGTACACAGCCTTGGGGAACTCCAGCGTTTACGGATTTGAGGTCGGAACATGCACCGTCGACAGCGACCTTGATGTTCCGATCGGCCAAAAAACTGGAGATCCAGTCGCATAACTTCACGGGAAGCCCATATGCTGGAAGTTTTGAGAGAAGCGCCTTGTGCCATACCCGATCAAAGGCCTTTGCTATGTCCAGACTAACCGCCAGTGCTTCCCCTTTAGACTCAACAGCTTCTGCCCATTTATGAGTTAAGAAAACTAGAAGATCACCAGCTGAGCGGCCACGGCGGAAACCGTATTGACGGTCACTAATCAGCTGGCATTCCTCTAGGTAACGAAGGAGCTGGCTGTTGATAATGGTCTCCATTATCTTAGAAAATAAAGGGGTAACAGCTATTGGGCGGTAGTTTGAAGGATCAGAGCGTTCGCCTTTTTTAGGAATCGGGTGAACCAAGGCGGTCTTCCAAGCGTTCGGGACAATGCCGAGTGAATAAGAGTGCCGGAAAAGACGCGTCAGGACCGGAGCCAACTCAGGAGCACAAGTGCGCAGCACTATTGGAGGAATACCATCCGGTCCACTCGACTTATGAATATCTAATATATATTACTGATAAAGAGATTTTGACTTTATAACATTAAAGCTAGATAGAAAAATACGGTGTACCGATTCTTTAAAAGCCGGCAACGCACTCACGAGCCCCAGTTCAGTTTTAGAAGAGGGACTATACCACGCTTGTTTAGCCCCTCTTCTAAAACGTTAATAACGATTCATTTTAACATCTAAACTCGTTTATAATCAGGTTAAATTATAATCATACTAGTTATCCTTATGTCAATAACCTGCGCTGTCATAACTAATTTGTAACAAGAGCTTTGAGTGTGCCTTATTTTTATTACTGGACCTAATTAATACGTGTCATATCAAATGAGATATACACCTGAAGATATCATATTACGTTTTGTTTTTTTTTTTGTTACAGGTAACAAATGTCACCATTGAAATGTCTTATCACTAAGTACAACACAACAATTACGAAAAACGTGATTGGTAAGTTATATTTTACATTAAACAAATGTTAGAACATATAAGAGCAACGGGCGGCCTTATCGCTAATAAACGATCTCTTCCAGACAACCCACACGATAAAAGAATATTTGTTGTTTATGTATGCAAAACATGTAACTTTTGTCATATATGTAACTTATTATTATTAAGAATCTTCAAAAACATTTGACACTACAATTACGCCATGTTCTACGAAACGATCTTTGTAAACAAAGAGCTTATTTTATTATATCTGTCCCCAGACATCTTATGTGCTAAATACATTTAAAACAATAAACTCATGAGATAACACAACTAGGTTTACACATAAGACAATTAAATGGGAACTTGAGACATTATACAATAACAAAATACAATATACATAATACGAACAAGAATCTCTATTAATTAAGTTGGTATATATGTGTTTATTGCGAATATTAACGTGTTGTTTGTTCCGGATATTCTAATGTCATATTAAATTAGTTGGCAATTTAATGAAGATGAATGTTTTTCGACGCACAAACGGTACGCCAAGGTCAGATAAAAATCGCCGCTTCTCACGGCACGCCATGAATCGCAAGTGCAAAGCTTGCATGTGAATTGTATACGCCGAGTGTTATTATATGCGTCTTAGTACGTGTGTATATAATAAATTATTATTTTTTAAAATTCATACTAAAGTCAAATCCAGGATGTAAGAACAAACAAGAACTGGTTTTTAACTCTTTTCGTTATTGTTTTATGATTAACTTGAGCTGCAACCATTCTAAATGACATTTTGAATCATTTATTTATAATCTGTTTATTTTTCATATTATTCTCATAATAGACTAGTTACTAAGAAATGTATTATAATAATATTGATCTAAAGTCGCGTTTCTTTTTTTAAAAATAAAAGGTATCATAAACTTCGGTACCATGTCTACTTTTGGTATAAATAAAAATATGTGCCTTCACTTATACGCTTATGACAGTTACTGGAGAAATACCTTACGCTCGTGCGATACAAGCTATAAAAAGTAGATGAAAACTAAAACCCAGTGAATTGTTTATAAATCGATTAGAACATTAGATGTTAATGAAGCGTGAATACTGAACTGGTCAAGTGAGTTCTTTTAGTGGAGTGCAAAGCTAGGTTTTTTTAAAATATAACATCATTAAAATTAACCTATTTCTGTTCGGATTAAAAGTGGGTTATTTGCTGATCGATAAAGGCTTTTTTGGTTTAATTATAATCTTTTAAGTCTAAGAGTAGGTCATATGAAAATTTATCTATAGAGTTCGATTCCCTCCAAGTTAACCTAGAGGTTAAAGTGTTATTGCGTAAGGAAAACTAGCAGTTTATTATATCAAATAATTGTTCCATTAGTCAAAGAAAAATTACAAAAAATCAGCGGGACTGGAATTGATGATTTTTTTGTTGATTTTTAAAAAAAAATTATACATGTAGCATTGTTCAATGACACGCTATTAGTAAATTCAATTTTGCTGTTCAGTTCAGGTTTCTTTAAGATTTAACTAATTTCACGGATTGAGCAGATAATCACAATAATCGTATTTCTCGCTTTTTAAAACCGTAAAATCGTTTTTGTCGCGAAATAACGGACGCGAAATGGGTTAATGTAAAAACTAACAAAAGACGGTATTTCGTTAAGTTGAAACTGGTCGTTTGAAATCATTTGCAATTTGATGTCATTAACCTGTTAACACAGATTGGAAGTAACCGCTACCTAAATTGTTATTTTTAATTACTTTTAAGTATTAAATGTATTGGAATTGAATATGATTTGTTATAATCCTGTTTAATCAATAATAATAAGGAGCAAAAAAAAGCTTCCTTTTATTATTGAAACTTTTAACAAAGTCTATGTTTCTTTTAAAAGATTAAGTGTTTATTTTAATCTTAACAGTAACTATATAGAGAGAGACACTCAGTAAGGTAGAGTTCTAGTAGGATTAAAGTCAAAGGTAAATAAGGAATAGCCAGAAGAGGGCTTTAATTAGATAACAAACAAAATGTTGTTAAAACCTTAAAGTTCACAGAAGTCGTGCCCGCGCAGTTCCTGGTTAGAGGTCCCGTTCTCATAAAGTACTTATATGCTTGAAATCTTCATGTAAAATGCTGTAAATTAATTTAAGCTCAGGTCACTGCTGTTCAACTTCCGGATACAGTTTACTTACAACAGTTGCGCACAAGTTAATAATGAAATCAAAATTATAATAACTAATTTTTCGTCTGTACACAGACTTGACTACAGTTAAGAAATTCTGAAGGGCCTCCGAGTTAGTGTTGTCATTACTTACAGGATGGTCACTTTTGAACTACGTATGAAACTGTTTCTTATTAGAATATCAAAGTTTATTCATTATAATAGAAAATGATGAATATTGATGACTTGGTTGGCGCAATGGTTACCGAGCACTGCCGAGCAATCCGCGAACCCAGGTTCGATTCCCGGTATCGCCAACATTGTTTGTATATATTTGTCTGCGGTCTGGATGTAGTTATATATATTTTCCCCTCTGTTTGACAATTCGGCAATACAGTCCCGTATAACAAAATCACAAAGGCTTCTTTGAATTTCATTACTGTATAATTTAAACTGTGGCACCAAACTAACTATGCAAATATCAATTAACCAGAGAAATGTTTCCCACAACTACCTGTCTTGGTGCGCGGGCGCAGTATTAATTGCTTGCATTATCCAGTGCCGCGTGATACGGTACTTCCGATTGCATCCGTCGATAAGTTTACGATTGGTAATCTTGGCCTAGTGCTATCAAGCCACATTTTTAATCAGACTTTGCGCAAAAAATTATTAATAGTTTTGTTTAGCGACGTTGCCATACTAGAGAGCTATAGATCACTTAAATATATGTCTTATAAGGTCATAGATATGTTTATGACACATGTACTGTCACGATTGGAACCTTGCTCCTATTGATATTGTCGTGACAAACTGCAAACACCCGTTTCCTTTCTAAAAGGAAATAAGTGCTTTTAATCTCCTGTCGCGTTTAACGTTTAACTCCCGGCCGTACTGCGAACATTTCTAATGCAATGTTTTTCTTAAGAAACTTTTTGCGGTTATAATTAAAAGTCTTGTTTGAATGGTGTGCTTTTAACAAGTTATCGATCGTATTTTATAATTAAACGTTTTGTTAGGGGACTTGTATTCGACAGAAAGTTATGTGTAATTTGAACTTAAGCTTTTGTCATTTGCAAAGCTAGGAGAGGAAAATTTAAGTAGCTTTTTATGGTCATTTCAACAAACATTTTAATGTGATATAAAGTGAATGTTAATTAGGTAGTTGGTTTGAATATTGGCTTCATTTAAAATTGTCTCAGTATATTGTGTTTTAAAAAACCAGTCTTAAATTTATGTGTATGTTTTTTAACTCGCGCTCTAGTTCGTGAGTCACACTGGAAACTTGTTCTCCGCGAGCGTAGGTTCGATTCCCGACGTGTTGTCCGATATCGACCTGCCGATAAATCGCTCAGCACCTCAGATACAATGAGAAAGAGAAAGTCGGGTAAATATCGGCAAAAATAATTTTAATCCTTGAAGACAATTTCGAAAGTTGATTTCAATTGTTTTGATCTTTTTTACAATAATGTGACTGTTTTATTAATGGTTATTAAATATATATTTGATATTATATGATGATCAACTTCCATGTATTCATATTTTTACAAGTCAATCGATTGATTTGTGAAATGACTATTCATTATACAACAAAGTTCAATTAATATGAGTTCGTCGTGTTTGTAAAACTCACAGGTTTAATTACATTACAAATGTAATTCAAAGCAGAAATATCTCTCAATACAATCTTCAAATGAGTAAATAAATGATAAACCCGCAAAACAGATTATTAATCATATTAACAGGCACATTAAAACATACATTAATGAGGTATTTAGATGCTCTTGTTTTATATAGAGCGATCATATTACACGTGTTTAATATCGTTAATTTCTTACTTATGCAAATTTCAATCGTTAATTTATAAACACTTGTCAATTTTGAATTCGAATCCTGTATTTACAATTAAAAATTCAGAATTTGTATATTATTTTGATTGATGAAATATTATAATATATTTATTCGAGTTGGTACATAAGTGTTGATACAAATTAACATAAATACAAATCACAATTTATCAGTAACAGCGTCTCATGTATAGTCAAGTCTATATGTACTTTGATCAAAGCAAATGATCGATTTGCGTAAATGAAATCGCAAGTTATATTTCCATACATGTTTTAACACGCCCTCGTAACCCAGTGTGTTATTCAAATGAGTGCAGTACCGTTGGTACTACGTGATCAGCCGCCATCCGCCCATTAGCTTTCAGGATATGGCACAGTTTCAATAGTCTATAATAGTTTCCTCAATCTTTAATCTTCATACTGTCCTTGTAGGAACATTTTAGTTTTTAAAACTAATATAGAGTAGGTCCCTGATGGTCAGTGCTGGTGACCCATGAGCTGATGCTTTTCGCGTTCAACGTATATATGAGAAATACCAGGTCACAAGGACCAATACATTTTGAATGTATTTGAGTGTTTTAGTTTAATTTCCTTATTAAAGTAATTATACTTGTAAGTTTTAGTACTTCTGTTTTTTTTTTATTATTTTAATGTAGTATTCGATAATTATGTTTGTATTTGGAAATAAAAGTGGAATATAAATTTTACATCGGAACATTAATAAAAGTAGTTAATATTACTACCTTCCAAATAAAATATTTGTGTTGCATATAAAAATAGGTTAGATATTACGCAACTATTCAAGGTTAAAAAAATCTCTACGCTTATGTCGTATAAATAATGATAATGAAACATGTTTCTGTTTAATCGTTCTCATTAATCCGGTGGCATTACACTTTTCATTTTGTAATTATGTCTATGTCTGGTTTTATTCGTCGCAAATGTCCATGCAATTTGCCATCAATTTTTTTATGCGTCAAAAGTAAACCGGCGTAGCCATAACCGCATCGCGATTATCATTTTCAACTTGCATCAACATTCACATGAGAATCCCAACGTTTACTATTTACGCTTGTACGTTAATTCTGCACCTTAAATGGCGTGAATAATTAACTTGTGAAAAAGCGGTTAAGATTCCTCAGCTAAAACGCGGTGCATGACGCGTTCTCATTTTTTTTTTTTTCGATCGGCAAAAAGCTTCAGACATCAGGGATGCGATGGGGTTGAGAAAACAGAAGCGGTCACGCGAACGTGATACGTCAGTAGTGCTGTGCCATCAGCGTGCAGCGGTTGTGTGGTAGGGGTGTCGCTCGTTCGCTCGCACCGTAACGAATTATTCGCGGTATTCTCTGTACAGCGCACGTGTCGCCGGCGAAGAGTATTTACACCTGTGATAGTTGTGACGTGAAACACCAATATTTGGTATATTGTTTTTGTGTGATAAATACTACTATTGCTGATTTTGTGATATTCTGTTTTGACCCAGTACTGTGTTGTGGTGTTGAGTGAGCGATTTCAGCAGCTTCAGCCCATTGAGGTTGGATGAACGCCAACATTGAAGTTAAGGTAATGGAAATACAGTTTGTGACGCATTTTCTTTTGCGGTTAACGAATATACAAGCATCAATGTTATCTGAAACAATACCTTATCTATACAAAACGCCGGTTATAATATGATAAAACACTATTTCGTTCCTGTTTATTGCGTCTTATCACATTTTGCGACAAAATTTTCCGTATTCAGCCATTGTTTCGATATCGTATATATCATTCTAATCCGGTGTTTTTATTGCATTCTTCAGTATCAAATTTGCAATTCCGTATTACATGCGATGAACTGTTTTGTTTGACATTTAATAGAGCAGTAATCTCAACCGTTGTCTTACGTTCGAGTAACGGCTTTGTTATGCTATATTTACTCGAAAATCTATGAAAAAAAAATCTGTTCAGTTTAACGCCACTGGTTTTGTAATTCCTAATTATTTACCAATTAATTAAATTTAAAGCAAAATATAGGGTAACATCAATATGGTACTAGTTCCCAGATAAACATTATGTCCAAGGCCACAACTATGTTGAAATTTAACCTCGACATATCATATTCCTGGCCGTTGATTTGACTAATTAACATGTTTGCTTCTGACTCGTATCTTTTTCCTGAATTGTTTAGTAGATTTTTCTTTTTGTATATTTCTCATGTCACATCGAACGTTTAAAATTAGAAGTGGAACACCTATGTGAAAATGTTACACAATATTTCAAGACTGAAATATTAGTTTCAATTACTCAATGACATTTGAGAATTACATGCGTAATATGAATGTTGCTTTTAAAATCCTATAATTTTTTTAATAATAAATGATACTGTAAGCCTCTCGGTATTTTTTTTTTATAAAAGACCGGGCAAACGAGCAGGGGGCACACCATAAAGGTGCAGTCGCCGCCCATAGACACTGCTGTTAGCACTGTAATCAAAGTAACCCCCAGCTCGTTTGCTAATTCATAAAACTATTCTATCAACAGACGACGACTTATTGATGCAATAGTTACAATCATAATGAATGAGAAAATATTCATAAAAAATCTTAAATTTAGCGATTTTATAGTATTTCTTTAGTAAATTTAGCCTCGTTCTCGCTCACGTGCGTAGCATGCCCGTTGTTCTTTAGTGCCACAGTCACGTTTGACACACTTTTTTATTGAATGTCTGTTTATTTAAATCGATTATATATTTACAATCGTTTGTTCACTTACATAATTAGCACCTACATACATAGAACTAGACTCCATCAGCCATAAGCCCCATTCTGCGCATTTCCCGATTAACCGTTTCCTTAACCCTGCACCAGAATGTATCATTTGAGAGGGTTAAGAATGATATTGGAAGAATATTTTGGGTGTTCTTGCTTCGTTAAATAAATAAAGGTACCATAATCTAATGTACAATCGACATAAATAATTCAACCCATGATTCTAACCCCAGCATATTAACACTTGGCTTGGCTAATATTAATATTTTAGTGTTTGAATAAGCTTGATTTTATTTTAACCTATGACTAAATGACAGACGTCAATATAACAGGACCGCTACGATTTGCATAATTCGTGCGTAACAGATGGTTCGTAATGTCGGATGCGTACCGGTGTGCGTTACACACGTAAATAGATACAAGCTTCAAATCAATGGTCTTCAAGTGGTTGAGTCTGACTCAGTTAATTCGACCTCCCCAAAATAGTCGGTTCGTGACCGTCTACCTCTTGTTTTTTTGGACGTTCTTAGCTCATTCAATTGCTCGTTGGCCTTCGGCCAGGATGTCGGGAATGCTGCCGCTGATCCAGTTTAAATTGATGCTTAAAACGATTTATTCGCATACGCGACATTCGCAGATGGCGCTAAATCGCACAACCGTTATAGTCAGGATGTTAACTTCAATCTGTATTGAATTGTTTAAAACGTATTAAATACCTCCTAGTCTAAAACGTTAATTTATGTCAAATCTTATACACTGTGCTTATAAATAACCTGCACCCTTTTCACGTGTGATGCGTCAAAACTACCCTCTAAAAAAAATATATATTAGTTCGCAAAGCGACGCTGGTTTTCACATAGTTATTTTTAATCCTCCGATCGTTGGTGACGGTACAATTGAGCTAACTTTAGTTTTACGAGAGGCGGCAGTCACTATGACGTGCACACATCAAACGGGCCATTGTTATATTTATAATTAGTTTTCATCTTGCTAGTTGTACATGACCAGTTACAATTGCATTTAAACATACAACTAAAATTGAATAACCGAAGAGGTTGCTTAAGGTTCTAATAGTTACAATTGATTTATCGCCTTCAAAAAATCTCAATGTTTTATTACCCCAAGCAATGTGTTAAAGATAGTGTAATGCACTAAAGAAAACAGATCAGTAATGGGCTGTCGATTTGTGTCATCGGGTCATCCACAAATAATACGTTCAGTCTACCGAAAGCAACATTACGTTAATTATTTATGTCAGGCCCACAAAAAGTGTAACAAGACGCAGACCGGTCTAACCGATTCCTGATGATTTGTTATTTGAGCTGGATATTTCCCGCTAACATAAAGTGCACACATATAAAAAGAAGATTGTTAACCATACATTTTCAACAATTATTGATTGTGATGATAAAGTAGAAAGCAAAAAACAATTTGTCGCTAAATCAGGTTAAAGTGATAAACGATGTAATTATCAGTAAGTGCGGCATGTAAAAGTTGTACCTTTAATTGGATGGTCTTCAAATTCTTTGAATGTCTTCTGTAACGCAAATCTTTATTTATTTTACTCAGAATTAAAGGTTGACAAATATTGGTTAAGAGGTCAGGTATCGGTAAACTCGTATTCGACGACATAAAACATGATTTTTTTTTAAGGCTTATGAATAAATATAATTCCAGTTTTTTTATATGTGAGATGAAAAACATGTCAATAGAAAAATGGAACACGGGTAGGACGCGTATTAACGATTGACTCGAATAACGGTTGGAGAATAAGGTTACTTTTTTGGTATTAATATAATTGGAGGGCATTCGGAATGTTGTCTGACGAAGTTGCATCCCAAATGGAGATGATCAACCTTAAAAGGGCAACACAGATGCCTTATATTTAAATAGAGTTTAAATTTTGCATTGAATGTAGTATGCTTTATTGCTATTTTTTGTCATGTTTGCTATATTGTATATTTAGTTGACTCGTTGAATATACTCTATCGTATTATCGATTAATGTTGAATGTGTTTGAATAAAAATATTTACGTCTTTGTTTACATTTGTATAAAATAACGCAAAACTCTTGAGTCGTGAACTAAATTTTCGCGTATAGCGGTGTGAGAGGATAACGGTAGAGTAATCATAACATTAGTGTTATGATTACTACTCGTCAGCGCAGGGTTAGCCCTGCGCTGACGCAGCGATGCACATCAGCTTCACAACCTACTATAAATGTGTACTCCAAACGCGTAATACGCTCAAAGAACACCCATAAAATTCCATGAAACATAAGTAGCTCATCTATTGTTACGTATCTAAAATCCTTAGTTTATTACTTAAAATTCAAAAGGCTTTTAACGTAATGGAATATTCTTGGTTTAATGTCACAAAAAACATATTGAGTTTGAGAAATGACCTCAATTGCACTTTGACTCAAAATAGTCGTAGTGGACATTTTTACTATGCACAAGTGTTTTTGAGTATGTGTGACGTTTGTAAAAGAATATAGCTACACAAGTTTTTTAATAGTGCTTTTCAATAGAACACACTTGGTTCGCGCAGGTGAGCGAGGCAACTTTTATGGTATCGTGGTAAAAAAGCGACACCTTACTATCTCCATATAAGTGCAGAGTTAGCGAAAGGCGGCGTAAGTCACAACCTGATCGTTGAACAAACAGTGTTTTTGTTACGTAGCTGAAGCCGGCTAATTATTTATCCAAAAAAGTTGCTTTAAAACATTGTCAATCCTGGGTTGAAATTTTTCTTATTGTACATATATCAATTACATACAAAACGAATATCACCCGTGACGGTTCAGAACCGTGTTTCACATGTCTTGTGACTTATAAACAACTTCTATTAAAACATGCAGAATATTTTCTGTAACTACTACATAGATCTATATCGTGTAATCACATCAATCTCCGGTGGCAGGTAATTAATTAACTTGAATCTAAAGATCTTAGATTCCATGTTACAGTTACGATCAATTTTCAGAACTATTATAGTAATAGTGGTATATGATTGAAACAAGTATCATTTTTTTGAAAATGAAAATGTAAATAGGTTAGGAAACTGGTACACACGATAGGAATCAATATAATAGTGAAAAAAATTAGGGTATTTATGGTACCGATCTCACTTTCAATAGATTTAAGACCCAACTCAGACAAGATGGCGCCTAGACCCACTCGATGTGCTAGCTCTGCTCTGATTGGTCAATACAATAAACAAACGATCTACGAAACTATTTTATTATTCAGCGGAGACAAAACAAATAAAATAAACAGTATGTTTTTTTTTAAATCAATGAAAAGTATAATAAATTTACTGAAGCAATCATCAGCTATATGGTAATGTAACATTAGAATTAATAAATAAAGTGATAAACTCAAAAGCCTAATTAAGTCCATCGAGCCGAATACACGTGACCTAATATCATTTGACTGATTCTTAAGGTGCATTCACGTGAATGCACCTTATACATATAAGGGCGCGTACTTAACATTTTGTCAGCTGTTACGTTACGAAAGTAAGCCTTTTAGAAACTGAAATAGATATTGGTACAAACCTCTTAAACATGTTTATCAATCGAGTATTGAATGCAATAATTGACAGACTGACGTATGTAAGAGATATAAGCATTGCAAATTAACTTCCTACTTCGCACCAGGCACACCCAGGAACATGGTGAAACTCATGAAATACAGCGCATCCATTATTCATTAATTAGCCTACTATCGCCCGGCGGACCATAACGGGCTCGGAAGCTAGAAGACAAAAACTTGTTACAAACACTCGTTGACGTTTGAGAATTTTGAATCAGAATTTTCCGCACACAAGTTGATTCAAACATTCTCTTTTATATTATTTACTTTTAGGTAATCCTCTTTTGTTGGTACGCGTTAGTTGTCCGCATGTTTTTGTGTATAAAAATTCAACATATAAGTGCTTATTTTTTATGTGAATAAATAAATGACACGAATGTTGATTGATTTTCCATCTCTCTTTACGATCTTCCCACTTTTCTTTAGTCTTTCGAACTCTCGGGAGACGTGAGTGTCTATGGGCGATGACTTCACCTTTATGGTGTACCTCTTGCTCGTTTGTCTTTTATAACTGCCTGTTACAGATCATAACGAACGCAGATAACACATTTAAGAAAAAGAGAATGTGAATTATAATTTAGTGTACTGGGCTTATATGGCACGGACACTGGCATTGTTCGTATACCTCTCAAAACATATGAATATGTTAATTTTAATAAATTAATTCTGTAAAGTTTCCGCATATTTATTTGACATCGACATACGATATTTCCGTGCTCGAATAATTTCTACATTATTGCTACTGTATATAGGCAATAGGTTCAGTTTTGTCTCGTAATTTAATGTGAAAATGATTAAATGATCGACATTTTATTCTTACTAAGATTAGGTTTCTTATCATAGATGTATAATCTAAAATTACTTACTTACTATTATAATAGTATTGTAAATGTGGTCGAGTCGGTTGATGTTTTTGACAGACTCTCTACTTACCTTTCGTAGAGGCATTTTAAACATGATGTTCACATTTAGGTTGTGTCTTGTTCGTATTATTATATATTGTATTTTGTTATTGTATAATGTATCAAGTTCCCATATAATTTTTTTATGTGTATACCTAGTTTTATTATCTTATAAGTTTTTTTTTTAAATATATTTAGCACATAAGATGTTTGGGGACAGATGTAATAAAATAAAATATAAAATCTATATAGCCTTTCAAGCAAGTGTTATATCATATATGTTATATATATTAGGAAAAGCATCCAAATTGTAAAGCTCGGTTTATTTTTTAAATGTATTACACATTTGAATCACGGCACTCACTTTTATTTAATGTCGTTAAAATGAAAACAGCTCTTGATAATACTACTTTATGAATAAGACAGTGGTTATGGTCATCGGATCTACGTTAATTAGTATAAACTGGTTCAAGTTCCTCTCAGAACTTTTATTAATTGACTCTAACTTGACTGAAGGCTGTCTGCAACTTTCGTTATCAATCAATCGGGCGACCGTAGCTCATGCAAATATAGCACGTAATTCACATGCAATTACATGCACATTGCAATACATTATATTTGTAACACTTCTGTCAACAGAGGATTAACGAATTGACAGCTGATTGGAAATATTTAGAACGAATACATAGTACATTGTCTTAACAATTAGGAATCCGAGTTAATTAAAGTTTTTATCTAGTGTATGGTTTAATATGTTACAGTATTTTATATATGGCATGTATTCGAATTTCGAAGCTTAGTTTCACAGCTTTGTTAAGCTTAGTTTCACAGCTTGGCCGCGTATGAACAGGCGTAGAATAATTTAGATTTAAGACGATATTTTGTTAGTTTCACAATTAAATCCTTTCTATAAACTGAAACTTTTATACATTTCATATGCATCTTTATCATATTTTTATGTATGTTTCAATATTTTCTAATCGTTGTTTACTTATTATCAGCGAATAAATCTATTATTCCTATAAACTATGATTGGCTTAGGAAATTTATATCTTTCTTCGTCTTTCGAATTGTCCGTGACTATATAGGGATAGGTTATCGTAGCAAAATCTAGGTTACGTCCATTCCCCGTGTGGGGTTTCAAATGCCGTACATGTAAATGCCACATCAATTCAAACATGTCAACATGATTTACCTTCAGACAAATAAATCAATCAAATTCCAGCGCTGAAATTGGCCATTTGTCTATTCATTCGGGCCCTTGTTGATTTAGGGTTGGCACAATTTATCGTTTTGTCTCTTTGCGTTTACTTCGAAATACTTGTTATAATAACAAATGTACGCTTATTAAAAGCGATACAATTAATTTCCTTTGAGGGTATTAAATGTAATCCGTTACCGTTCAAACGATTGAAATCGTTTAGAACTGCGTCGAGTATCGATTTAACATTTTCAAATTTGGAACGTATAATTTATTCACTGAACGAAACTCCCATTTGGATTTGTAATTCTACAACCCGAATTTATTTTCAGTCCTGCATGTCAAAGATCTAAAACCTGTGTAATAATTGTTATAAGGGCTAATATTTGTTGTCGATAGCCCTAGCCAAGGCCCGCATGTCACGCCGTAGCTATTCAATGCAATTGAATAAATTGATATTACAAATAGATGCTATGCGACGAATGTCTGTCACGAAGAATTACCTGCAAGTGAAAATACTCTCAAAGAATTGGGTATCTTTAAACTGTACTCAGCTTAATAATATACAACCAACAATCGCTTAATATTATAAATATGTATAACAAAATCATTATGTCATTTTAGTGATGTATTTCTATTGTCCTCTGAATCTTAATTCTCGATGTTTACATAATAACACACATACAATTACTAAACATGGTATATCACATCGTCGCTATCATATCTTGTACTTCAGAAACCTTGATAAACAATATTTCTAGTGTACTAAGTACTGAAAGGATTGTGCATTTTATAGCGTTATGAGTTGTTGTTAAATTGAGAGAAGAAACATCATTTTACGGGATACAAGCTAAACCAACCAAAGCCAATTGATTTCGACGCTTTAGAGAGCTTGTCGTTCAATCGAGTGACGTTACATGGAGTATGCACTGTATATCCTATTATGTATAATTTTAATTTCACCGCCGACTTTTACGTTTTTCAAGACACTGATTTTGTGTTTAAAATAATCCACGAATGCTTTACCACTTCACTCACTAAACCTCACTAGCTAAACCTAGTTTGCAACCCTCGTAAACATAGCTATAAGGTGAAATGATCCTGAACACCTCATTAAATTGGTATTCACGACGACGGAAAAGATTGTTGATTTTCAAATGTCAATGCAAAATGTTTTTGTTATCATATGTAGTATGGGAAATATTTGTCTACAACCAGAGAACAATAAATCAATATTAAAATCGCTTCCTTAACATTCACCCTACCAATGGCCGACGTAAACTAAATATAATAAGGGTATTTCCCACCCCTCTTTCATACGAAGCGTGACAATTTATTGGCTATCTTGCACAATGGCGAGGAAAATTTATAACGTGATAAACGGTTATACGATCCCGTGTCGAAAAGGATTTTGTTATCGGCCTTAATATAATTAAAATGGATGTCTATGGGACGAGATTAGTTCGCTGATGTGTAAATAATATTAATTATTAAAAACAATGATGTGTGATGGTTTTACGGAAAACGGTTAAACATTTGGTTTCATGTAATTGATTAAAACCATTTTATTGAATAAAAAATACATACTAATATAAATGGGAAAGTAAGTATGTATATATGTGACGCTTTCACGCTTAAACTATTGAACCGAATTCGATGAAGTTTGGTATGATGATGGACTACACTTTAGAAAATGGTATAGGCTACTTGCGGAAATAGGGTTGAAGAGGTTGACACAGGGGATCGAAGTTTGTATATAAATTTCACCACAACTCTGGAATTTTCCAAATTCCTTTTGTATTTTAACCACGCGAACGAAGTCGCGGGCAAAAGCTGCTATTTTGCGTGGATCACACTTAAAGTTATTCATATTGTTAATGAATAATGTTGTATAAACGACATATATCGCCTCGAATTTGATATTTGAATAGATTTTTCATTTTATAAATACAAATTGATGTCCGTTTTTAACCATTTAGTTAAAATATCGATGTGTAAACCCTCTCTACAACTCGGAACCTCCCAATTAAATTGGCAAACATTGATCGGTCCGCGTTGCCAAACTTAGGGGAGTGCAACGCATTGCATAATACAGGGACGTCCCGCAGTGAAAGGGTCGGTCGTCACGTGTCTGCCAGACGGATTTGATGTGTTCATCTGATATACATAATGTTTAGGTATGGACTGCTATATAGGTTGTTCGTAATTGTAGGTAAGCCAACATTTATCCTTGTATATTTCCTTGTACGCCTAAATACACAAAAAAACTTTAAACTTAATCCAAGATTTCTTTTTATTTAAAAGAATTTATTTTAAATACTAAATATTCTTAATATTAACCTAATTAATATAAGTTACTTAAATTAAACAAAACACAAAACTAAAACAAATTTAAAAAGTTTGGTCCCTGTGGCAGAGTACCCACAATGCTGGCGGCATATCCTCGCTGTATCGCGATGCTTACACGCTGAGCAAGGTAAGCACCAGCTCTTGGATCACCGATATTTAAAACTTAATAAAATATAAATAATATGAAAATGTAAAGTAAATAAATATTGCATCGTTACACTTGACCGCGGGAGACTGATTTTGTGAGGGAAATTGTTAATATATATTTTGTGACTCAAACTGTTGTTATTGTATATGTAATTACGCTTATATTCGGTGGATTGTATGGATGATATATGATCTTTTTGACGACGTATATGTAGGTAGCAATCAATGATGTTCCAAATTTGTCTCTTAATAAATTATAATAAGTAAATGACTTTTTCAAAAGATAAAAAGCTTAGCATTTGTACCTTTGCGAAATGTAAGTTATCCGGCTTAGTTTTTTGATATATTCTCAGACCGGTTTATTTTGAAACCTTCGTGGTTCTAGATATAAGATAATTATTGACGTACACAAATGATTGCTGATACGTGTATATATAATACTATTCATTCGTTTTTCAATAATGTTATATATAATTGCACAATGTATATAAACAAAATATATGAGTGAAATCGTACCTTTAATGATTCATCCGTCACTTTTTAATACTTGATGGCTAATTTCATCATTTCCATTGTTATTATTCGTACACCGTGAACTCCCGTTGACCGATTGTTCGTGGCTTTTGTTAAAAAAAAAGAGATGGAAAATATTTCGCGTCAAAATCGCACAATGCGCACTGCATGCGTCTATTATTCACATTGTTTGGTTACGCAGGGGCGGGGATTAGATAAGCTTTAGGGATGACTGCAGTACAAATTTATTATCATGTCCATAGACTATAGTCTAGTCACTCTAGTCTATTCCCATCGACATGTCGCCCACACAGACGTGTTTACACCATTCATTAAACTAAACAGTCTTATTATTTAATTCCTACAACCCATACAGTATAGTTATATATGTATATATAAATTTAAAAAAACATCAATAAAAAGGGTTAAATGCATGAAAAACAGGCATAAAGTTTTTTTTTTGTCTCAAAAAAGTATGCATTAATAATATTTCAAGAGAGATGAATGAGCATGTAGTATGAGTGTGTGGTTTTGGGAGTTAATGTAATTATTACGTCATAAATACAAATCTATATTTGTGTATTTCAATATAAATGTAATTTCTATGAAATAACTTAAAAGTCAATACAAATGCTTTTATTGAATTTTTATCAACCCTTGTAGAAATGTCTCCCCATCCATTGTGTTTCTCACGCAGTGGTCGATTTTCGATTGTAATTTGTTTCTGAAATCCATTTGTCAAGTGGGTCTAATAATATCTGTGTTTCATTACTCGGAACACGCTTCGTAATGTCTGCTTTTAGATCGTTCCGCGAACCGACTAGATACTGTTTAATTAAGTAATGTTGTTTTGTGAAGGTCAACTCATTTACGCACAATCAACAACGTATTTAGCTTAAAAGATAATTTATTCTAGCTTAAAAAACAAAAATTGCATACAAATTTGAACAGATTATCAGTTATTTCCAATAAAAAGTTCTTATATGCGGACCCTAAATTAATTATGTAATTTAAACAACATTTACTTTATCTTTAATTAATTCGGGTCGACACGCATTTTACATGTCTCGTATGAAAGTCATTTATTTAATTTCTTCATAAAAGTATTACGTAACGAATTCGTACAAGATAACGTTTAATGTTAATGGTTAACTGGACAATAAGATATTGTGCTAATTGGACCAAATGCAAAGAAACATATATTTTGTAAAATATCTCGTTTAAATCACGCAATTAACTTCAGTAACATAAAGTTAAAAAAGGTGTACATTTTAGAATGAAAACATTTGGGGTCTTTGAATAGTGTTTATGTACATCTGGTGTATAGTGGCATCTCAAGGGATCTTTCCCCATTCAAAAGTCTGTTCTTAACGATTAGATGTCATAAGGCGATTTTCCTTTAACAAGTGAAGCTCTAGACTTATGAAGTCCCATACATTGTGTACACTTCGTATCGTTTGAAACTGGTTAAGCTTAGTGTGTGTACGCGTTCTTTGTCAGAGACGAAACAATGAGCGAATTTACGGTGAATATGCACTGTTAAATCATGCATTATACATGGTGCATTTGAAGATTTTTTTTTTGCAATAGACAATAATTTTATATAGACCAAATTTCTGTCATTTTTGTACGACCGATAACAAACGGTGCGTCATAAAACACTGTTCTTTGTTTCACTTTTGTACTGCAAATTACGTAGTAACGTCTTTTACGAGTTTATTGTTATAACTAAATATCATTAACAATTGAAGGGTAGAAAATTGGATTTAAGGGTAGACAATTCGATTTTCGGGTAGAAAATTCGATTGGCGATTGTACTTTTATAAAAAAAATATGCTAACATGGGATTAGTTGGGCTACGTGTTAAGGTAAGGTGAACTATTGTGATAGTCATATATGAATTTGATGTTCAAAAAACATAATTTAGGTGTTATCTTACATAACATAGCTATTACGAAATATATTATTTACGTCGTAATTTTATGTCTCATTTAAATGACAAACGCTCCGTATTTTGTAATGCGACTTGCTTCGGGGGTCACAGTTGGGCGCGCACCCTCTGACTAACACAGGAATGCGGAGACCCTTACTAAAATTGTTTCTTGTTTTGTCGATGAACAGTGAAGCGAAACTGGACCGACTAAAGTAAGAAAGCTATCATATAATTTCCGAACACAATATATTTTATTAAGTTACGTACTCCTTACGAAATTTAGTACACTTAAATATTGTATTTGATATAAAAAGGAACGTAGTAAGAAATGTTTAATGTTATTTTTTTTTATAAAATCGGCAATGGATTAACAATCTCGTTTTACAGCAATGCTCTGCTGACTGTTCGATCATGAAAAATTTAATCAAATTGTATTTGGGTGTTCTTTTTTTTAAATATGATTCCTACCCACAATAAGCACCAACAAAGATAATGCAAATTAAATGGTATTCGTCGCTTTTTGTTTATTTGAATACTTGCGTATACGCAGAGCCCCTAGGCAATTTGCCTGTTCACATTCCGTAACAGCACATGTTCGATCACCTGTCTCGTTCCCACGTGAATGGGGGTCACTACGACATGTGCGTCTATTCAGTTTAAAGGTCGCTATTTGATATACCGCCTTGGCAATGGTAAGCATTTAACGGGTTAAGATCACCTAGGTTTTATTTAAAGTAAATCTCTCCTAAAACAGACAAGTAATATGTTTTTCTTGTCTATGCTTCTATTTTGGAATAGACGATTCTGGCCAACATTAATTTATTATTTTAATAATCGTGTAGTTATAGAGATTACCTTAGTTTCTAAACGCCCTTTAATCTAGAAGTACCTGCGGTTCACGATCTTAGCAATTTGTAATAATTCAGCAGTCCTGCGGTCGCCTTGACCCAAATCGTGCGCCGGCGCAGACAGATGCTACGTGGTCGCGTGCGCAACGTTTATCAACAATCAGGACCACGGTGCCACAATGCACTATTTGCAGTGCTAAATTATATCTAAATTTATACTTACCTACAGTGAAGTAATTGTAAACTGGTCTGAATTGGAACTGAAAGAGTGAACTGGTCGCTACGCTATTAAGGCTGCCTCTAAGACAGGATCAATGTAATGCAAAAATATTCCATCTCTTCCAGAAACTTAAACTTAATAATACCGTACCGCACATAAAATAGTTCAACGAAGCTTACACACTATAAACAATTATCTAACGTTTAAACGAATAGCCACAGTAAAAATAACGGATCATTATACCCACGTCGGCAATTTGATAAATCGTGAATGAATACGTAACCCTGAGTTATCGAAGAACCTTTAGCTTCTACCGTTTTATCTTGGGGCATTAATTTACCTGATAACATTACGAATGCGGAATAATCGAAGACGTCAGCGTTGCATCACTAGCGTGTGCGGCCAAAATATGAATGAGCCAAGCTATTTGTAGTTTATTAGGCGTGGGTGGTTCAACTTCAAGTGGACGTAACTGTTTAATAGATATTTTTCTAAATAGTAAGTGAAGTTTGCGAGTTTATATGAAGCTATCTGTTTGTGTATAGTTTAGATGAAATTAATTACTGTGATTTCAATTGTACGTGTAACATTTAAAATATTGATGATTAAGTCTGGAGTAATTCTGGACTCATCTGATCGTCCGTTACGGCTTCTTTGAATTTTTTATTTTATTGGACTGTTAAGTGAAAGAAAGAAAACACGTTAATTAGAACACACACACCACAAATACAACACCACAGTATATCAATTAAATATTACAAACGTGAGATATACATGTATAAATATCATTTAAATTTTAAATATATAGCATTATTTTAAAAGACAAACTTAATAAACATATTTCACTGTTGCAAGGGTTGCGAGTGTGCGCCAAATGATATATTCCACACACTACTGATTTTCAGCAGCACTTAGTTGTCGCAATCCGCTACACGGTGTAATTGCATGATTTGTGACAATTATCGCGTGTTTCTAAACAAATACATACATCTACTTTTTATATGAAAATTGTTTCTAATAATCGCCGTGCCCTTTCACGTCATAAACATGTCGGTTGGTGCAACAAAAGCATCTTACGTAAAACACATATGAACTGGATGCGCGTGAGTCACGATCGGCTACCAGACTTTCGTATCATTTTTCACTCGGCGCTTACGTGCAAGACGTACAGTTGCAATTATTTAATTCACTTAACATTTCAACTTTATATTAAACAGTTTTAGGTGCTGAATATCTTTTTATGTGGACATTATCGACTGTAGTCATATTTTGTGTATTATTTAATGTTACGAGTTTTTTTTAATTAAATATTGAGACATTTCGTCATACAGAGTCTATTAGGAACTCTTTCGTCCCTTTCTAACAAACTGTGGTTACGATCTGGAACTGGACAGATGATCTGAAAATCGATATTACGTTTATTGATGCATTATACGTTTAAACTTAAACTCAAAATAACTTTATCCAAGTAGGTCTATAAAGACAGTTCTAAATCGTCAATCTACCAAGGAGAACCGTCAAGAAACTCTAAAAAAACTTACAAATGCATTGGATACTCAAGAATTTAACAGCCCCGATGCTAACTATTGCTAGCATATTAAAAAGGATCTTTGTCCTCTAAATAATATTTTAACTGTATAGTATACCTTTTCAATCAGAATACTCTTTAGGCGCGTTTTAAATTTGTAGTATGTTAATTTGGTTATACGTACCTAATGGTTATAATTAGCCAAATTGTTTGGTTAATATATTTGAAATATTGACTGGTAACATATTATCGGAAATACATCCGATTCAAGACAGGTTTTGAACGACCATCGGACTTCAGGCAAGCAGTCCACAACGAATTATGATGCAACCATATTTGGTCTAGACTTGTCAAGTATATTGAATGCCCTAGATTATTTTCCTGTTACTTGAATTGTGAACTGTTTTTTTTAAGGTCTTTTTGATAGAAGCCTGATCTGATTTCGAGTTTTATTCAAGGGCGAAATTTTTTGATATATAAGAGTTTCCTTCAAATCAGTCAGAAATTATTATATCATATACATACATATGTATTATGTGACTGGGAAGAGATCGCTTATTAGCGATAAGGCCGCCCGTTGCTCCTATATGTACTAACATCTATTAACGTCATTTACATCTACTGTTTAAGTGCAATAAAGTGTAAATAAATAAATAAATATTACATAACTGATATTATCACAGTTGTGACACGGTTGATGTCAGTTGATTTGACTTTTATTAAAATTCAAAAATCCATTTTTTCTCAACTTCACTACGCCTGATGTAACCCGAACGAAAAAAACATACTAACAGATATTCAATATCGTCCGAATTGGACACAAATTATCTGATTTAACCGTTTTTTTTTTGTATTTTAAGTTAGTTTAACCGACTAACCACTTAGCTACGAACAGCTCTTTTTTTTACAAACACGCAAGCAATAATTACGTGTAATATTCAAATGCTAGCTCGAAAAGTTGTTATTACATGTCGAAATTTAATGTCAAAGAAAGTGGTCTGATAAATTGCATAATATTACTTTTTGTTCGAGTGGACTGAACATCTTGAAAGTGCGATCGTATCGGGCTATTACGAAACTTGTGCTTTATCGTTCTATCAGCTCTGGATCGGCCGTGGTCCAAGATTTTGTATTATTTAAGATTGACGCGATAA
Source organism: Leptophobia aripa (assembly GCA_951799465.1). Classification (NCBI taxonomy): domain Eukaryota; kingdom Metazoa; phylum Arthropoda; class Insecta; order Lepidoptera; family Pieridae; genus Leptophobia; species Leptophobia aripa. The sequence goes on along the minus strand of OX637266.1, from coordinate 6,760,622 downwards.
GATTGATTAATTGATGAGTTAATAAAACACAAAATTCACATACATATTATGTTTTCGGCATGACTGCCAAATAAGTATATAACATGACTGTTATGTACTTAGTTTACACATTAACTTATTCTTTTCTTTTATTTATAAATTCGAAACAACGATACTTAATAAAATATTAATGCAGCTAGTAACATCTAAAAATACGGATTAGAATGTTTAAAAAAAAGGAAAACAAATATCAATGGTTGATATTAAAATTGAACACTTTTTAGAAATATTTGCTAAATGAACTGAACTAATTCACTACTAAGTTATACTATTAATATATCGATCGATAAAAAATTGTAAAACAGTAGTCACACTTAAAAAAATGATAGGTAACCAGCCGAGTTTGTTGTGGGGTATCTCATACCGGTTTTTAGGCAGCATCGTAGCCTTAAATATAAGAAAATTATAAGTACACAAGTAAACGCTGATACGATTCTAGGTGGAATATAAGATCGAAAGTAGATTTCACATTGCCTGGTATTCCAAATAATGTATATTGTATGTCTTTGTTGGATAACTACATATTTACATAAACACACACTGAACACGAATGCTGAAGAGCCCTCGAAACGTCTAGACGTATGTGCGAATTAAAATTCACGAGTATTCCTTACTTAACACTCTTAATACTTGGACCATACATTGTCCACTCATTGTTCGCTCGCACTGTCCATTGTTTGTAATGACTTGCATTAGAATGGTCTCCTTTAGCTCACATACTGTGTATATGTTTAGTACACTTATAGATAGTATATATCATTTTATTTATATTGTATAAAACAGGTATGTTCTACAATACGGTCATATATTTAAAAAAAGAAAAGACTTTTTAGATGTTAAATAATTATTTAAACAAATTTCATCGAGTTTAACTTACGGATAGACGTCAGATAAAGTCATATGCAATTAATGTATTGTTTATATCTTATCCACATAGAATGTGCCTGAAAGTGAACACTGTAAACAATGTTATATTTTTAAATAGCCTTATTTTTTCACCATTTTCTTTGTAAAATAAAGTCTTATTAATAAACAGGACACTATTATACTTTATTTGTATTTTCTTAATTCTATTTACATTTACCTCATGAATTATTTATGAGGCAATGGTTCTTCTTATATACAATCTAGATCTGCAATTATGTTCAAGACAAAAACAGTTCATATGCATTAATCATAAACTAACACGATAACTAAAGCAACACATTAACTTTAGCGATAAGCTTGTTATGAATTTCACATACGAAATTCAAATTCTCTGACAGACTGACAGCTATGACGCAACAAAAAAGGATGTCAAACAATCGTTCTTTGATTTCGGATTTTTCGTAACACATCAAAGAAATATATTATCGAAAATTTGAACGAAACGAACGCGTTTTCGCGTCAGTATTAATTATGTGTATTTTTATGCGATCGTGGTCATTAATTTATATTAATGCATCACAAGAAATATTGCGAAAATTCATACAATATAAATATCAATCGTTAAGAAGATTGAGATTGATTAAGTTTAGTTTACATAACGAAAACAGGTCAAAATTTAAAAAGACCGACTGTTTATTTAAAAAAAAAAATGTTACCCGTTGTTTATAACACAGACGAAATAACGTTTATAGTATACAGCGTGATCAATTATTTAAAATTTCTGGTATCGTTTTAAATATCTAAAGGGCGGTGCAGTTTGGCTAGAATCAAATTCGTAATTCAAAAGGTTAATATTGAACGTTATATAAAAACCCTTTCTAGCTTCCGATTCGTTTTTATAAATTAATGAATGAATATCGCTTATTTTCAATATTATTTAAAGTAATTTAATTTACAAATCAAAACAATTTAGTACTTGTATCGTTATCTTTTGATGATACAAAAGGGTTCTAATGATCGGTAAACATTTGTGAATCTTTTATTGATCAGTTCCTTCAATGTGTACGAATTAGCACGTATTTTAATTGGTGTAACTGAACTTCAAAATGCGTTTCCTCTTTCATCACTGCTTTATATAGTTTTACGTGCTGTAAACATTTTACATAACTAACAAACGTTAAATTGAATTGATATTGTGATTTTAAATTTAAAGCCGGAAGCGATATACGAATTTTTTATATTGTATATTTTAAACCCCGTTTTATTTCGCAATATTATATATACAACTTCATCCCTCAAAAAGCCTGCCTCGAAAGTTTTATTCTATTTTTCGTCTGAGCACAATTTCTAGATTAATACAATTAGAATATGTAATAATGACCTTCCAGATACTACCATTCCGTTTCGTAAGTAGCTTACGAATTAATTTAGTTTACTGTGTAACATTAAACACATAGTACGTACACATACTGTGTGTACATACTATAACATATACATATGTTTTTTTTGGGTGCAACGTTATATATATATATAATTTCTTGGCCTTTACTCCATTCCTCTTTTCCTCCTCTCCTATTTTCTGCTTTTTTAGTTGCAATTTTTTGTATACAACACAAGACTACAACAGTTTACATAAATAAACAGCCCTACGAGTCACGATGGAGTTGTAATCATGATGTAATACAAACCACAAGACGTAATTTGAAACCTATTCGAGTCAATTCCAAGATTTGTGTGCCCTTTTGAGTTCAAACATGGAAATGGATAATTGGATAAATTGCCACCATTTAATTGTAATTAGAATATTGCAATATGCTAAGGTTATTATGTTTTTGTTTCAGGTATGTACGTGTTAAAAGCTCGATTGTAAGTCTGGTGTACTTTGTTTCACTGAAGAAAAAGTTCATTTATAATTACGATGATTTAGCAAAAATAACTAGCCTTTATCTATTTTTATTAAAAATTGGACTGATTTTGTATATAAATAAATAAAGCTATTGACCATCTGAGCTCTAAGTTTCAATAGTGAAAAGTATTAGGCAATTCCGGACACGTTTGTTGTGAGTCAATTTTTATTAGTATTCTTTCGCGGGAGGATGATTCATCGTATAGGAATGACTGGTGAAGTAATGTTGTGGCGCTTTGCCCTTAATTCTATGATAATTGTTCATGCTGACATGTTTTTGTAAACAATTGTCATATAAAATAATTGTTGATAAATACTTAGTTTGGGCTTTTTATTAATTATACATCTTATAGATACACACTTGATACTTTAGCGACATATGTGATCTGTAGCTACAAAGTTTACTATAAAAATATACTATTTTACTATACACTTAGCCTTAGCCACTGTTGAGTCTTTTCGACTGATTTAATTGGGGATATAGAAAATAAACCACAGCTTTAAGATAACATAGGCAATGAAGTATATAAAACTGTCTGAACCAGGTAATGATAAAGCTCTTTTCAAAATAGAACTCAATATTTATGTTGAATTGCACTGCATTCACCTGTGGTTTTGTGTTTATGACTTATGGCAATGTTACTCAACAAGTGTTCGGATGAGGCCTTTTCAATGGCCGTCAGTGATGGATGTTATCTTTTCACGCTTTTTTCTATCGTTAACAGCATTCAATAGCGTAATAGGGTTTTTGAACTTGGCGCTTTTGTCCGTTCTAAACATGTATGCCATTAATATAATATGATGCGTATAAAATTATTTAAATTATCGTGTCTGAGCGTCTTACGCGTGTTTATGAATCAAGAACGCGGTCGGACCAACCCAAAATAACTTTGTCAAAATTCTTACGATTATAATTCTTGTAGCAATTCCATGCTTGGGTAAATACATATTTTTCAGGGTTCAAAATAATGAAATTAGTTGTGTTGTTAGTTCGTCATTTACAGATTACGTATTTCTTGATAGAAGGAGCGTCTTTATGACTTATTTTACAATATGAGAATACTTTTCTGTGGTCAATGAAATTTAATCTGTTTACCAGTCTGTAGTGTTACTGATTATGTCATTCGCATGCATGTACTTCAACGCAATTAACTGTATGAGATGGATACTTACAAACCAGTAAGTGACCCGCCTGCTCGTTTGCCTCCTCTCACATAAAAAAAAAAAAAAAAAAAACCGAATACAGTCTATGATAATAATACGTACTGCGTACAAGTCATAGATAAGAAAGCTCGAGAACACAACAGCTTGATCGTCTACTTAATATACAAATTTAAATGATCATAGAAACAGATTACCGAAGCCCAGACCCATCTGGGGTACACCTATTGGAATATTTTTACAAAATTTCTATAGTAAAAACAACACCCCAATTCAGTCTGGTTTTATTTAACATTGTTTAAAGCACATGCTACTAAATATCTACTTGTAAAATATATTTTTTTATATAGCAACGACACAGCAACGGTACCTTAACAATCGATATAAAGGGTTAAAAACATTCAAATCAATACTAACTGGCATATAAATGGTGATTTTAAAATTGAATTTGAGATTAGCTCCGGCCTCGAAATGCACATTAAAGTAGCAATTGAATATTCAAAAGAATTGTGCAACTGGAATTACGGAGTGGACGTACTTGAGATGCATTCGATGATGAAGCAGATTTAAAATGATCAATTCATATTGATTAGTAGGCAAATGTTTCTATCAGAGGTACTGACAAACGGTATAAGCGTTTACATAGCACTATAAAATGTATGGACATTACTTTATTATTTACGTGGCGCATCAAAGTTATTTTTTACAGTTTTATGTACTTATGTCAAACTCAAACTTAGTATATATAAAGGCGCCATAAAGCGACATTCATTCATTTAATTAATAAATATTCATTCAGTTTATAAAAGGAATCCGAAGCTAGAAAGGGTTTTCATATCACGTTAAAGTTATTTTTTACAGTTTTATGTATTTATGTCAAACTCAAACATAGACAGTATATTCGTCAATTGTAGTTTTCTAATGAATTCAAAATGGCACCATCTAATCCCTATACTAATATAACTAACCATAAGTTAACGGATATTTTTGTAGCAAATCTGTCTCTTAAATACTGACAGGGCTAGTGGGTCACTTCGATCTCATATGTGAAAACTGAAGGCGTATGAAAAAATTAAAATTAATTGTAGGTCAAAGAAAGAGCTAGGGTTCGTATAGCGCTTACATTTTAAGGTAACGGACCTGATGGACTTGTAAAAATATAAAATGTCGTAATAAAATATGCTTAGTGCAACTGCAAATGGTAATTATTCAAAAAACAGAGTTAAATATTAGAGAACTTCCGTTACAAATGATGTAATAATACGTAATGTTTATCTAAGATGCGCAAACCGGAACGAACTAATTTCAAAACTCTTTTTCTATGTCTATGTATAATTTTAAATAGAATTTAACTATGATATTTTTATAAATTAAAAAGCATTCATTTAATTTGAAACTAAATTAAGTTAATTTGTACGCTACGCCAATTCTTTATGGGTGTTAATGAGAGAGAAGAGATTCTGAATGAAATTTAACTAATTTGTTATTTAGTCCGTTGACCCGTTTGATGTAGAGCGTAAACTGTAATTATGGCAAATTAATATGTATAATGTTTTTGCATTAAAAAAGTAACGGTAAGATACATAAATACGTTAAGAGGTATAGAACGCGTCGCTGGATTGTAATTTATCAACAATGGCTCTAGACTTGTACAACCTTTGTGGTGTAATGCTTCGTATATTTAATATATTGATGCAAAAGATGGCTCGCAATATATAACGTAGATGTACCTTTCCTGGTGTTAGACTATTAATAGTGGTACTCGTTGTCCCTTATCCATAAAAATATTTATTAATTATATGCCCAATTTGAATAAACTCCTAAAGCTTTAACAATAAACCTCTCTCTAGCTCTTGCACCAGTCCAATTGAAAGTTGCCTGGAAGAGATAGTTTATTAGCGATAAGGCCGATTGCTCTTATATGTACTAACATCTATTGGCATGATCTTTTGCTACTGTTTTAGTGCAACAAAGTGTTAATGAATAAATTAAATCCGTTTTACATTGACATCTAAAAATTTATGAGATGAAATCGCTTTGGCCTTTCTAGTGAACATGCTTTTTAAAGGAATGTCGATCGCAATCGACTATCAATGTATAGTATGTTTTATATTGAAGGAAATAATAACAGTTTCCCAAATGAATGGACCAATAAAAAATGCAATTCTTATTCCAATAACGAAGTGAATATTAATTCGATGTAATATTTTTTTTCCTTTTCACAAATGTTACATTATAGCATATCTTAAGAGCTTCGTTTTACGAGCGGCTCGCACTTACATTTGCGAACATCTTGCAGTTTATTTCTGCTGTATTTTGGTTATTAATATTTTATTGCTCACTTTATTATTGGTGATACGTAGAGATATTAAAATTAAAGATGTCAATGTGTTTGATGATAACGACGGTGTTCACAGGTTCCCTTAGCCCCTTAAACCTTAAGTTGCAGTGCATCTAGTATTGGCTGGCCTTTAGCCACTGTTAATTTGTGTGTGTGTATTTCTCTAGTATCTGGAAATTATACCACATTTCAAAAATGTCGTGTAGCTCCTATAAAATAATGCTATTATATCTGGGCATAATCGTTAAATTTCGATCGACAGCACCTCATGCCAAATTTAAAAAAGGGAAAATTCTACAAGTAGAATTTTCTAGACGGTTTTCTACTCAGACGTTATTGCTAAATTATGTACGGAAATAGAGATTCGAGTCTATTGTGCATTATTGTACAGACTGCAGCGTTCATTGAATTAATGTATGCATCAATAAAGATGCAATTTTCAAATCACTCCCAAGGTCGCGTCTACAAAGCTTTTCTCATAGTTCGAACAGCTATTATGGAATACAATGCAATTAGAGCCTTTTGCAGATTGTCCTACTTCTTTTGTAGTCTCTTGTGGTAAATTTCATTTAAAAAAGTATTCAAGCCTTTAATTTATGATACAACCTTTGTTCACAAGGCACTGCCGACTTCTTTTACTTCTCTAGTCTCGCGATGGCAAAATATGGTAAAGAATTTACATTAACCAACATTTGAATAGCCCATAATGCATAGAAGCATTTGCGAAAATAAAATACTCAGGCTTGTCTCTGGATTGTCTATGGACTATAGATGATTATTTAAAGTTTCATTCAATAGTAATGTTTTATCGAGAACAGGATTGCGACTTATATCTACATATATGAAAAATGTAAATCCTATTTGCTCATAGTGAAAATTAATAAAATATTGGCAGATATTTTTCTGATTAGGTTCCTTATTATTTCTTTAGAACTACATGTGACATGATTATATGACATAGCAATCCTCAGATTGCATACGTTTTGATTTATAATAGTCCACGACTTTGGACTAATTCCTCACGTTTTAATCGACACATTCTTCTTGCTCTCAATAAAAAATCCATTTAAGTCGGAATTAAACAGTTAAAAACCACACGCTTTAACCACTAGGCCATCACAGGTCCATAGTGAATGAAATATTTATGAACACAAAAAAAATAATGAGTAACAAAAAATTTCCGCAGGAAATATGACTTTCACTTCGTACAACATCCATGTTGTTCAAAATCAGCAAGCCGTAAAATTATTACATTTAACAATGGAAAATTTAAGAAACTACTGCTTTATTTAGATATTTACACACCAACAGCAGTATAACAGTATTTTTTATTAACAATTGTGCGTTTTAAAATTGAAATATCTAGTCGCAAAGCAACAGTTAACTTTAACCGTCTCAAGAACAGTCTTGTCAGGTTTTATGCTAAATATGTAATATTTACATTAAATGTGAGAGAAAAGACACTTGTTCCATTTCAGAAAATCTATCCTCGCTGATTGAATTTTCAGCACATCAACAGAGTCTGAATTTTAATATAACATATTGAAATATTTCAATAGAACAAATAATATACGATGAATACTATTTAAATATAGGTTTATAAATGGACTCGCGTTTTTCGCTAAAGGTTTTACAAAATAATTGAGTTTACGTAAAATTGTCTACACGTAGAGTTTGCTTGTCATAAAAAGGGTTTAAATTTTTTGTTATCAACTACCACTGTCTTAAAAGAAATGTTACGACATTTGATAACGTTAAATTTTAATTTAAACTGGCGTCACATCAATTGAATATAGTGACAATTAACCGCACTGTAATCATAATCTGTCATTCTCATCAGTTAATATATGTTTTAATTCTGGACGAATTATGAAATTTGTATTGATACTTATATTACGCACAAAAAGGCAATTTAATATATAACTAACTACCCAAATGGACAATATGTATTTAACTGGCACTCATAATCTGTACTGAATAAAAGAACAGTAACTCCGTTATAAGTATTGTTGAACCCTTGAGAACCGTAAAGCATTAACTAAATATTTTTCTACGTGTATTGTTGTCATTAAGGCTAGTCACGTGATTCTTTATTGCTGCTATCGCATGACATAAAATTGCAATTCGCGTTGAATAAGGTTAACTACATATGATCTATATTTAGATATTCCGTAATTGTGTCGTGTGACTCATTACAAGTAAAGGGCCTTATGAGATTACATAAAAACAAGATGATTGCTAATTACTTGATTATGTTTTATTGTGATGTGAGAATGGTTTAAATTTTAGATGCTATTTTATTAGGACCATAATACATATGAATATAAAAAGACCGTAGTCTAAGTAGTGCTTAAGAAATACAATCTAAGTACAGTGTAAACTCTGTATAACTACAATCAATGAACTGTGCATTTTATGACGTTATAGAGAGTGGTGGCGACTTAAATGGTGAGAAGTAAAATCAATCAAATAAATATTATTTAATCTTTATTTATTTACAGTTTATCTCTATACAGAAATCGAAATAGTTATCATTGTCTTAGGAGTGCGGTCTAATAGTCTTTAAATGTATTTTCATAATGAGTAATGTCGTCCTTCATAAATTAGTCATCGTCTGGCCGCAATAAATTGACTGTACGTTGTTATTTGACATAATAATCTAGTAGCGATCATTCAGGCATGTTTTAGTTTACGGTCTTGTTCGTGTAATATATATATTTTAGTAAGTCTACTAAAAGCTATAACATACAATTGACCACGTCCGAAACAATGCATAAATAAGATATTTGTAACAAAGATGTAAGCGAGCTATCAGATTTCCAATAACATTAAATTATATTACAAAGCCTTAATTATAAATACCCAATACTTCTCCGTATATCTTGTAATACAATTGTGTTAACATTAGGTAATGTAGTTAAATATTTTTTTGGTGTCAGCTACCATATGTTGTATAGTGTTGGAATGATAAAAATCTAATAAATTATTGTATCGAAATGTTTTACATACATTATGTATGTAAAATGTTTTTTTTAATATACAAATTAATACATGATACAAAATTGCTTGGATAATGTTTTTTATTTATGAAAAAGGCGGAAATTACAATAATATCATGAGATCAGATTACGTGACGCAATATGAAAACAAGCACGCGATAACTATGCACTTGCAGTTAATTCGGTTTCAGCCTTATTCTCGTAATAAAAACGTTAAAGTATGCAATTAATGTCTTGTTGGCCAAAAGATTTTAATATCTGTTTTAATGATTAGTTAAATTATATATTGGTGGCATACTATATGCCGTAAATACAGGTATATAAAAACTTATTGTTTGCTTAGGGATGAAACAGATTTAATCATTGATTTTATACATTAAATAGTACCTATGAGGTAGCGATATTTATATTTAAGTTCGACTTTTTGTACCGAGCAATCCTAAGGTTACCAAATCAAGAGAACTTAAACAAAGAAGCTTTTAATCACTTGTATATCAATAAATAAGCGAAGATAAATTGACTTACTAAAAACTTGCAAATAGCTACAATTGAATTGTTACAAAGAGATTTTGATGCGATTCTGTAAGCCGAATTACTTGAATAGTTTACAGGCCATGCCGTTCGGCTCGAGTTCCTGTTGCTGCAACATCTGTTCGCTTTATGGTAACTGTTTATGATTGTTATTTTAGAACTCTGTTGTATATCTGTCGGTATCACGTGGATTGTTTATTGGGTGATAGAAGGATGAGGGGTCCTTGATCATCGTTGCCTTATAAGAAAATTGGTAGTTGTTATTTTGTTAGCTTTCTTTAAGATCCCGATTTCCTATTTTGTTTATTGCAAAATGTGCAGTATGACCCAAGAGTATGTAGGGGATAAAGAAAGGAGTTTCGGAGAGTTTCTTGCCAGTTCTTCTCGTCTTCTCTGGCAGTAAATGTCAAACTTGTTTTACTGTTTGATTTTTGACAATTCATAAGTTAACCATAGTTACCTATGTGAATAAAGATATATTTGATTGATTAAATGACATATATGGTTTCCAGACTCACCTTCTTAAGAAATGCTTTAAAAATTGTCAAGTAAACGTTGGAATAATAACGTAGTGAGTCTTTTGTATAAAAAATCGTAATTAGAAATAGGTTTTTTGGCTTAAATTATAAAATCTTAACACCTTCCCTATTCATGATACAACGAGGGTGCAATCTAGTGCTCTTATTCGCTCAATAGAGGGCTCTGCAATCATTGCCAAGAGTTTGGTTCTTGCCAACAAAAGCCAACCCTTACAAATTACATCGCTATGAGCAAAACCATTGTTATCTCGAGCACCCGAAGAGTGCTCATTGTTTAAGAGCTTATAATACTGGTTGTATAAGTTTTGTCTACTTTTACATATTTAAAATAGGTCAAAAAAAGAATCTTAGTATTAACGTATAGATCTTCATGTGTGTTATACATATTATAATAATAAATGTAACTTCGTCACTCGGTCACGATTAAAACACCACACACATAATCACATTAATTTTATATCGGTTCAATATATTTGGTTTATTTGAAAACACAAAACGATTTTATTTATCTTACACATTAATAATTGTTAGTCAATCGATATTTCATTGCGAACAGGCCACCCGTTGATTTCAATCCCCTTTTAAATTTTTTGTCAACCTGCTGAGCCGCGAATAATAGTACTTGCACAATATATTAACACCACAGCATTGTTGCTGCTTTTTATTAGGCCAGGTCGTTATTGTGACAGACGTTGGTAGTATGAGTTGGATTTAAGAATGTACCCGATTTTTTAAACTCCATTTAACGTCACTCGATTTAACGATACAATCTCTAAACCGTCGAAATCAATTGGCGTTGGTTGGTTTAGCTTGTATTCCATGCAATGATTTTTCTTATCTCCATTTACCGACCACTCTTTATAACGTTATAAAAAGGTTAGTATATATATATGTAATTGATGTATCCTTCATTATGCGATTCGTTTGCATAGAGTCACTATATTATATTAAAACGTCAAAACATTTAGAACAGATAACGATTGACAGGAGTTTTGACTACGACTATGTCATGTGAAACATATATTTAATTATTTAACACTTGTTTCTTTACAGTCTTCTTATTCTGCTTTACAAGTTTATTTTAAACCAACGATAGTTACATATAATATTTTAAAAATAATTAAATATACCTTTATTCTGTTTTATTTTTGATAAAAAAGATAGAAAGTTCATAGCTTCACTTGTTGTTTCTTACATGAAAAATATATGCATACAAGTTTTGTTTTAATAATTCATATGTGATATAATAGTCCTGAATATCCCAGCCTAACTGTTAGTAGTCTACTGATGGCAGTTGAAGAAAAAAAATTTATAGAGATTTATAAAACAAGAAATAACAACGATGAAGTAGTATCGCAAGCTTTATTCATGCAAATCATTTTTGCTGTTTGCATATTTGTCCCAGATTTATTCCGAGTGTCTCGTTATTGTAGCCCACATCTGCAGTCCATTATAAAAATGGAACACAGTTTTGAATGTCATTGTATTTTTTTGCAAGGTTCTATTATTATCGAGTCTTATGTTTGGAAACTTTTTTTTACACATCTGTGCATTGCTTTGTTGTGGGAATTTTTTAAATACGTATTTAATTTTTTATCCAAACTACTCCTATTCTCCCCTTTAGTTCGCAATTTTTATATAAAGCCTCACTTTTATGTTGATTGAATCTTGTGTATTATTCCCCTTGTCCGAGGCAATCTAGATAAGAATCAGCTTACGTCATACTTACACCGCTCTGTCGCGTCTCATCAGTGACGTCATGATTTTCCGACCTACCGCAACTCACCGGTCGTTCACCCCGGCTGAAACCCCACGTAGAGATAAAATGAGACAAAGACCGTCTCGAGGACCGCAGCCTTCATTTTTCAAGTGGGATGCATTTTTCATTCCTGCATTTTCAAACGCGCAGACTACGAAAGGTCATAACAGCTTGTATAAATTGTAGGCTTAACCCGTTCATATACAGGCGTTTTTAATATTTTTAATTACGGCAAATAGGCGTATGAAAACTGCACTAACGATGTTTTTAATGATTTGAGTGAAGTACGCTTTTCAATTGGTGGTGCGTTATGAATTCAGAGAGAAAAAATATTATTACTAATATAATTTTAATTACTAAATATTTTTGCTATATTTTAAGATTTACAATGGAAGAGAAATGATTGTCTTTGTCTAAGTTATTACTTAGCGGTCTCAGTATTACCCGTTCATTTGAAGTTTTATTGGCGCCTTGGATTCTCTATTCTATAGCGTTATCTGAAGCGATGTCCAGGCACCATAATGGCAAAGAGAGCACCATAAACCGAGCTGTCAGAAAGACTTATGTACACAGCTTCCGTTCTATTTACACACATACTGCCGACGGTTAATGAATTCACTCCGTATTCACCTCAAGATCTAAAGATATGCGTGTCCATGCCCTGAGCGTGATGACTAGACACGTGTCGGGACAAATGTCAACTCTATTTCCATTTGCATAAAGGTCGGGTTAACTGCATGTGTATGGTAAAGGGCGAAGTAATTATGTGCCGTGTTAAACGAATTTGCACTTTGTGCGATTGTAATAAGAGTGTATTAATAGGTTATGCTTGACAAACGAGACAGTAGCGGTCACTGATTGTTTATTGCCTCGCTATTGATTGGAAATAACTTGGATTATTGAGATTATCAATTTGTATTCACCCTTTTCTGTAAATTATGTATTTAAAGATACTAAATTAAATCGCTTCGAGGTGTGCGGACTTTAGTGAAAAACCATTAAGATCTGAACGGATATCCTGCGCAAGCGCCGGTGCCTACGGCTCATTCCCACGTTATACGAAGGTTATATTTACTCGAGACCTGAATTCATACACATAAATTTTCAAAACTCAAACTTAAAATATCTTTATTCTAGTAAGTATATCTTTCTAAAGACACTCTAAATCGTTATTTTTTTCTATCTATCGAGAAGAACCAATACAACCATATCTTCCATACATGATTATTACAAATAACAAAAGCATTGTAAGGCTACTCAATAGTTTACCTGTCCCGATGCTGAGCTATTGCTGACACACTCCAAGGATCTTTGTCCTCGAAATATTCTTTGACACCATAGTATACTTTACAACTAGAATGCGTTTTGTTAATTAAATTGCGTCCAATGTGTTTTTCACGGACGTTTAACAGATCTAGAATGAATTTTGTAATGCATTAAAACACTTGTATATTACGTAAGCTTATTATGAAAATAATGTTATCTTCCATTGTCAACAGGTATGTCGTGAGATGGTGTTGAATGGTGAGAACGACCTCGCCTTATCTAAATATATCATCGATGTAAGTGTAACTTGGTCTACTAAAGTATTGTTATGAAATCACCTTTATGAGTTTGCATACCTATGTAAAAAATATATTATACCTATAAATACGTATCGCAGTGGTATTAAAACTTTATGATCTTAGGTATGTTCGGCTCTCGCGATGAGTTTAGCTTTGCATTCGACTGTCCTTGCAATATCGAATCAATAATTATAAATCCCGATGCCTTATAAATAACAACAATCATTCTAATATAGATTGATTCTCTAACTCATTAGACACATATATTTCAAAAATTGCTCACTAATTAAAATGCGAACAAACTACAATTAAATAATGTACACTTACTTCACTTTTATATAGGTTTTTTAATTTCATTTCGTCACTATTTGTCTATACTGTAATTTATAAATTTTTAAGTAAATGTTTAATAGTTGACCAGAATGAAAAAAAAAGTTTAGCCTTCTGTGTTTGGCACACTAGACATAGTATGTACATGAGTAATCATACCTCGAATCGATGACGTTTGTTGGGACTTAGAAGGCTGACCATTTATTGTTATAAACTTTTGTTCTTTAAAACACGTAAATATTGATAAGAGCCCTTAATTTAAGTCAATTTGATTTCACAATCACTTGGTTGATTAGAAGACAACCCGTTTGTTCCTGTCCCGTGTTCATTGAATAATTCCTATTGCAATGACCGGCACAGGAAAGTTCCCGTTAATTTAACCGACAATTTGTTTTATTAACCGTGGAAAGTTAAGTGACAATGAGTTAATTTTTAAGTAGCTGAATATAGCATTACTTACCTTATTATCTTACCGTAAACACTCGTAAACACTGGCGAAAAGCATTATTGTTAAGCATAAGTTGACGTTAACGTCTCTACAATACATAAGGTTGCTAAAGCCCAACCCAGCTTCAAAGTTCCCATATAATTATTACATTTGAATTATATATTAGTGTAGGGCATATTTTAATAATATAAATACAGAAATGCGTCGTAAATAAACAATTATTTAAATAAATGTTACCTACACGAACCTTATAATTATTCCACAATTTCGTTCAACCATTCTAGACAACATCCTTATTATACAGAAACGTTATAATGTTTAATAGCGGGAAATTCAACATCTCAACATTTGATATCTGATATATTTTGAAGGTACAAGTGAAATCCGGAAACTCTCAAGAAAACATAGCAGATTTATAGTGTAACACTTTTTGTAACATCGGTCATTCAACTCAGCCACGTGATGTAAACAAATATGTAATTAATAAACATCAGGAAACCCTGGAGGATAAATATAAATGTAGGACGAGACGGCGCGGGCGCTGATACGAATGTTACCATATCATTTTTTCACTAAGTGTTAAACGTAAATTGCCTTTGTGTAATAAGTGTGCTTAATCTTAATACGCCTATTCGTAGAGAGACTTTTATTATTATACACATAAGACATTACTGTTTATAATATCATTAATTCTAATTTAATTGTTTTAGTTCGATATTATATAGATTGTAGTCTATCTTGTATTATAAAAATAGTATGCGATTTTAAAACAATTGAAACTAACAGCTTTGAGACTGAAGCGCGAAGTGTATTTTTAATATTATAGGAAAGTATTTTGCAATTAAAAATATATTCCTGATTGCATTTATTTACACTTTGTTGCACAAAAACTGTTGAAGTAAATGGTGTTAATATATTATAAAAAGCATCGGATGGGCTTATCGCTGATAAGCGATCTCTTAAACAGAACCCACTCCAGAGATTTAAGCGTCTACCAGAAATAGTCGAAATTAATATATGATAGGAAACTTCTTTCTATAATTTTGTCTATGAACAGAGAGATTTCAATTACACGAAAGCGTGGGAATGAAAATTTGTACAACGATCGAAATTACTAGTTTTCTATCTCGGTATTGCGACATGACAATCCAAATTACCTCAGTTACAATTGTACTGTCCTCTTTAGAATGCAAACTCACCGAAAACTACTTTCGACCTTATTTATGTGTAAATAAGTTCGCATTTTGCATTTACCATAAAGTAATTATAAAACACTGATTCGGAACGAGATGGAGTAATTGCTGCGTTAGGTATAATTTTAAATGTTGCATATAAATGAAGCTATTTTTGTTAAGTTTAAACGCCACTATCAATTTCATAGTTCAGTTTCTCCTCGGATTAATTGTTGATGGATAAACCCTGGAGCATCTAACAACTAACCTCAATGTTTAAGTTATAATAAAATTTACGAAAACCTAAAATCGATTTAAATGCGAACGAAGTCGCGGGCGCAGTGTTCAAATATTTCATAAGATACCATTAGCGAAGCTTCTATTTCCTCACAAGTCCGACCCTATTAACTCTAAATGAAAACATCACTAGTGATTTATCGAGCATTGATATCGAACAGGGCTCGTAGATCTCAAAATCGCTTAATCACTTGCAAAAGAACTTGAAACTAAGGGCTGTCGACCGGAATAGACAAAAATTAATATACTCTAAATCATATTATACCCTATTTCGACAAACAAGACATTACAAGGCTATTTGTAAGTTTTAAATTTCGTTTAGCAATTGTTTTATTCAAAAAAATGGACACTTGTTAAGTTGTAAATCCAAAAATAGCTAAATGACTGATTATGTTATAAAAGAGGAATAGATATTCTCAGAATATTATCTGTATAAGTCGCGTGTTGCCAGCCCTAATTGTCCGTTCTCCTTTACAAGAATGTTGCATATTTATCCATTTCACGGTTCATTTAGCGTCTGGGCTGCGATATTTCACACCTTGTACCTCGTTACAACTGTTAAAAGAGATAACAGACGATAAAGCGCACGATTCTAATGCTTTTGCTTATCTCTTGTCCAGAATCACTTTGGGTCAGGGGACAACGTAGCGATAACTGAACTCGTTACAAACTAGACGGTGGAAAATATTTAACCAAAAAAATTGCGTACATTGATTATTTTAGCATAGTATTGCCATATATGTCATGTTACAGTAATAATCAACCAATGGGATTACCATTAAAACGAAATTGTTAATATATGTGACGAAAGTGTGGACACATTTTTTTGCCTCCTCAAGGTTTTGTCGGCTGGTGCTGACTTTTGAATTTAATATTTAATAATTTTGTGTTGTGTTAATCCTACACTTGTGTATTATTATATTATTTTAATTAATTCATTCCTTAGCAATTGTTATACATGTCTACTTTTAGTCCTTGTTTTGTTAATTACCTATATATAATAAATAAATAAAATCTTGGCGCTTATAGATTGGCGTTATGTTTATTTCTCAGTCTCGCCTTTCGATTCAATTAATTTCGTTACTAGAACAAGTCGTAATAATGCTATTATTAGATGATTTCAGCGAAACGTCACATCTATGCTAGCAACACGCTGATATAAACCGCTTTGAATGCGGTGCTAACGAATATGTAAACAAGTGTAAATTATAGATTTAGGATCGATTAAAATTTACGACGCTTATCTATTTTAATGGCGCCAGGCACGCATTCAAATTGTTTTATGTACAATACAATATATTGTTTAGCGTTTATTTCTTATGAAATAGCTTCATCTAAACACGTCGAGATTTTAACTTATTTATGTGACCATGAACATTATTGTATTATTATTTAAATTTAAATTAAGTAGCTTAGTTTCCTGTTTTACTTATTTTAATGAATGTTTTTTTCGCACCTCTTGCACCAGTCCAATTGTATTATTAGTATTCTTTTATTTTGTGGGTTGTAAGTTAGGCTCGCCAACAAGTCCGAGCTGAGCTGTAAAGGCCACAAAAAAAAATGTTGGTTGCCTCTACTTAGTCCTATAAGTACTGGCATCTAATAATATTATCTACTTCTACTGGTTTAGTGCAACAAAGTGTGAACAAATAAACAAATTAAGAGAAAGACCAGAAAAAAGTATATGCCAAATTTAATTATTTATTATAAGAAAAATACATTTTTATCTTGAACGAGAAAGATCTATTATAGGTAGCTAGATACCGTTTTCTTTCATTTTCTTCCCATCCCTATTACGTTTCTTCGAACTATACAGCATAGTTTTCCTTGTAACGAAAACCTTTTTGCGATAGAAATTAAAAGTCGTATCGGAAATTGTAGTGCCATCTAGGGTAAAAGGCATGACATGGTTCGATCGACCGACTTTCCCGCTGAGGGAAATCTGACCGGTGACAAAACATTTTACAAGTCTCGTCATAATAATTATTATTATTAACTATTATTAATCCTAAACGTAAGGTATGAGTTACTAAGTGGATAGGGACGGGCTTCGCTCCAGAGGATTTCCGAAACCAATACTTAACTTGTTCTTAGGGAAAATTCATTTTTTTTTTGTCATATAAGCAAGTTGTTCGGTAAATATTGGCATGATATGTGTGTGTGTGGTTCACGTGTTTGTGCTGAGTGTGTCAAGTCAAATACAGAAAATATATTTATTATTTTAATATACAAACCAATTCTTCTCTTGAAGTGAGATTAATATGCCCAAGACTAGATTCCTACACTTACGTGATTTACAAGGCAATGACAAAACCTTGGAGTTGGCAAAGTCACTGTCAACAGTTTTTAATTATTTTTTTATTAAATAAATTATTCTTAATACTAGTTATACTTGTCACACCATCCATCACTCTGTGTTGTTTAGTCTATTCATAGGAACTTCAATCGTATAACACTGTTATAAAGTTCAAATTTCATTAAACTTTAATCGATTATTAAAGAACTAATACGTGACAACAGATGGCATTTCTACCTTGTATGGGATGTTTGATAATGATATCAAGACTTAGAATGATGCAATAACAAGCCATATCTGTTATTACGAAGGTTACGTTAGGCTTGAGCCTAATCTATAACTAATTTGCTCTGAAGACATGCGACGCTGATCCATTTGGTGAGTGTCTCCATGTGCTCAGATGCATAATTTCGCCATTTAATTTTTTTATTTAATTGTTTTGTTGTTTGTCAAAAATGTTGTTTTCTATGCATACCTTTAATTTATGCATATTGCATGTCTTGTTTGTTCTTGTAGTTATGTGTGTATGTGTGTTGTTTGTGTGCGTTATTACATAAATAATTTATTAGTAGAAGGTTTTGGTTTACGATATAATTTGGAGGGGTGCAATAATAAGAGGAAGCAAAATAATTTTGCGGCTGGATGGCCTTAAGACTTGCATCCCCACTAGAAATAGATCAAAGAGTTCTGATACCACTTTATTGTTTATGTATAGGAGACTATAGTTCTATTTTGAGATGTTGCTAACGTCGATACCGTGAAGATATTAATTGATTTTTTCCATACACGCCTAGTAACTTAACTTGATTATGTAACTTGTAAAGCGGTTCTAGGATGACTAATATTGATATGTGTATTTACATAACACTTTCACGACCGTATGTGATAGGTGCTGATAGACAAGATTGATCACTTGAACTAATTGCCACAATCCGCTAGAATGTTAATCGCTATGCAGTGTAACTAACAGACTTGTAGTGGTTCGAATTCATTCTAAGGTGTTTTAACCGATTAAGTATTAAAAATAGTTTTAAACAAATTGTGTTTGAAACGGTTTTCTTGGGTGGCTACTTTTAAGCGTGAGTGAGTGGTCGTGTTTGTGTGTGTGTGTTTATGTCTGTCTGCGTGGTCGTGCGGTGACACTGAGGGCGCGATGAGAAGCTGGTATTGCAACGGTTCAGCCTCAGTTGTATTATTTATTTTAAGATACTATAATTATCGCATATTTATACCAAAATTGTGACCCTAAGCTGTTTTTATTGTAATAATGGTTTAATATTATACGATAATAATTACACCACTATATTGATAATACACTGTGTATATATTTCAAATGACTTCCTAACGGTGTTAGCATTATACTTTTCCTATATCGCCTTATATGCGTAAATTTTCTCTTCATTAATAAAAATGCGCGGAAGCCATTTTGTAATGGAATACACATTAAAAATCACGGAATTGCTGATCAATAAACTTTTTACGTTAACGTAATATTTTCTATATTTTTTTATATCGTTTTCACATAGAATCGTATCAGATCACTTGTGTCCGTCAATTTTAAAGGGAATGTTTTATTAATGAATCAAATTTAAGTATTCTTTTTCATCTGATGAAGTCACCTTCAAAAGGTTGGCTGTCTGGAATGTTTCGATCATTATGGATGTACATAACGTATTAGTGCTTGCTCAAAACTAGTTGTGCGGGCAGCCTTACCTTGTCTTAGTTGCTCTTAGTTTTCCATATAGCTTAAATATTTATAATAGTTATGTACACGTCCTTTTATATGTAAAAGCAAGTTGTATAGACAATATGATACTTTATTTAAACAAGTGACTCTATTAAATAGGCTTACTAGATTTAAATACTAACGGGACATGGTGGATTCTCCGCCTACCCGATACAATATCTATTACGGATTGAAAGATATCCAAACAATAGACACGACTTTGAGTGGAGGTTAGTTAAAGTGACGGTTGACAATCTGACCGACTGCGAGCGGTGAAGGATGCAGTGAATAGTATTAAGACATAGAGTCGTAACGTCTAATAAAGACCCTTGCTATGAAGAAGAGGAGAGTCGCCTCTTATAATAAAAAAATAAGCATACTAGACTATACAATTTCTTTATAATTTTTACTTAAAATATTACGAAAGAGATCGTTTAGTTCTTAGGCAGATTGCTAAGTCAGCCAAGACCTAATAAAACTATCACACGGCGTATTTTCTATCAGATCCCATAACTTCACGCGCTGCCATTATATCATTGTAGCTCGTAGACGCAAACATTATGTCGATCTTATCAAGAGACATGACGTCATAGCTCATCTGTCAAGAACATAAAATAAGCTACACGCTTGGTACACAGAAGGGCCCACGCTGAACAGCGGGTGGTAGATCTCTGATAGCTAGGGATGCTAGGCAAAGGACCTGTTTTGCCATTGGTAAATATTATAATACTAGAGATAAGCAAGTGACGTGACAACTAAAGGTAACACACCTATTTGTGATTTTAACTTTTAGAGACTGGACTAGTGTCGGACGCAGCGTTGTCTGGTATGTGGAACATATAACTTAAGATTTTTCAAGGAAGAAATTAAGCGAAAATCAAAGGTGGTTGAACAAGTAAATTAACATCTTGAGTTATTATAAACTTTTAAATTAATTTGTTTCTTAATGTTAACATATTGGCTGAAAAATAATCTTTTAGAAACCTTTTTATTACACACATGAAAAACTGTAATTATATGGCTAATTAGGCAATGAACGTGTTTAATATCGAATACGGAATGCTTTGAGGCTAACGAGTGCTAGACCGAACCATGCAATATTTTGGTAAAGCTTTTTCCCAAAGTATTTCTTCAGCTTTGCTTTCTTTTATTGTAATATGGACTTTTTATATTTGTGCTGTATACCGTTATTCTATATGGCATCCCTAAGAATCTCACAGATTATATGCTAATTATGAATGTAGGTGTTAGCCCGATGAATTAGCGAAACTGTATAAGGTTAACGAACCTCGAACTTGGTTGTAAACGAATGTCAGATACATGATACGATGATGGTACATGACGTAACGTATCGTAAATATAATGATAGTCATCAGTCTATTATGATCGTAACATCTAAATGTAAATTTATCTACATATATTAAACAATGTTTGTGGCAATAAAGACATGATATGTTCCACCACAGCGCGTTTCCACAGACATTTCTTACCGCGCACCACCACGTTATCGTACTGCTGTATTTCCGAACCAAAACGACTTACAACTTGAAGCGAAGAGCGTTCTATTTCCTAAAAGGCTGACAACGCACATACGAGCTCCCAGCCACGTGAGTGTCTATTGGCGGCGACTTCACCTTTAATCCTTTAATAAATACATAAAAGACATACAATAGACATAATCTCATAGGTTTAAGTCACGTCAAAGATCGATCGCAGATTGAGTGTGGCAAGTGTATCAAATCGCTGCAAAAAATCCTGTGTAAATACGTAATGAATTGGCACGTCAGTTTCATAATAAGTGGGGCAATAAACATGTGTGTTTGTTTGAGTACGAGAACCGTCAATCTCAAGGAGCAAGGTCGATGTTTTTTTTTTAGTTACCACTTGTTGGCGCGAATCCAAAGCAAATAACCAGCGGACGTTGATTCATGCGCCGGCGCATTGTCAGTTGTCGAAATTAAAATAACAAGCTATATCATTCGTGAGATAGTGTTTTCTTTTGATACGGTACGTCTCGTGTATATCATTTTTTAATTAACATACTTTGTCAGGATTTTATGCGGTAAATATGGTTATTAGATTCTATATTTTAATATCGGTAATATTATTTAAGTTTTTGCGGCAGACTTAGGTACAACTATTAGACTTGGTCTCAGTTTTCTATTCTATAACTTCTATTTTGGTTTTTTATACCCGGCAAGTAGGTGGAGGGTAGGGGATTAGCCGCTGTAACGCTGTAAGGTTTTTACGGAGGCTGGATCATTTAGAACTAAAATTTAGCGTACTCTTATTATCACGGCGTATACACAATGAATCAGAAAAAGTACTTTGGTTTTAAAATTACAATCAGACTCAGTTTTTTACAAATTTTTATCAAGAAATGATCTGTGTGTGTAATGGCGTTGTAAGACAGACAAAGATGGACCTAACATACTTTCGAGAATTCGTGCCTTAAGGCTACCTTAAAAGCTTTAAGTCGTATCGTGTTTTTTTGCAATTCCGATCGCAAAAAATTAATGAGTTCGTGTTTGGTGATCTAGTACCAATGTTACATTACATCACTTATTGATTATGTAAATGGACAATACAGGTCACTAAACTCAATATGGTGGCGATTCGTCATTGTTTTTTGTTTATGTTTTTACTCTGTGTCTTTCTAGTAACTGTAATGATACCGTGTCGTTATTAAAGCGTAACCACTCAAGTCAGTAGAAGTTATATTATTAATAAATAATAATGATAATGAAAAACATTTTTGTTTTAGTTTATCGTTTATTTTAGTGAGTTTAAAAATGTGTATTTATTTTTAAAAACACAATATTCATTGATTAACATAAACGCAGATATGAGTCGAATTCATGCGTCTTTAACGAGTGTAAATATTTTTTCTGTTTAGAATAAAAATATTATACTTAAAGTTAGCTAAAAGTTTTCTAAATTATATTTATTTTGATATTATAAAATTTTATCAAACACATTTAATTTTAGTACAATACATGAATCGTATGTATAAAATTATATATTTTCATTGACTACTACAGCTTTCCATGTATCCTATGATTATAAGTTGTAGAAAAAAAATTTGATACTATTTAAAAAAACTAAGCGCTTATGAAAGTTTCCTAACATTAGAATCGAAAAATCTTTCATTTCTCAACAATTCTATTTTATGTCACGTGAATAACATTACAAGCAATTTTACTTTCTAAGCTAGTTAATCCAGCTTATAAAAGTTTTCATAGCTCGATTTGTTATTCTACCGATTTTAATTTAAGCTTATAATATGTTCCCGGTGATGTAATATTACATAGCTTCAGAATCACATAAATTATATTACTAAACTTCAAATAGCTACACATTTAATTTGTCCTTTACTCTGTTGTGACTTTGAAAAAATATTGGACTTCAGTTTATGGAGAAAGGAAATGTTACATGATGTAACATCTGTAACGAATAAGCCTCCATTGTTCCATATTGTTCGTAATTGTACCTAATTAAATTTCTAGAGCAATGTCTGACCACAGACAATGGCATTGACAGGTCCATCTTGAGACGTCACTTTCTCCGTGCGTTTGCGCAACTTTTTGTTTTCAAAATGATTTATCGTTGGCCTAATTACTCATATAGGCTTAGCTCAAATGTATTAACTTTCACTTATTAGTACAGTATAATAAATTATTTTAAACTTGTCTCGTCGAAATGTGATAAAAAAAATACGTCTTAATAAGTTAGGACTTACGTGTTATCTTTAACAGTTTTATGTGAAACTAGAGAAATGTTTTAATCGTGATTACCTTACTCTAAAGTAAACGTCTCAATTTAACAGGCGATCTAACGGTTGTTTGTAGATTATTGATATAAGGAGATATATTTGTGTTTATTTGAGCTGTGATTTACAGGTGGCGATATTCTCGTCTATGTATTTTGGCCCGTAGTTTATCTATTCTCAGAGCAAGGTTTGTTAGTAAAATAAAAATTGCATTTAATTCGGCGTTAAGTATAGGTCAACTCTAACTCTAATCTCTCTTTTTTTATTGCACGGGACGAATATAAAAAAGGCTCCGTCCACTGCCGGAGAGCTCTTCTTACAGGCATAAATTGTACGTTTTTCTCTTAAAGGACTCTTTGGGAGATTATTCCATGACAGCTTCCATGTTCTAATTTCAAATAGTAGTTTTCGCCCGCCTTAGCCAAGTATTAATGAATTAATTTAGTACTTTCGCTCGTAACTTGATCCATTCTAGCAGAGCAGCGTAAGTGGATAATGTCAATTGGCAGTCATTCCGCATTCCAGGCGCGGATAGCTTTAATGGGAACATTAGTTAGGCTGAGAACGAACATACATAATGATTCAATAACTGGAGCTTCCTGAGGGATTATTAGATAATCGCCATGTGAACAGATTGCCTATTTTGTTCGACTTAGAACTGGAAGCTATTTATATAAGCGATATTTTAATATATTTCCCGTTCTTAGATGTTAATTATGTATTCATTAGGGTTTGAGACATTATAAAAAATACAATATAGTACTAATAAGTAATTTAAGTGTTGTTAACTGATTTAAATATTGCACACGTTAAGAAAGTGTTATCACAAAAAAGAATAGTATTGTGTGAATAACAAAACGTTTATATTTAAAAAAAATCATCTTCGTATTACAGTAATTTTCTTGTTGATGTATCCTCTTGTTTCAAACTCGTAGCGAAATAAATTATCAAAAGCTGATTCGTGATGAAAGGCGTATCATAATTTGGAACATCTTATTCCAGTGTATTAATATCGAGACATTCCCACGTCTAGGGCTGTCAGACGTTACACGCGTGCGAAATATTATACCAGTTTTATTTTTGACAAGTGTTTTGTAAATTAGTTTGATCATTTAAAAAGCCTAAAACTTTAACTATCTTAAGATAAAAATATGTGAAAAATTGTGGGTTAAAAATTATAACATAGAAAATCAATACTATTAATAAAATCAATTTATCTAATATAATTTACAAAAAAGTATTGCCTTAGTTAAAACAACTAGACCTACAAATAAATCATTAAGATCTGTGGCAATTTCACTGTTTCTAGCCGCCCCTACGCGTCTCCTAGATTCTGGTTACAAATTAAACCTGTCAAATTGACGTTTGACAGACACGCCCAAAATATAAAACGTGACGCAGGTGACCTGGATTTGAGAATAGACCTACACCTCGCAAATTGCTAATGACGAACCCTGTATTCCATACTTTCCGAAAAATTTAACCTCTATTTTATTTGTAAGCTAAGTAAATAAAATATACATACGGTGTTAGCTTCACGATGACCACTATTGATGAGTAAGAGCGGAGTAAAGAGCGGTATAGAGTTTAGTTACGATATATTATTAAAATATCGCTATATATATATTTTGCAATTTTAGTCCGTCATAGTATATAATGCTCGTAATGAGGTTTTATTTAGGTTAATATTTTTGTTTTTATTGTATATTTAATATTGTCTCTTTTTATGTATGCATGTATGTATGTAAAATCTGTTACTATTTTAATATATTTTGTATTGAGCATACATTCTGTTCAAGAACTGATAAAAACAAACAACTGTTATAATACTTAGTTAACATTGATTTGTCTCTTGGGCCGGATTGGCCTTTCAGTGCGTCTGCATAATCTTACGGTCACAGGTAGAACTAAGAAAACACTTTAAATATATTATTGATTTAAAAGATACCCTTATCTAGTCAAACATTGAATTGAGATAACGATAACATCAATAGACTATAACATGTTTAGTGCTAAGCGAATTTCCATGTAACACAGTAATGGTTGAGCATAATAATTTGCACATTGGCAGTCCATAACATTGCGCAAACAAATGTGCTAATAGGAAAGTGAATTGGAAGGGAAATTTAATGTATTATCAAAATTCGAAGGGAATTGGCTGGTGTTTAGATTTGTACGTGTTACAATCTTGTTGAAATTAACTTGCGATTGCTAATTCAAAAATAATGCACAAGATATCTAATAATATTGAACTAAATATGTTAAGCTAATAGCTGTTTTAAATATACAATTAGTTTTTAATAACAAAAATAAAGGTAACTAAAAATGTAGGTGTATATTTTGTACTGTGCAATAAGTGAATATAGTATTTTTAAAAAATAACTGTAACAATAACATAATATTTCTTTGTTGCAAGTAATTAAGAACATGACGATTATGGTAAAATTCACGCTTGTTTGAATATTAAAATAGGGATGCGTCACCAATTATTATCGATATCGATCGACTCAGGCAGGTCGCATAATATTACTTATTTATTGAAGTGGTTAAAAGTGCGTCCTAACACGCAAACCCGAGGCTACCGGACAGGAAACAGATCGTTTCTTTACGCTCAGAATATGAACGTGTATTTTTGTTTTACGACCAAAATGTATCGATTCGTAATGCAAGTCACGGACTAGTAGATATTCGCTGAGCTAGTGATGTGAAACATCATGCAACTATTGTTTCTATTCATGTATAAAGTGAACAGGGAAACCCACTTTTCAATGAAGTAAGATATAAAATTATATCTCAAGTGAATTATTACAATCAAATTAATACAATCTTATGATTACTTTATGTATCTATCTTATATCAAAACTAAAACAAATTTAAAAAGTTTGGTCCCTGTGGCAGAGTACCAACAATGCTGGTGGCATTTCCTCGCTGTATCGCGATGCTTATACGCTGAGCAAGGAAATCACCAGCTCTTGAATAACCGGATTATAATAATATTAGTTCTATTTTTTCAATTATTGATCTTATAACAGTTCATGCATTTGCAGCAATTTCACGCTAGATTAGAGTATAAACAATGAATCTAAAATTATCTATGTGTGTCATCGATACTATTTTAGAAATCAGCACACATAATTTATTTATTTATTTATTGATTTATTGAAACGTTATACAAGTTTTGGATAACAATTTTTTAAAACAAGTATTATTAATCTAACACAATATTCCAATTTCCAACTTGCTTGTACACGATAAAAGCTTATCGATGTATTATTTATCGATATTAAGTAATTGTTAACATCACTCATATTTATTTAGGGCGAAGTGGTATGCGAGTGGATTATTGTTGATGTTTATTACTTTTCACTTTGGATTTATTCAGTTTTGGTATTGCGGAAGTTTTTATACGTAATATATTAGTAATTCGCAATTGAAGTTTCTGTATATCTTTATTTATTTGTAATAACATCATCATCACGTGGTCATCTTTAATAGTTTTATATTGGGGTATCTGACAAATTTATGCAAGTATCTGTTCTGTTATCGATTATTGCCAGATTTATATATGGAGCTCACGACACGATCAAATTATTAACGATATTTTTTTCATTTCTGTAGGTATCTGTTTCTCTAAAAAAAGACATGAATAATAATCATTTAAGTTTTTCTTTGTGTATGTTGCTTTCATAAAATCTACAAACCTTTTGCGTATATTAAAATAAATTGTATTATTTATTTAAGTAAAGTTAATAATGTTAGTAATAGAATAAATAATTATTTACACATCTCCCTCTCTCTCACACTGACACATACAAACACAAATTTTATTATCATAGCGATCGTTGAATATATTTCTTATAAGATATTTTTTTAAAATATGGAGTTGATTAAAATTTTAAACGATCCGTTAGTAAGCATGTCAGATAAAGCCTAAATGTTGTAGATATCTCACGTTAATTCCCACATATCTAGCTTGTTAGGTATCGGATCTCGGTGTCAGTTCAGGCGCTAACTAGACAGCTGGACAGCAAACAGCGGTTAACTAGCGACGGGAAATCGTATCTTATAATGTGGCATGAGCTTAATTAACCGACAACATCTTATTACGAGCAAAGAGTAACGTTATCTCACTTTTTATTACGTCCTTGCCAGTCAAATTGTATTTACGCTGGGATGAAAAGAGACAAATGATTTTAGTGTAGTTAGAGTGAATTATTTGTATGAATAATATGAGACTTCAAAGCGTAATTGAGCTCTAACGGCCAATTTCACAAATAGATTCTAATCTATTAAAATACCTTGAGATTTGTACCGAATTAGCGATACGTCATACAATACAAGATTAATGATTCAAGCTTACATTTCCCACTATTAATACAGTTGCGATGCTTACCATTTTAACCTACCAACTGCATAACCTTCAATGCAAGGCACCGTTAAAATCACTAATAACAAAAAAAGTAGGTAATTTTTATCCACTTATGAATACTTAAAGATTTTAAATATGGACTATACTTTTTTTTATTCGGTTTTTTTTTATTTTATTTTTTTTGTTGTTATTTCATTTTTCTGATCTTAGATTATATTTCCGGTTCTATGTTTTAACCTTATTTTGGCTTTATTTTTAATCCATTTTTATTGTGTAACCTTCTTTTGATAAGCTGTATAGGTTTAAGAAATAAAAAATAAAATACAATTACTGCCAGTTCCTAAATTAAAGGTAGACTAGAAGAACTGAAGAACCCCCCGCCTCTGGGTATCATTTAGAAAAATATACTCAATGTAGTTAACAGAAGTTGCAGTAGTTAACGGAGGCCTGTTCACCTAATTCGTTTTATCGGTGTTATCTTTCGCCATTGCTCAGTATCGATTCATAATTGTCACTTAAGAGCAATGATCGTTGTCGACTTTCGATTTCAGACGACTCAACTCTCACCGCATTAGCAGTTATTATTGTGGTTAAGTGTACACTTGCGTAAACAAGTGCATTTGTTATGACCTAAAGAAACGTTAAGCGAGGGTTTTTATGAGACTAACATGTACTGGTGCATCGAAATATAAGTAAAATATTTTTAAAAGTCACATACAAAAAATTTTATGTGTAAACAAACTCCTTCGGATTTGTCAGAGCAGTTTAATAGAATACTCATATTAATTAATTTAAACTT
This sequence comes from Leptophobia aripa, assembly GCA_951799465.1. Taxonomy (NCBI): domain Eukaryota; kingdom Metazoa; phylum Arthropoda; class Insecta; order Lepidoptera; family Pieridae; genus Leptophobia; species Leptophobia aripa. Next base: position 6,731,709 of record OX637266.1, on the reverse strand, counting down.
AGTACAAAATAAATTGTGAGCCCTTCATACACAGTGAAAATGGTTTCATAGGCTAAGAAAATTACTGGTAATGGACAGCTACTTCGCATAATAGCCACCACAAACTGTATATAATCAGTAGAAACATTAGCTTAACGCTTCATAAACGCGTGTACAACCAGCGTTAATATCATTAATGTGCTAACATTTTTATTTAGTTTGTATAAACACAAATTGGTTATAAATTCTTTATTAAGACAAACTGATTTTTACTGTTTTGTATAAATTCATTTTTGTGCTAGTTTCGTGTCGATTGTACATAAAACGATATAATTCATTCATCAATATAACTTTATTACCACATTCAGTAGCTGTTAACGTAAAGCGTAGCGTGTAGGCTGTGCCCTGGTTGTTTTCTTGAACTAGCGATTTTACTAAATTAATAATTATAGTTATAGTGCATAGTTAACGTTTTTATTATACCCAACTGTATTTTGTATTCTGTGTAACGGCAATTTAAGATCGTTTTGACGTGAAACTAAATAATCACTGCGTGGCCTCTAATGAGGCAGCTGAGGTTATTAAAGTTGTGGTTATTTTGTCCGTAATGAACCCCGTTAAGTGCATGAAAAGCAACAGCTAATGTTGGTATATAATTTTTAGCAATTGCATTACTGAAATGCAATGGAAACAAAATAACACTATTAATTTCGTTCTATACTCTTAAAGACTGAATTAACATTTCACTCAGTTACATAACTGTATACATTACAGATTAAAGCCTACGGAAAAATTAAATCTCGACTTAATCGTATAATCTAGACTTGAATAACGAACAAACGCAGTTATCGATGTCTCCCACTAATCAATTAGACCGTGGCATAACCGGAGCAATGCGTATTAATATAATAGCGGGAAATGGACAAGATTTCAATGTCCAGGAAGTAGGAATAGTTGTCGGCACGCAATTGTTTTTCCACCATTCGTGAGAGTGATCCCAAACTAAGCAAACACTATTAAGGTATTTTTATTTTATTTCTTAAACCCATACATCGTATCAAAAAAGTTTACACAATAAAGAATAGATAAAAAACAAAGCAAAAATAAGGTTAAAACATTGAACAAGATATTGAATCTAAGATCAAAAACAACAATAATAAAAAACGAACAAAAATATATATACATATGAACAAGTGAGGAATGAGAATTTAAGTGTGCGTGTGTGTATGAGTATGTGCAATGGTGTTGCTCTGTGAGTGAGTGTGCGAAGTGTATTAAAACAATTCTAGATTTGAATGTACGTAATTTAAAAAAAAAAACTTCTTTCAACTTTAGGTTGTTCTTGTCTGATCTCTAAGACTGTTTTGTGGCTGCGTAAGCTATAAGAACAATTTAGTTTTCTATTTCCAAACGTCGGCATACCTGAAGGTGATAGTAAGGAGTTTCTTTTACAGTTGACATACCTGCCATCCGGGAGACCACTTAACCAAATAGGCCGCGTCCATAAGATGCCTCTTCCAAACGTCGCCAAACGTATGATAGGTTGAATTTATAAAATATAAAGGTCTTTCAAGAAAATAGTGTACCACTTCCTAAAAGGCCGACAACGTACTCACAAGCGGGACTATGGGAGGCGACTTCGCCCTTATGGTGTGCCTCCTGCTAGTTTGCTCCCTCTTCTATGAAAAAAATAAAATAGAGGTAAAGATTATATCAAAATACGTAACGACGCTATAAGCCATATAAAATGTAGCAATCGTTAAGTAAATTAAAATTGTTTGCCATAAAACATATTGTGTGAAACAAGTCAGAAACCCTACAAACCTTAGTCAAGTAACAACATAATACAAGTTTAATGTCATCAATCGCTTCATGGAACTCCCTGTTTTATTTCTATAACATTAAGGATATGTTTTGTTTGAATTATACTATAATGCGATTGTAGAGTCACTACTAAGTACATGTATATTATGAGCTTAACTTTTAAAATATCACGTTTCCCGATAAAGTTCGCGTTAAACGTGACACATCAGACGTCTGGCTGTCTTGTAATGATGTAAATAGTTGAGGTAATGATTACATTACATCCTGTTAAAGGTCATGGTAATTTTTGACTGAAGATGGAACTATTAAAAGTATCCAAAATACTATATTTATAACACTAAGTATTATTTTATATGTACAATTCTCGTGTCACAATCTTCGTTCCTGTACTCCTCTGAAACGGCTTGATCGATTCTCATGAAATTTTGTGCTTATATTGAGTAGGTCTGATAATCGGCCAACATCTTTATCCTATACCTTTTCATTTCCCCTATTCTTAATATTTGCTAGCCCCTATTTTGCGCGATTTTTCTGTATAGACAAACAATGTTTATTAGGTCAGCAAGTTACATATAAAAAGCTAAGTTAGCACTTAATAAATAATAGTTTACTTACACAATTAATCGCTGATACGATTATACTCAGTTGATATAATTGAAATATTATTAGTCTTTTTGTTAAAAAAACCAAAAAATATACGAGTGTAATAAAAACGAGGAACATCACAAGAAACTCTCTTTAAGTGTTTGAAACAATTTAGAAACTTATGAAAGCTCGTGATTCCCTTCCTATGGGGTTCGATTTTTAAGAGACACGCTTATATGATGTTCTACCCTTAAGGAGTAAGTGTATAGACGAAAATCCTTTCTTTTGTAGTTTTTACCAACCTTATGGCCAATAAATATCAAACTCAGCTTATTAAACATATCTTATTATTATTTCAACCTGTGAACAACAGTACTTAATTAAATCGATAAATATGAAAAATGCATTAAATTAATTTTATGCAAACTCTTTAATTAATTGCCCGATTAAGCGCTCTTAAATAATCTCTTGTTAATTAAATAATTAACTCCGTTGTGTTAATATCTTTAGCGACCGAAGTGAGATTTGCAACAACCATAAATATTAAATTTAAGTGATAATTGAGAGTATAAATTAATGAAAGCTGATTTATATCGGATTTCCCCTTTATTAGGTTTAAGTAAACCAAATAAACTTTGTACCATGGATACAATACATACTACTTACAAAAAAATTACATTTCATTGCAATGTAGATAATTTTCTATTAATACATCGCCTAAGTAGATGTTGTATGTATATTCTATGTATTATGCATATTGTTTATAATATGCTGCATTTAGATCATTTTATCAAATTCAATGTAATAGTGTGATACATATACTACAATAATATAATAATAATATAATATTATGTAATTTATCAGTTGAATTAGCAAACCATAACACAAGCTGTAAATCGCTTACAATACGGTCTCTTAATATTATTATTAATTCACTCAACATACATATTGTTGCATTGAAATAAATTTTAACAACCAATAAAAACATAATTACATAAATGTATCTCGTTTTATTTATCTTTGCAATTGAGCAAATGTGCCGGTACTTAGCATTGATTTAAAACACACTAATTTTTATTCCATTATCAAGATATTCGTTTACTTATACCTAATAACATTAAAATAATATAAGAACTAATAATTCTCATATAACACGCCACAACATATTAATTAACCACTTTACCTGATTATGTTTAAAAATAGACTTGCTACACTTGTAATGGCGTCTAGTTAATTTTGCGTTGTCTGACATTGGTTTATAAAGCTTGTTTTAAGGACACATATGTACACAAACATAAAACATTTTGTCTTATCAATAGGCAATTCACGATGCGAAAATAACCGACAAAATAAATATACATTTGATTAATAACTAAGTTTATTATTATAGCACATTTTAATATAAATAAAAATTTGCTGACCAAGAGTTCAAGTAAAGTAGATTTAACTTAAATCTTAGCAATACGGATTTAATTAGTTTTTTGGTCAGGTCTGTCGACATATGCCTCGCCTAATATTTTCCACTTGTCTCTGATATAGTTATCTACATCCTTGTGGTACGTTATCTTTCGATATTTTCTTCCATTTCGTCAATTTCCATCTCTAGGATTCTATTATGTCTCATAATGCGACCAATCCAGTTCCATATAAGCTTTTATTGTTGAGTGATCATTTGTGTATTGCTCTGTATCGCTGCTGGCAAACTGCAATTCTGTCTTATATTTCTCGTAAACTATTTATATTATTATTTGAGTATTTTTAACTGAATATATAGCAGTTACGTTTTTGAATTCGTATCGCCTTTTTTTATATTTATTCATTTCTGTTAAGATTTTATTTAAAGGCGACATAGTTAGCATAGCGCTTCCACAAGCACACAACACTTTCATTATAAATAAACGATTTCACCTTTTGTCTCTCTATTTAATCATGGGCTTGAAGATGTAGTAAATTCCTTTAGCGACCTTACTACTTGTGATTTTAGCTTATGACGTTCATGTCACATAGAATGTGCCAAGTGAAAACAAATTTATAATATTGACGCTCGTTCATATACAGAAAATTGTTCAATACGTTGAGTATTGATTAGGACTGTAAAAGTTCGCAACGAAAGCTCTCTCAGTTGTCAGTTTATATACTTTTTACAATTACGTCATCTGAGTAATATTTAATGATGTAAGTAATGTTACGGAACTTGTATCATGGAAGTCTCGTTTTCTTAATGATTTCTATCGTTAAAGCCGATAAAGGTCATGGCGTAGAGAAGGAACGGTTTTAAGGATGTAAATACGTACGTATAATAAATCTTAACCCTTTTTTTTTTTTTTTTTTTTTTTTTTTTTTCCGAGGTGGAAATGCATTTCCGCATTCCCTGGTCCCAAAGGATAAGGGATATGTGGGACTCAACCCACGCTGGTGTCTCTGCTCTTCAGAGACGAGGTGGGCAATACCCACTAAAACCACCTCGGGTAAACCTACAAGACCACATTGAAAGGGCCCTGGGGTCGCTTTCGCACTCAACCAGGCACCCAGCGGCTGCTAATGTAGTTGTCTACATCGGAAGAAGAAGGTTAGCATACCTTCTCCTACGCTCTCCATGTCTCCCAACCCGCAGTGGATTTGTGGTGGAACGCTCTCTTTCCCGTTCCGCCGCCTCCTTCAATAAAATAACCGTCTCGCAGAAGGTTGCCACTGCACTCCACTCCTCCTCACTACTGAGCATCTTTTGGACAACAACAGGCATGTTGAGGTTGTTGCCCACCACACAACATAAATCACTCCGGAGTCGTGACCACCGTGGGCACTCCTCTAGTGTATGCTGCGCTGTGTCGTTTTCAGCACCGCATTCCAAACAACTCGGTGTAGGCTCCCGCTTAACTATTTTGTTCAGGTATTGCCCAAAACAACCATGTCCCGTCAGAATCTGAACCATTCGAAACGTGAGAGCACCACTTTTCCTATCCGCCCAGTCCCTAAGTACCGGACGAATTGCCTCCACCGTTCTATGTCCCGCTAATGGTTCGGCCAACCCGTCATGCCACTTTTGTATCGCACCTCTACGTGCTAACCTTCTAAAGTTTTCGACTTCCTCAACTGCAGGGTAGACACTTTCAGCCCTCCTCTCCATCCGGTAATGATACACGGAAGCAAGTGTTTCAGCTTCTAACTCCCACGGTGGGGTGCCAGCCAACACACAAGCTGCGGTAAACGACACCGTTCGGTAGCAACGAATTAATCTTCTCACTATAACCCGCTGCGGCCTTTGTAATAGAATCTTATTATTAAGCGTAAGTGCCTCTTGCCACACTGGAGCTCCGTAAAGAGCCATACTACAAATAATACCACAGTAAAGCTTTCTACAACGATGGTCTGGTCCCCTTATGTTTGGAAGTAGCCGTCCCAAAGCTCCTGCAGCTCCTACAAGTCTTAAACTAAGAGCTTTAAAGTGGTCCTCAAACTTCCATCTCCCATCAAGGATTAGACCTAAATACTTCATATTGCGACTCACTGACACTTTAACTCCATTAACACGTATTGAGGCTCTACTTGGTGGACCACCCCGTGGCCCATGGAACAAAAGTGCACTTGTCTTTTCAAGAGCAACCTTAAGTCCAAGTAGACTAATCCTATCAATCACTAATGACGTTCCTACTTCTGCTAAACGTGACACTTCTTGGAAGTCTTTGCCTTGGGTTACAATTAGGGTGTCATCAGCATAGCAGAAAATCTTCATCCTAGGTAACAATGTACCCCTAAGAACCCAGTCAAACCCAATATTCCATAAAAATGGACCCAGTACCGAGCCCTGAGGAATGCCGCACCTCATTTTCCATCGAATAAATTCTCGCCTGTCATTTACATATAGTATTTCCCGCTCTTCTAGGTAACTTCTGACAAGGTTTTGTAGATAGAGAGGAATCCTATGAAAACGGAGAGCTTCTAATATGACAACAAATGGTAGGCTATTGAAGGCATTGCAAATATCTAAAGAAACAGCCAGTGCCTTTTTTCCACTTTGGACAGCGTCTGTTGTAAAATCTTTTAAATCTTTTATCGCTACTACTGTTGAAAGCCCTGTCCTAAAACCGTACTGAGCATCAGCTAAATCCGGCCCAACCACCGAGATATGGTGACTCAGTCGCGATACCATTATCCTTTCTAAGAGTTTCCCCGCTTCATTAAGCAAGACTATTGGTCGGTAAGCAGAAGAAGTATCTGGCGGACGACCAGGCTTACGCAATAAGCAAAGACGACCCTCTTTCCAAACTTTCGGAAACTGTCCTGTGCGGAAACAAAGATTAAATAATTCCCGCAATTCACCCTCTAGATGTTCAAAGGCAATCACCAATATTCGGCCATGTATACCGTCCGGGCCTGGAGTTCTCCTACGACTTTTTAGACGACGGACAATATCTGCAACTTCTACGTCACTAACTAAAGGAATATCTCCTTCCTCGTCTGGTATTGCACCAGTAGTCATCGAAGGAGGAACAATATTGGGATCAGCTGGAAATAACTCCGATACAATCCTGGCAACAAAGTCTGACTGGAGTGTTTCAGTTAACGGAGGACCCCCAGCCTGCAACTTATTTCGTACAAGACGGTAGGGCCGTCCCCATGGGTCTTGATTTAAGGTTTCGAGAAAATCATCATGTGCCTTATTCTTCGCTTGACTTATTTCAAGTTGAAGAGCCTTTTTATGTTCCATAAATTGAGCGTGGAGTCGCTGCTCTTCGGCTGTATCACGGACCTGCCTACGACGACTACGAAGATATGCTCTGCGAGCCCTATTGCAAACTTGACGAAAATAAGCGATATTATCGCTCCACCAATAAACCATTTTTTTCGGCGGTTGGCGTCTCCATTTTGGCATGGCAGCGTTCGAAATCTTTACAGTCGCATGACAAAAACGACTACCACTTTCGTTAACATTACCAGAAGAAGTAGTAGGCTTACACCATGTTTGTACGATTGCCGCCTCCTCTGCAAGGTCTTTGTTGAGACTGCTCAAAACCCAGCGTGGAAAAACCTGTCTATTATAAGGCAAGCCATATCGCCTTTGGGATTCAAAGATATTAAATCTTATATACCGATGATCGGACAGCGTTTCTATTTCTTCCATAACTCTCCAATTTTGGAGTGAGGGAACTAAAGATGGTGAAACAAACGTTAAGTCAACTACAGATTGGCCTTGTGAGCGTACACATGTTGGAACGTTCCCTGTATTACGTAATAAGAGTCCCAATTCTGCATACCATTCTTCTAAAGCTCTGCCTCTAGGGTTAGTGATAGTATCACCCCACGCTTGAGATCTGGCGTTGAAATCGCCTAAAACTATTAATGGTAAGTGTGTTTGATGAATAACAGGAGCTAAGGTGTCAAGGAAAGTGACATACTCCGAAATTGGTCTATTAGGAGAAAAATAAACGGCGACTATGATAAGGCTTTTCCACTCAGCCACAACATAACCTACTCCCCGATCTTTCAAAAATAAAGGGGGACCACCAGGACGGGAAATTATGCTAACCAACCCATTTAAATCTTGCAACCAATGAGATTGTTGAGGTACAAAATACGGCTCTGAAACAACAGCAATATCTATATTCCATTCAGCCCTGGTCTGCAGGAGAAGATCCTGTGCCCTGGCGCAATGGTTTATATTAGCCTGGAGAAAGTTGTTAGGTGTCCGACAATCCATTATTGGGACATAGAATCTCTCGAGCCACAGCCTGATCCTCAGTGCTGAGTCCGCTGGTCAAAGTATGCATCCTTGCCTTCACCAAAGGAGGATTACATTTTCTTCCCCGCATAATATGGTCTGCCGGCTTACCCGCATCACTACAGACAGCACAATGTGCAGTAATTGCTGTACAAGTTGCAGCCTTATGGCCCTCAATTCCACAACGGAAACATAAGGCACTTCGATCCACATCAGACGGACATTTCAAGCCAATATGACCGACACCTAGACATTTGTAACATCGTAAAGGGCCGTCTTCAATTACCTGTATTTGAGCTGAACTCCAACCAACAAGCAATCGACCTTCGTAAACCTTTTTTGCGACAGTGACAGGACATTGCACAAAAACTACATTGGACCCACCTCGTCCTTTTAAAAGAGTTCCCGCCTTAATCAAATCTGTGTCACATTCACCTTTTTTAGCGATTGCAGACACAACTTCTTGGATGGTTACAGAATCATCCAGTCCGCCAATGCGAAGAAATGCACGCTTCACAGGCGTTACCACCTTGGCTTCGTTTACCAAAACTTCACGGAGTTTCTCTGCGAGTTGGTTCGCCTTTTCTGCACTTTGATTTCCCGGTAACTCGATCATTCGAGCTCCAGTAGCAGTTTCTCTGATTTTGATGTTAGTAACGCCTAAGTCAGACAAAACAATATTATCTCTAGCCTTTTTCAAAATTGTCGCGTACGTAAAACCTTTAACCACTGCTTCTTGCTGCAGTGTAATAACAACCGCCGAAGACCTGGGTGAAGATAGTTTAGCCTTTTTTGGCGCTCCCACGACTTGTGTCTCACGCGTTTGTTTAAGGTTTTGCACCTGTACAGTTTTTTTTTTACCCTTTCCCTTTCCTTTTACTTTCGTCCAGGCAACACCCTGCTCCAGGGACCCACTAGTTGTAGGACAACGCACTTCAGACTGACCTACATCGTCTGCAGACCTTTCTATAATATGTGAAGGTGATTTCGCACTTATGTCCGGCATCACATTCACAGAGGTGCCGAAAGGTCTTGCTATCTCCCTTTCTCTAGAAGCCGCAAGAGGCGGACGAATTATGGGTGCTGGTAAGAGGCGGTCCTTCAGCCCCGCCAGTTTAGCTTCTACCATTTCCCCCACCGAACGCATGACGCCACCTTGAATCTCGTTAATGAGACTTCTCATGAACTCGGGATCCTGGTTTATTGGAGACATATGCGAGGATTTTTCGGAAAAATCCCTACGCACTGCCTTCAAGGAACTTTCAAGTTCAGTTATATGAGCCCGCAAGCGTTTATTATCTGCTTGTAGTCGGTGGGTCTCCTCTGCCGTCGAGCGTGACGCTAAACAATGGATGATGTCCTGCAGGTCATTTGCCGCCATTTGTATGTTGCTAACATGGGGCTCGCCAAGACTTTCTTGCTTTTGAGTAAACTCCAAGACCATCTTTGTTCTCGTCTCCGCTCTCTGACGTATTTGTACTGTACTCAGAGACTCAATAGCCTCATTCAGAAGGGACGAATGTTTATTGGTGGTCTTCTTTCCGGCATCCTTACGAAAGGCTTTATCACTTAGTTGCCTGTTGAAATTTAACTCCTCCGCTTCTTGTTTCGCCTCTTTTAAAGCTTTCTTGGCTTTACATAGTCCCGCAGGATGAGAAGCAGATTTTTTCTTGCCTCTTTGCCTCCTTGATGCTGACGCTTCTGTCTCCGTGTCAGATGCAGAAATCTCATCCACATTCTGAGGTACCTTAAATAAGGCCCGCTTTCTCGTCCTTGGTACCCCAGATAGGCTCGATTCGGAGCTAACGTCATCCATTTTGACTCAATAGATTAAAAAATCAACAAAAGAAACATATTACAACAAAATGAAAGACAAAAACAAATATATATACAGCAACAACAACAAATAAAATAACCCAAAATCAATAAATCCAAAAAAAAAAAAAAATTAAAATTAGATCAACAAAAATAACTAAATGTAGGTAGGTACCTTTGTACCTAATACTACATTTACAAGACTACCGACTACCGTACCGTAATGTACAAGCGTACAAAACAATTAGTACCAATAATCCAAAATAATAAACTCACAACTTTGAATGATTTAACAAATAAACAAACAAAAAATGCGGAAACAAATCAACGCAGAACACAAGATAAAAAATCTCCAAATACGAAACAAACTGCTCCCTGCACGTATGACGCGTCCGCCTCGGTCGAAAGCCCGACGCGGAATTCAATAAATCTTAACCCTACAAAATAAAGTAGAATTCCATTTGTATTTGATTAAGTAAAATATGATTTATATTATGCTTACGAGATCTTACGTAAGCCGAAATCAAAAATAAAACCACAGATAACTAATATAATAAGTGAAATAAAGCCTTTTTGGTAACACTTTAGACACAAAATTTTAGAGACTATAGAAATGTGTGATCGACGTTGATTAAAAATTTCTCTAAATACGTTTTTAATACATATCGAGGTTCATAAATCAAATCGTTACTTATATCCGCTAATAATTTTTTTTTTTTTTTTTTTTTTTTTTTTTTTTTATAGAAGAGGGGGCAAACGAGCAGGAGGCCTACCATAAAGGTGAAGCCGCCGCCCACAGACTCTCACGCGGCTGAGAGCTCGTGAGTGCGTTGCCGGCCTTTAAAGGAAAATTGGGAAATGGAGGGGTAGGGGAAGAGGACGGGGGAGGGGAAAGGATGGGCACCGGAAGATCTCACTCACCAAACGAAACGCGAGTACAAAATGAAGAAAGTCCAATTGTATCACTTTACGCTGGTTTTCTGTGAGAGAGTGGTATTTCTCCGGCCGTGCCTGCCCATTCGGCTGAAACTCTAAGTAACAGCATGGCACTCCCACTCAAAAAAATTCCTTTTAACCTACGATTTCTCATCACCATTATGTGTCCGTTTTATAACTTCGCATTCCATGTTTATCTGAGCATTTCTATATATATTAAAGCGATGAAGCTGTTAGCAAATTACCTGCTTTCAGAGGCTGCCTTCGTATAACAGGTTATAGGGTTTTAGTCCGTATCGACATGAAAAACCTTGCCAAGTACTGCCTTTTTTGCATGTATAAAGCTATAGGACTTCAGGCTAATGGCTTGACCCAACGCGTAAATATCGGCTCCCGTCGCTACAAATGATTAATGTGTACAAGAATGGGCCGAGTAATTGGTACTAAAAGCAAAGTGGAACTTATAATCTATAGAATTGATTATTAGCAGCCTATGTAGCGCGAAGAATTTCAATTTGTTTGGATTATTCAATGCACTGATTGGATTTTACTTGTTAATATTCAAATGGATCAACTCCGTTAGTATTCTTCGGTTCGTTCATTATATGCTAAGACCAACTTCAAATATCTTCAATAGCAAAGAAGCTTTTTTAGCAAATTTATACTTTCACCGTGCGATATGCGACTTAGTTGTTGTTTGCTATTTTTAACATCGGTTTTAAATAGACGCTGTTAATGATCCTTACTGGCAGACAGAAAGGGTGGCTAAAGCCTTATAAGGGCGGAAGGGACATGACGAAATCTCATCAAGTGATCGGATTAATCTTAGTAATGTGATACGTAAACAAATGTAAGGATTCTTTAATACTAAAATCCTCTGATCTGTGTCAAATGAGAGCTTTTTAGTTGCTCTTCATTTGTTATTAACAGATTAATGTTAGGCCCTTGTAGAAGGTTCAGTTCTAGCAAGAATTTGTTTACAATATATTTTCACACGTGTGTTGTAACATATCAACTGTTAGGGTATATAATAAGCATATAATCGGATTATTTTTTTTATATATTTATTTATGCCATACGCCAAACTCACAGTCGCAGCTACGCAACATATATATACATTAAAACCAAAAAAATATATATAAAAAACAGTTCCCAAAACTTTATATACTTAACAGACTTTATCCCAAAGTTATGGAAAACAAATTTTCGACTGAAAAATCTTAACCGAGCAATCGGGGCATTGAGGCAATGAGTTATTGTTACGGGCAATAGTTGTCCGGAACGAACAGTCTAATCTTGCTTAGCAAATATACTCAGTATCAGTCAGATATTTAAAGTTCAAATAGACCAGTTCTGAGGAGTAATTTTTACTGACCAGTACTAACTCGCGCTTATCTTAGAGTTATGCTTCCGTACTGCGATGAGATGATATTTGTAATAATTTTCTTCTATCCATTAGCACGTCGTATCGGGTTATCGCTTTAATGTTTAATATTAACTGTTCAGTCGTTCGTTAACTTATTGCAAAGTTGCTGGTGAGAATTCAGAAAGATTGTCAATTGTCAATTTCACGTTTTATATACATGGAAATAAAGGTTTACGGACTCTATACTGCAGAATTATTGATAGTAATTTGCAAATTGCTAAGCAAACTTCGTTGCCGCGGCCAAAATGTCGGGTTAAATGTGTTTTTAATGTTCATAAATCATTTATTTCATTTTAAATTCGTGAGACAATTTTATGTTGTCAATTATACAATAGTAACACCTAATTGTATGATTGCTTACAAATTTGTTGCAACGCAGTAGAAAAACTGATGTACTGGTCTACCCCGGTAGTTTGACGGCGTAACCACTAGAGGTGCTTATTCTGATCCATACAATTTCAACTTCTGACATACCTGAGCATTTAATAACTCACACTTAACAAGTCTATGCAGCCATTAGTGATTATAATTGTCATAAATAATTAAGAAGTAATATTATCCAAGAAAAATAATATTGCAATAGCTAGTCTAAGGTACTTTACGATAACCGTTATTCAGCGTATGAATTTATACTCATTTGATTGATGGATCTTTATTGATTCAAATTAATTTAATCACTCATTAAAGTATAGTTAATTTATTACATTCGTTGTTAATTAAGAAACCTTTTATTCTATGAAAGTAAAGTGTTTAAATTTGTTTTTTCATATAAATGGTCTATTCTTTTATGCATATATTTAAAAAGTATATTGAAAGCCTGTATTTTATCGCTTCGGTCTGTCGGTAATGATTAGAATTCACAACCGTATTTCACAATTAAAATCTGTGTGATTTTTGTGCTGGATACTTATTGAACATTTTGTTATTACAGCCTCCACCGATACAAGCTCCGCCCGTGGCTTTGCCACCACCTACATCAGCTGCTGGTCCCGTCTCGCCCCATTCCTCTGCGCCCCGCACTATCGTCATCCAGCGACCTGACGCCAGACACGGTTTTGGATTTACGCTAAGGCATCTTGTTGTTTACCCACCGGACTCTTTGCAGGTATATTTTCATATTTTATTTTAATAATTTATATTCATCGGCATAATAACCTAAGTAATATACCTTAGTTTAATATTATTGGTTTATAAAGATAATCTGTATACAATAATTAAATTGACGACTTGTTTTGAGCATGGCGGACTGTCGAACAGATAGTACCGGGTTCGATTCCCTTATTCCCGGGTTCGAACATTTATGTGATGAGCATATTTGTCGTAATTCTAATGTTAATTATAGTAAAGTATTTATTAATTTATATTGTGATATTGAGTAAAAACATCATTTGTGTAAGCATCAAGCTATGAAATATGTTAACACTTTTTTTATTAAATTCAGGAGTTATACGAAGATGCCCGTCACTTGGCCGTGGGCGCAGTGGGTGCGCCCATGGACACGATCTTCGTGAGGTCGGTTCGTGCAGGCGGACCAGCTGCGCTAGCGGGGCTCCGAGCGGGCGACCGGGTGCTCGCGGTCAACGGCGAACCCGTGGCCTGTGGGCGCTCGCGGGCGCCCTACGCTAGAGTAGTGCAACTCGCACAGAGAGAGCCAAGAGTGCTACGGCTAACTGTCGTGCCGAGGGATCACGATTTACTGCAGAGAGTGAGTGCAGTTTTAGATTATTTCAACAAAATGTAGTGTTTGTTAATTCTTAATGAAGCTTAAGTAACTTCAGTCAGCAGGTATAAACCTAACACCTACATATATAACAAGACAGGAATAATTTATACGCAGAGGCAATTATAGGCAGACACAATATGCACTACATTAAACTATACTATATAATTATAATATTATATATTATTAAAAATACAACTAGACTGCTTGCATCTGGTTCTATTGATCTTCTATGAGTTTTAGTTGTCTTTGTATTATTGAATAATATGGAACACTACGGTAAACTAAAGCCTATATTTATATTGACGGCATGTAATAAACCTCTTTCCAGTACTTCAGCGAAGCAGCCTACAACCCCGAATCGAATCAGAGGAAGATAGAAATGCCGGCACCAATCACTGAGCACGAATCGCGGCTATTTGACGCGTATAGGCGTCCACGGGCCAGCCTCCCCGCCTTGCCAGGTCCACAAGCCCCCGCAAGGATGAGGGAGGATCCAGAATACGCGACGGTAGCACCCCAACCGCAGAGGTTTGATGCTAGATTAACCAACGCGCCGCATTATATTATACATGACGGGTGAGTCAGCATTTATTTTGAATACATTATGTATATACCGGCCTCTTGTTTTAAAATTAAATTAAATAAAAACTACATATACAATAAGAAATTCAAAATATACAAGTATTAAATTTGTTACTAAATATTAATACTATAGTAAAATTTGTTTATAGAACATTTGTAATATTTTGGAAAATGTTTTCAGAAGACGGGAGTCCGACATATCTCTGCCGTCATCAGCCACAGAAAGCAAGGACAGTCTCGGCTCCTTCGACTCGAACTCAACACTGACGGGCCGAGAACTGGACGACTCTATTATCCTCTCCCGAATACGAAAGAGCCTCGAACAGAAGGAGGCTTTCCTAAGACGTCCCAGCCAACCCACGGGATGGGTCACCCCGGACGCACCACCTGCGATCAAACAGAAAGAGTTCTACGCTCGACCACAAAAACTGCAGAAGCCAGCTTGGCCTCCACCCCCTTCTTCTCCGCCGCTTGTTTCTTCTCCTCCTCCCCACCAACCTGTTCCAGAGCAGAGAAGAGACGAATGTGCCACAAGTGTGGACAGTGGCACCTATAGCGCATATGGAGAAGTCAATGGAAGTGACAAAAAGCCCAAACAGGATAGAAATCAGTTTGTGGCAACGTTATCCAATATACAGGAGACAGCGCCGTTCCAAAGTAATAATGTTGGAGCTATGAATGGAACGAATAACGATAGCCGAGAAGAAATTACTAACCAGGATAATAGGTAATCAATACTTTCACGTGACAATGACAAATAACTAATCATTATAAAAATTGGCTTTTACTAGTTGCTTAATTTAATTATATATAATAAGAATAATTTAAAAATGAAATAGGCGCCCTGGTAGCGGAGACCATAGAGCTGTCGTTTTACGTATAAGCATCGCAATTGTAAGAAAATTCCAGCATTATGGGTACTCTATAAGGATCAAACTTTAAAAATTTAAATACCTATTTTAGTTTAAATTTTAGGTTATTTAATTTTGTATTAACAAATTAATCTGGTTTGAGCATTTTGACACATTATTATATTGTCTGCAGATATCCAGTACCTGAACTACAGCTAGTGACAGCCAGAACGAGGCAGCTTGAAGAAGCCCGCGGTGTGGGAGAGAAGAGAACAGAAGTGGCTAGAAGTGAACTAGCCCGGCTTTCCACAACTCGGCTGGAACCCAGTGTGGCGCTTAGAAGAAAAGAATTCGAGACCAGAGCTAATAGAAGAGAAGCCAGATCGTTGGATGTGCAACCGCAACAAGGTATTTTATATTTTTTATTATGTTGTCTTTTATCAGGCAAATTAAAAATACTTTTTTTTTATTTCAAATTCAAATTGAAAAACAAACTGTATTCATGCTATTACCAAATCTTTAAACATAACAGGTATTTGATAGATGACATTTGACAGGTGAATGCTTCAACATATTTTTATATGTGCTTATAAATATAAAGAACGGCTAAATAAAACCAGCAGCTTATATGCAGCAGCTAATGCGGCTGATACAATAACATAAATTTATTAAGAATTAAGATTTATGTATGAGCTATTAACACTAGAGGTTCGCTTACCCTATTTCAGAGTTAGAGCACGAGTCGGCCCTGGGCGGAAGCCTCTCCGGAAACCAGTTGATGATAACTGGCAGCAAACACCTGCATTGTCCACCTCCAGACGGATATGTTCCTGGTGAGTTATACATTTAAATTATTTGAATCAGTGAATATCTATTTTGGAGGAAATCAATTTGATTCAATTCAAAGTTATATGTTAATGGCAATTGATATATAAACACACAGTTGGAGACAGCTAGTTGAATAATAAATCAAATTTTGTATACATTTTACTTTTGATGTTTTGTGAGGCTGCTTAAAATTGTTTTATATTAGTCTATACTTATAATAAGACAGTCAAAATCGAATGTCTGTACATTAAATATTTTTCCAAAAAACTGAAAGGAGGCAATTAAAGAAGAGTCATAGAAACCAAAAAAACAATTTTTGGAATTCTTGTTTGTCTGTCTGGTACGTTACAACTACTGAACGGATTTCGCGCGGTTTTCACAGTTGGATTATATATAATTAGGAGCGTTGTCAAAAGTTTATTTCGTCAATATCGGTTAAGGGAAAAAGAAGTTACGGTCAATTGAAAATTTACTTCAACCACTGCTTCAGAATTTATAAACACTTATATTGATTGATTAGTTATATATTGTCAAATTTGTTCTAATATAAGTTAATCTTAATATTAAAACTTATGAGAGGTAACAAAAATAACAAATAACGCAGTGCGCGCGAGCGCGGTTGATGTGTTGAACAATGTGCTCGATAGATGGCGTTGATAAAATTCGGTATCAACCTAGATTTATTTGACAATATATTTATTTCAGAAACTGAAAAGGTCCAAATGCGAACAAGGTCAAACAGTACCGGAAGTGAAGGATTACCCATTAGAAGACATCATGCCACAGGTAATGCTTGTGCTTTCGATAAAAAGCAAATGAGGGATTTGTGAATGCGGCATTTGGAAAGGTTCGGAAAAGCCTTATTCGCTTAGGTTTGTGGTATAACGCCATCTATTGTTGAAGCCGCGGAGCTTTCAGCAAATAATGCAAGGTGGTACTTTGTGTTGCCATGATAGCCTTTAATGTTTAACATCATTGTGTAGAATTCAGTGTTCGTCTGTCTGATGTAATCATTTGACACTATTTACTGCGAACACAGTCTAGGCCCTGTTTCAAAATTATCCGGACGGTCTGAAGGGTCCACCTAATGCTATATTCCGCCCCAAGATGGCAGTCACGCGAAGCGACGTATGGGGCTGAACAGAGAACAAATGGAGGCGATGAATGAGGTTTCGCTTGGGCACGAGGGGCAAGGGCATTCGAGGGTTGAGGGGCACCACAATCTGGGTCTCTGGCCGCAAAGACCCACGCAGCTGAGCCTGGCGCCATCACCTCCCGCCTCAGCTGCCACCTCGCCATCACCTACGCCAAGCACTCCCGCAGATTCAGGTCCCGAAAGCAGTCTGTTAACCCCCTCTTTGCAAACTGGACGGCTTGACTCATCTTCATTAAAACCACATATGTCTTAATGTAGTGAATATTTTTTCTCGCGATTGTCCGTGAATTTTAGTGATAACTAATACTAACTAATCAAAACAGTTACAGGCACCAACTACTAGGTCCTTATTTGATCGCGAACGATATTACTTCGAGTCGATTTCTTAAAATGTAGCAGCTTTTTTTTTGTCGCAAATAAAGCCTCCAGTGATATGCTTTACAAATCAGATTATATGCGAAATGAAAAAAATACTCAAAATGTCCAAAGCTTGCATGCATGTTATCCTTCAGGTGCGCAAGAGGGGGCCACCTAACCTTCTCCGCAGGCAACTAACAGAATGCGATGTGCTTCTCTGTGTGCTACTAACGCAAACTAATACATTTTTATGCTTTTTAAATGCATTCAACAAATATATCGTTCCAACAGGTTTTGCTGACGACCTTGTTACGAGACGACAAAAGAAGGATGCACAAATGGGAGGTAAACAGCATTTCAATACTTCGTAAATATTGTCTATGGTTCATTAATAGTACTCAATAAAACTCGATTCTAGATGTGATTGCACTTGGAACGTCGAGATTTGTCATAATTAAGGGTTAAGAAGTTTTATTTTTTTTAATTTATTGAGCCAATCTTTATGGCTCTATGAAAATGAAACATGATTCTCCATTTCACTAAGCTATTTGTGTTTTTACCACTTCCAGAAGAAGAACGCGCGATGAGAAGAGTCTCTTACTTAAAAGCAACTTGGGGTGATCGGTTGCACCTGGACAGCGACGTGGAGCCTGAAGTAGACCATCACGCGTTGAGAAGGTACGTTTGAAAGTCTAGTTTTTGTATTTAAATTTAATTTCTTTTGTTCAAAAATCTTTTCCTCTTGTTCTGTGGTAGTTAATTTTCAGTAATGTTAACGTGTTCTTTGCTCAGTAGTAATCAGTACATATGGTGAATGAAACTTTGGGATTTTAATATTTTGGAATTTGTATTGTACCAAAAACGCAGTATTTACCGCAAGTGGCGCCCTCCTCGATTCTCCGACGACATTACCCCGTTGCTGAGAGTTTTCGACCCCCAAGCCACAGTTCCCATTCGGTACGTCGCATGATGTCGCGATGCTCCGATAGATGACGCTTATCGTGTGTGCTTTAAAATGGCGAAATACAACGAAAGGCTTCATTTTAACACAATCGAACAGCAAATTTTCGTAATTCCAATAATCCAGTGTTTAATTTGTTTTTTTTTTATTTATTTAGGAAGCTGCTTGGTCATAAAACTCGTGTTGCATGTTAAAAAATACAGTAAAACCTCCTTAAAACAACACATAAATGGGTGACGTTTTAAAATGATGAACTCACTAAATCTTGCTGCTGGTGTTTCTGGGTGGCAGTTATTTTTTTTTATATACTCTGCTTTCTTCTTTTTCTTGAATGGCATATAAAGCAGGTTTTACTGCAACTGCATGTCTTAATTTTCTTTATAGCTAATTTTAAAAATCTAAATAACACAGATGTTAACATTGCCAACAAATATTAATATATTTATTGAAGGAAGCTTCTTTTTAAAATTAAATTATTCAATTAATTAACAGTTCCGAAAAGAAGAATGAAGAAACGGAAGAGAACGTGGACGCGTCAGAAGGAGACGTCCAAGGGAATGTTCAAGTCAAAATGGTTGTCAGTAATGGAAAGGTAAGAAGAAGAACAATCAAGACCCAAAAATTGAAGGCCTATGACAGAGGTTTAACACAAAATTAAATCACTTCAATCAGATTTTTAGCTCTTCTCTTTTAGAATTTATATTTGACGGAATGCGACAGGGTAGTTAAAACACTGCAAGTAGACTGATATAGTATTTGTGAATATTATTTTTGAATTAAATATTTCTGTTCAAATAACAAAAGTTGTTGTTTTATGAGCCTAGAAAATTTGGAAACGTATGTTGTAATTAGGACTATAAAACTTGGGGTGCTTCTGCAAAACACAGTACCTAAGCATTGGTACTGTGTTTAAGGCCGGCGAGATCCGAGCCACGTGGTTTATGGCCGGTGATTTCACCATTATGCTTTGCCTCCTGCTCATTTGCCACCTTTTCTATAAAAAATAACTGTAGCATTGACTGATTTGTTAGTAAAATTTAATATTTAAAAATATTTTGTTTATCAGCGCGCCAGTGACAGATCGTGGAAGCAAGTGTGTGCCGTACTTCATGGCACCAAGCTGTACCTGTACAGACATCATCCTAGTCAGGTAAGTCGTTAATCACTTTTTCAGAAATTAAAGTAGCCCATATATATATATAGTATATAAACTACTTATAAAGTTAATTAGCTAGTATAACTGTGTTTGTTTGTTTGTATATATATGCCCCGATGTGGGGCCTTAGGACTCTAGTAAGTAAGTAAGTAAAGTTAATTACATAAAAAAAATAAACACTAAAATAATTTTTAAAAGTTGGGACCTTTCCGCATACATACGTCTTATATGTAAAAAAAACAAATATTTAATTCGAATAAACTATGCTGTTATAGCGTTAATATATGTGAGAATGTAGATTATTATGTTCTACATATTATATATTTTGACTGATTCGAGAAAAAAAGATAATCTAGTGAAGGTATTCCTCGGGAGATCTGTTTAGAGAACGTACGCCTTAAGGCCGGCAGTGCACTTGCGTCTATCGATGCCGTTAGTGTATTTAGGCAGCCCATACGCTCGTTTGTCTAAAAATCAGCTCTATCCAAAAATATGTTTTTTTTGGTTTTTGAATCCGTTTCGCGCTCTACATAAACTCAAACTATATTTATTCAAGTAGGTCTTTATAAAGACACTTTTGAATGTTCAAAACTTTTATTTCATTCATTACAGACACAATACATATATTTGACCAATTCTGACTGACCCCTATAGATCAGTTTACATTTTCCATAGCAGATTCTGTATTATTTTACAAGTTATATAATATAGATAATTCACTGGTTTGTTTGAACAAAAGTTGTCAACATCATTGCCGAAATTGATCGGAAATATTCTCCATATGGTATAAACAAACTTCCCTTCTACACACCTTATGTACACTATATGTGGTAAATATTTTTCGCACGCGCTCTAATGGAATATTTCGTCATGTTTTGAACATTTTAGCACCAATATATTCCTAGAAAATAAAAACTGACGACACGAGATTTTAAATTAGTGAAGCAATACTTTGCTTTGATAAGATTGAAATATTTAAAAGACTTTTGAAATATAAAAAACAAAATTAAATACGCAAAATCACATCGTATTAAATCGCTACTTGATTTGCTTAATTATCTAAAAAGTATTTTAATAATACATTTTGTTTCATATATTGTGTTGATAAAAAAGTAAAATTCTTATTTCCCTAAAATACGATTGAGTCTCTCAGTCTACGCCTTAATATATTTTTTTTACTCTACTCTTGACTGTTTTATCATCATCGAAGTAACAAAAAGTATTACCAGTTCATTTTTTGTGAGTCGATTAATCTTGGTGTGGTCTGGAATATTAATTCCGTTTGTCCATAGTCCTTATCGTCAACAACTGGACATTTCCTGTCTGCCATATAGGACAACACACCTGGCTTCTTTTATGCTTGACAGACCACCACACTCTATTAAGTAACCGTTGCGTACCAAACTATAATCTCCCAATTTTCCAAGTAATTTTTAAAGAGAATATTTTTTTAGACAATACATTATTCTATATGTTTTTAACAAGAAAAAACTACTTCGGTTACCAAGCTGATTCTTATAGCCTTAAAGCGCCTTAAAGCGTTCGAAATTGAACTGTGAGGTAAACTAAATATGCCACATTTCGTAGCTTCATATATTTTTTTGTAATTAATAATATTTGTTTGTTTTTTGAATTTGTTTTGAATTATATGTTTTACGCACTAAACAATTAATAGACTGTCTTAGTTTATAAAATGTTAGTATTTAGTTAACAGAGCAATACTTTTATATTATATACATTAACATTTAGATTTCTATCATAATTATAATTTGAATATCTTAAAATTGATAAACATATGGACTATACGTTACTTGTTATTTCTGTCACGCTCAATGCATGTCTTGTTAAGTATGACATAATCGTCCGATGAAACACGCAAACATCTTTAACAATTAAAATATTAATATTTATTTAAACTATGTATATTTATGTTAGTGAGTTTGACCAACACCAAGTAGTCATTAGCTTAGCTAGCTTAGCAAGTTCAGAGCTTAATATATTAATACGATTTTCAGTGATAAATTTCGGGTTCGCATTATGCCTTAACAATTACATAATTCGATGTTTGATTATTATTAATCGTAATATGTAATCAATTTGAATATCTAAATCACGTGTACAGTAGTATATTATAAATGTGTAATAGAAAACGAATTTAGCGCCTTTGAACCGTTTCCACATAACTGTTAGTTTACGAATCACACATTTATCCAGTCGCAGTAATTTGTTACTTGTTCATATTAATAATAAAGTTGAGAATTAAGATCAAAGTATGCCGGAAGACATTTCAATATGAAATCGGGACTTCCCAGAAAGTACATTGGACTACTCCCGGGTTTATTATTGCTGAGAATATTTGATTTATCTATTGACTAGCGGTTATTCAAAACAGTTTAAAATATTATGTAACGTAGGTAATAATATGAAATGCATACATGTAATATAGTTAAAAAAAATAATTGACGCCATTAAAGGCTCTTTAAAAGGCTATTAAAGACTTTAGATTTTACATGTCTATACAATTTTTTTTATGTATAGACAAAATAATGTAGTCGACGCTACATATATGCTTAAGGCTTTAACACTTGTTATCTTTAGAAATAGGATACTTGAAGAGTTTCTTCAATATTCTTTTTTTTTACATGTATTATTGCTGCCAGTGTGCTAAAATTGGGAGTATGCCGTAAACTTATAAATTTCGAATACAAATTAAAAGTTCTACTCAAGTTTTTATACACCTTCCTCTTATTAAGATCTTAGCTAACAGTAGCAGGTATTGTTAATATATCACTAATCATTATACAAAATGATAATCAGTTAGATAATATCTATTATTTAATTTCGACGCCCACGTTACGCCTTGGCTCGCCCTAATTTTAATTATTTAAATAATTCAAACATTCTAAACCCACATATTGATTTATTGTTTGCGTTATAAAAACAATTCTAATGAAGTGAAGTAATTTGGGTAACATTAACGGTATATCTACAAAAATTACATACATTAGATCCTTTAAGTTTTGTATACTTAATTGTGATACTACTTAATGTACTTCCAAGCCAAGTTACGGACAGCTGACTGGTTTTAAGGCACTTTCTGCCAGGTATTTCCTAACCGATACGACCTGAACGCCTCCAAGAAGAGAGCGTCATATTCCTTCAAAGGCCGACAACTCGGCTGTAATTAGCAGTTTCTTGTATGGATCGGATTGTTCATTTCTGTCGCAGAAAAAGAGCATAACTTCAAGGCTGTTAATAGATACGCGAGTTTTGATTTGAGAATTGGTTTTACTACAATTGTTTCTACTGTTCGACCACTGTTCGGCACGTCAACTATCGCAATTAACAGACGAGGCACGTGCGAGACTATCTCTGTAAGGAAAGTGTTCCATTGATAACAATATGTCCCTGTCTTTATTCTTATATCGAAGTGAGACAAAACGTCTAGACGTTATGACAATGTCGCACGCGAATAAAAGGCCTTGCGTTTTAAGTATGATATACGCAATAATTATTTTGACCAGAAGTTAATATGACGCCTGAAGACTGAAATAGATGGAGACAATAGATTAGTTTGCATAAAGGTTAGCCCTGGGGAAATTATAGGTATACACTTTTTTTTTTGTTTATTCAAATCCAAAAACACATTGATGTGACAAAGTTACAATTCGTAGCAAGTGTCGAATATATATTTCCCTTTCACTACTGCTTCCATATATGCGTCATTGGATGGTCTTTCGTGGTTTTTTTTTTATTAAAATTTTATAATCCCACAAGATAATCTTATCCTTCATAACGTGATATTACTGCGTAAATGACTATTTAAATTTTAAAAAAGCTAAGAAGAAAATTATTGACGTTCACAAGTGATACGTATACACACTAATACGATTCTATGTGAAAATGATATAAACAAAACATTGGCCTTTAAAAACCCATCATCACAAATCCATTCATAAATCAACTTAATTTTTACTGGATATTTTACCGACATTTTTCTACACCTAACTTATAAAACCAAAATTTCTCTAAGTGGTTTACATAATATACCCGTTATTAAAAGTCCTCTCACAAACGACAACTCAAATATCCTGGTATTAATCGCACTCTTCAATGTTACCATAAAAGGCGCACCGTTGTAGCTTACATGTGAAAAGCGTATCTCACTGACGTAAATTACTTGGACGAGCCAAGTTACTTAATTATAACTCGCCTGATAAATTACTTTATTTATTTTTACGTGTTTTAACTCGCCGCATTTCCTGTCGGTAATTATTAAAATCAACAATAATCACTTCCTACGGAAAGCGCTGACGGTTTAAGGCTTCAGATATATAGCCTTAAAATAGATCCATTAAACTTTACTGTATTCATAATTTAAATCAATAAATTAACGATTTGTGTATGGAATTGAATTATATGGTCATACCATTACTATGCCAGATTACTGAACAGAGCTTCCTGGGTACGAGTAACACTCATTTGATAAATATGTCTTGGTTGCAGAGTTATATTGGTTGTGTATCAATGGTGTTAGCACATCCATAGCACAAGCTATGAATCTCTTACCCAGCTATCTAAACGACTGTAAAATGTATCTCATACAAAATCTATATTCAATTCAAATTCAAACGCGACAAGCTTAAGTAGAATAAGACAATAAACTCAGCTCGGTTGTTTTTTTTTTGTTTAATTTTAATAACACTTTACATTTTAAAAAATTGTGATTATTTTCACTTGATAATAAAATGTTCGATCTGCGAATTTGAATAGTTCGTTAACATTTTTATGTTATTTATTTGTGCACTAACAGTCAACTACGAATTATGTTCTCAGCAAAAAAATCAAGGAATTAGACTCCACAAATAGTGCCGAAACGTAATTACGAAAGCCTTATTCATTCATTTAGAAAAGGATTAACATTACAAGATTTAAACAGTGAACGAACAAGGTACATATTTTGAACTGGGAAGCATTTTTAAATATAAGTTTTCTTAAATCTGTCTAATGAGTTAGATAATAAATCTATAACTTATCCCCGGTTACCATTTTTTTATATTTTACCCAAACGAAATAAGAAACGTTATATGACAGCTTTTTACCGTTCCTCCGTGATATCCTTGTACCTGTTGGAAACTGGGTCAAAGCCGTTAGGGATAAATTGCGTTTTCTGTAAATAGCAAATCCTAGATTTATGACCGCTGTGATGGATGAAATAAACTTGGAGTTGATACGATAAAACTCTTTAGTTTTAAAACATTTTTTTAAACTTAATCAGTTTTATTGCTCCAACACACAACTTCAGTAATGTTTATAGCCCTATGTTCGTTTATTAAAGCCGAGTACTTAAGTTATCTAGTTTTTTTTATAAATAGGGAACGAAAGAAGACAACGTACTATTGTATATTTCGTTAAGAACAAAACTATTATAAAGAGAGTAACATCAGCGAAATTTATCAGTTCTCAATAAATATAACTACAGCGATTTTATATTAATAATACCAGACACCTAGTGATTATTAGAATGTGGGTAAGGAAAATTAAATTCTGACAAAAGGTACGCGTGTGTGTTGCAAATATTTCTTTGTATATTATTCTTCGTTCATTAGAAGTAACATTCTGTGTAAATGTCTAAAGAACACATTCTGATATGGGACACTGAATCATTGTCTGCACTTTTTAGGACGTCGCGACCTTATTTCATACTTTGAAGTCGTATAAATACGTAATATAATAAATTGCGGCACATTTTACGTTGGCATATAAGGTATTTTTAATCTGATATTTCAAATTGAAAATGTGTAGGGTAATTTTTATCAATGTAGGAAAAATCATGAAATATTAAAGCTGAATTCGAACCCTTAAATTTAACGTGTTTTAAGCTTAAGTGCATAATTTATTAACAAAGAGCACTGGAATCGATTCCAAGTAAAATTTGGATTAGTAGGTGCATTGTCTTCATTCATTTATCTAACTCAAAGCACGCCACAGTTCTAGGATATTTGCCAAAATTGAAATGTGTCACCTCACTCGGTCTGTGTGTCAGACACAGAAGTGTGTCACCTTCCGAACACTGTCGAGCGTCGAACTGCAACTGGAGCAAATTCCACAAAAACTTCCTCTTTTTAATTTCTTCGGGAACAAAACACTTGCGTCATGACCCATATACTTTTCGGATTTCTCGTAATTTTGTAACTGATTATTTAATTAGCCAAATACTAGAGCGACTTGTGTCTTCGACGTAATAGGAAATACCTAATTTCTAACGAGGTATTTATAATAATATTAACAGTTGTTATTTTATTGCCAGTTCTTCTTGCCTTCCGAACCGGTGGTAATGTATAAAATGACGATGCAAATGTGTTAATATGACCTACTTGAATAAAGATATTTATGGTTATGGTAACACAAAACAGCAATGTATGACAGTATTCATAACTGCTACTATATGAACCTAGCTATTTGGACTAGGCTTAGGTCGATGTTAATCATATATCTTCCCCATTTCATAATTTATTTAAACAAACATCTATTACACTTTTATAGTCCTATAAATCATCGTTGGCAGACCGCTGAAAGAATAATTTATTATGAGCTAGTAAAATGGTCGTAACGCGGATTCAACACAACTATGTCAAACGTATTTATCACTTAAGAATTACCGAGAATAAAACTAAAAAAAAAAAGATAAAAAGTGTAAAAATGTGGTAAAATATTGTCTCAAATTAAAATGATTGATATTACGCGTTATCATACACGCGTGTATTTTGCAACGTTGTTTTGTTTACCCAAGGCGTATTAAAAATGTTATTCATACAACTTTTTTAAAAGCTGTCGAGTGCTGCACGCGGAACACGTGAACGCAGGATATTTTTAAAGGCTTTAACGGTTGTCGGTTGCACGCTTAAAGCTACCGCACGTGACGCTTTTACGGGGAACGATTGCATTGTATATATAATGATAACACAAACGTGTTCTTGGTCTATTATTGCTGTCATTGATTGTCTTAATTTTCTCAATGGAAATCTGTTCAGGTGTCAGAAACCTCGATTTTTATGGTTTGATTTTGTTTTCCGTCAATATATGGGCGTGATTGTTCATAGAGAAAATTATGTCACTTAACCTTTTTGGAGGTTAAAAATATAGTTATTTGAAACTTGTCCAAAATAAGAGTGTATTGTCAACTAAACAATACACTTCTAATCCCTTTTGTGTATTTTTCGTATTGTTTTAATTATCGCAACGCTTAACATGATTTTGAAATCACGGTGTTTCTATTATTTTCATTGATGTGGCAACTCAAATATTCAGATTCGTTTTTTTTATATCAATTTTATATAAATTAAGAGATGACATTCTGTCTCTATAAGTAGAACTAGTATATATAAGCAGCTTGTGCAGCGTTTAAATAACTAATCCAAATCACGTATGTTCGTGCTTTGTTCGGATAAAAGCACTATTGAATTTTCTGAATTCGATGCGCTGTCAGAAACTGACATTACACGGATATCTGACGGCATTTAACAAGCGGCATTTGCGTTTTGTAGACTAGATTGATAATGGATTAAATCATTACAGGTTTGATTCAAAATATGATCAGTTTACGCATTAAAAAAATATATAAACATACAAAAATAACCCAAATATTATTTATCAAAGTGTATTATTAAACTAATTGGTAATTTATTTACCGAACAGCGTGAGTTCAATTAGTTCAGAAGTTGTTTACATTTTTCTGAGCGCATACCGTGGTTTCAAATTTCCCATCGTAAAATTATTTTTATGTACACACTTAAAACTACATATTTATATTAGCAATTGTGGGTTTATTTCGTACGAATTAAAACTCGTTTCAATTATGTATCGGTTAGGTCAGTTATTTCTTAATTTTTAGTGCAGGCCGAAATGAAATAACTTCAAAAATACTTGCGGGCATGTTTTCCTACCGAACTTGATGAAGGGTAATAGTATAGTTTTATTTAATTTATTATCACTTAAGACTACACAATATGAATGTACACATACGTGTGTGTTAAATAAATAAAAAAAATATCAAATTCCTATTCTTAAAAAAGAACTTTAACACAACAATGGTATTATTTAGTATTCGTACGGTACATGTGACATTTCAATGTCGCAATATAATTAGCAAAGTGCTCATAAAGCCGCTCTAAATATAGCTGCCGACGGTTTCTTGATTAGATGAACCCTACGTGTTATTAAAATGGAGCGTATGACGTATCAAGAATAATGTTATTATTAATTAGAATAAATTGAGAATAATGGTTACTTCTTTAAAAAAACAAAAGAAAGTTATTTGTCATCCGGTAACTATTATTTCCTTTAAAATACTTAATACAAGATATTATATATTTTAAGGGGAATTTTTATAATAGGCGCGAACTTTAGGCAGGATCACGCTAACAATGATAGTTCAATTAAGCTTCTGAATATAATGGAAACTTAAAAAACTTTAGTGCGAACAACTCTTAAGTATGTACTATCAAGAAGAGTATGTCTTATTATTTTTGGATTTAAAGTATTCTCTTCTCTATGGCACGATCATATCACGAAAAAAATGCTATTTTTAAATATTAATTTAAACTTTCAGTCGTATACTTGTTCATTCATGAACAAATATACGACTGAAAGATAAAGATAACCTTGACCTTTTGGCTATTTTTGGCAGTAAAAATCAAAATCAATCGCGGAAAAGCTAATAGAGACGGGTTTGGAACGCTGAAGGCTGTGACGCGTTGTTACTGACCTGTATAAATTTTTTTTCTATATACGAAAGTATACAAAAATCTTTTGCTTGCTTGTATATTTTCCTGTTCACAGGTTATCTCTGGCCTATAATTCTCTTGTTAACGTTAGTATTAATATCGCTATATTTTGCAATAATATAAATAGTCCTGTCATTCAATATTATAAAATGCTCATCATGGGTTTAAGTTAGGTTAGACGGCGACTTCACCTTTTATGGTGGGTTCCTCGTTAAAAAAAATTAGTTTAGTATACTTTTCTATGTTTGTTTCCACTTTATTTTTTAAGTTTTTTTTTAATTTTATGTTTGTCATGTAATTGGTGTGTGGGTATGTAAAATCTGTATTTCGTCTGTTGTTTGTGTTTTAGAACTTAACAATAAATACGCAATCAACCAAAGAGTCGAACAAATCGGCAATGTTCACATATCATATTTAAATGAGATATTAAAATCAAACATCGCATTATATAAATGACCCACATATTTTACGAGTGAATAAAGGAATGTTTATATTCGTTTTACGAGTCTAAACTCGATCGTGTTTACGTTTTGCGTGATTTAACATCAATAAAGAAGTTGTCACACCGTTCAATATTGCGTCAGGCGATCTAAGATTAAAAAAAAAATTGAATTTAAAAAACTGTTGTTGGTTATCACGAATTGTGGCAATTCACGCTGAGTGGCCTGATTACGTCACGTTACGTAAACGACGGTGATATTTAGAGAAGACCACTTTGAATAAGACGAAATCGATTGAATGTACTCATGCACTTTTTAACTATTTCAATTACTTATTTTAGACCCACCAAAGGACACAACTCTAGAACAAATGTCTATTTGTGCATGTAACTTATAGGTACAAACTTATAAATACTTAAATATTATGTTATACACAAAGATGACACGAGAGAAAGAAACAAAGGCGCCGAAAGAAAAAAAAAATCTCAAATTATACGTTTTTATAATCTTCGTTCGTACGTTTGTTCCTACGGCGAACCATTTTCACATATATAATTTAAACAATTATACAAATATTTCCAACGTTAATATAATAATTGTTTAATTAAAACATCAAGAACAATTCCATTTATAAAACGTCAAAACAATTCAGTTTCACAATTGCTTCCGAACGAAGTTTAACGAACTCTTACAGCAAGGTCCATAGGTGGAACAAAGATGGCGACGTCCGAAATGCATTGTTATTTGTTTATTCCGCAAGTTATGTGACAATTCCATATAAACTGAAACATTTACGAATATTTATATGTATTGTCTTAAACTGTCATGAACAATTTGACATTGTGACAACTGGGATTTGTGATATACGCCCTATTTTACAGAAAGACATTTATATTGTGAGATTGAAGCACCGCTGCGTATTGATTTATTTTGGTTGGTATATTGGCAAACGCTGCATAGTCTTGTATATTTACAACTACGCTCTTCAACACTGTATGCTCAATGTTTAAGTATTATATCATGGAATTGCCGAACTAAGACTTGGGCTCATGCCTATGGGCATCGACTTTACTTTAACAGTGTGCCGTCTCAAACTAACACTTGAAAAGAGTTTAATTTATTTTAAATGCAAAAGAATAAATATTAAAACTACCATTAAAGAAAATCCTGATTGCAACGAGTGGTTATAGATAAGGCGCTATTACATAAAGAGTAAACTTTATTATATATAAAAAAAGAAATAATATATAACATCCGCTGCAGTAGACTACAAAACAAAGATATGTGTTTTATTAAAAAAAAGTTGTTGACAAGTTAACAATCTCTCGCCACATACATACATACAGACATATTTCATGGTTAGAAGATATATGGAAGGTATAGAAGTGTCGCCCCGAGGTGACCTTTATTATTCATTGCACATGAATATTTCTTGATTATCAAACAAACACCAGGATTTATGTGTTCACACTAAACCCACTGCCGGACATGACAGCAACTTTGTCGTCAAATAACACTCGCTTCAACCACGAACATAAATTACTCGCAAGATACGCTAATGCGTCTCCGTAGCTATTGTGATTTAAATTTAGCGAAAGTAATATGATTCCATCATAATACCCTTTTTGAGCCACTAGCACCTTAAATTGTTTAACACTATCAACATCAGTGTAAACTTCAGTGCTGGCCAGGTGTTAGCCAAGACCACCACTTTAGATAACCGAAGTGTATAAACACTGCTACAATCGATATGTTTTCTTTCCCATGACTCCTTTCAGACAAACTACACTTAAAATAACGCGTGAGTTTCGCTACGCTGAGCTCAGTGAAATATGCCATAATCAACATCGTTACAATAATACAAAATCAGAATCAATTGTAACGAATGAGTTCCGTTTTAAGCTCTGGATTACGTCCGACGTTCGACAAATGTCCTCAAACGTAATAAAAAATTATACGATTACAGCCTCCGTTCGCAAAGCTATTAACGCCTACGCAAAACCATTAGGCCCATTAGACCGTGATATTTTAAATATATATAATTGAATTTTTTTTAACTGCTCTTTGGTTGTACTTGCACAATATGATTAAACTCTTAAATTAAGCAATCAATGAAAATGGAAAAGTGGTACTTATTTTCAAACTTAAAATATTTTCATTCAAGCAGGTATTTATAAAGACACTTTTGAATTGTCAAGTTTTACACTACCACCGATCCGGACCAAGAAGATATACTAGTACCGTAAGGGCCAATTCCACTAAAGCAAACGATTGTAGTTAACTAGTAGTTAACAAATATATAAAATTAATATTCGACTATGGGAATAAACGAAATTCAGGTAGTGGTCGTATTGTAAATAAATTCAGAAAGTTTTGCGGGAAAATTTCCAGAAACAGGGGTGTCTGACCTCAGGACTACACCTCGGTTTGAAATTTCCGTGATTTTGATTAGATGATTGTATGATGTAGGGATGTCACTGGGTTATATGTTTTGCATCCAGCGGTAATTATGTCCAATAATGATTTAACCGACCACAAAATTAAGTTTCCAATGTTTACATGATTCATTGGTCTTGTATGTATACACATCTGTTTTTTTTCAATATTTTTTTCCACTATATCTAAGACATGCCAGTATCTACACATATTATTACTGTACGACTATTCGACTGAAATTAAGAAAATCTCACGTTACGTGGATGGGATGAGATTTTTTTTGTGTTCGTTGGTTCAAGACTATTATATTCGCGAATATTTTGCTACCGACAACCCTCACGTAAAGTGTGCCTGGTCATTTTATTGTAGGTACGAGAAATGAGATTGATTAAGGCCATCGAACTTGTCACGTAAGTGAAATTTTGATAAGCATTTGGGTTTTGGGGTCGTTGACTTTGGGATCCTAATAAATACAGAAAGGCTTAATATCCCGTAGCAGCGTTTAGAGTGCTACGAAATCGTAGCGTAAATTTTTTCATATCTAAAAGAAGTGGGTAGGAAGTATGTACTCAGTCTTGCCATAAATATTGTTATAAAGAAAAGCACGATTTTTTTTTTATACGTAACATTTATTCCTTTCATAGTAAGTTAGTTTAATACATCAATATATAACTATTAAAAATATACAATGTTTATTCGAAGTGGTCTCCATTGGCTGCAATACAGTCTTTTAAACGTTGAGGCCAGTTATCAATAGCAGCACGAACTCTTTCTAGAGGAAAATTCTTCACTGCCAACCGAATGGATCGTTTTAGGGACTCCAAATTATCATGGCGTTTAGAGCAAGCCTTACTCTCTAAAACTGACCATAAATCATAATCCAATGGATTTAGGTCAGGACTTGACGACGGCCAGTTTTCAGTGCTGATAAAGTCCGGAACGTTAGTTTTCAACCAAGATTGGGTGGATCGAGCTCTATGACCCGGTGCCGAGTCTTGTTGAAAGCACCATTCTTTGTTATTGAACATGGTGTTAGTTAAAGGCTTAACTACCGTCTCAAGAATGGTATTTTGATAAACTTGTGCCGACGTTTTAATACCTTTTTCACAAAAATATGGCTCAGTCACCCCTTCATAGCTAACACCCCACCAAACCATCACTGAAGTGGGATAATGCCCACGTTGTACTCTGTTTACTAATTGCGAAGCTTCTTTAGAGCTTCCAGCATAAATACGGTCATTTTGTTTATTAAAATACTGCTCAATTGTAAAAATTTTCTCATCCGTAAACAAAATTTTTTTGTGACCTCCCTTTGCGTACCGCTTAAGTAGTTGTTTGGATTTTACCACCCTATTCTTCTTTAAATTATCAGTTAAGAAGTGACCAGTACGTCTCTAATAGGCTGCAAGTCCTAAGTCATCTTTTAATATACGCGACATGGTTCTAGGAGCTATCTTCATCTCCCGAGATAAAATCTTTTGCTTACGGACAGGATTTCTTCGAATTCTTTCCCTAACTGCTTTAATCACCTTTTTCACACGAACGGTACGTGGACGGCCAGATCTTTTTCTGTCACAAACAGAGGAGGTATCATTGTACCTATCAATAGCCCGGTAAACAAACATTTGACTAATACCAAGCGGGTGGAGGGTTTAAAAAATTGCACTTTTCTCCATACCTACTTTATGTAAGGCAATCACAGCGATTCGGTTCTCTTTATCACCCCACTCCATTTTAATATAACAAAATACTTAACAATATAATGGCGCGAAAATAAGAAAACACATCAAGCAATCATATAAAAATGACAGATTCCAAATTCAAACGTAATATTTTCTTTTTTTGAATAGTAACAGTATTTATGGCCAGACTAAGTATTATTCTAATTATATAATACACGTTACTATACATTTTCAATAAGCACTTATTGATTTGGTGATCATGGGCTGCGGATTAGTCTATGTTCAACAATTTTAAGTGCATTCATAATAATATGAAAATATTAATTCATAATAATAATAAAAAAATAATGTTATATACGAAGTTATAATATTGACAAATGTCGACCATATACTACAGTTACAATTCATATACAAACATAAATGTACAGTTTAATATTGAAGACGTATCAACTGCCTTGTTACTACAATCAAACACACAAGGTCTTTATAGGCTTTTCAAAACTGTTGACGGTAACACATATCGCAAAATCATTTCTTACAAGGGACAAGGGTAGTGTCAAATTGGTGAGCTTTCATATTACCTTAATCCGGCCCTGTCGCAAAAGCCGACATAGACGTCAACTAATTATAAACTACGTCTCTCACAAATTTAATCCTCGAAGCTTTAAACTGATTTTGACATTTCACGATGACCTTTAATTCCTCCTTCCGATCTCTGTTTCCAGTTAAAATATTTTTTTTTCTTTTGTCGTCATAAAATCAGTATAATACTGCGTCATTAAATTTACTTAAACCATATGGTCAGAGTAAACAAGAAAGTGGCACAAAGAAAATAAATAAATAAAATAATCAGGAAGGCTTGTATTACAGCCATTAGGGGCAATTTGGTATTTTAACAAAACAGGAAGAGTTTGAAAACTTTTTGACAGACGAGTTGACCAAATTACGAAAATTGGAAAAATGAATCATATTTATTTTGTATGGGTTAGATTGAAAGTCAAATAAGTGTGAGGTATGAGAATGTGCTATTTGTATTCATAATAATAAAATGTTTGAACTCAAGAGCTTTTAAGCTTTTTGAAGTCCAATAACTATATATAGTGGTAAAATTAAGCTGTTATGCTTATTAGCTGATCTTAATGGAAAAACAACAACCTATCATTATCCTAAAATAAGTTTTAAGCATAATTTTGAATGTCCCTAAAATTAAAATAATCTGTTAAACACTTAGATCCAGTCAATACAATGCTAAATACACTTCAACTTATAATAATATAATATACTAACATTTACCAGCTTTTGACACGTTGTATCGTAAAGAAAAACGTAATTCGCTCGTATTGATTCGCGTGATGTTTTATAGCTTACCTTCCATAACATATTAAGTGTAGACAGTTTAACGACTCAATTTGCGCAATAATTACCGGACTACCGAATAGAGGGTTCGAACCGCAGTATTGTCAACATTTATGAGCAAGTAGGCTCTGATGTATATGTGTATATAATATGTTCTTAAAATTAGTATGTGTTATTAATATTACCAACATATTATTATATTTACAATGCTCCATTACCGTGGTCTGATTTGTTTACATTTTCGTATCTTTGTTATGTTATTGAAATCACTCATTCGAAATAGATCTATTCCGAAAATACGATGAACCCAAAGTATGAATAATTGGTAATCAAAACTTTCCCGATTACCAAAATAATGTTTCTCAACCATTTTGGAATTGCCCAGCAATCTTGAATATACAAAAACAACACGTCAGACAAAATTGTATGTACGTACTCTTATCTGAGTCATAACTAATGAACTTTAAAACTGTATTCTTGACGCTCTTTTCACGCATTGTCTGTGCAGTTGACGTGATGCTCTATGGTTTAAAAATCATGTCGCGAGCTTATTTACAAAAAGTTAAAATTAAAAAAGAGCCTTACAGTTTTATTGTATGTGTCATCACACAGTAGACGTTTGAATCTGACAATAGATGTCATATGTCTTAGTAGTTTATATAAGCTAAAAATGCTCTATATATTTATTTATATAGGCACTTTTTACACATATGAATCGTATGAAAAAATAATTCCCAAATAAAAGAAGTAGCGGACGAGAAGAACAGGCAAAATACCAGAACCACAACATACAATATAATCAACAAAAATAATATATGTTTAGATATATCACTTAGTAACAGTATATGCCCTTCGTAATGTCATAGTAATTTTAACATTAAATCCTTTGAAACAAATCGCATATATGTTCAACACTCACGTGATTCTATTTTCGTCACAACTGTTAGAAACTTAATTAAACTATGTTCAATATTAACAAGTCTGTCTATTTTTGGTTTAGAAACCATATATTCGTGTCGGTCAAGTGTAACCTATTGAAGGATTGTGTAGGTCGTGCTTAAGAACTTTATGGATTCAAAATAATTATGAGAACATAAATAATTACTACGTATTAAAGTAGATTTAAGTATTGGCTACGTATCAAATTGTAATTATCATTCTACATACGTTTGACCTTAGGTGTAACAATACAAAACCTCATTGAAAAGCAACGATACGTTTTCGTTCGCTATAATGGCACATTTGGAACAAAATGTAACCATCACATATAAGTATAAAGTAAACTCGAAGAGATTAAATACTACAAAGTCTTGAGTTTAAAGACTAGCCACTCGAAGCTTTAAGCTCTACAATATCTCGCGTAAAGCCCAACGTGACATAATTCGGCCATGTATTTCGCAATTATCTATTAATATATACCCTCGCTATCTAAAATTATTCATTGCAATAATAGATCTCTCGTGTTTAGTGTCTTCAACCGTTAATTAGGTCCAAACTGACACACTTTGGCTAACAAGATTAACGTCTTATTTACGATGAAAAATCATAGCCTCGTTTCGGAGAATACCTTGCTAATGTTTCAAGGACGGAATTAAGGTAGGGTGCGGGCCTAGAAACATGAATAAGGGACAATTTGATTGACCTGAATACCAATTATGTATTATTGACTTGTTATCTTAGTTTATTCGTGCAAACATTTTAAATTTAGCACTGTTTAGGGAATGTAGGTTGTGGTAAGAATATGATCTGCAAGTCTGTGTTCCTAATTTTATGGTTTGACCTAATTCAAAGAGGTTATTAGCTTGAATTATTTATTTAATTAGAAATTGGAACATATTTGCGTGTATGTTGTTATATATCGAAGCACGAGCAAGATTTTTATACTCGAAAGGTTTATTTCTTTTCTAATTGTTTATGTAACCAAGTTCTAAGTTTTGTAGTCTTTTTAGTTTATTTTTAAGTACTGTTATACTTCATAATGATAACATTACGGGGGTGTATAGCACCCATTTGCCTAGTTTTAATCACGCCATTAAATTTTCAAGGGAATACAATACTTAGTTACGTGAATAGTATCTATTTTGGGTGGCAATTCTGAAAATCTATAAACCTACATTTATTACGACAGCCATGAAGTCGGTTCTTATTTGCAATTATGTGGTAATTTTATGAAGTCTGTTTCTAGTTAACAACTTCTTAATACTAAAAAATGATTAGAAAAACCATTAATTTTAAAGAGCTTACTGACATTCATGTACGATTTTGCGATCGCATCTCATGCCTTTAATGTTTACAAACGTTTTTCTCTCTTCTCTCGCTTTATATATGCGGAAGTAAAATTTATATCAACTGATTATCCCTCTCAGCAATCTCCATTATAATAAGAATAGCAAGGAAACTAATAAATCGCAAGTGCGAAAATTTACTTTCAAAACATTTTTCAATATCAAACGTAAATTGTTCCAATTGAGATAGCTCACGAAACCTAAATAAACATATATACTGGACACATCCGGTGAGAGTTCTATGCATAGACAAAATGGATGGGATACATTAAATGAAAATCGTTCTTTAGAAAAACATCTTTAAACCTAATTATATTGTTTGAAATGCGTTG
Source organism: Leptophobia aripa (assembly GCA_951799465.1). Classification (NCBI taxonomy): domain Eukaryota; kingdom Metazoa; phylum Arthropoda; class Insecta; order Lepidoptera; family Pieridae; genus Leptophobia; species Leptophobia aripa. The sequence continues at coordinate 6,694,494 of OX637266.1, read as the reverse complement.
CGCTTACGTCTTAACTCTTATACAATAAATTGTATAAAACACTTGAATAACATTCTCCATACGGACTCTGTCGAGTGATGCGATCGTAAACCTATAAAGGTTTATTGTGATGCTGTCTTTGCGCATCTGTCTTTTGTTCTCAAACTCGGAAGTATGAATTCAATATCGTTGTACACATTTTATATGTTTAAAATACTTTTCTCTCGGCGTATTGAATACGCATATAATGTGATTCCGGGTATGAAGTTATTTTTTTTTTATACTAGGACGCAATGCTCCTCTGCCATACTGTCCAGGTTATTTTATAATCATAGTTAATGTTAGTACATATCATAGCCACGGGCCTAATAATAAGCGATCTCTTCCGGGCAAGCCAACAAGGAAATAATAATGATAAATTTGGATCGATGCAAGAGTCGCGACGAATATCAAAAAATATACATTGAAATAACTAAATACTGATTTACAAATAAAAATAATTACATTATAAAATAACCGGTGGGTTATGTAATATTATTTGTTACCGTTTCTAAAGATATATCACCGGTATATGTATTATAGTAGTTTCGTATATGTTATGTTAAATTGCATACTTTGAATGGAATTTACGATGCGATTCGGCGAAATTGTGTTAATTGTTTAATAATTTACGGATTTTCGTACGAATTTGTTATTTCAGGACGAGGAAAATTAAATATTTGTGTTTAACCTAATTAAATATGCATCATAAAAATATTGTGTACAAAGCCCTGGGATCTTCCGGTGCCCATCCTTTACCCCTTCCCTCGTCCCTCTCCCCTTTCCTTTAAAGGCCGGCAACGCACTCACGAGCTACCAGCCGCGTGAGTGTCTATGGGCGGCGGTTTCACCCTTATGGTGGGCCGCCTGCTCGTTTGCCCCCTCTTCTATAAAAAAAAAAAAAAAAAAAGCGAATAAATGTTACCAAATGGAAGATCTTATGGAATTATTTTATCCTTACGTAATATTCTATGTAAATAACTGAATGACATCACATAATCTGAGATATAGTACGATTATATACACTAATATTTTTTTACATAATGCTAGCTTTAAAATGTGCGCTTAGTTGTAAAGTTGCCTATTTTTTTTTAAAGAAAAAGTTAAATCAATCAACATCATGCTGTAAATCTGAGAAATATGTCTGTATTCTACATGCTAAAAGTCTGGTACCAATCGTTTGATCTTTTAGCTGAGTCATTAAACTATGTGATATTTTTTGAAAAGGTAGTGTATTTTTAAAAATATTTGTATAGCATTTCTTTATTTTTTTATAACACAAAAAAAAACTTTTTACGCCCACTTTTTAAATTGGCAACCCTAATTGCGGTTTAAGTGTGAGCAGTTTTAAACTACTCAAGGTGACCTTGGGTAAACATACGCGATTTGACGGGTTTTATTGCAACTTGACCCACATTTTCCGAGATAATATTACACATGTTACGATTAACCGGTTTCCGTGGGCGGGCGGTTCGTCGCCCGTAATACATAGAATATTTTCCTGTTACTCTAAATTGAGATTCAATCCTATGGAAATTGTTTTTTTTAGTCGAATCGAGTTTACATCGTGTATAATGTTACGTGTTTAACAAATATAACATACATAAAGACGAACGTCAATATTTAGCCAGTTAAATGAGTTCTTGAATCTCTTTTGACTGCTTTGTGTTTAAGCCTTCTCAAATAGTCTTTCAAGTCCTGCAAAGCTAAGAACTTATTTAATTAACTAAAATATTATTTATTAAGTACTATATCTATTTAAATAGCTATATAAGCGAATATCTCTCATCTTCTTTTTTCTATCATATTTTCCTATAAGATCAGGTAGGTGTGTGTTATTAAAATGAAACTACATATTACAAAAAAAATGAAATGGAAAATTTACGTTTTCCGATTATGGGGCAAGCGGTAACATCCGTTCATGTAACGAATTCAAATGTTACGTAAAAATAACATCAAACAGGGCTACTAAATTCTTTACTTTTATCACTGTCTTTGTCATAACTCGCTCGGATTTCTTTCAAAATGGTAATTTACAGCGTGTTTAACTTTAAATATGTTGATACGGAAAAATACGATTCATAACATGCCTTGGCGTATTTGGACCGCGGTAATGTCATATGAAGACGCTGTGTTGAAACGGTCAAAGAATTTCGACACGGATAATTCATTATACTACTTCTTCTCACATTCAATTGTTATTATATTCGGGAAAAACTCATCCTGTAATCAGACTAGAAGCTTTCCGAGTGCCTGGAAATATTTGGGCTAGTTTCACGTACGGAAATCGAATTGTTCTTTAAAATAACCATATATAACTAACCTGATTAGGATCACATTGTATATTTACTTCTCTGTTATAACTTCTTCTAATGTGCTGTTTCTTTTACAGGTACGTTGATTTGTTCTGGATGTCCACCGGTAAGAGATATTATTTATATGTGTCCTCAAACATCTTATGTGCTTAATATATTTAAAACAATAAACTTATGAGATAATACAACTAGGTTTACACATAAAATAATGAAATGGAAACTTGAAACAATTATTATTATTTCAGAATACATAAAGTGAAGAAGAAACAATTTAAAAACGTATAATAAACGCTTAACACTAATGGCCAATTAGATAAAACAATAAGAGTTATCAAAACCAATACGTATTGGTGATTTTAATATTCTTTTACACAACATTAGTTGGGTAAATTTGATCACAATGTTTGGCATTGTAATTATTAGTTTGAATGTACGCACGAGTCTTTTTATTAGTATTGGCCTACAATATTACAAAACGAATAGTAGAACCAATATATATTCGTATAGTATTGACTTTTCATCTGCCCTATGCCCCGACGTGGGGCCTTAGGACTCTAGTAAGTAAGTATAGTAATGACTTTAATATATATTGGTTTTTGTTTTGTTGAACTAATGTTTTCGCATACATTAGTTCGGTACTTTAATTATCCGTGTTCATGTCCGTATTATTCTTTTCCCCTTCGAGTCTTTGGCCTAAAATATTACAAGGTTATATTAATCAAATCTATCTTTTTAGCAGTTATAAATTTTTAAACATTGCGAATATGCCCTTCTTCAAAGCGTGATTCCGGTTTTGGAATGTTTTCGTAAACCAAATTTTCATTTAAGATTTTATTTTTAATGTTCATATTTGCAAATCATACTTGTTCAATTGTATAGCTTAATGAAGAACAGATGTTGGATTATAAAATAATTTTGATAGGTATCGAAAGAAAGTATGGTACATGTGGTTTTCTTGGAGCCAGTGTTGCTGATTATATGATATTTATTTATTTTTTATTTCTTAAACCTATACAGCTTATCACAAAATGTTTACACAAAAAAATTTAACCAAAATAATGTTAAAACATAGAACTAATATCGCAATTTTAATATTTGTTTAAATATCAATTGTTTCTCTATATTATTATTCTTTTACTACAAGAAGCGGGTCTACTACGAGTAGCAAACGAATAAGTTTATTTTACAGTAATGTGTAAGATCTGTCAGATTGTCAACTGTCACTTTAACTCCTACCCTCCATTCAAAGTCGCGTCACGCCTCGTTCGGCTTTCTATATCTATAGTTTTGGTACATCGCATTATTATTTCATTATCAACGTAGGTTTAAATTGAAAATTTGATATTTTTAAAAATAGAATCGTGTTAATTATAAAGAAATATAGGTGACTTCGAATAATACGTAATAAAACTTCACGGTCGGGAAGATTGATGGGGACGCGTGCGCTTGACAGAGGTCGCGATGTTGACCTCCTATAATCTATTTGCTTTGAAAATATACGTTACACCAGTCGGGATATGCTATAAAGAAAACAGTGTATTATTACAAACAGACGACATTTTTTTATAATTACCTCTATTTGATGACGTCAAATTATATATGTATATGTCTTTGTATATATATTATCAATTCACAAAAGATTTCTATAGTTTTATGATTTATGTTAAAGTCAGTGTGAATTGAGATTTATGCTCTAAAAGCTGCGTTAAACGTTTTTAAATCATTTAAATGCGACATTTCGATCGTTAAATTTATATATTGTCTATCTCAGTGTTAACAGAATTACACATGATTTGCACATAGTAGCGAGGACTTGTTTTATGAAGGCATAGTATGAATAAACTTTCTTTTTTGTTAGCTATATTTGGCTATAGTAAGCTATATACGAGAGTCCAAACCAGACCGATCTGATTAAATACATTAAAACTAAATCTCAGAACATCGGATAAAAGATTAGTCGATGAATTAATTACTTAAAGGAGTGGCGGATAGTTTCTTGCCAGTCTCGTCCGCTCTACGCCCTTGATTTGGGAACTTGCTGTAAATGTAGAGTTGATATTTTTTTTTTTACTTTTTTTGCTGACGATTCTTAAGTGTACCTTAGTTACCTATATGAATAAAGATAATTTTGACTCAACATTCTTTTTTTTTTGACCGACTCCGAAAATTCGAGGATGTTTTTAAAAAATATAACCGCAACTTAACAGTTATTTTTTGTGACAAAATAATATAGCAGACATTGAGATCTCAGCGTGGCTGTGTTTATTTACATTAACGACTGTATTCACGTCATTGAATTGAAAAATTATTTACATGAAGGCATCGCGAGATGAGTGTTCAAAAACTTTTCCTCTCCTGATGATAAACAAGTCTCGGAATTGCGTTGTATTTCTAATAAATCCGTTTATGTGTAAATATATTTTATACACTTGTTAATACTACGCTGTTTCAGATTCAATGACTTGTCACAATTAATTACAGCGTCAAAACCAAATTTCTTTATACATGAAGGCGGTATCTATCGATAAGAATCGACAAGAAACTCGATAGCTGCTCTTTTAAATATTTCATATACAATTATGTAACTTACTTGACTAATTCAAATAACAAATACATTGTTACGCTACTCAAGAATTAAACTGTCCCGATTCTCAGCAATTGCACACATTAAAAGGATCTTTGTCCTCTAATTATGCCTTTTCAACATGTCTTTTCGCATTTATAAACCTCTTATTAACCGTAGGTCTTTGTCCTTATGTCCTATATCTCAATTGTTTAACCGCCTATCAAGCCTAGAATATAATCATTGCTTTGTTACGTTAAGATTATGATTTTAAAACGAAACAAGAAATTCCTAATTGAAATATATTACACCATCTAACAGTAACAGTGTGAAAGTTTGAATGGATTAATATAAGGCTGTATGTCATTAGTTAGGAATATATACGCCAAATACAATTATCGACTAATAGAATCCTCTTTTTCATTCATGCTTTTATAACACTTGTTCTTCATAACTCGGATATAAACACATACGTTACCTTCTATTTCACTGAATTATGAAACGTATGTCGTTAAACGAGTAACATTTATTCACGTTTAAGCAAAATTTTTAAATCACTACTAGGTAGAAACTTTATAGCTTTTCTCGATAAACCAAGTATCTAACGGATACTTAATTTTTCAAAACAGTATACCGAAAAGAAACAAATCTATCTGATATAATATCGGTCTTATTATTTCATGCGGTGTAATTAAATTAAAAATATTCTTTGAATTCGCGTGTGCATTTAAAATAAGGAATTAATATTTCGCATTTTAACTTGAAATAGTGGAGGCTTCTCTTAGTTTCATAACTTTAATCAGATCGTATTAATTAGTGCGAATCGTTGTATAATGAACACCGCAAACTTAATAATTTAATATGACGTCAACAATGTTTTTTTGTTGTTTTTAATTTTAAAATATTTACTATTTTCTATGTTTATGACTGGACATATATTTTATAGGTGTTTTCTTTATTTGTAATAAATTATTTTTGGTTATAAACTGGATTTTGACACTATTAAATATTTTGAAGCTATATAAATTTTAAATCAATCAAGATTTATACGATTATAATTAGAAAGTATGAATAATTTAAATAAAAAAAACACTCACACACGTGGATAATTGCAAAATATTTTCCATTAAACGTATAAATAAAGTACCGTGTGTGCGGTGAACCGGCATTAATGCAATGTGGATAATTAAAAGTTGAAAAACTATTTGGCTGCTTTGATTTGTAAGGCCGAGCTAGGGCAAGGTTTATAACCGGATAAGTGGTGCCGTAATAAAAAAAAAATATTTTGTATAAAGCGTTCAAACTTCGGCTTTTATATCGTTAATTACTTTGTTATATTGTTTTTGTATTATTGGAATTGATTTTTTTTATGATTAGGATTTGTAGTAGGGTTTGTAAAACTTATGGATGAGTTTGGGTTAAAGTGAGCCTATTAAAATATAACACTTAAGCATTTATTTAATTCAAGAATACTTTGAGTGTATTGAATGGTGTGTGAATGAGATTGGGGAATGAGAATCGGCTATTTAATCTATCTCCATATTTTTTTTTTAAATGTTGAATATAGTTTAATGTATTATTATAATATTTGCAACTACTCAGTGTGCATTTATAAGCTTACTTCCGATTGCTTTTCAAAGTAACAAACTTTGAATGAAACACCATTAAACTTACAATTATCCTATCATGTATCAGAGTCCAAACTATTATTCTACTAATAACATAACAATTATTTACAGATATCAAATGCTTTAATTGATCCAAGTGTTATTAAAAATATTTTAATTATAACTTGTTAATATTGAGTCTATTATTAAGTTTTGCAATAGAGCTTTATTACTGACCTTTTTATCTTACAATGGGATCTAACAGTGCCGTGACCTCATCAATCATCGTTTTTAAATTTTATCTTTTTCAAATTATGTGCAATTGCTAATGTAATCACAAATAATTCATGTGTCGGGAATTGGCTCAGCATCGGGACAGTTAAATAGAGATATTTTAATTGTCAGTAGCACAATTTTGTATTAATTGTTTATTTTAAAAGAGCAGCTATCAAGTTTCTTGCCGGTTCTTCTCAGTAGATGACTGGCTTCCGAACCGGTGGTAGTGTAAAAATTGACGATTCAAAAGTGTCTTTATAACGACCTACTTGAATAAAGATATTTTGAGTTTGAGTTTGTAATCTTCTATATTTTATACATACATATTTAATTTATTATTTGTAGTGATTAATATCTGTGGTAATTACTGCCCCTATAAATGTATAAAAAACTTTGCTTAATTTTCATAATCCCGTAATTCATAAAGTCATTTATAAAGATATTTGGTTCATTCTATACAAATAGGTGTATAGTTAATAGAAAACTTATAATTCATACCCTACGTCATACGCCCAAAGGACATGGGCGGGCGAACTTTCCCGGCATTCGGAAAATGTATACATCAGCCCTCATTCGCGCTCTCACCGGCGAGGAGGACGCACGCTCCTCGCGTTAGTTACCGCGATTGTGTGATGAACTAGGTGGACAGTGGTGTCAGTGATAATGACATTGGACAGAATTGAAAGCTTTGGTAAAATCCAACCGGCGGCTTCGGTTTCCTGTTTGTCGCAGTGTCAAAACATTTTCGGAAAGAGGCTTAAGCGCTGGGGCTCCACGGGATCGTGGGTAAGGGTCGTTTATATTTAAAGCGGTTCTACATATCACCAGTGTTGATTTTTGTTTTAATCTATAAGCCTCTTTAATATTTTTGTTCTGTATTATGTTAAGGGGGGGTAGATATTAATTAAAAAGTTAAACGGTAAAATTAAATTTTATAGTAAACATAATTAAGCGATTTATGATTCGCACTCGTTCTATTAGAGACAAGATAACAAAATGAGCAATTACATTTTTATGGGTGCCATAAAATTTAAAAACCATTACAGATAACAATGATCAAGATGCTTCACACGACACATTCATCGTTTTTAGATTTGTATTTGAGTGAAACAAACTGTAACTAGTAAAAATATTAACGTGGTCATAAAAGTTTTAAGGATAAATCACTAGGAAAGTTAAATTTAATTTTTTTGTGAATTTTTTTTCATTCTAATGTAGAATTTTAGGTAAAGTTTTCCTCAATAAATATATATGTATATGACGATCAAATTTTTTAAGACACGCCTTATGTTAATACAGTACTTCATTATATTAATATAGATAAAACTAGTACTACCGAGTCCTTGTTTTATCTTGTACAATTTATTCCCAAGTACATCCAATTAAAAGCCACATTAAAATCTCAATTCAGTAAATCTTGGAGATACTTTTTATTAATTCATTATATGACTACAAATTCTAGCTAAGTAATATTCTTGATTCTCGTCGTGGTTATAGCTTGAAATTCTGCATGACATTCTTGATTATTTAATGAATATCTTAGCCACAGATAAACCAGTGTGTGGTTCCTTTTTTAAATCACAATTTAATAAAGCAGATTGTTTCTTTTAACGCAAAACCAATAATTAAGTTAATTTTATATTATTTTAATGACTAATTAAAATCGTAGACTAATTAGTGAAGAAAGTACAAATTAATTCTCTTAGAAAAAAAAATGCGTTGAATCTTTTCTGACATAGGTTCTGTGTTTGAGTGTATGTGATAAAAATAAACGCGAAGCTAGAATTATAAAAACAAGACATAAATAACTGTTTTTATGATAAAATTAGAATGCTTAGATCGTCTTTATGTAAATGGACGTGGAATTTTATCGTTTCAAATGCCTTTTGAAAACTATAAATGGAATGGTGCATTGCTTTCGTATGACGGACGTGATTCTTCTACTCAATTTTCGATGATTGTAATTTTCGATTTGACAATGCGCATCAATGGAATATTTTTCAAAACCAATTCATGCATGTGAAATGTATACAGTTACGTAATGAAGTCACAAAAGTTCCAGGGGGTGTTGGGGTGGCGCGTGATTCGCTCGTGATGGTCGCGTGACGTGACGTTAGCCTCCCACATGCCTGGTGCTTATTGAAGGCTGTCTTGAATGACATTCGGAACTGTGTTACGCCCGTGACTCCTTGAAGATTACAGGCTTGTTTTAAATTACTTTTATGTATTTTTGGTGTGTTAATTGTGACGGTGAGAACGATTACCAGAAAATGTCAAACCAACTGAGTTTCTTGCGGGGTCTTTTTAGGTTAGGGTGCGCAGTGATTTAATGCAAACTTAGTTTTAGTGACGTTCAAAAGTGGATGTTAATCATCCTAATTGAAATCAGAATTTTTTGAATTTGAAGATTTAGGAAGGTATCACATTGCCACTACTAAATCGTCATTCCTATACAAATGGATAAATAAATAGTTTCGCTCATACAACTATCTTATTATCACGGCACGGAGCGTAAGCTGCCAAAAATTAGGCTTAATAAAGGACCAAGAAAAATAATGTATATGCTTAAATATCGTCCGGTTATTATGTTAATGGTCTATTAATTTCGACAGCGAGTTGATATAAATATACTTTAAAGTTTACAATATAGTTTCAGGAATTCAAGCAAGTAAGAAAATCCATTGAATTGCAATAATACCGAAAGCTTGAAATAAAACGATTACCATAAACAATTTATACCACAGACAGAACACGATCGCACTATTTATGGCAACATTTAGACTAGCCTGGGGTGTTAATGTAAAAATAATAAACAAGTTTGTCGGGGGTAACGTTCCTAGGTTTGACCGAGTCTGTGTCGGGACCTTGCTCGAAGGAACAGGTCTTTTGTAACTGGTTCTAGCGCATTCAAACGCTGGCTTCGTATAATTTGACTAAACTATTCCGTTTATAAAGACACCAGTCTGCGAGCGAGTGTCTTGTTAATTTACCCCAGTTTTAGGCCACATACTGAAATGCCTTCATACTTTGCCTAAATTTAACTATTTTTTTTATATATATTTATTATATTCGTAAAATTATTGAGGTTAAATACGTAATTAAATAGCCGAGCACAAATCATAACAAACGTTAAACTGATATTCATGTATACGTTGAAACACTCTGCTAATTTTAGTTTAGTATATATTTATAGAACCCACAACATATGAAAGAGTTGAGAAGATTTGTAAGTAAGACAAATGTAAAAGTAATAAACCTTTAAAAATATATATTAAATATACATAAAAATACATGGGTACTCTGCCGCAAGAACCAAACTTTGGAAATTTGTTTTAGTTTTGTGGTTTGTTTTGTTTATTTTGCTAGTTACAAATAGATTTATATGAATTTAGTTCAAATACCATGAATGCAAGACGTAACAAGTTAGGTGATTATATACCTACATAAAAATCGATTCTATCTAATCTTTAAAATCTTTTAAGTAATTGTGGGAAAATATTTGTTATATACATATTTAAAAACAAAGTATGAAAATGATTTTATATTTAACCGGATTATGAAAAATATATATAATAATATTTGTTTCGCAAACAAAAGTTAATAGCAACTGTTTGAATTTTAATTTTTCGCATTTATTTCAAAAATTCAAAATAATAATACTTTTATGAGTCAATTATACGCAATGATTTTCGTTAACCATATTCTGTATGTTAAAATAAATACCGCTTTGCAATCGGTATCATGTTTTACAAAATTAATGTAAATTGTTTTATATTATTTAAAAACCTTGGTTCATATGTGGATGGGTGATCAATGCATCGAATTTACATAATTGTTGTGGCTATAAACGTTTTCTCAATTATAAGTAATTTTCAGACCTCGAAAATCGGGGCTTGGAAGGTAAAATTATACGGGTATATTTGTAAAATTCTTAGATATTATTCTACTGCATCGTGGAGTTGTATGCGGTTTTTTTTTGTAGACAAGTTGATGAACAGCTCTGTGGTTGTCGTGTCCTCTATTTTAGTCTATGATGCCGGTTTCCTTCCAGCGATGTTATCTTAAAAGTTCTTAGATAAAAGAGATTCTATATTAAAAAACTGGCTGAATACAATTTTCCTTCATATTAGTGTGATATAAGTTTGCGATTCCTTTCTTAAATATATAATAATCGTTACGATATACTAGTATATTCTATTTGAATGAGCTACATATACGTACTTAATCATATCTATCTCTCTACAACCTCCATCTTGAAGTGAAATCAGATATTTAACAATTTCAATCGTGTACTACGATTGACCAGTACTTACCTTCTTAAATCAGAAGAGCGGACCACTGAGGTTTATCACGGAAATGAATCATATTGCTAACTCTGCACCCGAATGTGACTTTTTTATAGTAATGATAGTGGAATAAGCGGTTGTTAGTTGTAAGTAGCTTATGAATAATTTATAAGTGTTAACTTTTTGTGTATGTTCTTTTGGGCTTCGGTCGTAAATAAATAAATATAACGGATGCGGTCATAAGTAATAAGATATACATTGACAAGGACTAATAAGGACTCCTTTTACAAGGAAGGGGAGTGCGTTCTTCGCATAAAAACGATACTAGCCGAAATACTAATTTCATTCAAATCGTTCCGCCCTGAGACGATCATTGAAAGGACACCTGGAGAACTTTAAATTGAGGAAGCGTATCGTGCTTATAATTTGGATATTTGAATATTAAATTGAAGGTGAAATAATGATTCTTTGTTCACAACGTTACCGCACGCAGATATACGTATGTTTTTTTTTTAATGCCACGAAGTTTTAGATAAATTGAGGTGGATATAAATCCAAAATAGTAATATATGAATCTGCTCGGTTGCCATTGGTACGGTCAACATTTGTGTAATGTCATTTATGGGTGCATTGTGTATTTATTTGGAGTATATAAGTATATTTATGATGGTAATACGTTTAAAACGTATACCATGACATTATATATATATATTTACCACTTTCTAAAAGACTGGCGATTTCACCTTCATAGTGTGCCTCTTGCACGTTTGCATCCTCTCCTCCATCCTCTATCCTCTTCTCCATCCTATAAAAAAAAAAAAAACGTGTCCCATATATATTATGATTATTTAATGTAAGCTCTGGGGACATGTATTATTATATATTAATTTATCTACAAACATTTCCTATGATTTAGGACTCTTACACATTTGTATAAATACTTACCAAGAATGTACATCTATTTCTATATAATTCCTATACACGGAACACACAAACAGTTAATCAAAACAACGGTGTAACGTTAAAATTTCCTATTAAGGAAGCGTGTTTTCTAATAAATCTTAATTCTATGGAATGTCGATGCGCAGGATTCATCCGATATCGAGTTGATTTCCATGTCTTGCGGTTTTCTCTGTTGGTATATATATATACACAGGTATATACTCGCGGTTATGCAACGGCACTTAGTTGGAATATCACGGCCTTAGTGAATGATGTATTAATGATCAAATTCCATGCATTATTAGCACAAATTTAAAGTCAAACATCTGGTCTCACTTTAATCTTGGTTCGGTTAAGAACTTAGTACTAGCATTATAACACTTAAAATAATACGACTATTTATTATGCTTAAATTAACAGACTGCTTAAAAATGGGATGTTGAGTGATGACTAATTAAATGTTTGGTACCGTTCTGGCTATCTATGGTTAACACTGATGTGTTTTTTTTATTTTTTGGTACGATCGTGTTTTTTTCATAGAAAAGTTTCTTTTGAAAAATTTCATTCTTATATCGTATTATTTTTCCGTCTACATTTAAAATCATAATAGGTGATTGAACTCGGTTTTACAAAGTTTCTATAGAGCTTTGTATTATACCAAAATTTTCAGCTTTACATTGGATTTGTAACGATTTATTACTTAGTTAATTTAGCGGTTAACGCCCCGAAAACATTTGGATGAATACAATAGCTGCCTTTTTATGCGAAAAGTTTATCTTATTCCTTAAAAAATTATTAAAAGCTTTCAAAGAAGCAATCATTTCTTATGTATATTCAGAGAGATTAACTATATATCATAAAAGTTATGTGTGTACCAAAGAAATGTAATATAAATGTTTAAGCATGGCCGTAAATTTTTACATACATATGTTTGTCATCTGCTTCTAAAATGATCGAGTTTATCACTCGATGAATATTAAAATATCGTGGTCAATAAACGTGTTTATAACAAAATTATAATGTCTCACTTCCGTTCACAAGAACTTATATGAAAACAATACACAAAGCACAGAATTTGTTTTTGCGTTTTAGGTTTTAGTGAGGAATTACCTTAACCGATTATTTAACAGTTTTAATTAATACGTATATTTCTATACATGTATATAATATGAGTATTGTATGCCCTAAAATTTGTACAGCATTGGTTATGGCAAAATGGCATATAAAATGGCATATAAAATATAAAATGCGAAAATCTTTTGCCCCAATCTAATAAGACTGATTATCAACTTTTAGTTCTTAAACTTATATGAAACTTTTGTTAGTAACAATTTATTAAGCAAGTATATAATTTTCTTGTATATATTAACACTTCTATACAAAAACAATGATGGCACAACACAGGTTGGAATGAAAGGTCGGGATGTTTTGGCCTTGCATAGCCTGCTGAGGTCAAACGTCTATTCGACGCATAAATGAGATGACAGCTGATAGGATCCTGACATGTAGGCTTTATGACTCGGTCTTGATCGATTATCACAAAATTACGAAGCTATTTTTTATTTGAAAATGAATAAGCAGTGTTACTTTACCACGAATTGTATAATAAATAAATGATAATTTAAATAATCATTCAGCTTATTCGAAGCATATATGGAAACATCTTTAACTGACAGACTAAGTCTTGGAAAAGGACCGTTATTAAACAAAAGTATTGAAGAATAGAGAAGAAGATAACATTCTTAAGATAACAAAAGAACAACAATCCCCATAACGCGTGATTCACCGCTGTTGTGCGATATCGCATTTTTTTTAGTTATAGTACCATTCGATTTTAAGAACGTCAACAATGCGATTACCGAACATAGTGTTGCCTTGGCGCAATACTTTTATTAATTGTCGTGGCGAATTGGGCTGAGGATGTGACGCCATGGCGGTGCCTGCGCGTGAGTCGCCTTCCAATTGCATTCTCTATTCATCCTTGAGGAGGTGTGATTCGAATCGTTTTATTGGTTTACGCTTTGATCGATTCCTTATTGCGCATGATTTATTAAATATAATTATTTCCTGGATTTAATCGAATCGGATCGTACCAAGCTTTGTTACAAAAATTATTAATTAAATAAGACAAGATTATGGCTTAAATAAATATCTTTATGTATGTTGTGGTGCGAGTCGTATGTCATAAAGTATATTTCATAACTAGAAAATAATCCAATTTGCATTCTCAGTGTAACAGTGCCACGCAATGGGGCAAGTGATGAATTGCAAATCAAAACACAGCTGTTCCATTTGTCAGTATCAAATTAATTTTATGTAATAAAATAAATATTACATTAACAGTTAATTTAATAGATTTTATTTCACTGTAAAAATATGTTTTACTATATAGCTATACATTTATAGGAACTTTATTATATTTAACAAATTGTATTTGGTAATGTTCACATTACGATAGTCATTTGCAAAATTTATCAATTTCTAGCATATTTTATTGTCATTTCATTGTTGGTTTAAAATTGAAAAAAAAACAAAATAATTAAAAACTAACTTTATTAGTGTCAGTCACTTTCATTTATGAGTTTAAGTCGAATTTGACTCTTCAAATACATCCCAAGTCGCATTGAGGAGTAAAACTGGCAAGTTAACTTAAATCGCAATGTATGCTTTTACAATTTTTACAATACTTGATTGATATTTTAAACTGCATTGTAAATAGTTGATTTACGGTACGTGTGTACATAAATCACTCGTTTCTGTCCGTTTGTAACGCTAATGTATTCTGTGCAGAGGCGTGCGAGTTATGTAGATTGTGGATCAGCATCTTTGAAAAGGGGCTCCAGAGGTAATAAATTATAGTTAGGCCCTCGAGACTTTGATAATTGAATGTGCAATTCATAAGAATACTATGCTAATGTTCAATTGTTGAAGATTTTATGGTGTAGTATTGTTAAAGTATCGGACGATACGGCCGCATATTTTTAAATTAATTTTGACAAATAAACCGACTAATCAAATAATAAAAATACTAATCTTTCCCGGTATAGTATATTAATATCGAAAAGTAATTACGTTACCAACGTCAATCCAGAAAAAATACGATTATATACTACGTTTAAATGCTATAGAGTATAGACTAATCAAACCCGAGGGGTGTAAATTTAATCAATACGTGTTGTAACGAGTTTGTAAAATTTATAATATTTTCTATATTTATACTGTTTTTGAACGTTTATTTTGTATAAACACATTTAATTTCATAACATGTGAATACAATAAAAATAAACTGGTTATGTTGTGATGAAATATGATTACCCCGCTAGATATACAACCTCAAAAGTAGGTGAAGCGAAAAATACTGGCAATTCATGCGTGATTTTTATATTGTATGCAATGAATATTCTAGAGGAGCAATTATCGCAATTAAAACTTTAAAGACTTTAAAACGGGAACTCATATTTAAAACCATTTTTATGTCTTAGATAATGAATAATGTTTTTTTATTTATCATCCTGTTTATTAGGCCTTTTTAAGATTTTTTGTATATAGTTAATGATTAAATTAAAAATATTACATCTAAAGAAAATTTCATATAAAATTAATTACGTAAGTTTTATTACATACCTATCAAATACGCCTCTGCGTCTAAGTATACTATTGTACTACCAATAGTTATAAGCTTAAATACACTTCTAACAATAGATGGTACTAGATTTGAAATTCAGTTATGATATTCAAAGTAACAGTTTATCTCAAATCACGTAATTATTTAAAGATATTGTTAATGTACGAAATTAACGAATAGCATTAATTGTTTTTCAAGAAATGCTTGTTCTATTTTTTTCTGTCAAAACTTTTTTTTACCAAAATAAAAAAAAAAAATATAACAGGGACATAGCCAGACAACGTTAAGTTTGCAATGTTATTTTTAAACCACATTAAAAAATAACTTGTTTATAGGAATATTGCAAAATGTACACAGTCGAGTTATATATTTATTTATTTATTTTTATTTTTAATTTCTTAAACCTCACAAAAAGTTTTCACAATAAAAATAGATTAAAAATAAAGCGAAAATAAGGTTAAAATATAGAACCGGAAAGAGAATCTAAGATCAGAAAAAACAATACCAACAAAAAAAAACACGAACAGAAAAAAATAAATAAATATATAGATATACATATGAACAAGTGGAGTATATTATGTGAAGAACGAGCATTTAAGTGTGTGTGTGTGTGCAATGGTGTTTCTGTGTGAGTGAGTGAGCGAGTACATTCAAATAAATTACTGAGTTACAATATAACCTCACGGGAATATGGCCACATCGGTGTTTTGCGAACCCAAACACGTACTGGGTGGGGCACAATGCTTCCGACGTCTGACCAACTCGACATTTTACTATCACATAAACTTCGAATCCTACCAGATAGATGCGTAGGAGTTTTTCCATTCATCAGCTCTACAAAATCCAAGAAGTACTTTATAAAAAACTGTCTCCTGTATTCACAATGGCTCATAAAAAGGCTTAAAGTATAAAGAACCTTCATTATAATATAAACAATTTCTATAAATGTAAAATGATTTGTGAAGGGGTTGAACACTGCATAAGTGGTATACCAATCGAACAAGTGTCGAGATGGGACATAAATAATGCATCTGATCGCAACCAATCATTGTTTTATGAAACGTACACTTGACACTTAATTAAATTGAAATGACATGAACCATTTACAAGTGTACATTTAACTTGATAAGAAATCTAAAGCTGAGAGCATGATGGAAAGTAAAGTACCTATATCATTGATCAAATCAATCAATTGGTTTATTAATTGATTGATTTCACTACACAATCAAAACTCGTTTAAGTACGACACGTTTTTTTTTGTTATTCTGATTACTGAGTGTTTAAACCTGTCCACAGTGCGTTTTATATGAAAAATATAAGAAACTGAAAATAAGTATTTTAAAATCTGTTTAGCAGTTTCAGATTTATATGTATACTTAAGAAAAAGGATATATGTGTGTGTGAGATACTAAAAGTAGTTAATTGTTTGAGTTGTAACTCAATGAACTGACCCTTATAGTATGAAACATTGAGCTAAGTGTACGCAATGAGATGGGGAACATGTGGCCGCACTTGTGCGCGCCCGCGCATCCAGACTGAGTGGCTGCATTTTGCGAACTCTTATGTTGTAAATGGTGCATTGTTTATTCAGGATGTTTACACAACTTATTCCGCTACTAACTTTATGCTATTGCTGCTCTTATTAAGAGATTTTATGATTTCCATAACTGCCTTTTTATAGTTTTTAAGCCAAAAAGTCATCTTTACTAATATTAAATTGGAACGAGGTCGAGTTTGGTAGCTTAAAATTAAAAAACAAACACGCGTTGGTTGCTTGATATTGATCCCAAAACAAAAGTTTTAAAAAAATGTTTGTTTGTTCGCGCATCAATCGAAAACTATAGAACCTATTTTCGTAAATGTGTAATCTTAAGTTATATGATGGGTATTTAAAAATGGTATCTAAACCAACCTATGTGTTTTTGATTTATTTCAAATACTGATAATTCTATACGAAAAAGCCTCTATCAGATTCATGACCCGTTACATCAATACTTCCGCAACATTATCCCTAAATAGGGTATAAGTAGGCAGGTATACAATCGAGATAACTGCAGTTGCCTGTCGGTCAGTTATCCTAGAATCAGCTGTCTGCGCCCGCGCACGCTGCCGGGGTCAATGCCCCCACGCTACGTAGAAATAGACGCGAGATTACACCATGTGCGAAATTATACGTCATTAACTGACAACTGATGTAATATTTTGTTCGACAATAATTGCAAGTACCGATTGATGTTCGACCGATTGATTCTTAGAATTTAATGTCATCAGAATTGAATTTTGATTTCATACAACACATTTTGATACATTTAATGTAACGATGAATGCATCATTGTTAAGACTCAAATGTGTCCGTGTTTACATGGTAACCATGGTAACGCGTATTTTCATTAATTTCTTAAATATCATGGTGGCCATGGCCAATACAAATAGATTTTTCGTAACGTCAAAGATGTCGTTAGCTTAAAAACCTTGTATTAACAGTTTCATTGTTGTAATGTTGTAAACACATTTAATTTAATTGTAAATTTTCTCTTTTCATACTTAACACTGGCTTTTAAGCTTCTAAGCTTTTTTATAGGCTAAAAGACCTTTTAGCTGGGTCAAGTGGTTTGAGAATTTGCAACAATAGACACTACGTGGTAAAACAGGTTAAGAGATGAGTTAGATTTCCATATTATGAAAACTCATTTATACGGTGTAAATCAGAACCACCCAATACTTT
This sequence comes from Leptophobia aripa, assembly GCA_951799465.1. NCBI lineage: Eukaryota > Metazoa > Arthropoda > Insecta > Lepidoptera > Pieridae > Leptophobia > Leptophobia aripa. The sequence goes on along the minus strand of OX637266.1, from coordinate 6,676,137 downwards.
AATGTATCGGTTAACGAATTTCTTATATTTTGATGCAATTGACGATTAGCCTTCCATAGTTCCATAACACAAACAACAAATGTAAGAATATAGAGTAAAATAGGTTAATGGTATTACTATTATTACATTACCGACAGATACCATTACACACAGGACAAAAAGTAAAGTATCCTGTTAAAGCTCTTTCAAACTGTTATGTTATTACTCAATTGTATGATTTATAATTAACATAAGAAAAATTAATTATATGTATTTTAAGCCACAAGATGTCCTATTTATACGTAAACTTACATTGAAATGTATGTTATATATTCCATCCCGAACTCAGCTCACGCCAATCTTAATCAAACACTATACGGTATGGTGATTATTGTCTATGTCATAATTAAGTATCAACACTGCTGAAACGAGAATGGGTTATAATCGCAATTTCTAACTGACCCAAATGTAGCCGTGACGTCATAGTGACGTAACGGATCTGGGATGAGTTGAACTACATGTTACGAAATGGTAGAAACGTTAATATTTTAGTATAGTGGCATACGAAAATAAAACATCGACCGACGAATATGCTTCAGGTCAGGTTATATTTAGGTCTAGGTTTTTCGAGCTTGAACACAGCGCCTTCTGTTATAATATTTTACCTGACTCGTTCCGATGGATGAAAATCCTGTATCCAATTTACGGATTGCCTATAGTGATCGCTCGTGGCGATAAGAACGTACTGTATAATATAATAATAATAATTATATATAATAATTTTGGGATTTTTTTGAATGCATATTATGTTTTCCATATTCCGTTACATTAACATGGTCGCCATGGCAACAGATGCATAATAGATAATGGTCAATACTCCTGATAGACGAAATATATAGAAATTTCATTTACCTCGCACTGTCTCTTCACATAAGTAGAATTACATTATACAAAATATATAATCTTCATAATCAGTGTGATACATTGTGTACCTTACATAAACCCATTGTGAATCGTGTTAAGTCTCAAAGGCCGTATTAAGGCGTATCTGTAAGGGTACAGTCGAATGCAAAAGTATGCCACACTTTTTCAACTCATGCTTGACAACAGCTTCCGGTTGGTATCAATAGGTAAAAATGTCTGACCCGGTTAAAATTCTAATAAATTGATTGTATCGGTTTCAATCTAGATAGAATTAATTTCACGGCCAATTAGCGAGTTCACAAAATGATTTTTTTTTAAATTAATTTTTTTTTTTTGTTCTCTTTGTCTTAAGACACAAATGCAGAGGCTCCCCTTAACTGACTGTAAGTAGCGTCATTGGACACTGGCACTTATACTGATACTTTTATTTATATTTCATTTAAAAATAATGGTAACCATGGTAACAAACACCGTAGTTTTATCCCCGTTTAACAATAAGGTCGGTTAGTATTAGTCATAGGACTACTATTCTGTTCTCTAAATATTATTTTGTTTACGCGAGGACATTTAAATACAATTTTACCGGCTCTTTTTCACATTACTCGCAGCTTCAAATTGTTTTTTAGTTTTTTTTTTCAAACAATATAGCTTTATATAAAAGCTCTGTTATCATAGCTACGTAACATATCTTAGGGTAGGTTATATAAGTGTGACTCAATGTTAAAGCTTATTATGCCACCCACTAGCATAATTTTATAATACGTATAAAAAGTCATCTGCGATGACTAAGACAATGCCTACTTGATATCTAACCACAGCTTTCGAAACCACAGATAATTCTTATAGCTGTTAGATAATAGATCCGCTTTCAGTATACGAGCGTACTTCTTTAATTTTGACTGAGCCATACATAAAGTAGCTAGGGTTGTTAACGATCGGCTCCTAACTAGTGTACCTTAAAGCTTAGGCGCAGTGCTTTTCCCTGTAAGTGTTACCACTTGTATCATACTTCCGGAAATAAATATAAGCTCCTCCGTCTTGTCAAGAATCGCTAACTTGCATTGGATTAATTGAATTAATTTATTGGACGTCTCTGGTTTCAAGTTAAATTATGCAGTAGTGACCACCTTTTTTCAAACAGTGTAAACACAATTTGACAGACAGACGTGTCAATATAATATAGTATAAATGACATTTTCGCATCGTTCAAAATGGTGATTCATAGGAACTATTGTTTATAACACTTAGTCACTTAGTCGTAAAAATCTAAATACCTTTTGCGTTACGTAAATATGTATGTAAATATGACGGAAATAAAATTTATATATGGAGAACGTCAACACAATGGCGTCAGAATTCGATGATTTCGTCATAAATCACGCGGGACGTCACGGTGTATGATGGTGATCAATTGCTATGTCAATGAAAGCTCACTTTCACTGTAAACGCTTAATGCACTTCGATTAAATCATCATTCAAACTTAAATTTAATCTTTATCGGCGATGTAATAGATTCACCTCCTATAAGCATTCGAAATTTAAAACCTTTTTTGTTTCGTATCATTTTTTTTTACTTTATCTCGGTACTGTGTGTTGTTCCGACTATAACGTAAATGTGTGCTCCTATTTGTCCACTGGTAGTTAAGGTTTTTTTAATGTTCATATATATATTGCTATGATTCATTCGCTGGAGCATGGTGTAATGGTTGCAGCACTGCAACCGAGTAGAACATACTTAGCGATTTAAAGCATTGGTGGAAAGTTTCTTGTCAGATTATCTCGTTCGCGTAGACGAGAAGGGCGTAGACGCCCTTGATTTGGGAACTGGCAGTAAATGTAATTGTAAAGTCAGTTTTTTAGTTTTTTTAATAAGTGTAAGACATGTACTGTATGTATTTTTATGCTTATTGTGCAAATTGTCATATCCCACGTCAGTACATACATCATTTTAATATAACGAGCATACACTTGTATGTATTTGCAACTTTTTTATATACCTTGACAAAGAATATATAAAAAAAAGGGGACAATAGAAACTATAACAATGTCTGATACTCTATATAAGATACTCCTAGTGGGAGGTTTTTTTTGTTATAATATTGTTATGTGATTAATCTTCACGTTACTGGCAACGCGCTCACGAGCTCCCAATCATGTGAGTGTCGAGTGTCGACTTCACCTCCTGCTGTATTGGATTAGACTGAGTTTTGATACTCATGTGTTAATGATGGGAAATAAATAGGAGCGGTTGCTATACGCCCCATTATTGAATGGCTGAATAGTTTTCTACGGTCTATTTCCCGTAGCGGAAGGTGTGAAAACCTCCCAATTAACTGTCAAACAAAATACTAGTACGGAAGCAATCACTCGGCAAATATAATCTTTAAACCGACAAATGTGTTCATTGAACTTACTAAAATTACGCACCGATAAATCTTATTTTAACACTTGACCCGTAAATCTCAAAGGAATATCCAATTACGCGTCCCCACAATAAAGTGTTAAATTGTATAAAAAAACTGTAGAATTATAATTAATTCTCGGAACTCGTTGGCAAGACCATTTTTCATGAAAGTTTGACAGATTTCTACTTTACATTTGAATAGATTGTCCTAACGAAATGCTTCCAAAAAACCTTAGATGTCTAATATAGGTTGATGGAAAATGTAAAATAAAGCAGTGTAATTTTAAAAGTGTGAAGTGCTGAGGAAAGCTTGTCGAATCGCGTTTACGCTCAGATGCGTTGATCGCACGGTTTATCAACATTTTAATCATTGATCATAACTAAACGATTGAGAAATCAATTTTCGATACGCGTCTAAATTTTACGAGCAATATTAATGAGCCGTTGATGACAAACGCGAATCGTAAAAATTGTGTTACGTGTTTATGGTCGCGTCGATGTTGTAAGAATCGCGTATGCCGTAACCGAGTTCGATCTGTTTATTGCTCGTACAATAACCACTTCCGTAGAGAGTAGTAAAAAGTGGCACAGACTTGTGACAGTCGACAATTGCGCCGCGTTTGTGTCCCCATTTGTAGCTAACCATTTATTTGGGAAAAAAAAAACAATTATTCGAAGCGTGAAAACATCGATTTGGCAGACGCCGCGGAGTCTGCGCGGGATCACTTTCTCTGCTGACGATCGACAGAGCGCACAGTCCTGCAGACGCGCGTGCGAGCCGCCCGCCCCTACAACGCATTGATGAGCCATTGATCTGTTGATGATCGCATTGAATTCAAATCGATAATTCGAGTGAAAAATTGAATTGTGGAAAACAATTGTTTTGTGTTTCGGATGCCAACCGTTGACAATGACCACGAGATGTCACGCTTCGCTCTGACGCGGATGGATACCGGCCAAGCCATGACACTCTGGTACACCGATATATTGGTGAGTTATTCGAATCGGGTTTACGGTTGAGTAAACACCTTTTATATGTGCACGCATCGGTATACGTTTGATTCGGAGAATATTGAATTACCTTGAAGTTCGACGGAGTGATTTTTTTCGTGATTAAGTGTGGATTCTAAAAATGGTGCAGGTACGTACAGTGTATAATAAATTACATGCAATTTTTTACACTGCAACATGTCTACCAATTTTCTATTTTCATTCGTTTAAATTAAATATTTACACAAAATCTTCTTGTGAAGCAGAAATAATCGTTTACATTTAAATGCATATTTTTATTAAATATAGTTCTCGATTTCCATTGAAGTTTCAGATTATTATTAACTTGTTGAAATCCAATATCCGATTTAATTTTATAGCATTTAGTTAATTGTGTATAATGATAGCGTTGGTTTGATAACGCGAAGATTGATGTTGCGCTTGCGTCGCTCCATTTCTGATAATTATAAGCTCCTATTAGAGAACTGACCCAAAAAGTGTTGTTTGTTGATGCGCGCCGACAACTATGAGGTCAAATACGCCATGTATGCTTTGATTGCCTTTACTTTCTTTGCAATTAATTTTAACTAATCAACTTAAACTCAACTCGAAATATCTTTATTGAAGTAGGTCTACAGACACTTTTCAATCTTCTTTAATGCTGTAAAACTTCTCTTTCAAAACAAATATTTCAACTACAATTATGTTACTGACATGATTAAATTACAAAAGCATTGTTAAGATCCTCAACAGTTAAACTGTCCCGATGCTGAGCTGTTGCTGACGCATTCCAAAGATCTTTGTCCTCTAAATATTCCTTAACTGTATGGGACTTCTTCAACCAATTGAAAAAAGAAATAATTGATGAAGCTTTCCCAGCCGTATGTTTATAGTGGTGGTCTAAATCCGTTTAGATGTTTCTGAGTGACAAACATAAAATACTTTCACGTTTTAAATATTATGAGAATAGTCACGAATGAGATGAACTTTAGAAATTAGCACGCTTTAAAATAATGATATAGTTGGTCACGAACAGAACGAATGAATTATTTAACTGCTAAATGTCAGTTCGTTTAAGGGATTTTGAGCAATATTTGTGTGAAAGGTTACTTAAATATATGTATTTAAAAAATAAATTAAATAATTCATAGATAGAGGTCATCGTTACCTTTTTTTGCAAGACTTCAAATACTTGAAAGCTTACTAGACGCGTATTTTGTTTATTGTCTCGCCGCCATATTGGTTTTTTATCTGTATTTTGTCACAAATATATTGGATAATCATATCGCGACCAAAACATAGTATGTGTGTCATTTGGGCAATCGTATATATACTTTTGTCAATAAATGTTACGTATGTTAAGTATTAATGAGGAACTGATGAATAGAAACGAGTCTATTGGGGTGTTTGCTAATAGTCTCGCACCTTTCTTGTACAGATTACATCACTTTTTCGATAGCGGGTCAGTCTGGTTGACCTGCTAATTGCACCAATGGGTCAAGAACGAATCATTTTCTTTTTTTTTATTGTAAAAAATGTCTTTTTAATGCATAGTAAACTCTCTTACTTTTTTATGAGGTGTATTTGCATGGGTAGTTTAAAAGACAGTTAAGTTCACTAGAAGCTTTCTAATGGGTCCGAGGTCGATCCTTATATGAAATCTCAAATCTTTGGGCTTTTTTCGTAAATGGTACACGTATTGAAGCATGATAGACTGCCAAATTCCGAGAATGAAAAAAATCAACATTCTTAGATACGTAAAATATCACGTGAATCGAATTATGACTTGCGCGATGTAGATCATGTTTTTAAGATCGGAAGTGATGTGATGAAATCTGTTCAAATGATGGAGGATGGTAAGAATTTATCGTTCGTTATACTCGTATATAAAATTGGTATATTTAGAACATATACATATGTTATTTTTAAAATCTACAGACGAGTTTAGATATATATTATAATGAAATAAAGTGGATATTTATTGGTTTAAACAAACAAGATTCTCTTGCCAAAGATCTTATATCTTGTCTGTCAACAGTTATCTTTTAACTGTCATTTCTGTCTTTAGCTATTCTCAACAATTGTATTTTATTAACTATATTTTTAATTATGTTGCCACTTCTTTGTTTTAAAATCCGAATTTATACAAAAAACAAAGCTTTCTAAAGCTATTAAAAGCTTCTCTACAAACATGTTTGCTTTTACTAATTAAGTATAGAACGAATGTTTAACATAAACGAAACAAGAGTTACATTCAGTTATTAGTGGCTGATATAAATCTAGACACATAATGATTAATCTTAAATGCCTTCAATATTTAATTAAATAATGCATCTTTAGTTAAATCAACATTTGATGATTGGATTATTGGAGGCGACGATTTGCCTCGCCTATGCTTTGTGTCTATATTTATAGATTTCAATAGTAAATCTAATCTATCAACTTCATGTAACTATAAAGGGCATTGAAACTCAAAGCGTATTTACATTCAATTAACATTAAGTAGACATAATACTTTTATATTTATATCTTTACCTCATCGTATCAGCGATCACTTGTGTACGTCAGTAATTTTCTTCTCATATCTCAGGCTACGAGAGTTCCAAAATAAACTGGTCTGAGCACACAACAAACTCAACTGGTTAAATATTTTTTACATTTGGATTAACATATAAGGTAATTTTTAAGCCAATCGCCTATTTTATTGTATAATAACTGTATTAATGGTTTTATACGCGTAATACTCGGTCCTCGCGTAAGCTACGGATAAAACTCAGTCCTGTGTCGCACAGCGAGAACCTATTATGAGTCCTATGTGTCCTTGGATATATTTGGCCTAAGTAGAAATTCTTTGAAAAAAAACTAAGATTCAACCTAGCACACTCACTCACACAGCAACACCATTGCACACACTAATACACACACACTTAAATGCTCGTTCTTCACATAATATACTCCACTTGTTCATATGTATATATATATTTTTTTTTCTTTTCGTGTGTTTTTTTGTTATTGTTGTTTCTGATCTTAGATTTTATTTCCGGTTCTATGTTTTAACCTTATTTTGGCTTTATTTTCAATCTATTTTTATTGTGTAAACTTTTTTTGATAAGCTGTATAGGTTTAAGAAATAAAAATAAAATAAAATACCCGCTCACACCGAAGGCAAACGTCGCGAAGAAACCGGCCTAGAAGGCCTATAAATAATATAGATCTGTGATGAACACTAGCCTATTTTTCTTGCATAAAATTAATTTCACTATATGCGCACTATTATGCAATTTATTTTGGCAATAGTCGATATAAATTTTTAATTAGACTAATCTTCGTCGTTATTTGAAATGTAATATCAACTGCTGCACATCAATACGAGGTTTATAAATAATGCAAAAAAATCACGGTTATATATGTATTTAAAGAGAGAGTTACTCATGTTCCCTTACGCTTATTTTCGTTCGCACGTACGTTATGTATGTAACCCAAATACGCATTTACCCGGAAGACATTAATACTAGGAACAGCGAATTATGTAGTTAATTGTTTAAAATTTCGCAATAACGCCAACACTAACATTTTGTCATTAGCACTTATATTTTTTTAAAGATTCCAACGAATTTTTCGTCTCGTTTTGTTTTTCACTAGCTGTGTTCAAATGATTTGGTTTCGTAAAGAATTAGAACTGAGTCCACATAATCGTGAAAATGTATCTTGAGATGTGTCAATCTGTTTTGAGTAATCCGATATTCAATTGTTTTGCATGCTATGAAGACAGTACATCCTGAAAAATAGTATCGATTTCATGCAACTTTCTCTAAGCTCATCACTTTCGACACGATAAATAGCCGTCATGCTTATTTGATGCTCGTTTCTGACAATGTGTAGACATTTATTACTATAATTAGAAGGTGAAAGCTCCAGACAATATGCCGATTGCAAATTACACGTATAATTGTATTTGAAAGCTTAATAACAAAGCGAGCTTTTGATAAACAAACATGAATATTAAATTGAAAGTTGTTAATAGCATTTTTTATACGCGAGATTTCTAAACCATAAACTAATTTAATAGCTGTATCTTTTTCTATGGAGTTTTACAATACCAAAATAGTAAGGTCATTATATATGTATAAATATAACTATACAATACTGCATTTCATATACGATAACATAAATATATGAAAATTTAAAAATAACATTGAAACAATTCTCAAAACCGATTCGTTAATTAAGGTGGAACGGACTCTAATTTGCAATATTATAGGGCAAGGACCGGTGTCTAGATTTTAAAACAGAATGATCTCGATTGAAATTGAAATTTATTGCGCGTGCGTCCGCCACACGACAACCAACTGACACACTGAGACATTTCTTATTAAGCCGAAAAGCATGTAAATTTATCTTTACTGCCTTTGTGGTTATATTTGTTAAGCACTCGGGTACTTAACTATGAATATCCGGTAACTATGAACTTATATAACTTTTAAGTACAATTTTAAACATTATTAATATTGATGTTTACTTAATTGTTAAGATTCGGACGCACATAGACAAAAAGTTATTAATATTCGACACAGTTCGTTTTCGAAAGTTGCAACCCACAAAAGTCATAATGTACGCCTTTGTTAACGATTTCTAGATATGTAGCCGGTGAAAAGTAGTACGAAAAATGTAGTTAGCGGATGTATTTTGTAATTTTGCATTTCACATTTGTTTATAAAAGATAAACGCACATCAGACGCGCCTGTCCGCGCATGATTAACTGATGAATTAACAGAAAATGTTATCAACAAAATTCCGGTCTATATTTACGATTGGAAGTTTTATTAGATACACACAGTCTTAAGCTTACGCAATAATATTTCTTATATGAAGGTGAAATGTTGTAATTATCAAAAAGAAAATCTTAATTCAGATATTTATTTTAAAATGGTAATACAAGTAATAAGATCATCAATAAATAATATGGCTTTTTCTGTCGTTTCAGAGCCCCGGTGCAGTGACCGGCGCCGGCGCAAACGCAGAAAGCTCCCGCGACGCTCTCGATGTCCGCTACTCGCTGGCCGCACTCGCCGATGACTATACCAAGCGAAAGCACGTGGTACGGGTCACGACAGCTGCCGGTGCCGAACTATTGCTTCAAGTTTGTATATTATCTTAATAAAACAGTATACTGGTAATACTTTTTATGTTAAAAAATAAATTGTATACTCTCTAGCCGTTGAAGCTTGTCGATTTTATTTCAGTGAAGGAGTTAGTTCGTAGAGCAATTGTTGTAACAATATTTTCTTTCCAGGCCGACGGTGCAGCGGATGCCCAAAGATGGCTCGCGGCACTGCGAAGACACTCGGCCGAACCGCCACCCGCGGATGCTGCTCCCCTCCCCGCCCCACCTACCGCCCTTCCAGCAGACAGCTCCTCTCCACTCCCGCCACAGAGGAATAAGAAGATCGGAAGGAATAGATCGCCCACAGGTAAAGAATCAAACAATAAAGAATATATATCCATCAAATGGTGGCTAAAGTCTTCTACGTAATAAATTTTACATAGAGTTGATGGTCCTACAAATCCAATATTATTGACTCTTGCCTATTGTTTCAAAGATGAACGACATACACTCAGCCTCGTTAACGGTAATATATTTATATGATATTTTCAGTATCAATGGTAGGCCCACCAACGCCCACGCTCCCTTCATCTCCCAAAAACAAGACATGGAAAGGTCGCATGGCTAAGCAACTACGACGAATGCACCCGGGAACCGCGGGCCCCCCGGCTCCCCCCGCAGTCACGGGTTGGCTCGGGGCCCCCCTCGAACGGTGCCCTTCAGACCCCAGTCATCCAGGCGTGCCACGCGCTGTTACACTACCTGCTGAAGCTGTTGAGGTAAATTAACAAAATCTTGATATGAATTAATTTATTACTCTAGTATATAGTAAGTATTTATATTTTAAACTCTTTTCTCTTACTTAACTATTTGTTTTTAGACTAATAATGTAAAGCTAAGAGTTAATGTTTGTGACAAAGCATTTATTTAATGATTCCAGGCCTATGGTCTACGAACAGTAGGCGTATACAGAGTGCCCGGTAACGCTGCAGGCGTCGCAGCCCTTGCAGCATCTTTGGACAGAGGGGAACCTCCCCCGGAAGGTGATCCTCGATGGGCAGACGTCCATGTCGCTTCAAGTCTCTTGAAGGCCTACCTTCGCAGGCTACCTGACCCGTTACTTACCGCCGACATGTATCCAGCGTTTATAGGTAGGTTTGGCTAATAATTGTTGTGACAGGTCTAAACTATAAATAAATATGTAAATTGAATAAGCCATTCAACAACAGTCTTGTTTTTATTCAATTGACAATTACAAGCAAAAGATTCAACCCTATTTCATCTCTTCATAGACTACAAGAAAATCATTTTTTTAACATTCAGCTCACTAAGGACAAGTCCTTTCAACGCTATATACTAATATATTTTAACAAACAGTAGTACAATTAAATCAAAGTTATTAATATAGCGCAATAATCAACTTTGTAAGTAAGACAAACAATACCTTTTTCAACAGCCGCGGACAGATCCAACGAGCGCGCTCGCGAGCTGAGACGCCTCGTACAGGCGTTGCCGGATGCACACTATGAGACACTAAAGTACCTCATTCAACATTTGAGGCGAGTGGCGTCGCAAGCGCACCACAACAAGATGGAGGCGCGCAACCTGGCCATCGTGTTCGGACCGACGCTCGTGCGAGCGGCCAGCGATGACATGCTCGCCATGGTCAATGATATGTCCAGTCAGTGTCGGATTATCGAGTCTTTCCTTTCTCATGTGAGTTTTATGTATTAATTGGTTGACGATTAAAGTTTAATAAGACGGCGTCTTCTCCAACATACATAAAGACTTGCTCGCTAACAATGGCAAAACATTTGATACGTCCAGATATGTTACTCGCGAAAAGTTCAGAGTTATACCATTTATAACGGTCTATATTTTTTGTTTCTACAGTACTCGTGGTACTTCGAGGAAGAAGAGGGTAGTCCGCCCTCAGAGCCTCCCCCCTCCTCCGACCCCCTCTCACCCGCGCCCGCGCCATCTAGGGACCTGCTCATACACAACGTTAAAAAGATTGAAGGTAAGTGAAAGATTAATTATTTTTCTCATTTTGTATAAATCGTTTGATACGGGGTGAAGTTTTATCTCACAAAACGTATAATTTGTCTATAAAAAAAATATTACAGGTAAAGATGTGTTCACCCGCGACATAGTCTCGTCCATAATATCAGCCGCGAACCGAAAGATCCAACGGAAGCCGCGCAAGAGCGAGAAGAAGTGGGAGAGCGAGAAGCGCTCCCCCTCCCCCCCTCGCTCGCCTCCCGCTCACCTCACCACGCCCCTCGCGCGTTACGACGGCCTTACGCACTACGCGAGTGATGCTCACAACAAGTTAGTATCATATTTATATGTAATCGACACTTTTATGGTAATTCGTTAATTGGTATATTTCGCAATATATATTGTTAGCTAAACTTATCACTGAGTCTAGTCCTTTCGCAAGAAGTATTTAATTCAAACCAATTGTCATCTGTCAATTGTCAGCTGTCAAATATAAAAGATGGTAATCTTTTTTAATTAGTGTATTTTAGAACTTTTGAAAATTCTGCCCAAACAAACTTTCGGCAAGTCTTACCTCGTACACAAAATGTACGTCAAGCTAAGTGCGAACAATAATTGTTCGAAGCAATTGCATTTAATTAACGTTAACTCATACCATATTACTAACTTTTGGAATAGGATGAAGTCGATTAGTTTGGTGCGACTTAATATAGGTATCTGAAGATTTGATTTTCATTATTCTTTGTAGAATCGAAATGGAATCCATGACCAATGTAAGTCGAGGTCGGCAGGAGATATCGCGGCACACCCTTAACAACTTCTCAATTGACGGTAAGCTGTCTGACGTATTGATTTAGCCAGAATTGCATTTAGCATAAAAGAGAAATTATAAATGTGCGTGTTTTTTTTTTAATTACAAAGATCTACCGTTTGCCCATTAGGTGTCCAGTTCTGACGTCAGAGAGTAGACACAGCGATCCCTTTCTTTTGTCCACATTCAAAGGTATACGAATGTGAGCGTGCGTTTGTAACTGTGTGCGTGTACGCGGACGTTGTCAACGCAAACCTGTTGTTTATACTCACTCATTCCAATTGAAATAAAACTTTGGCACTGAAATACTGAACTTTCGAAAATATTTCGTCGCGCTATGTAACGTCTATTCTCGTCGCAGTAATTAGCTTTAATTAGCTTCGACTCCGGGTTCAAATATTTGTCGAGTGAGTGTCAACAATAGCGATGACCCGAGATCACAAATAACTGACTAACGCTTAACAGCAGCCGCTGACAGCACGTCTTGCGACGCTCTGCATCCGGAGACATCATCATGTATATAACTCTTCATCCATCCACCATTCGTTCTCAGTTCGAGGAGTTAATGCTTTTTTATTCGTTATTAACGTGAATTATAAGATTTTCCATCGCTGATTGCCTGTTTGTTCTAGGAACAGGAGATCTAGTGTCTTCTCTCACGAGCACCTTCGATCAGAAACTACGGACGCTCAACAACTCGTCGCCACTCGACGATGGCAGCATTCCTTACGCAGACGAGTGTCAAGATGACAATGAGGAAGGAAAATCCAGCGAGAGCACGCCCTCCGAGACGAGTCTGCAAAGCGAACGCGAGGAGCGCGTGTCCCCCGCCATACGTGCCCACGAGCTGAAGGCGGCCTGGCTCGCGAGGGACCATCGCCACTCCTCCTCCTCCAGCGCGGACGAACCCGATGCTCGTTGGCCCCGGGCTCGCCTCGCGAGAGACGACGGCGACGATTCCGAGAAAGAGAACTGTATCATTCCCAAGAAAACTAGTCACGAGCAGCGCAACGACGAGAAGGACGTCGACACGAGATCGCAGAACTCCAGCGGAGGAGGCACCTTGCCCGACAACGACAAGCGACCGTATCACGCTTACACGTTGCGTCTCTCCAACCCGGAGTGCGTCAAACGGAACAGCGCCGCGCTCGAAGAGGCCGACGCAGAGAACGAGAAGGACGACGACTGCGCAAAACTGAAGAGGTCGGAATCGCTCAACAGAGAGGAGAGGAGCGAAGCTCGCGTCCTCAGGTCGGAGAGCCTCAACTGCAGAGTTGAGCGATTGCAACGCTCGGAGTCGCTGAACAAAGCGGAGCGTTTGAGCAAAGTGGAGAAGGGCGAGTGGAACATCGTCCGGCGAAGAGAGGCGGGCGCCTGGCGCTCCACGAAGCTGAAGCGGAAGAACGGGATGCCGGAGAGAGGCATCAAGCGCAGGCACACGGTGGGCGGGACGAAGGACTTCGACAAGGATGGCTGGTCTGCGCGACACACGCGCACGTCTTCGCCGGACCTGACGGGCGCAGTCTGGCCAGTGTCGCTGGTGCCACCTCCTCGGCCGCCTCTCGAGTCGCACGTCTGACGGTCGCTCTCCGAATATTCGCTCACCTTCGTGTGGTGTTCTGATAGTCGTGACGAATGAAATACAATTTTACTTTAGGGTTCTTACGCAGTCACGCGGGTGGCTTCCGATTGTAAGAACTGCATTTGGTAGTGTCGACCGATGCCGTTTTCTACCAACACGTCGTGAACAAACGCCCAACCGCTTATTTTAGATGACGACTGTTCTAAACGGCATCGTGCTTTCGTTTATTGAATAGGAAACGGGGATCGAGGGCTTCGTCCGCCTTTCCCAGTGCTATTGCGTGTGACGGGTGCGGCCTTGGGCCTGAGTAGGGTGAGGTGCTTGTGACGGGATCAATAGGTGCCCATTTGTATGGTGCTGAATATGTGCTGAACGAACGAACCGCTTCGCGTAGTGGCTGAATCGAAACAAGTCGAATGTTCAGAGAGAGGCTATAATTTTGATTTTTTTCAATTGACTGAATAGTTTAGATCGCGAATATATTTATATCGAATATAATACTCATACAACATAAACCGACACTTTCGAATTAAAATGAAATCGAAATTTTAGAATATTTGAATTGACATGAAATTTTATCACATAGTGCAATATTATCAGATAGATTAATGAAATTGAGCTCACTAAATAATGCCAAAGAACGATTGACCACGGCATGTGGTCCTGATGAAGACGATCGGAATGAATGTTTGCAAGGCAGCTATTGAGAAATTAGGTTAGAGCATATTCGGCTCCCCCTGTAGGTGAGAACCTACTTCAAAGGAGTCAGGTGTAGTGCTATTAGTGTAAGCGGCCAATGGCTTAGTTAAGTGAATTGTACCAAGAGGTATTCAAAATATGACACCACGATATATCCTAGGAATAAGGAAGCGTACATCACCTACTTGCCTTCGCGATAGAAATAGCGATCTTACGATTGTGTGCACAATTCTAGTTTGTGATAAAAAATATCCTACGAAACGTGTTCGTGAATATTTTTTATTTTTAGTTGAAGTTACCTTGTAGTTTCGTTCAGCGAGGTTTAGTTCAATGGCGTCTCGCCAACATATAGATTTAATGTACATATATTTTTGTAAATAAAGGACGCAATATCGTACTCGTATTAATTATCTGCAATAGCGTCTAGTGATTGATGTGTGATCACGTTTTTAACTTTGTGTAAATTGTACATTGTCTTTTAATATTATTTTATATAGATTTTGTTATTGTAGCTTTGTTGAATGCAATTAATTTTTTATTGTTTTGTTTTATCCAAGAAGTTTTAGGCTAATATTCAAATTGTTTATTTATTGATATGATGCGAAACGTGATTTGGCACAATTTCCTTTTTGAAAAAAAAAAAACATACAATGTGTAAATATTTTGTGTAATTTGATTAACATAAATAAATTCTATTACCATCTTTACGTTAAGACGATCTCAAGTTTGTTGAATGTTTGCAAAGCGTTCCTTTTAAAAGTTTTATTTTGTAAATATATTTTATTTAGCGACAGTGAATTTACTAATTTTACTGCATCTTACGGTAGATTAGTCGCGTGGGCAGCTGCACGCAGCATATAAAAGACACGCCCATACCTTATATACAAATTATCTGTTATGATCTTCGTATATTCTGCTATGAAATTTCGATTAAACGTTAAGCCGCAAGTTAGGTTTGAACCAGCAGTCATTTTCATTGTGTATATTTTGGAAAAATGAAAATAAATAACTGAATCGAGAAGTATTGTATTATTTGCTATCATGCAACCTCCACCCTCCAGAAACCCTTCTAGAAACCGATTGAATTTAAAAAATACATTTTTTAAAAGGGCCAAAGTAAATAAAAAACAATAGTAATCGATAAATTTATTTAAAAGACTGGCTAAAAGCATTGAAAACCCTATTGGTACATTAAAATAACTTGGAACTGATGACTAAATGATTGCATACAGAGGATAAATAAGTTACAATATATTAAATGTTCTACACATTGCATGCTACGCTTCGTCTGTCAACCGTTAATTTCTGTCAAATTTTGTCATTGTATAATCTGTGTGTCGAAAATCTAACCATTTTAGGACCAGTCAACTTAACCTTTATTTCTTATTTTATTTAAAATAGGAATGTTCACGCAAATATGGGAATAAACCAACTTAACACTTAAAACTTGACGGTGTAGCGTTCGGGCCATGTCGAGCCAATGTCAAAACACTAGGAAACTATATTGAAACACTTAAAAATCTTAAATCCATTTCTAAAGAAATTGAGGCTAAAAAATTACGTTTAAAAAAATTAAAAATTGTGAGATTTCTTCAATCACAGCACCAGCTTTAAACGCACTCCAAATAAAAAAAAACGGACTGTCAATTGTCAAAAATGACACATGTTTTTCTGACATAACCCAAAGACAGGCAACAGAGATTCTGACATGGCCCGATATTACTAAACAAATCGGTTTCAATTCAATTACTACTTACTGTAACGTGTACCGATTTATCTTTTACGTCTGTACTGACAACGGCATCGGCGCATCGAAATTGTCAGTACAAACTTAGTAAAAGTCTAGCCTCTATCGATAATTAACTTCAGCAACAAGCAATTGCACTATAAACAAAACGATTATCTAATATCCATTGGATAATTAATTTGTACTAAACATCCACACTTCCATTAAATCACTTTTATTGAAAATACTGTGTTTGTTTCTCTTGTCCTTTGGACTTATGTTACTAAGCTTGGAAGCTAGAATCAAAATGTCACGGAACCTTACAAACAAAATTTACTAGGATTTTGAAATTTCAGAATGCAAAACGAACACAATACCTGATCAATTATTAGATTTATTGTTTATAGGAATTTAGAACAAACACTCTATTTCACACGGACCAGAAAACCGAACGCCCTGACAGCGTTACCATGACTACGCTCCATAAACGGTAACCATGGTTACCAACACCCGCTCTAAGAGAAAAAAAAGTTCAAAGGCGGTGGCAAATACGTCTAGCTCTCGAAATGTGGAAAATCGTTTGAAACTGTGTAAGTACCGACACTAGTGCCGGTACTCGCGGGTACGTCAATCGTGATTGGGCGGATCCCTGGCAGGGCTCCAGGGTTGGACGGGCGGTGCGTCTTCCCCGGAATTTCCGTCCAGCGACAGGCTATTCAGGAGCATATCGAACAGGCTATCCTGTAAGCGATCATTCACCTTAACAGCCTTTAAAAAAATATACTTGCATTTAAACATTGACAAATTTAAACTAATTTAAACATGTGTGTGGCTTATTTGCTTATTATTCTTATTTTTTTTAATTATAAATTTTATTGTTAATACAATAGGATTATTAACAAACAATGATAAGCTTATATGTCATTTAAACATATATTTTATTTTTAATGGTAAAAACAAGGAAAATATTTAGCGATATTTGGAAATGAGTTAGGAAAATTTACTCACATTATAGTCCAGTATGGCTTCCACGTCATCATTATCACTGAGCTCGGCGAAGGGCCAATTGCAGTCAGAGGGCGCGCGGCCCGGGCTGTTGGGGGGGCTGCTCACACGGCTAGTGGACGAGCCGCGATTTGATCTTACTATTGGAAAGTTATTAAGACTATTAAGTTATTAAGACATTGGTTTGATTTTTTTTTTAATTTTCCACATATCAGCGAACGCTTTTCAAGAAACTGTCTGAACAGGTATTCAATTTGAGGTATCCAAGTGACAATTATAGGGTTAAAATTTCTTATACATTTCCAAACTTTAAGGGCTTAGGAAATACACCTTATCCTTAAGAAAACTGTGTTTTAAAATTATGATTACATTAAGATAGCCTTGCTTCAAAAAGTGTATTGGGATCATTTCCTAAAAAAAAACCAACCAAGCCGAGTTTCTTGCCTGCTTCTCAGCGTGGTCGCGTACGAACAGGCGTAGAATCAGATTTAAGACGATTCAAAATGGTTCTTCTTAATGAATGAAGACATTTTGACTTTAATACATACTATTATCAGGCAATATCTGTCCAGATGACATTCTGCAGGAAAGGGCGGCGAGCGCGGATGTCTGCGGGCGTCGCAACGAACGCGTCCGTCCCGAGTTACGTCCGTTGCCCCGCGCCCGACACACCTCCTCGGCCGACTGCGTACGAGAGGCCCAATTCCGTTTCGCTGCTGCGTGTATTAACACATAGACATTACTCTTGTCTTTTTTTTATGAGGCAAACGAGCAGGCGGGTCACTTCCAGTGAAGTGCTGACCGCCGCCCATGGACACCTGCAACGCCAGGAGGCTTACAAGTGAGTGGGTCTCTTTAAGGGTCTCGTTCTCTCATAAAAAAGAGAATATACTATATAGCGGAATATATTATTATTCAATGTCGCTATTGGGCGATATCTTTCAGGCAAAAAAGTAATGATGGCAAATAAGTTAAGTAGTTTTCAATATAATTGTAAATAAATTACAAATTTCTACAACACAAGTGCAAATTCTTGAACTAAAATGCAAGACATAATGTTAATATTTTTTTAGAATTATCCCCAATGTAAAACAAGCAAGCGATTCGTAGCTTGATTTATAAGCAAAACCAACACAGAACACAACAGCCAACAAATATATTCCCGCACTTGTTGACCGTACAACCGAACCAGGATTCCATCATTAACTATTCATTTTAACTAAATACAGTGTAAACTCAATGTAACGTCCTTCGATAACAACAAACTCTCTAAAGCGACGAAATCAATTGGCCATGGTTGGTTTAGCTTGTATTCCATACTATGACTTTCCTTCTCTCCATTTAACGCCCATAAAACGCGTAGGTTGTATCCTCGTTATATAGAGTTTACACTGTATATAAAATACCATTCTGAGATTTCGTGGTCTTAGGCGTCAATCCGTTAATCTTCATCAGATTGAGGAGCAGCATATCGGTATGTGCAGCCGTGGACAGCTGCGGGTCATCACTTCGGACTGAAGGCGGGGCTGCAGCGGCTGTACCGTCGCTGCCTAATTTAAAAAGAGGATTGTTATTAAATTTCATCACATCAATTGTATACATTTTCGCTCTGACAAAGACACACAGAGTTTCACGTGGGTTCTTTTTCGCGGTAATCTTTTATTCTTATTTTTTTAACCAATACAAAACGTATAAGTGTTGTAAAAGGATATCGGTCACCGTTGCCGGCAAGAAGAGAAGACTCAGTTCTTGACAAAGGATTTATTACACTTTAGTCCCGACCACCTTTTCCCAGTAAGGACGAAGGCAGGGGTTTTGGTCCTCTAAACCAAAAACACATAGACACACACTCTAGTGAGTTAGCTGAAACTTAGTAACAGAGTCCCGTTAAGCTATTTCAAGTAGTACGTAGCCAACGACTGCACTTCTAGGTCAGTTCCTCCAAAATACATAAATATATTGACGGAGCTCATTAAATCACGATTACCACTTAACATCGAGTTTCAGGATTGCACGGCGCCATCTAGTGTAGCTTCATTGAAGTGTGTTTCCTAATGCACGCTAGTGAATGTATTGAGTGTCTATATTGGTTTGTTACAGTGTTACATTTAAATTACCTGCTGGCGTCACACCTCGCCAACTCACGGCGTAGAGCAAACGATTCAAAATGTCCGCCTCATTGCCGTAACAGTTACCACCCACGGCACCCTCTACGTCGTTCTCACCTTTACAACATAAAAAATCACATTAATAGGCTAACATATATATTAAACTAACAACCAACTATTAACTATTAATTAATTATTTTCTCTTATAACCTTGCAACACTGCTCGGCACAACCTGGTCCGGGTTTTGCATCGCAATTCGCATCAGTGTAATTTGATCACCGACACTTTCGAATTATAATGAAATCGAAATTTTAGAATATTTGAATTGACATGAAATTTTATCACATAGTGCAATATTATCAGATAGATTAATGAAATTGAGCTCACTAAATAATGCCAAAGAACGATTGACCACGGCATGTGGTCCTGATGAAGACGATCGGAATGAATGTTTGCAAGGCAGCTATTGAGAAATTAGGTTAGAGCATATTCGGCTCCCCCTGTAGGTGAGAACCTACTTCAAAGGAGTCAGGTGTAGTGCTATTAGTGTAAGCGGCCAATGGCTTAGTTAAGTGAATTGTACCAAGAGGTATTCAAAATATGACACCACGATATATCCTAGGAATAAGGAAGCGTACATCACCTACTTGCCTTCGCGATAGAAATAGCGATCTTACGATTGTGTGCACAATTCTAGTTTGTGATAAAAAATATCCTACGAAACGTGTTCGTGAATATTTTTTATTTTTAGTTGAAGTTACCTTGTAGTTTCGTTCAGCGAGGTTTAGTTCAATGGCGTCTCGCCAACATATAGATTTAATGTACATATATTTTTGTAAATAAAGGACGCAATATCGTACTCGTATTAATTATCTGCAATAGCGTCTAGTGATTGATGTGTGATCACGTTTTTAACTTTGTGTAAATTGTACATTGTCTTTTAATATTATTTTATATAGATTTTGTTATTGTAGCTTTGTTGAATGCAATTAATTTTTTATTGTTTTGTTTTATCCAAGAAGTTTTAGGCTAATATTCAAATTGTTTATTTATTGATATGATGCGAAACGTGATTTGGCACAATTTCCTTTTTGAAAAAAAAAAAACATACAATGTGTAAATATTTTGTGTAATTTGATTAACATAAATAAATTCTATTACCATCTTTACGTTAAGACGATCTCAAGTTTGTTGAATGTTTGCAAAGCGTTCCTTTTAAAAGTTTTATTTTGTAAATATATTTTATTTAGCGACAGTGAATTTACTAATTTTACTGCATCTTACGGTAGATTAGTCGCGTGGGCAGCTGCACGCAGCATATAAAAGACACGCCCATACCTTATATACAAATTATCTGTTATGATCTTCGTATATTCTGCTATGAAATTTCGATTAAACGTTAAGCCGCAAGTTAGGTTTGAACCAGCAGTCATTTTCATTGTGTATATTTTGGAAAAATGAAAATAAATAACTGAATCGAGAAGTATTGTATTATTTGCTATCATGCAACCTCCACCCTCCAGAAACCCTTCTAGAAACCGATTGAATTTAAAAAATACATTTTTTAAAAGGGCCAAAGTAAATAAAAAACAATAGTAATCGATAAATTTATTTAAAAGACTGGCTAAAAGCATTGAAAACCCTATTGGTACATTAAAATAACTTGGAACTGATGACTAAATGATTGCATACAGAGGATAAATAAGTTACAATATATTAAATGTTCTACACATTGCATGCTACGCTTCGTCTGTCAACCGTTAATTTCTGTCAAATTTTGTCATTGTATAATCTGTGTGTCGAAAATCTAACCATTTTAGGACCAGTCAACTTAACCTTTATTTCTTATTTTATTTAAAATAGGAATGTTCACGCAAATATGGGAATAAACCAACTTAACACTTAAAACTTGACGGTGTAGCGTTCGGGCCATGTCGAGCCAATGTCAAAACACTAGGAAACTATATTGAAACACTTAAAAATCTTAAATCCATTTCTAAAGAAATTGAGGCTAAAAAATTACGTTTAAAAAAATTAAAAATTGTGAGATTTCTTCAATCACAGCACCAGCTTTAAACGCACTCCAAATAAAAAAAAACGGACTGTCAATTGTCAAAAATGACACATGTTTTTCTGACATAACCCAAAGACAGGCAACAGAGATTCTGACATGGCCCGATATTACTAAACAAATCGGTTTCAATTCAATTACTACTTACTGTAACGTGTACCGATTTATCTTTTACGTCTGTACTGACAACGGCATCGGCGCATCGAAATTGTCAGTACAAACTTAGTAAAAGTCTAGCCTCTATCGATAATTAACTTCAGCAACAAGCAATTGCACTATAAACAAAACGATTATCTAATATCCATTGGATAATTAATTTGTACTAAACATCCACACTTCCATTAAATCACTTTTATTGAAAATACTGTGTTTGTTTCTCTTGTCCTTTGGACTTATGTTACTAAGCTTGGAAGCTAGAATCAAAATGTCACGGAACCTTACAAACAAAATTTACTAGGATTTTGAAATTTCAGAATGCAAAACGAACACAATACCTGATCAATTATTAGATTTATTGTTTATAGGAATTTAGAACAAACACTCTATTTCACACGGACCAGAAAACCGAACGCCCTGACAGCGTTACCATGACTACGCTCCATAAACGGTAACCATGGTTACCAACACCCGCTCTAAGAGAAAAAAAAGTTCAAAGGCGGTGGCAAATACGTCTAGCTCTCGAAATGTGGAAAATCGTTTGAAACTGTGTAAGTACCGACACTAGTGCCGGTACTCGCGGGTACGTCAATCGTGATTGGGCGGATCCCTGGCAGGGCTCCAGGGTTGGACGGGCGGTGCGTCTTCCCCGGAATTTCCGTCCAGCGACAGGCTATTCAGGAGCATATCGAACAGGCTATCCTGTAAGCGATCATTCACCTTAACAGCCTTTAAAAAAATATACTTGCATTTAAACATTGACAAATTTAAACTAATTTAAACATGTGTGTGGCTTATTTGCTTATTATTCTTATTTTTTTTAATTATAAATTTTATTGTTAATACAATAGGATTATTAACAAACAATGATAAGCTTATATGTCATTTAAACATATATTTTATTTTTAATGGTAAAAACAAGGAAAATATTTAGCGATATTTGGAAATGAGTTAGGAAAATTTACTCACATTATAGTCCAGTATGGCTTCCACGTCATCATTATCACTGAGCTCGGCGAAGGGCCAATTGCAGTCAGAGGGCGCGCGGCCCGGGCTGTTGGGGGGGCTGCTCACACGGCTAGTGGACGAGCCGCGATTTGATCTTACTATTGGAAAGTTATTAAGACTATTAAGTTATTAAGACATTGGTTTGATTTTTTTTTTAATTTTCCACATATCAGCGAACGCTTTTCAAGAAACTGTCTGAACAGGTATTCAATTTGAGGTATCCAAGTGACAATTATAGGGTTAAAATTTCTTATACATTTCCAAACTTTAAGGGCTTAGGAAATACACCTTATCCTTAAGAAAACTGTGTTTTAAAATTATGATTACATTAAGATAGCCTTGCTTCAAAAAGTGTATTGGGATCATTTCCTAAAAAAAAACCAACCAAGCCGAGTTTCTTGCCTGCTTCTCAGCGTGGTCGCGTACGAACAGGCGTAGAATCAGATTTAAGACGATTCAAAATGGTTCTTCTTAATGAATGAAGACATTTTGACTTTAATACATACTATTATCAGGCAATATCTGTCCAGATGACATTCTGCAGGAAAGGGCGGCGAGCGCGGATGTCTGCGGGCGTCGCAACGAACGCGTCCGTCCCGAGTTACGTCCGTTGCCCCGCGCCCGACACACCTCCTCGGCCGACTGCGTACGAGAGGCCCAATTCCGTTTCGCTGCTGCGTGTATTAACACATAGACATTACTCTTGTCTTTTTTTTATGAGGCAAACGAGCAGGCGGGTCACTTCCAGTGAAGTGCTGACCGCCGCCCATGGACACCTGCAACGCCAGGAGGCTTACAAGTGAGTGGGTCTCTTTAAGGGTCTCGTTCTCTCATAAAAAAGAGAATATACTATATAGCGGAATATATTATTATTCAATGTCGCTATTGGGCGATATCTTTCAGGCAAAAAAGTAATGATGGCAAATAAGTTAAGTAGTTTTCAATATAATTGTAAATAAATTACAAATTTCTACAACACAAGTGCAAATTCTTGAACTAAAATGCAAGACATAATGTTAATATTTTTTTAGAATTATCCCCAATGTAAAACAAGCAAGCGATTCGTAGCTTGATTTATAAGCAAAACCAACACAGAACACAACAGCCAACAAATATATTCCCGCACTTGTTGACCGTACAACCGAACCAGGATTCCATCATTAACTATTCATTTTAACTAAATACAGTGTAAACTCAATGTAACGTCCTTCGATAACAACAAACTCTCTAAAGCGACGAAATCAATTGGCCATGGTTGGTTTAGCTTGTATTCCATACTATGACTTTCCTTCTCTCCATTTAACGCCCATAAAACGCGTAGGTTGTATCCTCGTTATATAGAGTTTACACTGTATATAAAATACCATTCTGAGATTTCGTGGTCTTAGGCGTCAATCCGTTAATCTTCATCAGATTGAGGAGCAGCATATCGGTATGTGCAGCCGTGGACAGCTGCGGGTCATCACTTCGGACTGAAGGCGGGGCTGCAGCGGCTGTACCGTCGCTGCCTAATTTAAAAAGAGGATTGTTATTAAATTTCATCACATCAATTGTATACATTTTCGCTCTGACAAAGACACACAGAGTTTCACGTGGGTTCTTTTTCGCGGTAATCTTTTATTCTTATTTTTTTAACCAATACAAAATGTATAAGTGTTGTAAAAGGATATCGGTCACCGTTGCCGGCAAGAAGAGAAGACTCAGTTCTTGACAAAGGATTTATTACACTTTAGTCCCGACCACCTTTTCCCAGTAAGGACGAAGGCAGGGGTTTTGGTCCTCTAAACCAAAAACACATAGACACACACTCTAGTGAGTTAGCTGAAACTTAGTAACAGAGTCCCGTTAAGCTATTTCAAGTAGTACGTAGCCAACGACTGCACTTCTAGGTCAGTTCCTCCAAAATACATAAATATATTGACGGAGCTCATTAAATCACGATTACCACTTAACATCGAGTTTCAGGATTGCACGGCGCCATCTAGTGTAGCTTCATTGAAGTGTGTTTCCTAATGCACGCTAGTGAATGTATTGAGTGTCTATATTGGTTTGTTACAGTGTTACATTTAAATTACCTGCTGGCGTCACACCTCGCCAACTCACGGCGTAGAGCAAACGATTCAAAATGTCCGCCTCATTGCCGTAACAGTTACCACCCACGGCACCCTCTACGTCGTTCTCACCTTTACAACATAAAAAATCACATTAATAGGCTAACATATATATTAAACTAACAACCAACTATTAACTATTAATTAATTATTTTCTCTTATAACCTTGCAACACTGCTCGGCACAACCTGGTCCGGGTTTTGCATCGCAATTCGCATCAGTGTAATTTGATCACCGACACTTTCGAATTATAATGAAATCGAAATTTTAGAATATTTGAATTGACATGAAATTTTATCACATAGTGCAATATTATCAGATAGATTAATGAAATTGAGCTCACTAAATAATGCCAAAGAACGATTGACCACGGCATGTGGTCCTGATGAAGACGATCGGAATGAATGTTTGCAAGGCAGCTATTGAGAAATTAGGTTAGAGCATATTCGGCTCCCCCTGTAGGTGAGAACCTACTTCAAAGGAGTCAGGTGTAGTGCTATTAGTGTAAGCGGCCAATGGCTTAGTTAAGTGAATTGTACCAAGAGGTATTCAAAATATGACACCACGATATATCCTAGGAATAAGGAAGCGTACATCACCTACTTGCCTTCGCGATAGAAATAGCGATCTTACGATTGTGTGCACAATTCTAGTTTGTGATAAAAAATATCCTACGAAACGTGTTCGTGAATATTTTTTATTTTTAGTTGAAGTTACCTTGTAGTTTCGTTCAGCGAGGTTTAGTTCAATGGCGTCTCGCCAACATATAGATTTAATGTACATATATTTTTGTAAATAAAGGACGCAATATCGTACTCGTATTAATTATCTGCAATAGCGTCTAGTGATTGATGTGTGATCACGTTTTTAACTTTGTGTAAATTGTACATTGTCTTTTAATATTATTTTATATAGATTTTGTTATTGTAGCTTTGTTGAATGCAATTAATTTTTTATTGTTTTGTTTTATCCAAGAAGTTTTAGGCTAATATTCAAATTGTTTATTTATTGATATGATGCGAAACGTGATTTGGCACAATTTCCTTTTTGAGAAAAAAAAAAACATACAATGTGTAAATATTTTGTGTAATTTGATTAACATAAATAAATTCTATTACCATCTTTACGTTAAGACGATCTCAAGTTTGTTGAATGTTTGCAAAGCGTTCCTTTTAAAAGTTTTATTTTGTAAATATATTTTATTTAGCGACAGTGAATTTACTAATTTTACTGCATCTTACGGTAGATTAGTCGCGTGGGCAGCTGCACGCAGCATATAAAAGACACGCCCATACCTTATATACAAATTATCTGTTATGATCTTCGTATATTCTGCTATGAAATTTCGATTAAACGTTAAGCCGCAAGTTAGGTTTGAACCAGCAGTCATTTTCATTGTGTATATTTTGGAAAAATGAAAATAAATAACTGAATCGAGAAGTATTGTATTATTTGCTATCATGCAACCTCCACCCTCCAGAAACCCTTCTAGAAACCGATTGAATTTAAAAAATACATTTTTTAAAAGGGCCAAAGTAAATAAAAAACAATAGTAATCGATAAATTTATTTAAAAGACTGGCTAAAAGCATTGAAAACCCTATTGGTACATTAAAATAACTTGGAACTGATGACTAAATGATTGCATACAGAGGATAAATAAGTTACAATATATTAAATGTTCTACACATTGCATGCTACGCTTCGTCTGTCAACCGTTAATTTCTGTCAAATTTTGTCATTGTATAATCTGTGTGTCGAAAATCTAACCATTTTAGGACCAGTCAACTTAACCTTTATTTCTTATTTTATTTAAAATAGGAATGTTCACGCAAATATGGGAATAAACCAACTTAACACTTAAAACTTGACGGTGTAGCGTTCGGGCCATGTCGAGCCAATGTCAAAACACTAGGAAACTATATTGAAACACTTAAAAATCTTAAATCCATTTCTAAAGAAATTGAGGCTAAAAAATTACGTTTAAAAAAATTAAAAATTGTGAGATTTCTTCAATCACAGCACCAGCTTTAAACGCACTCCAAATAAAAAAAAACGGACTGTCAATTGTCAAAAATGACACATGTTTTTCTGACATAACCCAAAGACAGGCAACAGAGATTCTGACATGGCCCGATATTACTAAACAAATCGGTTTCAATTCAATTACTACTTACTGTAACGTGTACCGATTTATCTTTTACGTCTGTACTGACAACGGCATCGGCGCATCGAAATTGTCAGTACAAACTTAGTAAAAGTCTAGCCTCTATCGATAATTAACTTCAGCAACAAGCAATTGCACTATAAACAAAACGATTATCTAATATCCATTGGATAATTAATTTGTACTAAACATCCACACTTCCATTAAATCACTTTTATTGAAAATACTGTGTTTGTTTCTCTTGTCCTTTGGACTTATGTTACTAAGCTTGGAAGCTAGAATCAAAATGTCACGGAACCTTACAAACAAAATTTACTAGGATTTTGAAATTTCAGAATGCAAAACGAACACAATACCTGATCAATTATTAGATTTATTGTTTATAGGAATTTAGAACAAACACTCTATTTCACACGGACCAGAAAACCGAACGCCCTGACAGCGTTACCATGACTACGCTCCATAAACGGTAACCATGGTTACCAACACCCGCTCTAAGAGAAAAAAAAGTTCAAAGGCGGTGGCAAATACGTCTAGCTCTCGAAATGTGGAAAATCGTTTGAAACTGTGTAAGTACCGACACTAGTGCCGGTACTCGCGGGTACGTCAATCGTGATTGGGCGGATCCCTGGCAGGGCTCCAGGGTTGGACGGGCGGTGCGTCTTCCCCGGAATTTCCGTCCAGCGACAGGCTATTCAGGAGCATATCGAACAGGCTATCCTGTAAGCGATCATTCACCTTAACAGCCTTTAAAAAAATATACTTGCATTTAAACATTGACAAATTTAAACTAATTTAAACATGTGTGTGGCTTATTTGCTTATTATTCTTATTTTTTTTAATTATAAATTTTATTGTTAATACAATAGGATTATTAACAAACAATGATAAGCTTATATGTCATTTAAACATATATTTTATTTTTAATGGTAAAAACAAGGAAAATATTTAGCGATATTTGGAAATGAGTTAGGAAAATTTACTCACATTATAGTCCAGTATGGCTTCCACGTCATCATTATCACTGAGCTCGGCGAAGGGCCAATTGCAGTCAGAGGGCGCGCGGCCCGGGCTGTTGGGGGGGCTGCTCACACGGCTAGTGGACGAGCCGCGATTTGATCTTACTATTGGAAAGTTATTAAGACTATTAAGTTATTAAGACATTGGTTTGATTTTTTTTTTAATTTTCCACATATCAGCGAACGCTTTTCAAGAAACTGTCTGAACAGGTATTCAATTTGAGGTATCCAAGTGACAATTATAGGGTTAAAATTTCTTATACATTTCCAAACTTTAAGGGCTTAGGAAATACACCTTATCCTTAAGAAAACTGTGTTTTAAAATTATGATTACATTAAGATAGCCTTGCTTCAAAAAGTGTATTGGGATCATTTCCTAAAAAAAAACCAACCAAGCCGAGTTTCTTGCCTGCTTCTCAGCGTGGTCGCGTACGAACAGGCGTAGAATCAGATTTAAGACGATTCAAAATGGTTCTTCTTAATGAATGAAGACATTTTGACTTTAATACATACTATTATCAGGCAATATCTGTCCAGATGACATTCTGCAGGAAAGGGCGGCGAGCGCGGATGTCTGCGGGCGTCGCAACGAACGCGTCCGTCCCGAGTTACGTCCGTTGCCCCGCGCCCGACACACCTCCTTGGCCGACTGCGTACGAGAGGCCCAATTCCGTTTCGCTGCTGCGTGTATTAACACATAGACATTACTCTTGTCTTTTTTTTATGAGGCAAACGAGCAGGCGGGTCACTTCCAGTGAAGTGCTGACCGCCGCCCATGGACACCTGCAACGCCAGGAGGCTTACAAGTGAGTGGGTCTCTTTAAGGGTCTCGTTCTCTCATAAAAAAGAGAATATACTATATAGCGGAATATATTATTATTCAATGTCGCTATTGGGCGATATCTTTCAGGCAAAAAAGTAATGATGGCAAATAAGTTAAGTAGTTTTCAATATAATTGTAAATAAATTACAAATTTCTACAACACAAGTGCAAATTCTTGAACTAAAATGCAAGACATAATGTTAATATTTTTTTAGAATTATCCCCAATGTAAAACAAGCAAGCGATTCGTAGCTTGATTTATAAGCAAAACCAACACAGAACACAACAGCCAACAAATATATTCCCGCACTTGTTGACCGTACAACCGAACCAGGATTCCATCATTAACTATTCATTTTAACTAAATACAGTGTAAACTCAATGTAACGTCCTTCGATAACAACAAACTCTCTAAAGCGACGAAATCAATTGGCCATGGTTGGTTTAGCTTGTATTCCATACTATGACTTTCCTTCTCTCCATTTAACGCCCATAAAACGCGTAGGTTGTATCCTCGTTATATAGAGTTTACACTGTATATAAAATACCATTCTGAGATTTCGTGGTCTTAGGCGTCAATCCGTTAATCTTCATCAGATTGAGGAGCAGCATATCGGTATGTGCAGCCGTGGACAGCTGCGGGTCATCACTTCGGACTGAAGGCGGGGCTGCAGCGGCTGTACCGTCGCTGCCTAATTTAAAAAGAGGATTGTTATTAAATTTCATCACATCAATTGTATACATTTTCGCTCTGACAAAGACACACAGAGTTTCACGTGGGTTCTTTTTCGCGGTAATCTTTTATTCTTATTTTTTTAACCAATACAAAACGTATAAGTGTTGTAAAAGGATATCGGTCACCGTTGCCGGCAAGAAGAGAAGACTCAGTTCTTGACAAAGGATTTATTACACTTTAGTCCCGACCACCTTTTCCCAGTAAGGACGAAGGCAGGGGTTTTGGTCCTCTAAACCAAAAACACATAGACACACACTCTAGTGAGTTAGCTGAAACTTAGTAACAGAGTCCCGTTAAGCTATTTCAAGTAGTACGTAGCCAACGACTGCACTTCTAGGTCAGTTCCTCCAAAATACATAAATATATTGACGGAGCTCATTAAATCACGATTACCACTTAACATCGAGTTTCAGGATTGCACGGCGCCATCTAGTGTAGCTTCATTGAAGTGTGTTTCCTAATGCACGCTAGTGAATGTATTGAGTGTCTATATTGGTTTGTTACAGTGTTACATTTAAATTACCTGCTGGCGTCACACCTCGCCAACTCACGGCGTAGAGCAAACGATTCAAAATGTCCGCCTCATTGCCGTAACAGTTACCACCCACGGCACCCTCTACGTCGTTCTCACCTTTACAACATAAAAAATCACATTAATAGGCTAACATATATATTAAACTAACAACCAACTATTAACTATTAATTAATTATTTTCTCTTATAACCTTGCAACACTGCTCGGCACAACCTGGTCCGGGTTTTGCATCGCAATTCGCATCAGTGTAATTTGATCACCGACACTTTCGAATTATAATGAAATCGAAATTTTAGAATATTTGAATTGACATGAAATTTTATCACATAGTGCAATATTATCAGATAGATTAATGAAATTGAGCTCACTAAATAATGCCAAAGAACGATTGACCACGGCATGTGGTCCTGATGAAGACGATCGGAATGAATGTTTGCAAGGCAGCTATTGAGAAATTAGGTTAGAGCATATTCGGCTCCCCCTGTAGGTGAGAACCTACTTCAAAGGAGTCAGGTGTAGTGCTATTAGTGTAAGCGGCCAATGGCTTAGTTAAGTGAATTGTACCAAGAGGTATTCAAAATATGACACCACGATATATCCTAGGAATAAGGAAGCGTACATCACCTACTTGCCTTCGCGATAGAAATAGCGATCTTACGATTGTGTGCACAATTCTAGTTTGTGATAAAAAATATCCTACGAAACGTGTTCGTGAATATTTTTTATTTTTAGTTGAAGTTACCTTGTAGTTTCGTTCAGCGAGGTTTAGTTCAATGGCGTCTCGCCAACATATAGATTTAATGTACATATATTTTTGTAAATAAAGGACGCAATATCGTACTCGTATTAATTATCTGCAATAGCGTCTAGTGATTGATGTGTGATCACGTTTTTAACTTTGTGTAAATTGTACATTGTCTTTTAATATTATTTTATATAGATTTTGTTATTGTAGCTTTGTTGAATGCAATTAATTTTTTATTGTTTTGTTTTATCCAAGAAGTTTTAGGCTAATATTCAAATTGTTTATTTATTGATATGATGCGAAACGTGATTTGGCACAATTTCCTTTTTGAGAAAAAAAAAAACATACAATGTGTAAATATTTTGTGTAATTTGATTAACATAAATAAATTCTATTACCATCTTTACGTTAAGACGATCTCAAGTTTGTTGAATGTTTGCAAAGCGTTCCTTTTAAAAGTTTTATTTTGTAAATATATTTTATTTAGCGACAGTGAATTTACTAATTTTACTGCATCTTACGGTAGATTAGTCGCGTGGGCAGCTGCACGCAGCATATAAAAGACACGCCCATACCTTATATACAAATTATCTGTTATGATCTTCGTATATTCTGCTATGAAATTTCGATTAAACGTTAAGCCGCAAGTTAGGTTTGAACCAGCAGTCATTTTCATTGTGTATATTTTGGAAAAATGAAAATAAATAACTGAATCGAGAAGTATTGTATTATTTGCTATCATGCAACCTCCACCCTCCAGAAACCCTTCTAGAAACCGATTGAATTTAAAAAATACATTTTTTAAAAGGGCCAAAGTAAATAAAAAACAATAGTAATCGATAAATTTATTTAAAAGACTGGCTAAAAGCATTGAAAACCCTATTGGTACATTAAAATAACTTGGAACTGATGACTAAATGATTGCATACAGAGGATAAATAAGTTACAATATATTAAATGTTCTACACATTGCATGCTACGCTTCGTCTGTCAACCGTTAATTTCTGTCAAATTTTGTCATTGTATAATCTGTGTGTCGAAAATCTAACCATTTTAGGACCAGTCAACTTAACCTTTATTTCTTATTTTATTTAAAATAGGAATGTTCACGCAAATATGGGAATAAACCAACTTAACACTTAAAACTTGACGGTGTAGCGTTCGGGCCATGTCGAGCCAATGTCAAAACACTAGGAAACTATATTGAAACACTTAAAAATCTTAAATCCATTTCTAAAGAAATTGAGGCTAAAAAATTACGTTTAAAAAAATTAAAAATTGTGAGATTTCTTCAATCACAGCACCAGCTTTAAACGCACTCCAAATAAAAAAAAACGGACTGTCAATTGTCAAAAATGACACATGTTTTTCTGACATAACCCAAAGACAGGCAACAGAGATTCTGACATGGCCCGATATTACTAAACAAATCGGTTTCAATTCAATTACTACTTACTGTAACGTGTACCGATTTATCTTTTACGTCTGTACTGACAACGGCATCGGCGCATCGAAATTGTCAGTACAAACTTAGTAAAAGTCTAGCCTCTATCGATAATTAACTTCAGCAACAAGCAATTGCACTATAAACAAAACGATTATCTAATATCCATTGGATAATTAATTTGTACTAAACATCCACACTTCCATTAAATCACTTTTATTGAAAATACTGTGTTTGTTTCTCTTGTCCTTTGGACTTATGTTACTAAGCTTGGAAGCTAGAATCAAAATGTCACGGAACCTTACAAACAAAATTTACTAGGATTTTGAAATTTCAGAATGCAAAACGAACACAATACCTGATCAATTATTAGATTTATTGTTTATAGGAATTTAGAACAAACACTCTATTTCACACGGACCAGAAAACCGAACGCCCTGACAGCGTTACCATGACTACGCTCCATAAACGGTAACCATGGTTACCAACACCCGCTCTAAGAGAAAAAAAAGTTCAAAGGCGGTGGCAAATACGTCTAGCTCTCGAAATGTGGAAAATCGTTTGAAACTGTGTAAGTACCGACACTAGTGCCGGTACTCGCGGGTACGTCAATCGTGATTGGGCGGATCCCTGGCAGGGCTCCAGGGTTGGACGGGCGGTGCGTCTTCCCCGGAATTTCCGTCCAGCGACAGGCTATTCAGGAGCATATCGAACAGGCTATCCTGTAAGCGATCATTCACCTTAACAGCCTTTAAAAAAATATACTTGCATTTAAACATTGACAAATTTAAACTAATTTAAACATGTGTGTGGCTTATTTGCTTATTATTCTTATTTTTTTTAATTATAAATTTTATTGTTAATACAATAGGATTATTAACAAACAATGATAAGCTTATATGTCATTTAAACATATATTTTATTTTTAATGGTAAAAACAAGGAAAATATTTAGCGATATTTGGAAATGAGTTAGGAAAATTTACTCACATTATAGTCCAGTATGGCTTCCACGTCATCATTATCACTGAGCTCGGCGAAGGGCCAATTGCAGTCAGAGGGCGCGCGGCCCGGGCTGTTGGGGGGGCTGCTCACACGGCTAGTGGACGAGCCGCGATTTGATCTTACTATTGGAAAGTTATTAAGACTATTAAGTTATTAAGACATTGGTTTGATTTTTTTTTTAATTTTCCACATATCAGCGAACGCTTTTCAAGAAACTGTCTGAACAGGTATTCAATTTGAGGTATCCAAGTGACAATTATAGGGTTAAAATTTCTTATACATTTCCAAACTTTAAGGGCTTAGGAAATACACCTTATCCTTAAGAAAACTGTGTTTTAAAATTATGATTACATTAAGATAGCCTTGCTTCAAAAAGTGTATTGGGATCATTTCCTAAAAAAAAACCAACCAAGCCGAGTTTCTTGCCTGCTTCTCAGCGTGGTCGCGTACGAACAGGCGTAGAATCAGATTTAAGACGATTCAAAATGGTTCTTCTTAATGAATGAAGACATTTTGACTTTAATACATACTATTATCAGGCAATATCTGTCCAGATGACATTCTGCAGGAAAGGGCGGCGAGCGCGGATGTCTGCGGGCGTCGCAACGAACGCGTCCGTCCCGAGTTACGTCCGTTGCCCCGCGCCCGACACACCTCCTCGGCCGACTGCGTACGAGAGGCCCAATTCCGTTTCGCTGCTGCGTGTATTAACACATAGACATTACTCTTGTCTTTTTTTTATGAGGCAAACGAGCAGGCGGGTCACTTCCAGTGAAGTGCTGACCGCCGCCCATGGACACCTGCAACGCCAGGAGGCTTACAAGTGAGTGGGTCTCTTTAAGGGTCTCGTTCTCTCATAAAAAAGAGAATATACTATATAGCGGAATATATTATTATTCAATGTCGCTATTGGGCGATATCTTTCAGGCAAAAAAGTAATGATGGCAAATAAGTTAAGTAGTTTTCAATATAATTGTAAATAAATTACAAATTTCTACAACACAAGTGCAAATTCTTGAACTAAAATGCAAGACATAATGTTAATATTTTTTTAGAATTATCCCCAATGTAAAACAAGCAAGCGATTCGTAGCTTGATTTATAAGCAAAACCAACACAGAACACAACAGCCAACAAATATATTCCCGCACTTGTTGACCGTACAACCGAACCAGGATTCCATCATTAACTATTCATTTTAACTAAATACAGTGTAAACTCAATGTAACGTCCTTCGATAACAACAAACTCTCTAAAGCGACGAAATCAATTGGCCATGGTTGGTTTAGCTTGTATTCCATACTATGACTTTCCTTCTCTCCATTTAACGCCCATAAAACGCGTAGGTTGTATCCTCGTTATATAGAGTTTACACTGTATATAAAATACCATTCTGAGATTTCGTGGTCTTAGGCGTCAATCCGTTAATCTTCATCAGATTGAGGAGCAGCATATCGGTATGTGCAGCCGTGGACAGCTGCGGGTCATCACTTCGGACTGAAGGCGGGGCTGCAGCGGCTGTACCGTCGCTGCCTAATTTAAAAAGAGGATTGTTATTAAATTTCATCACATCAATTGTATACATTTTCGCTCTGACAAAGACACACAGAGTTTCACGTGGGTTCTTTTTCGCGGTAATCTTTTATTCTTATTTTTTTAACCAATACAAAATGTATAAGTGTTGTAAAAGGATATCGGTCACCGTTGCCGGCAAGAAGAGAAGACTCAGTTCTTGACAAAGGATTTATTACACTTTAGTCCCGACCACCTTTTCCCAGTAAGGACGAAGGCAGGGGTTTTGGTCCTCTAAACCAAAAACACATAGACACACACTCTAGTGAGTTAGCTGAAACTTAGTAACAGAGTCCCGTTAAGCTATTTCAAGTAGTACGTAGCCAACGACTGCACTTCTAGGTCAGTTCCTCCAAAATACATAAATATATTGACGGAGCTCATTAAATCACGATTACCACTTAACATCGAGTTTCAGGATTGCACGGCGCCATCTAGTGTAGCTTCATTGAAGTGTGTTTCCTAATGCACGCTAGTGAATGTATTGAGTGTCTATATTGGTTTGTTACAGTGTTACATTTAAATTACCTGCTGGCGTCACACCTCGCCAACTCACGGCGTAGAGCAAACGATTCAAAATGTCCGCCTCATTGCCGTAACAGTTACCACCCACGGCACCCTCTACGTCGTTCTCACCTTTACAACATAAAAAATCACATTAATAGGCTAACATATATATTAAACTAACAACCAACTATTAACTATTAATTAATTATTTTCTCTTATAACCTTGCAACACTGCTCGGCACAACCTGGTCCGGGTTTTGCATCGCAATTCGCATCAGTGTAATTTGATCACCGACACTTTCGAATTATAATGAAATCGAAATTTTAGAATATTTGAATTGACATGAAATTTTATCACATAGTGCAATATTATCAGATAGATTAATGAAATTGAGCTCACTAAATAATGCCAAAGAACGATTGACCACGGCATGTGGTCCTGATGAAGACGATCGGAATGAATGTTTGCAAGGCAGCTATTGAGAAATTAGGTTAGAGCATATTCGGCTCCCCCTGTAGGTGAGAACCTACTTCAAAGGAGTCAGGTGTAGTGCTATTAGTGTAAGCGGCCAATGGCTTAGTTAAGTGAATTGTACCAAGAGGTATTCAAAATATGACACCACGATATATCCTAGGAATAAGGAAGCGTACATCACCTACTTGCCTTCGCGATAGAAATAGCGATCTTACGATTGTGTGCACAATTCTAGTTTGTGATAAAAAATATCCTACGAAACGTGTTCGTGAATATTTTTTATTTTTAGTTGAAGTTACCTTGTAGTTTCGTTCAGCGAGGTTTAGTTCAATGGCGTCTCGCCAACATATAGATTTAATGTACATATATTTTTGTAAATAAAGGACGCAATATCGTACTCGTATTAATTATCTGCAATAGCGTCTAGTGATTGATGTGTGATCACGTTTTTAACTTTGTGTAAATTGTACATTGTCTTTTAATATTATTTTATATAGATTTTGTTATTGTAGCTTTGTTGAATGCAATTAATTTTTTATTGTTTTGTTTTATCCAAGAAGTTTTAGGCTAATATTCAAATTGTTTATTTATTGATATGATGCGAAACGTGATTTGGCACAATTTCCTTTTTGAGAAAAAAAAAAACATACAATGTGTAAATATTTTGTGTAATTTGATTAACATAAATAAATTCTATTACCATCTTTACGTTAAGACGATCTCAAGTTTGTTGAATGTTTGCAAAGCGTTCCTTTTAAAAGTTTTATTTTGTAAATATATTTTATTTAGCGACAGTGAATTTACTAATTTTACTGCATCTTACGGTAGATTAGTCGCGTGGGCAGCTGCACGCAGCATATAAAAGACACGCCCATACCTTATATACAAATTATCTGTTATGATCTTCGTATATTCTGCTATGAAATTTCGATTAAACGTTAAGCCGCAAGTTAGGTTTGAACCAGCAGTCATTTTCATTGTGTATATTTTGGAAAAATGAAAATAAATAACTGAATCGAGAAGTATTGTATTATTTGCTATCATGCAGCCTCCACCCTCCAGAAACCCTTCTAGAAACCGATTGAATTTAAAAAATACATTTTTTAAAAGGGCCAAAGTAAATAAAAAACAATAGTAATCGATAAATTTATTTAAAAGACTGGCTAAAAGCATTGAAAACCCTATTGGTACATTAAAATAACTTGGAACTGATGACTAAATTATTGCATACAGAGGATAAATAAGTTACAATATATTAAATGTTCTACACATTGCATGCTACGCTTCGTCTGTCAACCGTTAATTTCTGTCAAATTTTGTCATTGTATAATCTGTGTGTCGAAAATCTAACCATTTTAGGACCAGTCAACTTAACCTTTATTTCTTATTTTATTTAAAATAGGAATGTTCACGCAAATATGGGAATAAACCAACTTAACACTTAAAACTTGACGGTGTAGCGTTCGGGCCATGTCGAGCCAATGTCAAAACACTAGGAAACTATATTGAAACACTTAAAAATCTTAAATCCATTTCTAAAGAAATTGAGGCTAAAAAATTACGTTTAAAAAAATTAAAAATTGTGAGATTTCTTCAATCACAGCACCAGCTTTAAACGCACTCCAAATAAAAAAAAACGGACTGTCAATTGTCAAAAATGACACATGTTTTTCTGACATAACCCAAAGACAGGCAACAGAGATTCTGACATGGCCCGATATTACTAAACAAATCGGTTTCAATTCAATTACTACTTACTGTAACGTGTACCGATTTATCTTTTACGTCTGTACTGACAACGGCATCGGCGCATCGAAATTGTCAGTACAAACTTAGTAAAAGTCTAGCCTCTATCGATAATTAACTTCAGCAACAAGCAATTGCACTATAAACAAAACGATTATCTAATATCCATTGGATAATTAATTTGTACTAAACATCCACACTTCCATTAAATCACTTTTATTGAAAATACTGTGTTTGTTTCTCTTGTCCTTTGGACTTATGTTACTAAGCTTGGAAGCTAGAATCAAAATGTCACGGAACCTTACAAACAAAATTTACTAGGATTTTGAAATTTCAGAATGCAAAACGAACACAATACCTGATCAATTATTAGATTTATTGTTTATAGGAATTTAGAACAAACACTCTATTTCACACGGACCAGAAAACCGAACGCCCTGACAGCGTTACCATGACTACGCTCCATAAACGGTAACCATGGTTACCAACACCCGCTCTAAGAGAAAAAAAAGTTCAAAGGCGGTGGCAAATACGTCTAGCTCTCGAAATGTGGAAAATCGTTTGAAACTGTGTAAGTACCGACACTAGTGCCGGTACTCGCGGGTACGTCAATCGTGATTGGGCGGATCCCTGGCAGGGCTCCAGGGTTGGACGGGCGGTGCGTCTTCCCCGGAATTTCCGTCCAGCGACAGGCTATTCAGGAGCATATCGAACAGGCTATCCTGTAAGCGATCATTCACCTTAACAGCCTTTAAAAAAATATACTTGCATTTAAACATTGACAAATTTAAACTAATTTAAACATGTGTGTGGCTTATTTGCTTATTATTCTTATTTTTTTTAATTATAAATTTTATTGTTAATACAATAGGATTATTAACAAACAATGATAAGCTTATATGTCATTTAAACATATATTTTATTTTTAATGGTAAAAACAAGGAAAATATTTAGCGATATTTGGAAATGAGTTAGGAAAATTTACTCACATTATAGTCCAGTATGGCTTCCACGTCATCATTATCACTGAGCTCGGCGAAGGGCCAATTGCAGTCAGAGGGCGCGCGGCCCGGGCTGTTGGGGGGGCTGCTCACACGGCTAGTGGACGAGCCGCGATTTGATCTTACTATTGGAAAGTTATTAAGACTATTAAGTTATTAAGACATTGGTTTGATTTTTTTTTTAATTTTCCACATATCAGCGAACGCTTTTCAAGAAACTGTCTGAACAGGTATTCAATTTGAGGTATCCAAGTGACAATTATAGGGTTAAAATTTCTTATACATTTCCAAACTTTAAGGGCTTAGGAAATACACCTTATCCTTAAGAAAACTGTGTTTTAAAATTATGATTACATTAAGATAGCCTTGCTTCAAAAAGTGTATTGGGATCATTTCCTAAAAAAAAACCAACCAAGCCGAGTTTCTTGCCTGCTTCTCAGCGTGGTCGCGTACGAACAGGCGTAGAATCAGATTTAAGACGATTCAAAATGGTTCTTCTTAATGAATGAAGACATTTTGACTTTAATACATACTATTATCAGGCAATATCTGTCCAGATGACATTCTGCAGGAAAGGGCGGCGAGCGCGGATGTCTGCGGGCGTCGCAACGAACGCGTCCGTCCCGAGTTACGTCCGTTGCCCCGCGCCCGACACACCTCCTCGGCCGACTGCGTACGAGAGGCCCAATTCCGTTTCGCTGCTGCGTGTATTAACACATAGACATTACTCTTGTCTTTTTTTTATGAGGCAAACGAGCAGGCGGGTCACTTCCAGTGAAGTGCTGACCGCCGCCCATGGACACCTGCAACGCCAGGAGGCTTACAAGTGAGTGGGTCTCTTTAAGGGTCTCGTTCTCTCATAAAAAAGAGAATATACTATATAGCGGAATATATTATTATTCAATGTCGCTATTGGGCGATATCTTTCAGGCAAAAAAGTAATGATGGCAAATAAGTTAAGTAGTTTTCAATATAATTGTAAATAAATTACAAATTTCTACAACACAAGTGCAAATTCTTGAACTAAAATGCAAGACATAATGTTAATATTTTTTTAGAATTATCCCCAATGTAAAACAAGCAAGCGATTCGTAGCTTGATTTATAAGCAAAACCAACACAGAACACAACAGCCAACAAATATATTCCCGCACTTGTTGACCGTACAACCGAACCAGGATTCCATCATTAACTATTCATTTTAACTAAATACAGTGTAAACTCAATGTAACGTCCTTCGATAACAACAAACTCTCTAAAGCGACGAAATCAATTGGCCATGGTTGGTTTAGCTTGTATTCCATACTATGACTTTCCTTCTCTCCATTTAACGCCCATAAAACGCGTAGGTTGTATCCTCGTTATATAGAGTTTACACTGTATATAAAATACCATTCTGAGATTTCGTGGTCTTAGGCGTCAATCCGTTAATCTTCATCAGATTGAGGAGCAGCATATCGGTATGTGCAGCCGTGGACAGCTGCGGGTCATCACTTCGGACTGAAGGCGGGGCTGCAGCGGCTGTACCGTCGCTGCCTAATTTAAAAAGAGGATTGTTATTAAATTTCATCACATCAATTGTATACATTTTCGCTCTGACAAAGACACACAGAGTTTCACGTGGGTTCTTTTTCGCGGTAATCTTTTATTCTTATTTTTTTAACCAATACAAAATGTATAAGTGTTGTAAAAGGATATCGGTCACCGTTGCCGGCAAGAAGAGAAGACTCAGTTCTTGACAAAGGATTTATTACACTTTAGTCCCGACCACCTTTTCCCAGTAAGGACGAAGGCAGGGGTTTTGGTCCTCTAAACCAAAAACACATAGACACACACTCTAGTGAGTTAGCTGAAACTTAGTAACAGAGTCCCGTTAAGCTATTTCAAGTAGTACGTAGCCAACGACTGCACTTCTAGGTCAGTTCCTCCAAAATA
This sequence comes from Leptophobia aripa, assembly GCA_951799465.1. NCBI lineage: Eukaryota > Metazoa > Arthropoda > Insecta > Lepidoptera > Pieridae > Leptophobia > Leptophobia aripa. The sequence goes on along the minus strand of OX637266.1, from coordinate 6,635,752 downwards.
CATAAATATATTGACGGAGCTCATTAAATCACGATTACCACTTAACATCGAGTTTCAGGATTGCACGGCGCCATCTAGTGTAGCTTCATTGAAGTGTGTTTCCTAATGCACGCTAGTGAATGTATTGAGTGTCTATATTGGTTTGTTACAGTGTTACATTTAAATTACCTGCTGGCGTCACACCTCGCCAACTCACGGCGTAGAGCAAACGATTCAAAATGTCCGCCTCATTGCCGTAACAGTTACCACCCACGGCACCCTCTACGTCGTTCTCACCTTTACAACATAAAAAATCACATTAATAGGCTAACATATATATTAAACTAACAACCAACTATTAACTATTAATTAATTATTTTCTCTTATAACCTTGCAACACTGCTCGGCACAACCTGGTCCGGGTTTTGCATCGCAATTCGCATCAGTGTAATTTGATCACCGACACTTTCGAATTATAATGAAATCGAAATTTTAGAATATTTGAATTGACATGAAATTTTATCACATAGTGCAATATTATCAGATAGATTAATGAAATTGAGCTCACTAAATAATGCCAAAGAACGATTGACCACGGCATGTGGTCCTGATGAAGACGATCGGAATGAATGTTTGCAAGGCAGCTATTGAGAAATTAGGTTAGAGCATATTCGGCTCCCCCTGTAGGTGAGAACCTACTTCAAAGGAGTCAGGTGTAGTGCTATTAGTGTAAGCGGCCAATGGCTTAGTTAAGTGAATTGTACCAAGAGGTATTCAAAATATGACACCACGATATATCCTAGGAATAAGGAAGCGTACATCACCTACTTGCCTTCGCGATAGAAATAGCGATCTTACGATTGTGTGCACAATTCTAGTTTGTGATAAAAAATATCCTACGAAACGTGTTCGTGAATATTTTTTATTTTTAGTTGAAGTTACCTTGTAGTTTCGTTCAGCGAGGTTTAGTTCAATGGCGTCTCGCCAACATATAGATTTAATGTACATATATTTTTGTAAATAAAGGACGCAATATCGTACTCGTATTAATTATCTGCAATAGCGTCTAGTGATTGATGTGTGATCACGTTTTTAACTTTGTGTAAATTGTACATTGTCTTTTAATATTATTTTATATAGATTTTGTTATTGTAGCTTTGTTGAATGCAATTAATTTTTTATTGTTTTGTTTTATCCAAGAAGTTTTAGGCTAATATTCAAATTGTTTATTTATTGATATGATGCGAAACGTGATTTGGCACAATTTCCTTTTTGAGAAAAAAAAAAACATACAATGTGTAAATATTTTGTGTAATTTGATTAACATAAATAAATTCTATTACCATCTTTACGTTAAGACGATCTCAAGTTTGTTGAATGTTTGCAAAGCGTTCCTTTTAAAAGTTTTATTTTGTAAATATATTTTATTTAGCGACAGTGAATTTACTAATTTTACTGCATCTTACGGTAGATTAGTCGCGTGGGCAGCTGCACGCAGCATATAAAAGACACGCCCATACCTTATATACAAATTATCTGTTATGATCTTCGTATATTCTGCTATGAAATTTCGATTAAACGTTAAGCCGCAAGTTAGGTTTGAACCAGCAGTCATTTTCATTGTGTATATTTTGGAAAAATGAAAATAAATAACTGAATCGAGAAGTATTGTATTATTTGCTATCATGCAACCTCCACCCTCCAGAAACCCTTCTAGAAACCGATTGAATTTAAAAAATACATTTTTTAAAAGGGCCAAAGTAAATAAAAAACAATAGTAATCGATAAATTTATTTAAAAGACTGGCTAAAAGCATTGAAAACCCTATTGGTACATTAAAATAACTTGGAACTGATGACTAAATGATTGCATACAGAGGATAAATAAGTTACAATATATTAAATGTTCTACACATTGCATGCTACGCTTCGTCTGTCAACCGTTAATTTCTGTCAAATTTTGTCATTGTATAATCTGTGTGTCGAAAATCTAACCATTTTAGGACCAGTCAACTTAACCTTTATTTCTTATTTTATTTAAAATAGGAATGTTCACGCAAATATGGGAATAAACCAACTTAACACTTAAAACTTGACGGTGTAGCGTTCGGGCCATGTCGAGCCAATGTCAAAACACTAGGAAACTATATTGAAACACTTAAAAATCTTAAATCCATTTCTAAAGAAATTGAGGCTAAAAAATTACGTTTAAAAAAATTAAAAATTGTGAGATTTCTTCAATCACAGCACCAGCTTTAAACGCACTCCAAATAAAAAAAAACGGACTGTCAATTGTCAAAAATGACACATGTTTTTCTGACATAACCCAAAGACAGGCAACAGAGATTCTGACATGGCCCGATATTACTAAACAAATCGGTTTCAATTCAATTACTACTTACTGTAACGTGTACCGATTTATCTTTTACGTCTGTACTGACAACGGCATCGGCGCATCGAAATTGTCAGTACAAACTTAGTAAAAGTCTAGCCTCTATCGATAATTAACTTCAGCAACAAGCAATTGCACTATAAACAAAACGATTATCTAATATCCATTGGATAATTAATTTGTACTAAACATCCACACTTCCATTAAATCACTTTTATTGAAAATACTGTGTTTGTTTCTCTTGTCCTTTGGACTTATGTTACTAAGCTTGGAAGCTAGAATCAAAATGTCACGGAACCTTACAAACAAAATTTACTAGGATTTTGAAATTTCAGAATGCAAAACGAACACAATACCTGATCAATTATTAGATTTATTGTTTATAGGAATTTAGAACAAACACTCTATTTCACACGGACCAGAAAACCGAACGCCCTGACAGCGTTACCATGACTACGCTCCATAAACGGTAACCATGGTTACCAACACCCGCTCTAAGAGAAAAAAAAGTTCAAAGGCGGTGGCAAATACGTCTAGCTCTCGAAATGTGGAAAATCGTTTGAAACTGTGTAAGTACCGACACTAGTGCCGGTACTCGCGGGTACGTCAATCGTGATTGGGCGGATCCCTGGCAGGGCTCCAGGGTTGGACGGGCGGTGCGTCTTCCCCGGAATTTCCGTCCAGCGACAGGCTATTCAGGAGCATATCGAACAGGCTATCCTGTAAGCGATCATTCACCTTAACAGCCTTTAAAAAAATATACTTGCATTTAAACATTGACAAATTTAAACTAATTTAAACATGTGTGTGGCTTATTTGCTTATTATTCTTATTTTTTTTAATTATAAATTTTATTGTTAATACAATAGGATTATTAACAAACAATGATAAGCTTATATGTCATTTAAACATATATTTTATTTTTAATGGTAAAAACAAGGAAAATATTTAGCGATATTTGGAAATGAGTTAGGAAAATTTACTCACATTATAGTCCAGTATGGCTTCCACGTCATCATTATCACTGAGCTCGGCGAAGGGCCAATTGCAGTCAGAGGGCGCGCGGCCCGGGCTGTTGGGGGGGCTGCTCACACGGCTAGTGGACGAGCCGCGATTTGATCTTACTATTGGAAAGTTATTAAGACTATTAAGTTATTAAGACATTGGTTTGATTTTTTTTTTAATTTTCCACATATCAGCGAACGCTTTTCAAGAAACTGTCTGAACAGGTATTCAATTTGAGGTATCCAAGTGACAATTATAGGGTTAAAATTTCTTATACATTTCCAAACTTTAAGGGCTTAGGAAATACACCTTATCCTTAAGAAAACTGTGTTTTAAAATTATGATTACATTAAGATAGCCTTGCTTCAAAAAGTGTATTGGGATCATTTCCTAAAAAAAAACCAACCAAGCCGAGTTTCTTGCCTGCTTCTCAGCGTGGTCGCGTACGAACAGGCGTAGAATCAGATTTAAGACGATTCAAAATGGTTCTTCTTAATGAATGAAGACATTTTGACTTTAATACATACTATTATCAGGCAATATCTGTCCAGATGACATTCTGCAGGAAAGGGCGGCGAGCGCGGATGTCTGCGGGCGTCGCAACGAACGCGTCCGTCCCGAGTTACGTCCGTTGCCCCGCGCCCGACACACCTCCTCGGCCGACTGCGTACGAGAGGCCCAATTCCGTTTCGCTGCTGCGTGTATTAACACATAGACATTACTCTTGTCTTTTTTTTATGAGGCAAACGAGCAGGCGGGTCACTTCCAGTGAAGTGCTGACCGCCGCCCATGGACACCTGCAACGCCAGGAGGCTTACAAGTGAGTGGGTCTCTTTAAGGGTCTCGTTCTCTCATAAAAAAGAGAATATACTATATAGCGGAATATATTATTATTCAATGTCGCTATTGGGCGATATCTTTCAGGCAAAAAAGTAATGATGGCAAATAAGTTAAGTAGTTTTCAATATAATTGTAAATAAATTACAAATTTCTACAACACAAGTGCAAATTCTTGAACTAAAATGCAAGACATAATGTTAATATTTTTTTAGAATTATCCCCAATGTAAAACAAGCAAGCGATTCGTAGCTTGATTTATAAGCAAAACCAACACAGAACACAACAGCCAACAAATATATTCCCGCACTTGTTGACCGTACAACCGAACCAGGATTCCATCATTAACTATTCATTTTAACTAAATACAGTGTAAACTCAATGTAACGTCCTTCGATAACAACAAACTCTCTAAAGCGACGAAATCAATTGGCCATGGTTGGTTTAGCTTGTATTCCATACTATGACTTTCCTTCTCTCCATTTAACGCCCATAAAACGCGTAGGTTGTATCCTCGTTATATAGAGTTTACACTGTATATAAAATACCATTCTGAGATTTCGTGGTCTTAGGCGTCAATCCGTTAATCTTCATCAGATTGAGGAGCAGCATATCGGTATGTGCAGCCGTGGACAGCTGCGGGTCATCACTTCGGACTGAAGGCGGGGCTGCAGCGGCTGTACCGTCGCTGCCTAATTTAAAAAGAGGATTGTTATTAAATTTCATCACATCAATTGTATACATTTTCGCTCTGACAAAGACACACAGAGTTTCACGTGGGTTCTTTTTCGCGGTAATCTTTTATTCTTATTTTTTTAACCAATACAAAATGTATAAGTGTTGTAAAAGGATATCGGTCACCGTTGCCGGCAAGAAGAGAAGACTCAGTTCTTGACAAAGGATTTATTACACTTTAGTCCCGACCACCTTTTCCCAGTAAGGACGAAGGCAGGGGTTTTGGTCCTCTAAACCAAAAACACATAGACACACACTCTAGTGAGTTAGCTGAAACTTAGTAACAGAGTCCCGTTAAGCTATTTCAAGTAGTACGTAGCCAACGACTGCACTTCTAGGTCAGTTCCTCCAAAATACATAAATATATTGACGGAGCTCATTAAATCACGATTACCACTTAACATCGAGTTTCAGGATTGCACGGCGCCATCTAGTGTAGCTTCATTGAAGTGTGTTTCCTAATGCACGCTAGTGAATGTATTGAGTGTCTATATTGGTTTGTTACAGTGTTACATTTAAATTACCTGCTGGCGTCACACCTCGCCAACTCACGGCGTAGAGCAAACGATTCAAAATGTCCGCCTCATTGCCGTAACAGTTACCACCCACGGCACCCTCTACGTCGTTCTCACCTTTACAACATAAAAAATCACATTAATAGGCTAACATATATATTAAACTAACAACCAACTATTAACTATTAATTAATTATTTTCTCTTATAACCTTGCAACACTGCTCGGCACAACCTGGTCCGGGTTTTGCATCGCAATTCGCATCAGTGTAATTTGATCACCGACACTTTCGAATTATAATGAAATCGAAATTTTAGAATATTTGAATTGACATGAAATTTTATCACATAGTGCAATATTATCAGATAGATTAATGAAATTGAGCTCACTAAATAATGCCAAAGAACGATTGACCACGGCATGTGGTCCTGATGAAGACGATCGGAATGAATGTTTGCAAGGCAGCTATTGAGAAATTAGGTTAGAGCATATTCGGCTCCCCCTGTAGGTGAGAACCTACTTCAAAGGAGTCAGGTGTAGTGCTATTAGTGTAAGCGGCCAATGGCTTAGTTAAGTGAATTGTACCAAGAGGTATTCAAAATATGACACCACGATATATCCTAGGAATAAGGAAGCGTACATCACCTACTTGCCTTCGCGATAGAAATAGCGATCTTACGATTGTGTGCACAATTCTAGTTTGTGATAAAAAATATCCTACGAAACGTGTTCGTGAATATTTTTTATTTTTAGTTGAAGTTACCTTGTAGTTTCGTTCAGCGAGGTTTAGTTCAATGGCGTCTCGCCAACATATAGATTTAATGTACATATATTTTTGTAAATAAAGGACGCAATATCGTACTCGTATTAATTATCTGCAATAGCGTCTAGTGATTGATGTGTGATCACGTTTTTAACTTTGTGTAAATTGTACATTGTCTTTTAATATTATTTTATATAGATTTTGTTATTGTAGCTTTGTTGAATGCAATTAATTTTTTATTGTTTTGTTTTATCCAAGAAGTTTTAGGCTAATATTCAAATTGTTTATTTATTGATATGATGCGAAACGTGATTTGGCACAATTTCCTTTTTGAAAAAAAAAAAACATACAATGTGTAAATATTTTGTGTAATTTGATTAACATAAATAAATTCTATTACCATCTTTACGTTAAGACGATCTCAAGTTTGTTGAATGTTTGCAAAGCGTTCCTTTTAAAAGTTTTATTTTGTAAATATATTTTATTTAGCGACAGTGAATTTACTAATTTTACTGCATCTTACGGTAGATTAGTCGCGTGGGCAGCTGCACGCAGCATATAAAAGACACGCCCATACCTTATATACAAATTATCTGTTATGATCTTCGTATATTCTGCTATGAAATTTCGATTAAACGTTAAGCCGCAAGTTAGGTTTGAACCAGCAGTCATTTTCATTGTGTATATTTTGGAAAAATGAAAATAAATAACTGAATCGAGAAGTATTGTATTATTTGCTATCATGCAACCTCCACCCTCCAGAAACCCTTCTAGAAACCGATTGAATTTAAAAAATACATTTTTTAAAAGGGCCAAAGTAAATAAAAAACAATAGTAATCGATAAATTTATTTAAAAGACTGGCTAAAAGCATTGAAAACCCTATTGGTACATTAAAATAACTTGGAACTGATGACTAAATGATTGCATACAGAGGATAAATAAGTTACAATATATTAAATGTTCTACACATTGCATGCTACGCTTCGTCTGTCAACCGTTAATTTCTGTCAAATTTTGTCATTGTATAATCTGTGTGTCGAAAATCTAACCATTTTAGGACCAGTCAACTTAACCTTTATTTCTTATTTTATTTAAAATAGGAATGTTCACGCAAATATGGGAATAAACCAACTTAACACTTAAAACTTGACGGTGTAGCGTTCGGGCCATGTCGAGCCAATGTCAAAACACTAGGAAACTATATTGAAACACTTAAAAATCTTAAATCCATTTCTAAAGAAATTGAAGCTAAAAAATTACGTTTAAAAAAATTAAAAATTGTGAGATTTCTTCAATCACAGCACCAGCTTTAAACGCACTCCAAATAAAAAAAAACGGACTGTCAATTGTCAAAAATGACACATGTTTTTCTGACATAACCCAAAGACAGGCAACAGAGATTCTGACATGGCCCGATATTACTAAACAAATCGGTTTCAATTCAATTACTACTTACTGTAACGTGTACCGATTTATCTTTTACGTCTGTACTGACAACGGCATCGGCGCATCGAAATTGTCAGTACAAACTTAGTAAAAGTCTAGCCTCTATCGATAATTAACTTCAGCAACAAGCAATTGCACTATAAACAAAACGATTATCTAATATCCATTGGATAATTAATTTGTACTAAACATCCACACTTCCATTAAATCACTTTTATTGAAAATACTGTGTTTGTTTCTCTTGTCCTTTGGACTTATGTTACTAAGCTTGGAAGCTAGAATCAAAATGTCACGGAACCTTACAAACAAAATTTACTAGGATTTTGAAATTTCAGAATGCAAAACGAACACAATACCTGATCAATTATTAGATTTATTGTTTATAGGAATTTAGAACAAACACTCTATTTCACACGGACCAGAAAACCGAACGCCCTGACAGCGTTACCATGACTACGCTCCATAAACGGTAACCATGGTTACCAACACCCGCTCTAAGAGAAAAAAAAGTTCAAAGGCGGTGGCAAATACGTCTAGCTCTCGAAATGTGGAAAATCGTTTGAAACTGTGTAAGTACCGACACTAGTGCCGGTACTCGCGGGTACGTCAATCGTGATTGGGCGGATCCCTGGCAGGGCTCCAGGGTTGGACGGGCGGTGCGTCTTCCCCGGAATTTCCGTCCAGCGACAGGCTATTCAGGAGCATATCGAACAGGCTATCCTGTAAGCGATCATTCACCTTAACAGCCTTTAAAAAAATATACTTGCATTTAAACATTGACAAATTTAAACTAATTTAAACATGTGTGTGGCTTATTTGCTTATTATTCTTATTTTTTTTAATTATAAATTTTATTGTTAATACAATAGGATTATTAACAAACAATGATAAGCTTATATGTCATTTAAACATATATTTTATTTTTAATGGTAAAAACAAGGAAAATATTTAGCGATATTTGGAAATGAGTTAGGAAAATTTACTCACATTATAGTCCAGTATGGCTTCCACGTCATCATTATCACTGAGCTCGGCGAAGGGCCAATTGCAGTCAGAGGGCGCGCGGCCCGGGCTGTTGGGGGGGCTGCTCACACGGCTAGTGGACGAGCCGCGATTTGATCTTACTATTGGAAAGTTATTAAGACTATTAAGTTATTAAGACATTGGTTTGATTTTTTTTTTAATTTTCCACATATCAGCGAACGCTTTTCAAGAAACTGTCTGAACAGGTATTCAATTTGAGGTATCCAAGTGACAATTATAGGGTTAAAATTTCTTATACATTTCCAAACTTTAAGGGCTTAGGAAATACACCTTATCCTTAAGAAAACTGTGTTTTAAAATTATGATTACATTAAGATAGCCTTGCTTCAAAAAGTGTATTGGGATCATTTCCTAAAAAAAAACCAACCAAGCCGAGTTTCTTGCCTGCTTCTCAGCGTGGTCGCGTATGAACAGGCGTAGAATCAGATTTAAGACGATTCAAAATGGTTCTTCTTAATGAATGAAGACATTTTGACTTTAATACATACTATTATCAGGCAATATCTGTCCAGATGACATTCTGCAGGAAAGGGCGGCGAGCGCGGACGTCTGCGGGCGTCGCAACGAACGCGTCCGTCCCGAGTTACGTCCGTTGCCCCGCGCCCGACACACCTCCTCGGCCGACTGCGTACGAGAGGCCCAATTCCGTTTCGCTGCTGCGTGTATTAACACATAGACATTACTCTTGTCTTTTTTTTATGAGGCAAACGAGCAGGCGGGTCACTTCCAGTGAAGTGCTGACCGCCGCCCATGGACACCTGCAACGCCAGGAGGCTTACAAGTGAGTGGGTCTCTTTAAGGGTCTCGTTCTCTCATAAAAAAGAGAATACACTATATAGCGGAATATATTATTATTCAATGTCGCTATTGGGCGATATCTTTCAGGCAAAAAAGTAATGATGGCAAATAAGTTAAGTAGTTTTCAATGTAATTGTAAATAAATTACAAATTTCTACAACACAAGTGCAAATTCTTGAACTAAAATGCAAGACATAATGTTAATATTTTTTTAGAATTATCCCCAATATAAAACAAGCAAGCGATTCGTAGCTTGATTTATAAGCAAAACCAACACAGAACACAACAGCCAACAAATATATTCCCGCACTTGTTGACCGTACAACCGAACCCATCATTAACTATTAATTTTAACTAAATACAGTGTAAACTCAATGTAACGTCCTTCGATAACAACAAACTCTCTAAAGCGACGAAATCAATTGGCCATGGTTGGTTTAGCTTGTATTCCATACTATGACTTTCCTTCTCTCCATTTAACGACCATAAAACGCATAGGTTGTAACCTCGTTATATAGAGTTTACACTGTATATAAAATACCATTCTGAGATTTCGTGGTCTTAGGCGTCAATCCGTTAATCTTCATCAGATTGAGGAGCAGCATATCGGTATGTGCAGCCGTGGACAGCTGCGGGTCATCACTTCGGACTGAAGGCGGGGCTGCAGCGGCTGTACCGTCGCTGCCTAATTTAAAAAGAGGATTGTTATTAAATTTCATCACATCAATTGTATACATTTTCGCTCTGACAAAGACACACAGAGTTTCACGTGGGTTCTTTTTCGCGGTAATCTTTTATTCTTATTTTTTTAACCAATACAAAATGTATAAGTGTTGTAAAAGGATATCGGTCACCGTTGCCGGCAAGAAGAGAAGACTCAGTTCTTGACAAAGGATTTATTACACTTTAGTCCCGACCACCTTTTCCCAGTAAGGACGAAGGCAGGGGTTTTGGTCCTCTAAACCAAAAACACATAGACACACACTCTAGTGAGATAGCTGAAACTTAGTAACAGAGTCCCGTTAAGCTATTTCAAGTAGTACGTAGCCAACGACTGCACTTCTAGGTCAGTTCCTCCAAAATACATAAATATATTGACGGAGCTCATTAAATCACGATTACCACTTAACATCGAGTTTCAGGATTGCACGGCGCCATCTAGTGTAGCTTCATTGAAGTGTGTTTCCTAATGCACGCTAGTGAATGTATTGAGTGTCTATATTGGTTTGTTACAGTGTTACATTTAAATTACCTGCTGGCGTCACACCTCGCCAACTCACGGCGTAGAGCAAACGATTCAAAATGTCCGCCTCATTGCCGTAACAGTTACCACCCACGGCACCCTCTACGTCGTTCTCACCTTTACAACATAAAAAATCACATTAATAGGCTAACATATATATTAAACTAACAACCAACTATTAACTATTAATTAATTATTTTCTCTTATAACCTTGCAACACTGCTCGGCACAACCTGGTCCGGGTTTTGCATCGCAATTCGCATCAGTGTAATTTGATCACCCTTGCTTCCTTGACGTCGCATACGCACCTACTGCTACCACACCGCATGAACCAGTGTCACCGAGATATAAGTTATTTATCAGTGTACCGAGATATAAGTTATTTATCAGTGTACCGAGATATAAGTTATTTATCAGTGTACCGAGATATAAGTTATTTATCAGTGTACCGAGATATAAGTTATTTATCAGTGTCGCCGCGATATAAGTTTTTTATCAGTGTACCGAGATATAAGTTATTTATCAGTGTACCGAGATATAAGTTATTTATCAGTGTACCGCGATATAAGTTATTTATCAGTGTACCGAGATATAAGTTATTTATCAGTGTACCGAGATATAAGTTATTTATCAGTGTACCGTGTATAAATAACTTATATCTAAGTTATTTATATCTCGGTTTTTTCCACACAATTAAGTGTTTTATATAAGTGAACAAAGGACGAGCCCGCAGCAGAATAAATACAGGTTAGTGCTGACAGGTTGCATATAAATGCGCATATTTTATTTATATTTAAAAATTCTTATGTGCACGTCCACATATGTTGACCGAAGGAGTAAACCACGGCATAGGAAAACCTTTGCACGGTTTAAATACTTATTAAAATAAGTAAAGATTGAGTAACGAAAGATTGTGTAATTTTTTTGTAAAATTTAAAAATAAATTTATAAAAAAACCCGGGACCATGTTCGTCAGTCCGGCTTAGTGTTATATACCAACACATCTATAAGCAGTATAGATATAAGATACATCTTAATTGAGATGATTGAATGAGCAATTTATGTTAAATCTAATATTTAACACATGCCAAGATTGTTTATGATATTCTCAAATACGATAAAATACATAAATAAACGATTTCGACTTTTCTATCGTAAATAAGACAATATTTAAATTTCAAACAGCCATTTATTAATGGGATATGAGATAAATTTAAAAGAATTTTTATTTAAGAGTAGGCCAAAGAGCAGGTGGTTCTCATCGCTCAGCCACGTGAGTCTCTATACGTGCCTATATGGTGGCCATAGACAACTTTTTGAACAAAAAAAAATCAATTCCAACTTGTATTTATAATTTTGAACCTTCTCATTATAATAAACTTAGTCACTTCACTTTTAAAAACAATTTCTAAACATAAATAATATAAATCCTTGTTTAAAATTAAGCATAAAAAAAATGAATGTACCTACTGTAAAAAATAATGTTTTTTTTTTAAATATAATCTAGTTATTAGTGAAATCTATGGCAAATATGGCGTGTCGCGTGTTGCGTGCGGTCTGATATAGGACTTCCTTCGGCGCCGGGGCGGTTCATCCGAGCAAAGGGATGGAGGTGACTCTGTCGACTCTGGGTAAGGGTAGGAGCGGGAGGAGTGGGCGGAGGGCGCCGAGCGAGCAGAGCCGGGCGTCGGGGATTCAGCCAAGGCGCACCAGGAACAACTCGCTGACGAGCCGTCTGTGAGGAAAAGGATTTTGGAAGGATTCATTGGTAAACACAGGGAACATTCAATCAACAGACCGCACCCGACACAATATAAGACATGAAACATAACTCTGTAAGCCAGTGTTTCCCAACCTTTTTCAATCCATGTCCCCTTTTTCCATTAATATGGTCCCCATACATTGTTTTAATTGTTAAAAGTTAATATTCAAACATATAAAGACTTTATAATTTTTGAACTTGCCCTCCCCTTTGATTTTCAAACTGAACCCCCCCCCCCCCCACACACACACTTTGAAAAACACTGGTGGGAGCCGCGAGCTATCCTCGCATATCGACTGCGTTCAGTAATCGTATGTAAACAAAAACAATGATAACACTTAAGACCTCGTTTCAAAGCTTTCAAATAACATATGACGTCCTAGCCATAAAAAAATCACAGTCATAAGCTCTATGCCCCGATGTGGGGCATTGGCACTCCAGTAAGTAAACGTATAAGTATAAGTCGCGTCATGTACATACCTGACATAGTTTCCTCGTCCACATCGTTCTCCTCGTTGGAGTTCTCCTCGATATGGTTAACGTTAGTCTGGTCGACGAAACCGTCTAACTCGCTGAACATTATTTCCTGAAAAGTGTAAACATACGAATATAAAATTCAATTTACATATATTTATGTTCATAGTTCAATAGTTAATTTTAGAGATAAAAATCAACTTGTTTTCTCCAATAGCTCCTGATATCATTAAAAGCTCTTTTTTTTAAACTCCCGAGTGCCATTCAAGACTTGTCAATTAATAAAATTATCTGTAATCGAAAATGCTTAGAATTAAAAAATAGTTAAACAAGCTTCTAGTAAAAGCGTTTTATAAGTTATGTGATTATTTTGATGATGAAAAAGTGGGGGAATGAATTTGGTCCGGATTAGCCTTTCTTCAAAAAGCCAAAGAAATCAACCGAGCCGAGTTTCTTGCCTGCTTCTGCTCACCATGGTCGCGTACGTAGGCGTATAATCAATTAGATTTCAGATTCAGAATGGTCCTATATACCTTAGTGAATAAAAAGATTTTGCCTTTGATAAAAAATATTATAATTCCGCTTGGAAATAAATTGTTATGGTCCATAATATATTGATACAGTAAGATAATTGTTTAAACCATCATAAATGCCAAAACAAGAAACTCGGGGGGAGTTTCTTGTTTTTCTCAGCTGACGGCGCGCAGAAATAAATTTAGTGGCGTTCAAGTGGATAAATAATTAAATAAATATTTTTAGATTTTAACATTGCTTATTAATCAAAATTACTATTCCGCTGTGTTTTATCTTTCTACATAGATGAATTATCTTTGACTCAAAACAATAATTCTTACGACAGTTTTATACGTAAATAGACAAACCAATCGAGTATCGCAATGTGTTAAAAAAAGGCCTTAAATATTTACCCCGGTATCGCTACTGGACTCGGAGTTGGCGGGTGCGTTGGTGGGCTGCGCCACGATGTGCAACTCGGGAGACGACATCGAGGTGCACAGTGCGCCTGCGCATCCCGCTGTATCCGTTATCGGTGTGCTCGCCACACCTACATAGTAAATTCATTTACATAAGACATTTTCGTTAAGTGGGTTGTCTGGAAGAGATCGCTTATTAGCGATAAGGCCGCCCGTCGCTCTTATATGTACTAACATCTGTTAACGTCATTTGCTTCTAGTGTTTAATTGCGATAAAGTGTAAAATAAATAAATAAATGTGACACAAAAAGTTGTTTTCTTAATGACATACAAAATCAAATAATAGAAAAATCTAAAGACAAATTTAATAAATTTATATATTTATTATATCTCCATTAAATAATATTAAAGTAAGCAACATATTTTTCAAAACTACCTGTAAGATGCGTGTCCTTATCGGGCGGAGGCAGGCGATCCGGTCTGTCCGTCCGGTCAGCCCTCTCCGGCCTCTCCCTCCGCAGCCGCGGATTCGATCCCGGCGACAGAGCCGAATGTGAACTGTGGACCGATGGGCTTTGCGTGCACGAACGGACCGAGCTTGACCTAAAACCATTATCATAGTACATATATTTCAATATACAATTTTCATTGAAAAATTCTTTTTTATTGCGCAAGACACTAAAGAAGTCACTACAGTGTACACTGTATATAACGACATTGAAGGGACCTGTGCATTTTATAAATAGAGTAAAGAAAAATCATTGAATGCAATACAAGTTAAACCAACCAAAGCCAATTTCGACGCTTTAAAAGAGTTCGTTGTCTATATTTTGCTGTGTCCACAACAATCTCAATAATAAACACCAGTTTATATCGGTTAAAATGTTAATGAACTGTGTGTTTATAAACCGTTAAGTCGAAAATTGTGCAAACCTCGAAGTGGAGGGTAGGTTGTACGCGTCCAATGCGTGTTGGTTCATCCGTCCGAGATGCGGGTAGTCGCCAAAACACGCGTCCGAGTTCATACTATTACGACACACGCCGCTAGCGCAGCTTTCATCGAAGAGCGAGTTGTTTAAAACTACTGAAAACCACTTCATGTCGTTTAATAAAAATATTCAATAAAATTAAAAATGCGTGGGATTTATTAAATTAGCAAATGAACAAGAGACAATATTAAAAAAAATCGTAATAGAAGGTATTTTACTTTAGATACATCTCTTTCCCTTCTCTTGCCAGCGGGTAGACAAGAAAAAGGCTCACGATTTTAAATAAAAACAAACTCGGCCCCAAAACCACAAATATAAAAATAGTAACAATATTTATGCGTATACATTAAATTGGTGTCTCGCAAGGTAACCGACCTGGGCTCATCAATCGCGGGCTAGCGATAACGGTCGGTGTGAATTTCCACTGATTCAACGCTGATGGTTCAGTGGCGGTCAAATCCGCTTGGTTCGCCTGCCCCTCGGTCTCGTTTGGGTTTTGTAACGTCACCGAAGCCCTAGTCGCCGCCATTGAGTTGCGAGACATCTCCAAATTGACACGCTAACGAAAAATATTGCCAATGAGAAAAATACCCTGTCAAATCTTGTGGATCAATTTTGGATACAGTTGAAAATCTATTTAACTTTTAATTAAACCAAGTTGACTCAACACTGCCTCAGCTGAGAAAAACTAGAAACAAAGCGGCTCTGTCATTTTATGGTCGGTTAAACAATTACCTTAATGCAGTGTTACCATCAATCAGTAACAAATTTTGAGCCACAACAATTTATAACCACTCAGTGATACCATCTTTTTTCTAAATTTGCGACATAATCTACATGCGATATAACTTAACAATGCAATCAAACAGTGGGTAATACCTCTTTGAGATCATTGATTTGCAAAATATGCTGATTCTGAAGTGTTATTAACTGGTTAATGTACCACTGCTGGTCTCGACAGCGTTGATAGAACGTTGGCGGACGCACTTGGAACCTGAAATGCATTTTATCTTATTTCTCTAATAATAAACATATGAAAAAACTTTATCGATATAAGTAAAACTTTAGTACACTCATAAATCTTCAAAGAATTAACAGACTACAATACTGCCAGTTCACAAATCAGAAACGGACGAGAACTGGCAAGAAACTCTGACAAAGAAAAAAAAGAAAGTGGCCTCTCAATCGCTAAGTATATTCGTATAAGTTGAAGTTCACCTCAATTTCATATGATTCGCATGTACATCCATACTATAAATGATGTTACGCTATCACGCTTTCACTACTGAACCTATTTCGATGAAATTTATTATGGAGGTAAAATAAACTTTGCTTTTTATTATATATAACTTTATATTTTATTTTATTAAAAAGGGTTAAAATAGGCGATGAAAAATTTTATAAAAATTCCACTAAAAGAACTGCAATTTATAAATAAATTTTTCAAATTCCTTTTGTATTTAAACCAGGCGGACAAAGTCGCGGGCAAAAGCTACTAGTATTTCATATATCAACACCGATGTTCTTTTATTGTTTAAACAATGAAGCCATTTAATAATGATAACCAGATTAACGTGTCGTGACAAGATAATTAGATTATTAACAATGAGAAAGGCTTGACATTCAAATAAATTTTACAAAAACAATGCATTTCACTGTTAACTTACGAATTATTAGGGAAACAAGTAGAGTGACTTAAGACTTGAAACTCAATACAATATCCGAACCGACAATCCAAAGAATATATAGATAATAATAGATAGAATAGAAAAAGAGTAGACCTAGTAGATGACATACTAATAAATTCTCATTAAAAAAAATATTGACTTTTAACATATTACGATATGTTATAATAAAGAAATTTTATTACAAAACTAAAATAAATTCAAAAAGTCTGTTCCTTGTAGCAAAAGTAAATAGGCGGCCCCCGTTGCTCTTATATGTACTGACATCTAATAACATCATCTACTTTTACTGTTCAAGTACAATAAAGTGTGAATAAATAAACTATTTATTTATTTATGTATGATATATATAGGCGCAACTACAACAATTAGTCTTAAATTAACTAGAATAATTAAGTTCAAACATCATTTAATTGTCCCAAAATAAGTTTAACAACATAAGTTGAATACTTTCTGTTTGTTACTCTGTGAAATGTTATCTTTATTATTTCAATACAATATAAATCTTGGAAAATTTCAGTGAAGTGTTTCTTTAAATAAATAAGTGCTTATGACCGACTCAATCGTGAGGTTGGCAATGCTGATGCTACCTACGCCTTTCAAGAATAACCCTACAGAGTAGTGGGGTCGGCGGTAGCCCTGTAGAGGTATATGATATATGTGTGTGTGTGTGTTTCAACTCACCTTAAAATTAGAGTATCAGTCTCATGGTTGAGATATCCCTCACTAGCGAGCAGATCGAGTCGAAAGAAACGGTTATATCCCCAACACTCGCCAACTTCAAAGTCCGATGCGAACTCGCGTACGATATTCTTGGATGGATCCCGCGACACTTGGTGGAGCATCTCCACGCGATATTCGTACCTGAGGTGTTATTTTCAAAATTATTTATGGCGAGAAACTGGACAAAAGTCGACCCTAAAACACTTCAAACGAATATATGCTTCTGTAACACTTAAATGGCATGAGAAAAATTCATGAATTTTCAGGGCATTCAAAATAATCGTCACCAAGAGGCTCAATTATTTAAACCAACATACACCGCTTTCATGGAATAGAAAACTTCCCAAATTTTCGGGGCAACATATATTCTAGTTAAAATGATGAACATACAAGACGACATTTCTAGAAGACGAAAAGCAAAGCACGAATAACGCATGATCACTGAACACCAACCACGCTCACATTGCATAAGCTTCAACGTCCAAAATAAATTTAAACTAAAATAACAAATATTTAATATTTCTCATATATGCATATCATGTTCATATTAAATTTTAATAACAAGACGATGAAATAATAACAATTTATTTCTTTTCTCTCTCTAGCTTCTCATTTAGTTTGATCCCTACACTTTTTTATTTGAAAAATTCAAGAGAAAACTGCTGTGTATTTTGGAAAGTATTTATAGAGAAAGAGAAGAAGAGAAAGGGTTATATCGGTTTTAAAACATCTTTCACACCAGCGAGCACATCAAGACCGTCATGCCAGAACAGACGAATCAATCAACTCACCTCTTGCCTACACTGATATGAGAACGGCTTGCAATCAAATGCATTTCACATTAGTATAACTTACTTTTCCATTTTTTTGTATTTGAAATCTAATTATACATTTATATTTTAAAACTAAATAAAAAATACACCTTTGGACATTATATGAGCCAAGCTATAATAATTTTGTATTCATTTATAAAATGCTAATTGTATATCTAAGATATTGTCACAATAATATAAAAAGATTGTTAATTTTAATATATTTTATTATTATTTATATATTAGTTGTATTCTTATATCTACGAGGATTCAGAAAATTAAACTATAAGAAAAAAACCTTAGATACATTAAAGATCAAATTGTATAGAGGCAGTGAACTAACTTTGAATTCTCCGGCAATCCAGCGCTCAGCTCCAGGAACACAGAGAGGTAACTGCCCCGAACGACACCGTTCCCATCCGGGTAGACCTTCAGCCTCCAGCACAGGCCGTGGACGTGGAGCGGCGCGGAATACACGGGCGCAGCCGCGTGCTGAAGTTGTGTGAATTTGGTGAGGGGGAATGTACTGCTGTCGTAGCTTGGCACGATTTCACTGTAATATATATTTGTCCAAGTTGATGGATAATATTTTCAAAAATAATTAATAATAATAAGTTTTGATGACCGAGTTTTAATTTATATTGTGATAAGTTTTGCCACACAACAGTTTTATTTTAAATCATTAATTAACATATGCAAAATTATAGTATACAAAAAAAAATAGCACTAAATTTAAAATATTGGTCCCTGTGAATTATATACTAAAATAGCTGGCAACATTTTTCATTTTTTTAGGTAGCAACAGTTGCAATTTTTTTTTAATTATTTTCCATTTTAAAACAGGCTAACCTGTGAAAATCGGCCGGTACAGGCGCAGTAACAAAACTTGCCATAGGCTTTTTGCGTACTTGGTGAATCATCTTTGACAAATCACCACTCTTCGCGATAAGCTCAGATCTGTAAAAGACATTTTTTATTATTATTTATTCAACCTTATACGTAACGGAGTGAGTACCTTTGTAGGGTTATTTTTGAAAGACATAGGTAGCATCAGCATTGCCAAAATCACGATTGAGTCGGTCATAAAAACCACTTATTTATTTTAAAAAACCCTTCACTGATATTTTCCAAGAGTTCTATTTTACTATCTGAAGAGAGGTCCGTTCCGTACACGACCTGATCGCGACTGTACTAAACGGTTTATTTGGAGGGAGATCTCGCTGTTGGCCAGGAGGCCTTCAGCTTAGGCTTGTTGGCGAGCTTAGCTCATCCGTGATAAAATTAGTTTGCCGTGACTTGCGCAAGGAGGTCTTGCGCAAGTCAAGTCGCAAGGCTTGGGCCATCACGGAGGGGACTAGCCTGAAGGGCTGGACGGAAGCTCACTGGAGGAGTGAGCGACACTTGAAGTAAGGGACCTCGCTAACCTAACCTAACCCTTACCCTCCTATGTGGTTTTTTGGCCGCGCGGGCGGCTTCTAATGTGTTGGGTACATTGCGGTTACAATGCGTCCGCATTTACAGTGCTCAAGCACCTGTTTACACAGACTACGTGTTTTAAATTATAGGGATGACATTTCAAAGCTCAATAAACTTAAAGAATTCAACTTTTGTTTTAAAACTTATTTTAGGACAATTAAATAATGCCTAAACTTAATTTTTCTAGGTATTTTAATACTAATTGTTGATGTTGCGCCAATATACCTAATATATTTTAGTCTAAATAAATTGAAAGTATTCCTTACATAAATGTCTTATTAACAAAATCACTTTATTTTTTTTATAAACTTTAAGCTGTGATAAAAGGAAGACCAATTTACAATGAGACAAAAACCCTGAGTCATAGTTATATTATAATTAACATACTTCTGACTTTTTCTTTTATACGACAAAATTGTGGCATACCTAGTACTAGCATGCAGCTGGTGTTCCACTTCTTGTAAAAGATGTTCCAACTGCTCAGTCTCTTGTGTTAGGCTATTCTTCTGTCCCATAAGAGTTAGAAGCTTAGCCTTCAGCGCCGAGTCAAGGCGTGAGATCATCAGCTCCACGGCATTACGAATTTCACGGACACGTTCGTCTTTTGCCGCACGGACTGATTCAACATTACGTTCCTGAAAGATTCTCTCTTTTACTATCATAGAGTTATGTGGTGGACTTCATTTGTAGTATAGAGTCTTACATCCTCACACTTACTTGATAACATAGTATCAGAGAAGTATGAGTCATGAGTAACTTTCAGAGCATTACCAATATTGAGTTCAGTATCCAAGTTTTCGATGTTACGGATAAATACTAATTTTTAATCTAATCAACACGGTTTTAACAAAATTGTCTTTTTGATAATATTAATTTAATTTTTTTAAACTGATTTATCTGTTATGGTAATTATTGTAAAAGAATGTTGATATTCATTAGGTACACTTATATAGAATGTAAGGAAATAACATATGTACTCATTGAGAGCAACTTTTTATGTAATTATGTATAGCATATACACAACACAAATACATATAGCATATATATATATATATATATATATATATATATATAGCAAGTTTATTAGTTAAACAAAAATAGACTTTTAATATTCTTCAATGATATTCTTAGATCATTTGGTATTTACTTATTGAAAATATAAAAGTTTTAAAATATTTTATTAAAACCTTCCCAAGATTATTAACATAAATATTTTTTCTTGTGTTTTATTTGTTATAGTTTGTCTTTATATTGTATTAATTTAATGTAATAATACAACGTAAAGTTGTATTAATATTATTGTCATAGTATTTTATCAAAAAAAGTATTATCTTACCACTTCTTGCACAAGACTTATAAGCTCCATTAGTCTTCGCCTCAACTGGGACACTTCATCTCTTATCTGCGTTACATGTTGTTCATAAACCTCTTCTAGTGGTTTGAATGTGTGGCCAGAATGTGTCCCGCCCCATAGAGCACATTGATGACAGATACATCGACGGCATGTCCAGCAGTATACTGTCAGCCGTTCTTGGTGGGATGGACATCTTTAATTAAATTATAATATTACAAGAAAAATAATAATAGTCAATTTTTTGATATCAATAAAATATGATTATTGTAATTATACAATATTTTTACTGGTATATTGCATTTTATAATGCAATGTTCTAGTATAAATAAAATTAAATAAAGAAAGATTTAACACAATTTTGAATCATAAAACAAAGTAAATCAAGTTTATTAAAGATTTACAATACTTTTAACTGTGTTGAGAGTCCAACTAGAATTAATTTTTAATTACCTATCTCTAAAGCTTTCTCTCTGAGTGGCTGAGTTTGTCTGTTGCATGGTTTCTATTTGCTGAGTGACCTCCTCCACCCAACGGCAATTTACCAACTCGTGAAGGTGGAGTGCAGCACGACAGTGGGGGCACTGGGACCTTTGTTCGGTCAGCCACCGCCGTACACAAGCGTAACAACAGAGTTTGGAACAATGTGGGCATAGGTGGGCATCTACCAGTTTTTCCATACAAATGAAGCATCGGAAAACCTCTGCCAGAGTCTGAAAAGACGTTAATCATTATATCAACGAGTCCATGTCATGTTAAACGATTGTCATTTCTAAGTGGGACAAATCGATTTACCTACCTCGACAATTTGTTCCTCGCCATTGCCTTTATCTCCTCTAGAAGCCATTTTACGTTATAACTAGCCGTACCACGACGGAAATTTATTGCTCACCATAATTTAGTCATTTTTTATAACATTAATAATCAGGGCGATACGGTTTAATTCCAATAAAGCTACAGACAACGGTACCTACTTCCGCGTTCAAATCTCGAATCAAAATAAAAACAAAATAAAATATAGAGAAACTTCAAAATTCAAAATCAGTGTTGCCAATTACGCTCTATTACTCTATATGTTTTTTCATGTGTATATTTTGCTTCGATCCAGATTTTAAATATCAGTTATTTATTATAGATTTAATATTAATATTCTGAAATATGAATCCCAACAGAGAAATATTGTTGTTTTTCAAAGCTTTAATATTTATATTCAGGAGATTATTTTTCATCAAAATTTCAATATTGATAGATTACTTTTGTTCATTAGGTATGAGAAATAATTTTTTATAAAATAAAAATTGATTAATTTCGATAGAATCAACTTAATGACTCAATGAGCTCTGAGCTCGTTTTCAAATAATGGTTTTATACCAATATTTTTTTTAAATTTATAAATTGAATTACTTAATTTATTTTAAATATTTTCTTATAAGTTCTATCCATAAATGTACTAAAGCTCGTGTTTAACATATTTTTCAAACTCAATTATAACTTTTAGCTCCTACCTTACGTTACCAGCCAACTTCAGCCATTAACATCTGGTTAGTCTACGCAATTTTATTAATATAACACTAAGAGATTTTTAAAAGATAAAAAAAAGATTTTTCAAGTGTTTGGTGACTATTGTTTTTGTCAAAGCCTTGCACTTAGGCTTTATAAATATCAATACTGAAATAATTAATAAAATAGATACTGTACCCATCGCTATCATGCTGTGGTCAGTGTCTTGACGTACAATTAATAAAAGGATATGTCAATAGAGTTGGAAGCTTCAGCTTGACAGTTTTAAATAATTAAATTTAAATATAAACGTCAGACAATCTAGATAGTCGATACGAGGGTTTGAAGGTTAGTTAAAAACTTTAGCTAACCTCTAAACCTTTACATTAATGTTTTGATTTGTGAGAGATTTGGTTTCTTATACTTTTGGTACATTTCTATTGAATTGTAAAACCGATAAGTGCTCCTTCCATAATTTTCAAGTAAGTAATATTTAACTTTACTAATAAACCGACAGGAATATTGTTTTAGAAATAATGTTTACAAATAAATGTTTAACGATCAAATAGCTGATTTTTTATAACTGTTATAGATTAATGGTATGAATATAGAGTATAAATCGCTTTTTAACAGTGCTAAGATTTTTTTTTGTGTATTGTTATGCTTTTGTATTCAAACAAGTATTATGTAACTTCAGCAGTTCAGTATAATTTGCATTACCTTTTAAATGAACTTTAATTTAACCGTCTAATAAATTTCAGGATGCTGACCTAAAAGAGAAGGTATAAGCTTATACAATGCCATACCTTAAGCTTGTTTGCTGCACTTTGTGTCTTAAAAATAGTTTTCATGTCTTATCAACAAATTCTGTGCTGTTCAAAGTTGGTGTAAGTTAAAACAATTCTGGTCTTAGAATATATTTAAATAATTTCATAAAAGTCATTCAATTTTTTTATTTTACATACAAAAGTATTACTTATATTTTTAAAAAAATTCAATATAAGTGTATTACATTTCAGAAGGGACTACCAATACAGCATCTCGCCAGAATTTCGACATCTAAACAAGTTTATAGTAACCCATTGACGAGTCAAACACAATTAACTGTTAAAAATAAGGGTAAAAATGTCCCTCAAGACACAAGGGTCTGGAAAGAGACACCCACTCATGATGTTAGAAGTAACCTAGTCCACTACTGTATGATGCTCTCCAAGTTTCGCTTAACTTGTAAGTGTAACAATTTGAAATCAATTTATTACAGCGATGTAAGCTTTAAGGAAATGTGGTTTTATTTTTAAAGACATTTTCCTTTTGTCAACACATTTGTTTGCTGTTTTTCCCTTAAATTAACTATATTTCAGACTTCAGTTTTTTTTGTACATTTGTATTTATTTAATTCGTTCTAAAACATAGTGTATGCTTAAATATGTATAAAAAGGACAATAACAGATTTCACAGATGTACAAACCAATTACATTAGAAACATAATGTTTTTTAAATATATAGAGTTAAAAATAAAATCTGAAAGCAATGAATAAATGGACACAAAAAAAACCTTATTAAGAGCATTATACACTAAAAGACGGTAGGGAATTGATCCTTCCTTTACAAACATTTAAGTAATGAATCTCTGAACTATATTGGTGTGGTTGAATTACATTTTTTTTAAGGGGTTAATTATTCCTAGGCCTCCACGACAGGGAATCCTAGTGACCATTATAATGAAGAGCTTGTATTTTTGTGAATATGAAGTGTTCACAAATCCTCCTTCCTTTTTCATATAAGCATTTTTCAAACTTTTGCTATGTACTCGGTATTTTTAAAATAACATTTCTCATTATGCTTCTTAATGTTCATTATTTATTTAAACTTTCTTTCAGCTTTAGTTGTAATGACATCAATGGCTGGCTATGCTCTTGCACCAGCTCCATTTGAGTTCTCAACATTTGCTCTGTGTGCTGTTGGTACAGGTCTTGTTAGCTCAGCAGCTAATTCAATCAACCAGTACCATGAAGTACCATTTGATGCTCAGATGTCAAGAACTAAAAATCGGGTGCTTGTTAAAGGTTTGCTAGAGTGAGTGTTAAATATCTATTGTATGCAATAAAAACCTTGATCCCTTAAAATAATTATTAATATTTTGAAATTTTTTGGTTTAGTTTTCTATAAACATTACAACTTACTATGAGGTCTCAACAATTTTGTCTTTGTATTTTTATTTGTATGAAAATAACCCATAAGTCTAAATCTCTTTCAGACCAATGCATGCAATTGGTTTTGCAGTAGCAACAAGCGCTATGGGACTTAGTATATTATACTTAGGGGTTAACCCTCTGACTGCTGCCTTGGGCGCAACTAACTTAGTGCTGTATACCTCTATATACACACCCATGAAGAGAATGTCCATTTTAAATACATGGTTGGGATCTTGTGGTAAGTTTCAATTTTTTTCACTTTTATATGTAATAGTTTAGGCTAACATTTGATATTTTCATAAACTTTAAAGTGTGTTGTGGTGTTAATCATTTTTTCTACACTTTATCTAGTTCTTATCTTCCGTCCTATGCCTTTGATTTGGGAATTGGTAGTAAATGTTATTGTAGAGTTAACTTATTATTTGACAATTAATTGTATTAAAGTTATAGGAGTAAAATTTTTGATGTAATTCACAGAATACACATGAATTATAAGGTTTTTCTTAGAAGGTTTCCTATTCTTTTCAGTGGGTGCAATTCCACCATTAATGGGGTGGGCGGGTTGTACGGGATCTTTAGACATGGGTGCATTAGTGTTAGGCGTCATACTATACTCATGGCAGTTCCCTCATTTCAACGCGTTGTCCTGGAACTTGAGACCTGACTATTCACGCGCAGGTTATAGGATGATGGCGGTAACTGACCCGGGTTAGTACAAAAAATATATTCATAAAGTTTTTTTTTAAATGAGCAATTTGTGACTTTTTTTTTAAAGATCTTCTATATTCTAGTATAAATAATGTTCACAGATATAATAAAAGATAATACGTTATGTTGTACGTGTATGTTACAGCTTTATGTCGCAGAGTGGCGTTACGACACACGGCTGTAATAACCGCAACTTGTCTGGCCGCGCCCTATCTCGGTGTTACCAATTTATGGTTCGCGGCGGAATCATTGCCACTTAATATTTATTTTTCGTACTTAGGTATGTTATTTTTTGGTAAATAATAATTCATACCAAACTTTTTAAGTTTAACTTATGGCTTTTTGTATTATTGAAATTTAATCAAATATAATCCATGATATAAAATTGATTAAAAATGCAATAAAAAATGCATGCATAAAAAACTATTTTGAATATTATTTTACTTATTAAAAATTTTCCTTGCAGCTTGGCAATTCTACCAGAAATCAGATAGCGGTAGTTCAAGAAAATTGTTTAGATTTTCCCTAATACACCTACCCGCACTAATGTTACTAATGCTTGTCAACAAAAAATACTGGAGTTCAACAGAAACACAAGAGACGGAGGTGAAAGTTCAAGAATTGAAACTGGATTCGAAAAGAATTACAGTTTTACCGCGAGGGCCAGTTGTGGCTGCGCAGGAGTCGGACGAGATGCGATAATGTTTCTGTAACGAATATTTATTAGTCAATTTTGTCAGTGTTTTTCGATTTTGAAGGTAGTTCTTAGACTTTTTTTTAAAGTAAAGGCCATCCGTTTACGAGTTACATATTCTTAAATTACTTTTTACCTCAATTAGAATTATAATAGTTGTTACCATATTTCTTACCAAATATGTTGGATAATATTATTTATCTTGTGGGTGACTTTAGTTATTGTGATAAACTGACATTAACAAATTTGAAAAGCACTGGCTATTAGGTTTTTTTTTCTGTAAATAAGAACTTTTGTTATTTTATTTATAGAGCTTGTGTAAGATAAATCGATCCAAGAGATTGTTACTTGAAATAAGTTATATTTTTGATGTTGATACATTGTAGTTCCTTTAATTTAAAAAAAAACCGCAAATGAAATAAACCAATTATTAAAAACCTTAATTTTATTGTTGGTTTAATTTAAATTAGACATGGAATCATAATCTACATACATACAAAACACACCTCATTCATTTGTTATAAACAAAATAGATGCGCTTGCCCCACACGTTTGCATATAAAAGAGTCAAACACTTCTATGTGTTTTATAACAACGAAGAGGTCTCACAGATTTGAACAACTAAAAGACGGACTGGTCTGGGGTGTGACGCGAACATCGCGAATGTCACCGGGTTTCAATCAACAAATAATGCTTCAAAATCTTATTTCCTGAAACGAAAAACATCATATTAAATTGAAGTGCGTATAAAAAGATGGAATTGGTGGAATAAAAACTTATTAGATAAACTTTTTGTGACCACAATTTCGTTTTAAAATCAAGATATAGAAAATCTACTTGTTATTGCATAAAATATCTTACTTAGATTTCTTAGGGCTACGACCATGCTCCCTGCTGTCATCGCGGGAACGCTTGTGAGATTTGTGGTCACGGTCACTGGAGTGCTTCTTGTGGTCACCGTTGGACTTGCTGTGCTTGTCGCGGTCACTGTGGGATGATTTGTGCCCACGATCACTGTGGGATGATTTGTGGCCCCGGTCACTGGAGTGGGAAGATTTGTGGTTCTTATCGCGATTCTTCGATGGACTGAAAGAGGAGAAAAAATATTTTCAATGAATTTATGGTAAATACAAACCTGATAGAAATATTTCACCAGAAAGAGAGGAAACTTTCAAATAGTAGGCAAAACAAAATTGCGAAATATACATAAATATCTCCATATTACTTAAGACACAAGACACTTCTTATCAAAATAATATTACTAATTAAAATAAATAATAAACAAAATGCATGACAAATGCTCATTATATAATAACGCCCACTAAGCCCAATGAGAATTATGTTCTGCGACGTATATTCTTTTCTTCATACACATTTTTATTAAAAACCATATATAAACACAAATAATGTCTTACCTGCTGCTGTTGTGTTTCGAAGGACTCTTATGATTGGAAGAGCTTTTATGATGAGAACTGGAACTTTTGTGCTTATCGTGTTTGCTCTTTTTTTCATCGTATCTCGAATGCTGTCCGGCTTTTCGTTTCCTTTCGAACTCGTCACCGCGATCAAATGTCCTTTCCTTCTTGTCTTCCTCGGCCGCTTCGCGCTCAAGATCTGACCAGTCCTTGCCGGATTCTTCGTCTTCTTCTGAAAGGGTTAAATTGAGATTCAATGATACGGGTATATAACACACGTACAACGTCTTTAGTACTTTAACTTATATTATTTAAAAAATCACATGCCAACATATTTTTCAGAATGGAAATTTAATTTGTATAGATAAGAATCGACAGTATTAACTAAGCTTTTCTAACTT
The DNA here is from genome assembly GCA_951799465.1 of Leptophobia aripa. Classification (NCBI taxonomy): domain Eukaryota; kingdom Metazoa; phylum Arthropoda; class Insecta; order Lepidoptera; family Pieridae; genus Leptophobia; species Leptophobia aripa. Next base: position 6,607,878 of record OX637266.1, on the reverse strand, counting down.
TTCACTAAAGTTTTGATTCAGGACTTATTACCTCCCTCACTCTCCCCAGACTCGTCAGAGGCATCAGAGGCTTGGGAGTCATACTCGGAATCATCTTCAGACTCTTCTTCTGATTCAGCATCCGTTGGTTCATACGCGTCGTCTTCCTCTTCAGATTCATCTTCCTGCGTACATTAGAAGATAATTAATTTAATGTGATTAAATGAAGCCAGATATAAAAGATTAATTTAAAGTCTTAATAAAATTGTATGACTATGAGAATTAAATGTGTTTTTAACCTGACGTTCGTTCTCAGCATCAGATTCCGGGTCAAGGAAGGTCCAACCTCCATTATCAAAGAAACCTTCAATGTCATCCGTGATCGTTTTCATTACTTTTGTCCAATTGAGTGACTGAATACCCTCCGAGTAGCGGATGTCGCACGAACTTTAACAAGAAAATACAATACATTTTCTTTTTTAATTTAATTTCCCATTGTATTAGTAGAGATGTGATAAAGACAAAATGAACTTTTTTAATTAATAATTTATATATATTTTGATTAACGCAAGATTATTATTTAATGTAGCTGTAAGTTAGGTTATTTCTTAATATTTATTTTATTTATTCTGATGTTGCTCTGTGTATGTGTTTTAAAAATTTATTTATTTTTTACTTTTAATAGATAATATTAGTGTATTATTAAAAATATTTACTTAAGCCACTCCTTAACATGATCCAGCATGTTCATGGGCACAGCGTTGACCATCGCGACCTTCTTAGAATAATCCTTAAAAACGAACACCATATCAAAATTCTTCAAATGGAATTGAACTCGCTCAAAGTGAACCAATTCAACATCTTCCAAGGCGATTACGAATGGTGGCCATTCAGTTAGATTCACTAGGGCTCCAGATGTCGGCTGGAGGAGTACTGTACTACGGAATGGGGCTCCGGGAAAACCAAGTTCTCTGAAAACAAAGTTTTACAAATTAAAATAATATCAAGTTAACAAATTTTTTTTTTTCAAATTTTATATATAATTTACCTAAAAGGCGTATCAAATTCTACTTCTTGTTTTGTCATATTCTCAACTCGCTCACAAAAGCTCTTGAAAGCAACTTTAAGCTTATGCCGTAGTTCTCTCTCACTCTGTTCAGCTGCTAAATCATCTCTATCGTGCATGTGCTGGTGTTTACCGAGATCTGTTGTAATCTCTCCTACTTCTGTGTAAAATTGGACATCCACATGCTTCTTTTTACCTGGAACACAAAATACAATGTGAAATTATGTGAATTAAAACCCAACATATATTGACATATTAAAACATATTTTTTTATCATAAATATTAGACTCGTCACTAGACTATATGGCTATTAAATAACATACTTCAGCCAATGTCACCATGGAAATTAAAAAAAAACCTAAAATATATTGTGTTTTAAACTTCTTCAACGTTTTGATTTACATACTTTTATATTATATTTCTCGCATTAAAGTCATTTAATTTGATTTCTTTGAACATGTAGTGTTAATGTAAATATAATTTTAAACTCACCAAACATAATGGCATGCTTCAAATGAAAATGTAGCAAAATGATCATTTCACCGTCACACGGCTGGAAGAATGCATTCTTAATATTATTATACAAAATGTCAACTTTGTCTCCCCTGACTGACGTGAACCGGAAGCCGTTGGAGTGCGCTTCAAGCGATCCGCTCATACGTTTCGTGACAATGTTCGGTCGGATATACAGATCTTTCAATTTGGGATTGCCTTTACTCTGCGATAGAACTAAAGTGTCCTGTTTAACTAAATCTTCCTTCTCCCTCTCCTCGGCTTCTCTCGTTTTGAACTTCTTCTGAACTTCTTTTATAAGTCTGAAGCCGGTGTTGAGATTTGACGATGGTGGTGATATTTCACCCGGCTCTTTTGTGTTTGTACTGCGATATGTTCTGCAATAATATAATTGCTAACATTTAATTTATATAATTCATGACATAGAATCAAATAAGGTTTTATAGAAAAATTGTATAATTAGAGAGTGCTATAATTGTTTTTTCTTACAGCTACTGCAAGTGTCATACTTACACTTCTTTAACGAAAGTGGCATCTGGTTGTGCATAATTTCCCCCCTCGTTCCTTCCCATAGTGGCTCCCGGGTGGAAGAAATTAATTCTCAAGTATGTATAGTCCCCTTCTACCGACTGAGAGATATTCTTAATTGTTGAGATATGGAATGGTACTGGCACACCGAAGATCGGCAGGATAACCGTCTCGTATTTACGATCTAAAACAAATTTGGATTATAGATACCATTTGTGAAGGTGAAGTAAATGCATTTTTATTTTTATAATAATATTGATATTTGCACTGTCTCCATACAACGATCAACAACGAAATGTGATACTTATTTAAAAATTTGATATTGAAAAAAATGAAGGTATAATAAGAACCTCAGATAGGATGTTTTTACAAGTACCCGAGTGATGAGCTATATATAATTTTTTAACATATTGTTAGATTACTTCAATGAATCAGTAAACCATAGTTTAAATGAAAAACTTACCGACATACAACTTCAACTCTTTCACTTCATTTTCCCTCGGCATCTGACTGATGCCTTTATAAGAGACGGTACTCTTTCTTATCTTCTCTCCCTCCTTCCCACCCGACTGTTTCGCCAATCTCTCCTTAGCTTTCTCATTGAGAGATATCGCGAGCTCGCGCTGATGCTCTTTTCTCTTTTCCTCTGAGGAATGTTCCGTTCGGAGTTTGGACTCGATAACAGCTGTTCTCTTGCCTCGCCCTAAAATTAATTTTAGTTATGATCTATTCGTTTTGCAGTTCAAACAAGCAAATCAAGCAATATTTATGACTTTAAATTGGAATGCAGTGTACACTCCATTTAACCGCACTCTCGATATAACGACACAAGCTAAAACAAAGAGTATTCCCTTAAGCGTCCAAATCAATTGGCTTGTATTTCATACAATGATTTTTGTTCTCTCCATTTAACGCCATTTAATGCACAGTATTCCCGTCATTGTGGTTAGATAGAGTTTACACTGTATATTTATTATGAAATTGGTATCCAAAGTCCAACACAACCGCAGAACATATGAATTGGTCTAGTTAAGTTGGTTGGATGGTGCGGTGTGGTATAAGTTTAAAATTGGTTTTGAATTATTTCATAACAAAATATAGCACACAAAACGACATGCAGCGGTGATATCTCAGAACTTACCTCCATTTTCTATCCGTCCGTACATTAGCATGAAAAAAATGTATCAATATAGTGCATCAGTTTAACAGCATCATAAAAAGGAACACAACATACAAACAATAAATCCTGAGTAAATAGATTATATTAATTTTTATTTCCTTAGAGAGAGAATCGATTGTTATTGAGATATTAGAGCCCGGCCACATGGTTAGTAATAAAATAGTGTACTATTTTATTACTTTTATATAAAACAACCTTGCAAATATCTTATTTATTAGATAATTTTAATTAGTAAAATAGCATAGGAACACTTAAATATTAGTTTAAAACGGCATCAAATATGTCTATAAATCTTTGTAGATTCAATTGACATCAATATTTAGTAGTTCCACAACTCACCAAGAATTTCAGTCTTATTCTCCTTCTCTTCTTCCTCCTCCTCATCATCGTCTTTCAAAAAGATACCAATATTCTTGATCTTCTTTTTAGATTGTGTAAGAAGAGATGCAGGCTGCTCTTCATTAACTAAGACCGTGTCACCAATGAAAAGGGCATATATCTGAAAATGTAATTTTTAAAGAGCTGAATATTATATTTTGATTTTAAAATATAAAATTATAAAAATAAATATTACCTTTCCTTCTTTCTCTGATGCCGATTTATTGCTGAGATTTGCCAAACCTATATTGATATTAAACACCATTCCTTTTCTAGCTACAACAGATGTTTTAGGACCTATCACAATCGAGGTCTCTCGAAATTCTATTCCCATTGCAAATCTGAAAATATTTAAACATTTTCTATACAATTTTGTCTGCTGATGTTTCGCACAGATGGTTGCTTCACAATATTTTCCTTCACCGCATATGTTAAATTGTGCTCTTAAAACAAATATGTTGGTGTATGATTGGAATCACACTTATTATCGACCAACACTGATCATGTTTACTAACAATTAATAATTTAAATGATATAACAGTGCAAAGTTATAGCTATTCCTGCAGTTCAAATTTTGGTTTCTTTTATTTAAAAAAATTAAAAAAAACAAAATTTGAACTGTAGGTATTTACATGAAATAAATATTTAAAAAATAATTTAAGCTACTCACCCAAAGCTTTTTGTAAGGTTATCAACAAGGTCCGGTTTCTCTTTCTTCGCTAATGCCAATCCTGCCTCATAAACAGAGGACAACTTTGCTCCCGCAATTAAATGTTTCATAACTTCTTCTTCCAAATTAACAAGGAAATTGTAATTACTTTGAATGTCATCTGTAGGATTGACGAGCAGTGTGCGGATTATGTTTGAGCAGTATGACTTATATCGGGCACCCAAAGAACAAACAATGGCACCAAAGTGCAAATGATTTTTATCTGATATTGCACTGAATTTTAAACTATAGTTCCCACCAGATTGGATAATTGGTGGGTAGCACATATCTACTTGACTTGTATCAACACCTGTTACATATTTCTTATCCGTTATTGCTGCTTCTACACCTTCTGCTAACTTTGAATGTTTAACTTTCTGAAACACAATAAGTATCTCAATTAACATCAAAGAAATCTCTGCCTATAAAAATAGAAGAATCTCATTGTTTAGCCTATATATATTTGTTTGTATTGATAAAGTTTCTGTCCATCACAACAAAAATTAAAATCAAACCTTCCTTAGGTTAATAAGGCTACATAATATTAGTAGAAATTAAAATACCACCAGATGACAAATAATAAAATTTATATCACGTGAGGTAATAGCCATTGTCGGGAAGTATTATATGTATAAATAATAATGTTACCTTATCAGAATCAATAATTTCCATTACTTGATCTTTTAAATATTTTGTAAAGACATCAACAGTAACTAAACATGCTTTTTTGATTGTGATAATTTCAGGGTCTTCTTTTGATGCCATTAATAGAGCGATTGAAGAACTTATGTCAACATTCTCAAACTTGTCTCCCTTAAGAACATTTTTCCAACTCTCGCAAAATTCACCTGGATAATTATCTTTTGCAAATACACCAAGGGATTTCCCCGATTTCGATTTTTTAATCTCTTGAATTAATTTACTAAAATTTTCTTTATCTTTATCATTCTGAAAATAAATAATGTCATATTATACAGTCCATAATTACCTATAAATGTAAGTCAATTTGATATGAAGATGCTATAAGCAGGGTTAGTTGACATAAATTCTATGGGAATTTGATTCATTATGTGTTTAAATAAACAAAATATGCCAAACCTAACAATTATCAAGTACCATAACATAGTAAATAAATTGCTTGATTATATTCAATGATCATTTTGTAACTACCAAACATTAAATAGATTAAAATACGATTGACTTAAACAAAACTTACTCTGTCTCTTATTAATAATTTTACTGGAGGTAGTTCTGTTTCTTCTTTTCCATTTTCTATTTGTCGTAAGAATTCAATTTTCTTTTTACTTGCGAGAAAACACATGCTCTGTTCCGTAAGTACAGTAATTGTGTCTGGAAGCTCATATCCGAACAGCCATGTCTATTTAACGAAAATAACATTTAATTAAGCATAGAACGACAATTGTAATCTCAGTGTCGCCTAAACGTGTTTCATTTGTTACCTGTAAAGCTGTTGACTTGCTGTAAAGTGTATCTTCATCAACTCCAACACAGGATACCAAACAATCCACTTTGGCAAAGGCATCTTCATTTTTTGACTCGGCTGTTGCAGCCTGAAATAAAATATCACATAAGCTAATGTAACGCACAACAGCATTATTGTGGTTATTGATACAAACCTTCCATGCTGCATACAGCCTTTTCATGCGCCGATAGAATGTTTCTTTATCAAGTGATATATTGGACATGTTGAAAAATAAAATAAAACATTCATAAATGATGAAGAACTCGATAAAAGCGATTTAAATTACCAATATCTACTGAAAAATTCACGACATTGGCTTTTCAGTTTCTTCCGTTTGAGTTTTGACACAGTCACAAACATAAATGGCGCGGTAAGCGACTCGCGACCACAGATTCCTTACACGTGCAGTGACCCATGTCCCGCCTGTGGAAAATCACACAATTGCCATTTTTTTATAAATTTCAGCGAAAACTTGTCTTATCCTTGTCAAGAAACGAGTGAATAAGGTAGTTAGTGTTAAATATATAAATAGAATATTTTTTATTATAAATGAAATGAAGATTATTTAGTATCCATTTTGCAATAATTGAAATAACTGACAACTGTATTTGAAAATATTACTTACTATATGAAAACTACAAACATACATGGAGAAATTAAATTCAAATATGCACCCGTCTTTAACCGCGCTCTTGCTTAAAAAACTGAATAAAAATCTTATAAATACAGCAGCTGATTTTCTTCAAGAAGATGTGGAAAAGTTAACAAAAATTACGACATTAAATGTAGCTAGTATATTAAACATACGAAAGAGTATTTTTGAACAATATTCAGCGCCAATAATTTCTGGTACTACTTTACTTACGAATTATTTGAAGGAAAAACGCTATGTGGAAACTGGTATTAAAAGGTAACTGATAATAAAGCTTCATCTTGAATTAGTATAAGTGAGGCAATGTTTATAATGCATAATATACTCTTTACTTCAAGACCATATTTCAGTTAATAAATATTTCAATTTTAGGTTGGATGAAATTTTAAATGGGGGTATTCCAATTGGATTTCTAACTGAAGTTTGTGGCTTAGCAGGTTCTGGGAAATCTCAGCTATGCATGCAACTTGCCATTAACAATGCCAAGTCTTCCGAAACTGTTCTTTACATTGATACAAAAGGAGATTTTTCAGCTGTTAGAATACAAAAAATCTTAGATGCATGTGGATTATCACACAAGGTACAAATTAGAATAATCATATCACAATAATATTATTAATCATAAATGACATCTCTACAGTTAATATTATGCTTCAATGCTTAATAATGAGGGGAATCTTTTGTTTAAGGAAATGGCAGATATTATGTTGAAAATCCACACAGTGCAAGCATTTTCTATGAGTAATCTTATAAGTTTATTTGAAGCCATAAAAAGTAGAGAGATAGTTTTTACTAATTTATCTCTTGTAATAGTGGATTCACTCCCATGTTTAATGTTCCAACACTTTGGTGATGATAATAAAGTTGGTAAGACAGTATTTTACCTATTATATGAGGGTTGGTGTGCAATTTTAAAAAAAATGTGTTAATACTACTTATAAAATAAATTATTTTATTTAAATTTTAATTACACCACAAATTTGTTTTTAGCTTAATAATAGAATTAGCCAACACAATAATTAATTTTTCTGTAATTGTAATTCATAAGAAATAATCCTTATTAAATATTTTCTTCAGGTTTGAAGTCTCTAAATGTGTTTGTCAACCTTGCACGATACATTGCAAATGAATTTCAATTGTCTATTGTATGTGTAAATATTGAAACCAGATGGGTTGATCAACAAGTGAAAGATATAGATGGTAAGTTGGAAAACTAATGAACCACGATGGTGTGTTAACAAAGATTTATATTGATTATATTTTTATTTATATTCTATAAAATGAATCATATATTTTTAATTTCAGATGAAGAAATTAATTCTTATTGTAATTTTGGAGAAACAGTTCACTCCGAAAGAAGAAACAGGTGTTTGGGAAAGTACTGGCAACACATTCCAGCATTGATATTAACCCTAGAAAAAAAAACTGAATCAGATAATAATTCTATGAATATTAATGTAATAGCTGAATATTATAACAATCCGTGTTCTAAACGTCAGGGTCCATTATCAATAAACTATTTAGGAGTATCTTAATAAGTCGTTAATTTAACAAATGTTTTTTTAATTTTACTCTGTAGGTATAGAGTATACTCTATATTACTAATACTATTATAATTACATAAAACCAATACCAATTACAATTTTATTAATAAAATTAGTTCGTACTCAATCAACGCAGCTCTATTGCTTGACAAAAAAGAGTTTGACTTGGTGTCAGTTGAAATTATGTTTTTTCTTAATATAACACCACCATAAATCATTGCAAGTAGGTGTTTTGTCAGTTGTAAATAGTTTTTCTCTTATATTATGTCAGATTAATAAAACTTAAAGCCTGCCAGCAAATTTGTCTATAAGAACGTCTGAATAAGGTTTTACATTACTAATCATCAAATAACAGACCATACTTTTACTGGGTTATCAAATTATACCAATATTCAGAAACTGTCAGAAATCATAATTTGTTACCGAGGAGCGAGGACGGAAGTTTGGCCGAATGTAAATGTCAGTTGTCATAATCCATCATATTGTCCTTTCTAGAGTGACGTTGATGGTTGACATATTAATTGATCACGTTGCGCTTTGAATTATTTAGTCAATTTCAATTTACTCTTTCTTTTCTCGGCACGCCTATCGGGCGATGCATTTTGAACTGTGATGGCTCTTTTGCACACTTTAATTTATTCATCAATTTTATGATAATTAATTTTCATCGTGACCGTGTAGTGTAATTTAGTTTTAAATATTTATTTGTAAGCTTTCCTTGAAAATGGCGAATCAGTCCCAGAAAACTGTACACAAGCTAGTGCTGACCGGAGGTAAGCCTTAATCCAAGATATTAAGTCGACAAGAAGAAAGGCTAAATAAAAGAATTTATTAACTTTAAAAAAAAAAATATTTTAATAATAATTCGGTACATTGTAACACGTGGGGTAATTTAATATTCTCATTTAAACAAATGTTTTAACCTAAACAGGGCCTTGCGGCGGAAAAACCACCGGCCAGTCACGTCTTAGTACTTTCTTCGAAAACTTGGGATGGAAGGTAATTTTTTGTTTTATAATTTTATTATACAATATGACAAGAATATGTTTATCATGTTGGTCGTCATCCTAAATATTTGCTGTGGTAGGCAGAATGGATATTTTTTGAAATTCATATTGAGCTTTCAATTTTGCTATGAATTGTAGAATTGTGTATCAATAATATGTAAATTCTTTACAAAACTTAAAAAATTATATTGCCCGTTCTGCTTAATGTGAGTTGGATAGTGTATGTGGGTTTTGGTTTCTCCTTAAGGAGATCCGATAAGACATGGTTCCACATTGTCTCTCTTTCCAGGTGTTCCGGGTGCCGGAAACGGCTACCGTCCTCTTAAGGTATGAAGTGCAACCAACAAGAAGACAGTGCATAGTGCATAGATATGACATTTATTTACTTATTAAACTATTCACATTCTGACCCCCCTTAAATTTATTCAAATTATGATACCTTTTTTTTGTTACATATTAGAATATTATTTCTTTTTTTATATTGCTTGGCAATGTTTTGTTTAAATTTTAACTTGGAATTACACCAAGATGGATTTAGTATTAAATTAAATATTATTTAATTTTCTTTTAAATAAATAATCCATGTTATAAATTATCATAAGTGGAAATTGCAACTCTACTTTTCTTTTTCAGTGGTGGTGTGAAGTTTGTAGACCTCAGTCCAGAAGAGGGTAAGTTTTGTATTTAGTTATTTTGTTTATACATAATCCAATCTTTTTAACTAAACTTAACTCCATTATGACTGCATATTATCATTGTAACCTTTGATTGTTGATTTTTATTATGTTTTAAAGTTAAATAGATCAGACCTATTAATCATGAGTATAGAATTGCTGTAAATTTGAACACAGTTGTGTCGTGTATGTGACGCGTTAAATAAATACAATTAATTTATAATTAATCGAATATTAAAATTCTATAATCTAGGTTTAGGTGCTTCGATTTATTTATTAGATCGCTAATTATTGTGATGTAGATGTCAGATGAAACACGTGAGGTAGGTCAATTAAAGAAACGATTGCCAAATGATTATTTTTACGTATTATGCCCTTTATCATTCTATTTTGGATTCAATTTGATTGTATTAGAAGTTGTTTTGGGTATTACAAATAATGATAGAAAATGTTATCTGGCTATAAATCATCTACTGTCAATGTTTGTACAGTTGTTTGTCATCTTGAGTGATATATCATTGCCAACATGATGTTCTGGATGCACTTTCAACGTATTTTCTTTAACGTCATAAGTACTAATTTAAGTACAAAATTACTCCCATACAAATTCAGGCTAAGGCTGCCCTAATTATTTCAACGATCCCATCCCCCCATTACATGACGGCTAGGAGTCATTAAACAATGTTTGATCTAAATAAGAAACGGCTCATCCTCAACCGAATTCGCCCCGGACGCGAATCACGTGTAACATTACGTTTATTTTAGTTTTCAAAGCTTACTGTTGAGCTTCCGAGATGATCAAGTTTATCAGTCACGTGTCCTAACTATTTTTAATTCGCACGCATGCGTACACTAGGCTTTGCCACAAAACCAAATTTAACAACGTTCATATGATAACCTTATTATATAGCGGTTTTTTATTAGCGGCTAAATAATATGTACTATTTAATTTTAATACTAGGAAGGTTTATAAGCCGTAATATGCTTGGAGGGCTTCAGACGCAGTACGCGCGTTTGACGTTTTTTGTTTCACGGCCATGTTCATGGCACGGCTGGAGCCTGGATATAAATAAATACGCGATTACATTGTGTTGGTTGATCTTTGTTCCCATTGCAACATTAAATTTATGACATCTTTGTATACTTACGAACTTTTATATAACAAAGTAACGATGTATACTCGATTTGATTACATTATAAAACTATCTATCTACATTTATCCGAAGATATCTTGACGTTTCCAGTGTTATCCGGAAGACACTTGCGTCAAATGCAATATTAAAATGTAGTATACGTATAAAATGTCAACGATTCTGTCTAATTGCGAAATATGAAGCGCGCCAACAATAACATATTATAGGCCAACCAACAATAATTCGGTGAGAGAAAAAAAAAACAACACGTTTTGAAACCTTACAAATAATTAATGTTAATTACGCATATTAATTTTAATTCAAACGCAAGTTTACACGCCTGATTGCCTATTGAGGCGATATGTCGAATTATAAAATAGTATATTGGAACGAACAAAACCTGTTATGGTCGCTTCATCTTAGGTTGTATCTTGTTCTCGGCAATTGTTTTCAGTTTTCATCAACTCGCTGGACGCGTTGATTTTGTTTACACCCGCCACATACCAAACACGTACACCGCATTGAACATATTCCAAAAACCTCGAGTTTGTATTTACGTTATGAGTCCATTGTATTTCTAACACGTGTTGAAAAAAAAAACGATTTGACATAGAATTCTTATTGCAGTTGTTTAAACACAAAAAAAGTATTGAAGGCGATTAGATTTTTTTTTAAATTATTTCCTAACGAATTAACTTGCGGCCTTGCATATTAGAAACCTTTGATGATCAATTAGATTATTGCAAATTATTGTAGCTGTACCGCGGCTTAATATGTCAGGCGACCAATGTAAGGATTGCATAAGGTGCGTCGCAGCGGCAGTAGCTCTGTCCAACCAAAACCATTGTGGTGAGTCAAAATCACCGTAGGATTGCTAATAAGTAATAATACCTCTGGCTATCATTTATATAGTTCATTAGTCATTTATTTCGTCAATCAATAATTATTTAACCGACGGAAATTGGTTGTGGCATTTCCGTTAGCGGTTTTCTGATGATTGTCTTGAATATTCAATGAAATAAAGACAATGAAAACGCTGACAAATAAATCCACTCATATAACATGATAATAAATAATAATTTTCTTATCTACCTTGTTCTTTACGTCACGCCGAAGTGAATTGTTCGTGTAGTTTAAAAACCTGCCAAATTACTGGCCAATGAACTTTAGCCACGATAACAGTGCTATATGTCAGCATTGATGTGTTCATTATTATAAGGAAGATGACGTTTGTACTTATTGTGTTAGAAATGTTCTGAAAGACAAAAGAAAAACTCACAAGGCTGCATGCCTGTGAGTGAATGATAAAAAAAAAGAGAAATAATTTCAAAGTTGTTGCGGAATAAAGGCACGCGATATGCTAATTAATTCCTTCCGTGTTTTCAATTTATTGACAGTCGTAAAAAGGCTTTATGTAATTCGCCGACGTAAATAGTAAACGAGACAGCACGTTGAGGAAAAAATTATACGAGTTTAGAATAGTCTAAACAGATTTATCGAATATTGAAAATGACATGACAGAGTGTTAAGATAACCTTTTATATCATAAATTTTACATATATGTAAAAAAAAAAGATTACGGAATGAAATAAAAAACTTTCTTTCGTTCATATCGCTACGGTACTTTTTATGCTGCTATATGCATTATATTATTTTCTATACATACTTACCCATATAGATAGCACTTTGATACGTTTACCTGTTTATATTGCTTAATCGCTATCATCAAAATAATCTTATCAGATAACAACAATAACAACTTTGTTGAAGTTCTTTACCAAACAATTCGAGTTTTGTTTTTATCATTTAAGACTTAAAATCTTAAATGACAAAAATATGTATTGATACATACGTTTTACTTTGTCTTATACAATGTTGTCTAATCATGAGACAAATAAGTCACGCTTTGTGAGCCACATGATAACTACAACTTATTACATAAATATGACGTGTTTGAATAGTTATTGTGTTTGCACGCGCACGATCGTAGGTACTAAATCAAGTTCAGGGTTGATATCTTAAGAGTGTTATGATATGGATAGCATTTAGGTCTACATAAATTTGAATTAATTGTAATAAATATAATAATTCACAAATACTTTTAATAGCGTGTCGACCCTGTCTGTTGTCGAACGTAATTTTGGAAAATATTTTATAAAAAATCTGAATTTTTAGATGATAATAAAGTTTAGGATTGAATTTTCTCCACTTTGGCGTTGCCCCAAAACATTGGCAATAGAAAAGAAGAAAATTATAATGTCTTGCTTCTATTCGCTGCTTTGACGCGTACGAACAGGCGTACCTTAAATGAAGTTAAATTTTAATACGATTAATAGAATCCTGTCTTTGTATTTTACTGAATCAAGTACTACAATACTTAAAAGTATTTAATAAAAGTCATCGTTGTAGATGAATTAAATTAATAAATACAAATGGAATCGTAAATTTTGGATCGATTGTGAATAGTTTCTGTGACGTCGCAAATTGGTTACCGCTTCGACAACCTCGGTCACGGGCCAACGATTGTCTATTTTATTTTTTTCGTTTTTGTACGTAAATATTTTTCCGTGATCTAGTTTTTTCCGCTTCGACTGTGTGCGTTGAAAGTCTGCAAAAGTTCGTTGGCAGGCGGCTAAAATTAAAAGACAATCATGGCCGCGCCTACTTGCGTAGTCTCGCCACTCGAAAACGTAACAAATATTGAATTCTTTACATTACGACGTAAATGAAAATTGTATTTCTATACGTTATTAAATATGTAGTTGTAATAGAAATGATATTTAGAATTTACGCCTTTACATATGTTAAAAATGTAGAAACATAAGTGAATCAAATATTCTTATAACTTTAAAGACGTGTATTTTATATATGTGAGTATTACGGATTGCTGTGTTGCAAAATCACGAACGCATTCTCCATTTCATTTGCTACTTGGACATTTGATAGTGTTAACTGTAATTTGAGAGAAACATTGTATGTAGACTTGCGGTCCTGAACGCCTGAACACCTCTCGCTATATATTCCTATATGCGTATCCATTATTATATATATATAGGAACTGTATCGATATGTAGGTAGGTAAAAATATTATGTGTTTCTACAATCTTATGCAAATAAATTATATTAATTGGTTCATATAATGTGTTTCTTACGTCGGTAATAACTGGCACAATTGTTAATTAGTTGATGCTATTATTTGTATGCGCTGCATATTGTTTTTAGAAAAGTTTCCACGTTCACATGTTTAGTTCGGGTTTGATTTATTTTTGTTTTGTTTCAGCTAATAAATTCCAAGAGAATTTGTTGAAGACCATGATACAAATTGAGAACACCTTCTATGAGTTGGGCAGGACGTGCCAGCGAAACTGTCTGATTATATGCGATCGAGGAGCCATGGACGCTAGTGCATGTAAGTAAAAAAAATATACGAAATGTTGTCTGTATATTACTAAATAAGTTGATTGGTTGTTGTAGGTTGTATTTTGTACGCTATATTTGAATCTATATGTACATTTAATAGGAAGTAAAGAAGTTAGTCGTTAGTTGTCGAAGTACTTTTTCATTTTATTACCTATTACAAAAAAAAAATGTCCGAAACAAAAGCCCTATTATTTAAAACGAGTTTAATTTACAGTAGGTACTTTGATGAGAACAATACTTTGTGTCTCGTTTTTCTGAACTTTACTCAGTTATATGGTAGCTGGTTCCGGCTCGAAGGACCGGTATATAATTTCTAAATGTTGTATATCCAGTAACTATATGTAATGTCATAGTTATTATAACGATAAACTGTTATTTTTCAATCAATCCGTTAATCAGCAGATCCAAAATGAAATGGTAGAATGAAATTATAAAATAATATAATATTAGTTATATACAACAAAGCTTTACATTTGGATATTACGATAATAATGACACTTAAAACTACTAACAAACTTGAGAGAAACAGTTTACGTAATTTATTATATCTTTTTTTAGCAATTCACGCCACGATAGATTGTTTAATCATTACATAAAAGTATCATATAACTTAATATATTAAGTATGTACGTAGTACGATTATAACTCGTCACGGTATTCATTACAGCTATGGTTTATCATATTTTAACGATTCAATAAAACTATACGGACTACATCACGTGTATACATATAAGAATATTCTAAGGAAATATATTTTGCACTCAAAACTTATTATAATCAATTTGAAATGGTGGGACTCCCCCGATACCATTACTCGTGATTTCATTCAAGGTTCGAATCGTCGCTGACGAGTTCCATTGGCTTTGGCGCTGACCAATAAACAAATTGCCTTTAAGATTATTAATTTGGCACTGTAGTTAGGATAAAAAATATCCCTTAATAAATAGATGGTTGATTTTCATGAGTTATTCTTATTTAAAACTTAAACATTTATAGTGACAGTATTTATACAGTGGGGTGTGATAATGGGGAATGTGAAAACTAATTGTGTCCGGTCGAAGATAATGTACATTTTGCGAGAATTGGCTAAGCTCAGTCTATTCTGTGCCAAAGGAAATAAAACATACAACGTTAAATATAGTAATGAAAAGTAAAAGTACTAGAATATACAACATAGCACTTCAGTCCGAATAAAATCAGCTTATTCCCAACATTGTGATATTTACTGTATAGAACTTATTTTATCTAACACACAGTAGAAGCAGAAACCCAACGTCATGACATACGAGTACATATAAGAAATAGAAATTATTTATTTTACACTTTATTGCACTTAAACACTAGAAGCAAATGACGTTAACAGATGTTAGTACATATAAGAGCAACGGGCGGCCTAATCGCTAATAAGCGATCTCTTCCAGACAACCCACACGATAAAAGAATACTTAAAATATAATAAGACAGGTGCAAAGGGTGCAAAGTATACAAAAAATAATAATAATAATACAGAAACCAAACACAACCTACATTAAAATAAGAAAAAAGGTTTTGTTAGGGAAGTTTTTTAGCATTTGAATGGATACATTTATTATTTATTTATTTATTTTACACTTTATTGCACTTAAACACTAGAAGCAAATTACGATAGCAGATGTTAGTACATATAAGAGCAACGGGCGGCCTTATCGCTAATAAGCGATCTCTTCCAGTCAACCCACTTAGTTTGATATGCAAATGTAATTTCAGTTATTTCCAAAGAAAAATGGGAGGCCATGTTAAGTGCTAATAACTGGAACAGTGTGGAACTGCGCGACAACCGATATAACCATATTGTGCATATGGTATCGGCAGCGAATGGTGCGGAAGATTTCTACTCTACTGAGGTAAGACTTATTATAAAAAAAAATAATCTTTTTTACACATCAACAATTTCATTCATTTATAAAGTATTGTTGTTTAGAAAGTTGATGAAAACCTCTCGTAAGTCATTATTTTAATGTACCTTAAAAATTATTGGGTAAACCAATATGTTCATTCGGTTATATTTTGTCTGAATTTTCACGAGTCCGGTATCTTTATTCAAGTAGGTCTTTATAAAGACACTTTTGAATCGTATTTTTTTACACTACCACCGGTTCGGAAGGCAGTCTACCGAGAAGAAAGGGCAAGAAACTCGATAGCTGCTCTTTTAAAATAAACAATTAATACAGAATTGTGCTACTGACAATTAAAATAACAAAGCATTGTAAGGCTACTCAAAAACTGAACTGTCCCGATGCTGAGCCAATTGCCGACACATTAAAGGGATCTTTGTTAAGTTAAGTGTTTATCGATATTATACTTAATTATTCTAAAATTTACCTTAAGCTTTGTTTGTAATGGATTGTAACAGCGCAATATGTTAATATATTACGTTAAAACATTATTACGGACAAAAGCTTTGATAATAAAACTTCTTGCTAGTATTATATATATATATATATATATATATATTGTATATAAATATACATTGATATACACTTTTTATAACATAACGTTTACAAAATATAATGTGTTATTTAATTTTGTCTAGTGTGCTACTTTCTTCCTTTTTAGCAAAACAGAAATTTAAACTAAAACAACTCTTCAGTCACATTAAAATCGTAACTCTTGTTTGATATAATTGATAATACTTTCGTTATAACACAGCAATATAGTCAATTGTTACATTCCTCTTTATATCTTTTTTTTTTTTCAATTATCCAACCTCGTGATATTACTATGGAATTACATCTTATATCAATATACGTAAACACGTACTTAACGTTTGACCTTGGCATTCACGCAATGCACTATATACGACAGATAGCCTATTAGCAAATGGTTAATCTATACATTAGTGTACTGGCGATTCAATGCAATGCCAACACCATAAGGATTCCATTGATCGTCACTGAAGTGGATCAGTTCGGAACACACTAGTGCACATTTTCTGTATTGTTTTAAAATGTATTTACATTTGTACTGCACTTAAAGTATGCTCAATAAGTAATAATTGATTGATAATTGACGATGTGCATATTCAAACGTGTTCAATCAGTACATTATTGGCTCACTCTGGACAAATCGAGTTTGCAGTGTTGCGTAACGTCAATGTTAATCTCATTACTGCAATTGCTCTAGTCCATTGATCGATTTTTATATGAAATCTAAAGATTGCGATGGTCATTTTGGATTCTTAAACGTGGGGACACCTTAAATAAACCAAACGATCTTTGTATATATCGATTTTGGTCGACCTTGGCCTCCAGTACATTTCCTGGGATAAACCCATATCAATCAAAATTGACGCCATATCTGAAGTGTCGATGGTTGATAACCTTTACGACTATTAAATAAAACACATTAATTTACGCAGTTTTTTTGTTCTAAAATGAACAGGCAATGATCGAAATCTGTAGTGGTGCCGTGCCGTGACAAATATGTATGCTAGAAACATCCTAGTTGCGTTGCATAAAAATATACGCGTGTGTGTAATAGACTAAAATCGATCCATCTGAATAGGCGTACTGCCAGGTATTAAATTATGCATTTTACATGTCCATCAATCACAAATCAATGGAACTACATTGACAACGAAATGTATGGTAAATGAGAGTGCACATTTTGAATGTTAGGTATGAGATAAACTTATATATTTTTGTCCGTACTAAACAACTTATTTAAAATTTTATACTTTTTAAGTTTTATCATCAGAAACTACATGAGATTCTTCATTTTTCTACTTTGTATTAGAAAACCAACTGATTTTAATGTTTCTTACTTTTCAGGATCACGCATGTCGATCCGAAGGCGTAGAGTTGGCAAGAGAGCTGGATTACAACGCAGCGGCAGCATGGGTAGGACATCCATACTTCGACGTCATCGACAACTCCACAGACTTCGACAAGAAGATGAATCGTCTGATCGCCTGCGTCTGCCAACGTATAGGCATAGACACCGGTGACAGGCTGAACGTCAATGCGAAGAAGCGGAAGTTTCTTGTCAAATGCCCCCTCCCGGTGGACATGGAGTTTGCGCCATTTCAGGACTTCGACGTGGAACACAACTACTTACAGAGCGATTTCCGTAAGGCCCAAGTGCGGTTAAGGAAGCGTGGTCAGAAGGGCCATTGGTCTTACATCCACACTGTTAGGAAATTTCATCCGAACGGCCAGTCTGTGGAAGTGAGAACTCAACTCACGCACAGGGACTACCTAAATATGCTTCCGCAACGCGATGACGCCCACTTCACGATATTCAAGAAACGTCGCTGTTTCATATACAACAATCAATATTATCAACTGGATATTTATAGACAACCCACGCATCCAAGGTGATTTTGCCTTCACAATAATATCTGTATTTATGTATATAAATAATTTGTGCGATGTATATATATATCTGTTATTATTCATATCCTAAGCGCAGTTCGTTCAGGTAATTAAGGTCTGGGAATGTGTTTGATGAAATAGGTTGTATCAATGATAAAATATAAATTACAGATGTCGTGGAATGGTTCTTTTGGAGACGTATAGCGCTGCGTACGATCAAGACGCGCTATTGGCTAGTTTGCCCAAGTTTTTGACAATTGAGAAGGAGGTGACTGGTGATCCAGCATACTCTATGTATAATTTGTCATTAAAGGAAGATTGGAAAACTTCAAAAAGGTACTACGCCGGCTCTGGCGCGAACGGTAAGTTCAGCCCATTAAAATACCATTAATAAAACCTACTTGGTTAATTAACATACATTTAATAATATTCATAAAGGGCAATTATAATATTGTAAATACTCAAGTAGCTGACGTGAATAACAATATTATCATCGTGTTAAGATATCTTTATTCTTGCATGCATTCAGAGTCAACGAAAAAGGTTTATTAAAATGAGTCCATGTATAAGTTGCATGTTGTGAGAAACTGGCGTACTTGACTTTATTAGCATTGTTGTCTATGGCTAGTCTCGTGAATTTGGGTTCCTTAACACTGACAGGCAAGTTGAACGCCCAGCTATTTAAGATTCAGCCTCATACATTATTAATGGCATAGAACGACTCAAAATCAATACAATTTCAAAGTATTTTATTTACTAATTAATGTCATTTTAGGAATCTAGTATATGGTAACATTGTAGGTGTGATATTGACCTGTCAGTGTAGATGTGACTTTATTGTGTCTATGTTGTGTTAGCCCACTGCAATGTGCACAGGTAGTGAGTGTTAAGCTAGACATGCTGTAGTGAGCTAAATACTGCACTGTATAAAAGCTGATATTTTTCTTGAATACTGTAACAATACTCATTAACTTAACGAAATATATTAATAAAAATCTTTAAATTAAAAAAAAAAATAATTGCTCTAGCCGTTTTTCCAACCCTCAAAATTGTCTGTTCGTAAACTCACGCCAGTTGTTAATAATAGAGATGCCGATTATAAAAATATATTTTTTTAATAGGACAAGGTAGAAGCAAAGCTGAGAAATTGAATGGACATGACAAACAACACAATGGCGACGCTAAAATGTGTGGTCACGGAAAGATAGGTGCATCAGAAGAAAAGATAAACGGTCACTCTCATAAATTAATATGTCACGCTAAAATCAATGCACATAAAATGAATGGGCATGGGCCCATCACCAATGGAATAACAAGTCTACACGATAGTAATATGGAGCATCTCAAGACGAACACTATGCATGTGTCATCACCAAAGATGAAAAAAGTTGCTATTAAGACATAGAATTAAATTATTTATATAATATAGATTTAAGATCTTTTTGTAATATTCCACTTTGTATCAATGATATACACGAAATTCAACGCGTACTTAAAAATGCATGGCAATGAGACGACTGTAAGCGCCAAATATCACATTCTATTTTTATAATACCGTTTCTAGTATATTTTTTCATATGAAATTAGCAACTGTATTTGAGATATTTTGTTCTGTGCCTTCTGATTGTCGATGTAGATTATACACCGCAGTGGGTGTTGTATATCTTGCCTTTATAAAATACAGTATTTAATGTTTAAATATTTTAGTAGTACTTGAATTGCAATATCAATACAGTAATCAGATGAATGATTTTGACAAAGTTTAAATTACAAATAGTTCGAGTTTTTATCATATAAAGTTTGAAAGTCTTGATGTTGTGACGTCATTATAGTTTCATATTTCAAATCGTACACTTTTGTGGCAAATACTACTGTACCACGATGAAAATTGTTTCTCATTAGTATTAGACGTTGTTAACACGAGAGTAGGTATTAGATTAGAATATTTACAGCAATAAGGCTATGTAACTGGCAACATGCCATGTAAACAATGTATGGCTGTGCAAATATTTTATTGAAAGAGCTATCACTGCTTCATATTTACAAAACGTGTCGTTTTACTTATTGCATCATTTTATCTATTGTTTTAGATATAGTTTTGTTTTAGAGCCAGCAAGACTACATAGAAATGTATGTAAATTGCATGTTTTCAAGCATTGTTTCAAAAATAAAAACAGTTTCAAATGCATTTTGTAATTATTTTATTACCCCTGCCCCATAATGTCAATATTGGTGTATTGATTGATATCAAGATATTAATCTTTATCATAAGATTCAATAATAAAATTAAAAATTCTATAATATACTTTTCTATAATAATAATGAATATCTGTATATTATCGTGATGACTATACCACAGGGTACAAATAAAAAAAACATTTCAGTATTCACTTGAATGTATTTTTTATCTTTTGCTCCTTATACATTTTAATAACCTTCTGACTTGGTACAAGACCTGTACTTAAACCTGGCCGTTTCTTCTTTTTCCTGACGCCTCCTTCCCAAATGCTGTCATCAGTTGAATTGACAGTCTCTGGATCAATTTCTGGTGGTACTGTGCAAGTCATAGTACCACTACCTTCACAGACGACTGTTTTTAATTTCTAAAAATAATTAAATTTCAAAAATAGAAATGTCTTATTGTTAACAAACATTAAAATAGATCTTCACTAAGCACTACCTCTTAAATTATACTTTCAAAATCTGAGATAAATTTTTGGCAAACATATTGCTTAATAAATGTATTTACTGAATTGACTTGAAAGTAAACTCAGTAATTTGTTAAAATACTAATAATGAATAGCTATTAAATACTAGTAAAAAGTTAGTACATTCTTAATTTTATTAATAAAACAAAGAATAGACAACTTTTGTTCTGAAACTAAATTGGTGGTATTGATAAGTAGTCTGTACCTGTTTTTCAGCAATTAACTCTTCAGTGGTTTTTTGTAGATCAGAATCGTGGGCATATTTACAATTGTGTCCAAATCTGCATCTACCCTTGCGAAAATTCCAGCATATTTTCTTTCCATTAATCATCTGCATATTATCTCTACCTGGAACCTTAACAGTTATGGCCTATGTACTTGACGATTGTATGTAAAATTGGATATAATTTTGGCCCAAAAAAATGAGTCCATAGAATACCCTTCTTTGAAATTTAATTCAGACAATTAAAGACCTAGCCTGATGTTGTTGCTTTAGTTAAAATAAAAATTATTACTTTATCAACAAAACCTAATATTAATTATGAAATACTTATCAATTTTAAGTTAGATAATTAAAGAATATGGACAGTCAACATATACCATTTTCACATGTTTCTCCAAGATAGCGGCTTTAGCCATTTCCGCTTGTGCAAATGGATTTGCAAAAACTGATGTTTGAAGACTGTTCTCACCCAATGCTGGTTTTGGCAATTTTGGTTTTTCAATGTCTTTATTTTCTTCATCAAATGACCTATAAATTTTCCTTGTCTATTAAACTTGTTATTGCGTAAAATAAATATTCTACTTGCAGTTAGTTGAAAAGAGGACATCTTCAAGTTTTACATACCTATCGTCGTCAACGCTGTCAGAACTATCGGAATCATTTGATGAAGAACCGTAGTCCAATAGAGCATTCATACTTTTTAAACAAAAGGACACGAGCCACAATAATAATAATTTATTATAGTACAATTAATAAATTATATTAAACAAGTCTCATAGGTAATATAAATAAGCATAGCTAATCGGCGTATTCACTGACGAAGACTATGTATTTATGTGAAATATATATCTTGTTTGGTAGACAACATTTAATGGTTTATTCTGTTAGATAAAACTTTAAAATATTATCGAGAATAATATCACAATTCTCAAGTTTTCGGTTGATGTCTGACGGCTTGACCATAAACTAAAGACTAATTTCTAAAAACATGACTCTTTTATCTATAGTGTAACCTTTAAATATTTTTTTAGTCAAATGAATATTAGCTGCGTGAAAAGAAAATTAAAGGGTGCTAAACAATATATATATAGTGCTACTTCGTTATTCTCAGTTTTAAGCAAATTCAATTTGGAAAATCTTTTACCAAACACCAGTAAAAGTATTAGAGAGTATATTCATTAAACTGTGACTGAAGACTTTGTTATTAAAACCTATTAAGCTATTATAATATATTTTAAGCTGGTTTATACAACCAATTTATTTTGCACATGGCAACAAACAAATCATTTTAATAACCGCCATCTTTTATCTTAGTGTTCAATATTTGAAATACAAATTACAAGTCAATGTGCCCTAGAACGCTCGTTGAATGAGCGAGAAAAGTTATCTTTTATCTCATTCTTAGCTACGCTAGTTCATCGTAGTGACGGCGGCATCAATTTCTGAATTAATTAAACCATTTTGTCGCAAAAACTGCGCGTCCTTTGCCTTTCTACGGTTAAATTTTGATTCAAGTTTTAATTTGTGTTGAATCGTGATTAAATGGCATCAGACGAAGAAGTGGATGGTTCTTTTGCAGGTAAACGATGAGTTTCTAGCATGTCATAGCTAAAATGTGAATAGCGGTATCATCTGTTTACCTGCGGTATGCAATTAAAATTTAAGATATTTTCGATAGGATCGTAACTCATTTTAATAACCTACATGGTCTGATGGGTTATAATATTACTTATTTAGGTGTTGTTATGGTATTATAATTGTGGGTCATTTGTAAATATTTGTATGTGGCACTTGTGACAGAAAAGAACATGCATTATCCCCTCATTACTACTTAACAAAATGGACGCCGCCAAACAAAGGGATTAGTGACCTTACCGGTAGCAGTATGATAATTGTGAAATAAAGAAAAGCTCGAATGGTGTTATAGAAGATTAGTGAAATATTCGTTATATTATGAGTGTAAAAGTGAATTAACTTTTCAGGAGACGAAGATGTAGAAGAAGGTGAAGGCCAGAATGAGAACTCTGCAGAAAGTGATGAAGCTCCACCAAAAGTAAAATTTAAATTATATGATCTATCACATTTAATATAAATATGAAAATAATATCCATTGATTCCTTAAGCTAAAATATATGTATTGTTGTGAATAAACACCTGAGCTGGTTGAAACATTTAATATTTATTATGGAAAAAGTCAAAAGAATGAGATATGTATATCTTTCCTAAAACAATTCTAAATTAAAATATAATAACTTTGTACAAGACCTTGTTGAGTTTTTGTGTTGTGAATATATTTATACCCAATAATTAATGTACAATTTAAACCCATGTTGTTTAATGTTATGGTTTCTGTATTTTTTGCTTTGTAAGGAGGACGATGATTATTCTCCAGAAGATGGAAGAAAGAAGAAAAAGGGAAAGAAAAGAAAAGCCAGGGGTGAAGAAAAGAAGGGTAGAAAGAAGAAAAAGAAGCGGAAGAATGAGAGTGAAGAAGTAAGTTTTAACGGGCAATGTTATATACATTTATGCATATTATAAATAATTATACAAAAGTTTTAACTATGCTTCTTGTATAAATCACATGTTTTTGAGTAGGTTTCAGCATACTTGATACCAGATAGACTAACATCTTGGCTAATACTGTAATAAATTTGTGTTTAATTCACAAAGGGTTGAAACTTTAAATAATATAACCTCACATTTACTAATTAGGACGAAGATTTTGGAATGGAGATGGAGGCTGAAGGTGATAGTGACTATGCATTGAGCGCTGTGTCGTCCAGCAAAAAGTCACGCAAGGGACGTGGCAGCAAGCACAACACATCAGCCACAGTAGCATCTGATTCAGCATGTGGTATGTTTATCACTATTAATATTTTAATTAACGGCAATTATTACAAAAAAAATAACAGTTGCAATAATGAAATATCAACTTTAATTTTGTGGACACAATTCACTTAAAATCTACTGTAGATTTTAAGTGAATTTAATAATGCTACTGCAATGAGGAAGGCGATCCTTCAAAAACAGATATACTACATCTGCTTTGTTGTCAAGTTGTATTTATTGAGTTTTTTTGGCAAGCCTACCTTGCAATGTTGGCTCTAGGACATGTTGCTTTCAGTGCATTATTGTAAACCTGCCTTCAAACTTCTCGCTGTAATAGGAAATATAATCAATAAAACTTGTTAACCAGGTATGCCCACAGTGGAAGAGGTGTGCTCATCATTTGCTCTCACAGACGTAGACATGCAGTATTCAGATGCAGATCTTGAAAATTTGACCAGTTATAAGCTGTTCCAGCAGCATGTGCGACCTCTTATTGTGAAGGAGAATCCAAAGGTAAAATTTATGAAATAACAATAGAGTTTTGTATATTATGGTTAAGATTGAGAGATATATTGTTATTACTAATCATAGTATAGTTCTACCATTTGTAAGATTTTCTTAGGTCTGTGTATTTTGTAGTGTCAATAAAGTATTAGTTATTATTATTGGAGTAATATCCAATGCTCCATGTTGTGTAACAGGCACGCTTTCCAATACTCGTAAATATGAATTAATTTTCTAAAAATATATAAGGGTTTTTCAAATATTTTTTTATAGTTGAACTTAATGGAGTGTTTTTTTATTATTATTACAAATATACTATAAATAAATATGAAACACAGGTACCTGTCTCAAAAGTGATGATGTTAGTGGCAGCGAAGTGGCGACTATTTTGTGAGACAAACCCTCACTTGGATGGAGGAAGTAATCAAAATATTGGTGGCTCTGAAGAGAACACCAACACTTCAACGGCCTCAGATTATGCGCCTAAGAGGAGTGGACGTCCACCTAAGGAAAAGGTAAAATATACCATTGGTTTATTCAAGGTTACTGTTGCTTAATATATTTTTTTAGTATAATTATTATTTTTACTTGAAACACGAATGACAGATAATCATCTGTTTATCTGTCATATGTATATAAAACAAGGCTACATCCTTTATATTATATAGATATAATGATATGGAATTTTTACAGCAGATAGAAGACTCGATCGATGAGCCAGAAGAGGAAGAAGATGACATGATCAGTGATGAGAGCACACCAGCGCCAAGAAAGCGTGGCAGGAAGCCTAAACATGGCAATACGTCCACGCCTAGAGGAAAGCCTGGTCGTAAGCCTAAAGTACCCACGCTCAAGATTAAATTTAGCAAGCGCAAACGGACAAGCAGTGTAAGTGATATCTATTATATTCAAATCGGCAGAGTAACACTTTGTTCTGATAAAAACAGAGTTCATTTTAGAACAGATATTATGTTCTAGTGATAATGTTGAACAATTACAGGAAGAAGACCCGGAAAACAGCGCAGGGGCGAATTCCGACTCCGATGCCGAGTTTGAACAGATGTTGGCTGAAGCTGAGGAACCTAAACCAACCCCAATTGCAGCTGAAGAAACCACTCCACCAAAGGAGGAGGATCCCAATCTACCTGTAAGTACATTGATTAAAGGAGTTATTCCTTAGCTTTGGTTTTTCTTTTAAGTAGACTTTCTTTGACATTCATGTGAGTTATGACTTAAGAGTCATTTATATTATTATTGCTTAACGATTCTTAAATTTTGTTTTTAATGATAGTAGCACAGGTTTGTTTTTGGGATTTTAATATAAATTTATTAATTACTTTCTATGCTTAAGAGTTATTTTTATCATTTCCGTTATTCCTTTTGTTTTTATATGTACCAGTGCAAGTCTAGTGTTAAAGTAACATTAACATTTTCATTCAAATTCCAACATATTACATAACTTAATAAATATCCATTTTATAGCCACAGCCAAAGAAAAAAGCAAAGACGAAAATTGGTAACAAATCAAAGAAGAAGCGGAACAAGTTGAAGACAACTAATAAGTTCCCTGATGGTGCTGAAGGCGAACATGAACATCAGGATTATTGTGAAGTAATGAACCTTTTTAAATTACTGTGGGTAACATTAAGTCACAAAAGCTTGTGGGGTAATAATTATATTAAAGCATCATCTTTATAACCGTACTGAGAAACATGCTTGGCGATGGAAGGAGTGGCGGAGAGTTTCTTGCGAGTTCTTCTCGTCCGCTTTACGCTCTTGATTTGGGAACTGGCAGTAAATGTAGTCCATTTTTTTATGACTTACATGCTTGGTTACATTTTGATTTCTGGACTATGCAAGACTATGCATATTTCTCAGTTAAAGTTGATTTTTTTTTCATTCAATGTCGGTAAAATGTTACCTCTTTTAATAAACAATGGCTGCCACAAATAAAGCGGAAAAATAATTATTTAAGCTAGTTAAAAAATGTTTTATATTTTAATTCGATGTAAAGAAAATACGTATATCCTGTGTATATTATTTCAACTGACTATGAAATAAATGAATTTCAGGTGTGTCAACAAGGGGGCGAAATTATACTATGCGATACTTGCCCTCGCGCGTATCACTTGGTGTGTCTGGAGCCAGAGCTGGAGGAGACTCCCGAAGGCCGCTGGTCCTGTCCACATTGCGAAGCGGAAGGCACCCAGGACCAAGATGATGATGACGAGCATCAAGAGTTCTGCAGGTCAGTAGCAAGGCGGTTTTGAGACGCCATTCCATTACCACCAAGTAATAATTACTACTAAAAAATAATTATTTTTGAGCTTGTCTTTATGTAAATTATGATTATTTTTGTTTAATGTAACAATATTTTGTGGCATAAGTATTAACATGTTGTGTAATACATTTCAGGATTTGTAAAGATGGCGGTGAGCTACTGTGTTGTGATTCATGTCCTTCTGCGTATCATCGATTCTGTTTGAACCCGCCATTGGATGAAGTGCCGGATGGAGATTGGAAATGTCCACGGTGTAGTGTGAGTTTCATTTCAACTATCAACGGTTTTGTGTGCCCGAGTCGTAATCAACTAAGAACTTCATACTATAATTTCTCACTAATTTTCTCAATTAAATCATTAATGTTTTTATAATGATTGTTTTCATTTTAATAAATAAATGTTCTTTCAGTGTCCACCCATGGACGGTAAAGTGGCAAAGATTTTAACATGGCGCTGGAAGGAGATGGGCAGCAAAGCAAAGGCTCCACGTTCACGGGAATTCTTTGTTAAGTGGCATGAACGTTCCTACTGGCATTGTAGTTGGATTTCAGAAATACAGGTCAGTTATAAAAACTGCGATAAATACGGATTGATTGTCTGTAAGTTAGTTAGTTTGTTAACTAATGACTTGTGAAGCATTAATGAAAAATGTTGCAGTTGATTAACGTGTGTCAGTCCATAGAAGGACATATTAATAATAAGTAATACATTTCTCACAATATTGTTTGTAGCTGGATGTGTTCCACCCTCTAATGTACCGGTATTACATGCGTAAATCAGACCCTGAAGAACCCCCGAAGCTCGATGACGGTATGGAAGAACGAGAAGGGCGTAAACGGTTTAGCAAACATGCGCAGCCGCAATCCGATTCTAAGGAGAAAATGTTGGAGGAGAAATATTACAGGTATAGATGATCTTTTATTTATTTTAAAGAAATCCAATTTTCTGATACTTCAATACGAAAATGATCTATTGGATATGCTAAGTTTCCTACTGAACCATAAAATGTAATTCCACGAAACTCTTTGCAGATACGGTGTCAAACCGGAATGGCTGATAGTTCACCGTGTGATAAACCATCGCACCGGACGAGATGGTACAACATACTTCTTGGTGAAGTGGCGAGACCTGTCCTATGACCAGGCGACTTGGGAGTCTGAACACGAAGATATCGCCGGTTTGAAAAACGCTGTCGACTACTATCAGGCAAGTTATGCTATACGAGTATATATTACGCCCATGATTTTATTTTTCCTACTCAGGAGGCATACATTGTTGGATGAGGTTCGATTCCGAATGAGCCCAGTAAAGCCCCATTCCGCGTATGATCGCCCTAACTAATCGTTTTCTTAACTCTGCACCAGAATGTGACATTTTTATGACAGGCTTAGGAATGATAGTGGACGAATGTAAGAGGTTTTTAGATTTGAGTTCAAATTTTTGCGTGTTTCTTGGCTTCGGTTGTAAATAATTATTTTATTATAAATATTTTTTTCTTCTAGGATATGCGTGCGTACTTTACGTCTGAGGGAAAAACTAAAGGCAGCAAAGGCAAGAAAGCGGGTAGAAAGAGCAAGAATAGAGATAATACCGATGACGAAGAAAACAGTGGTGGTGTCCAGACCAAGGCTTTTAGAAAATATAATCCGCCTCCCGATCGGCCTACCACCAACTTAAATAAGAAATATGAAGATCAGCCGCCATATGTTTATGAAACGGGAATGCAGCTGCATCCGTATCAGTTGGAGGGTATCAACTGGTTGAGATATTCTTGGGGTCAAGGCATCGATACCATCTTAGCAGATGAGATGGGTCTGGGCAAAACTATTCAAACAGTCACATTTTTGCATTCGCTGTTCAAAGAAGGACACTGCAAAGGGCCTTTCTTAGTATCTGTACCGCTGTCTACGATTATCAACTGGGAGAGAGAATTTGAACTTTGGGCCCCGGATTTGTATTGCATTACGTATGTCGGTGATAAAGATTCTCGAGCTGTTATACGTGAAAATGAGTTGACCTTCGACGATGGCGGAAACAGAGGTGGGAGGCCTTCAAAAATCAAGTCCCAAGTTAAATTCAATGTCCTGCTCACGTCTTACGAGTTGATCTCCATCGATTCGACGTGTTTGGGTTCCATAGAGTGGGCTGTCCTCGTCGTCGACGAAGCCCACAGGCTCAAGAGTAACCAGTCCAAATTCTTCAGACTTTTGGCTGGATATCAAATCAATTACAAACTGCTTCTCACCGGTACCCCCTTGCAAAACAACCTTGAGGAGCTTTTCCATCTTCTTAACTTCTTAAACAAAGATAAATTTAACGATTTGGCCGCTTTTCAAAATGAGTTTGCTGACGTGTCGAAGGAGGAGCAAGTCAAGAGACTGCACGAGATGCTCGGGCCCCACATGTTGCGTCGTCTCAAGGCGGACGTACTCAAGAACATGCCTACGAAGTCAGAGTTCATTGTGCGTGTTGAGTTATCTCCGATGCAAAAGAAATACTACAAGTATATATTAACAAGGAATTATGAAGCGCTCAACCCGAAGGGCGGTGGTCAGACAGTGTCTTTGCTGAACGTCATGATGGATTTGAAGAAGTGTTGTAACCACCCATACCTATTTCCCGTGGCCGCTGAAGAAGCACCTCTGGGCCCTCACGGAAATTATGATACCCAGGCCTTGGTGAAAGCCTCAGGGAAACTGGTTCTCATGTCAAAAATGTTGAGGCTGCTCAAACAACAAGGGCACAGAGTGCTAATCTTTTCGCAGATGACAAAAATGTTGGATATTTTGGAAGACTTCTTGGAAGGGGAGGGATACAAGTATGAGAGAATCGACGGTGGAATTACGGGAACCATTCGTCAGGAAGCTATTGACAGGTTCAATGCACCCGGTGCTCAACAGTTTGTCTTCTTGTTGTCAACGCGAGCCGGTGGTTTGGGTATCAATTTGGCCACCGCTGATACTGTCATTATCTATGACTCTGACTGGAACCCTCACAACGACATCCAAGCGTTCTCGCGGGCTCATCGTATCGGGCAGGCTAACAAAGTTATGATTTATCGGTTCGTGACGCGTAACAGCGTAGAAGAAAGAGTCACCCAAGTGGCCAAGAGAAAGATGATGTTGACGCATTTGGTTGTGCGTCCCGGTATGGGTGGAAAAGGAGCGAACTTTACAAAGCAAGAGTTGGACGATATTTTACGTTTTGGTACCGAAGAATTGTTTAAGGAAGAAGATGGCAAAGAAGAGGCTATTCATTACGATGACAGAGCTGTAGGAGAACTGCTAGATCGTTCCAAAGAGGGTATCGAACAGAAAGAATCCTGGGCTAACGAATATCTTAGCTCCTTCAAAGTGGCCAGTTATTCTACAAAGGAAGGCGACATTGAAGAAGAAGTGGACACCGAAATTATTAAACAAGAAGCCGAGAATACCGACCCAGCCTACTGGATTAAACTACTTAGACATCACTATGAGCAACACCAGGAAGACCAAGCCAGAACACTTGGAAAAGGCAAAAGAGTTCGCAAACAAGTCAACTACAATGATGGAATTGTCACTCAAACAGAGAGCAGGGAAGATTCTACGTGGCAAGAAAATGGCTCTGATTACAACTCTGACTTTTCACAAGGTAGCGAAGATGACAAAGAAGATGACGACTTCGATGAGAAGAATGACAATGGGGATCTCAGCCGTAGAAGTAAGAGACGTCTCGAAAGACGTGAAGAAAGAGACAGACCTCTGCCGCCATTACTTGCAAGAGTCGGAGGTAACATGGAAGTTCTGGGTTTCAACGCCAGGCAGAGAAAGTCATTCCTCAACGCAATCATGCGGTATGGAATGCCGCCCCAAGACGCATTCAATTCGCAGTGGCTCGTTCGAGATTTGAGAGGCAAATCCGAAAGAAACTTCAAAGCCTACGTGTCATTATTTATGCGACATTTGTGTGAACCGGGTGCGGATAACGCGGAAACATTCGCCGACGGTGTGCCCCGAGAGAGTCTTTCGAGGCAACACGTTTTGACTCGAATTGGTGTGATGAGCCTCATCAGAAAGAAAGTACAGGAGTTTGAGCACATTAATGGATACTATAGTATGCCGGAGTTGATAAGAAAGCCCGTCGAACCTGTTAAGATAGCAGGCGCGGAAAGTTCAGCCCCTAGTCCGGCGCCGTCTTCTGCCACTCCCAGTGCTTCGGCCGCACCTTCGCCTGCCCCGACACAGGCCGCTCAGGCTTCTGGACAAGCACCGACACCAGGAAGCTCTGACAAAGATGACAAAGAAGAAATTAAGGAAGAAAAGCCCGACGTTAAGGACGCTAAGGAAGCCAAGGAAAAGGACGAACCCATGGAAACGAGTGATATCAAGGAGGAAGTTAAAACGGAAGATAAAGAGGCTAAAGTGAAGGAAGAAGTTAAAGAGGAGAGACGAATGTCCGTTGACGAGGAGCCGCCTAAAGAGGAAGAGAAATCCGAAATCAAAAAAGAAGACAAAGATGAGAAGGAAGATGACAAGAAGGACGATGTCAAGAGTGAGAAAGCAGAGTCTGAAGCTTCGGAGAAACCCAAAGAGGAAAAGAAGGATGAGGACGACGACGACGTAGTTCTCGTGAAGGAAGAAGAGGATCTAAAGGTGGAGCGTCGCAAGTTTATGTTCAACATTGCCGATGGAGGTTTCACGGAGCTGCATACTTTATGGTTGAATGAAGAAAGGGCTGCTGCTCCGGGTCGAGAATATGAAATATGGCACAGACGACATGATTATTGGCTTCTGGCTGGTATAGTTACGCACGGTTACGGCAGGTGGCAAGACATACAAAACGATCTACGGTTTGCTATAATTAATGAGCCGTTTAAGATGGACGTCGGTAAAGGCAACTTCCTCGAGATCAAAAACAAGTTTTTGGCGAGGCGATTTAAAGTGAGTTGCTACTTGATTTTCTTATACCTTTTAAATTAAATGTAGCTGATGTGTATATACAATACACATTTAAAAAAAATTTCACACTTTCTCTGTGGTACCGGTGATAAATTAATAACATAATCCTAATTTTATTAATTGTCTGGGTGTACCACATAATATGATAAATATGACCTGATATTTATCATCTAATTCCAGCTTCTAGAACAAGCCTTGGTGATTGAGGAGCAGCTCCGTCGCGCAGCATACCTCAACCTGACGCAGGACCCCAACCACCCTGCCATGTCCCTTAACGCACGCTTCGCTGAAGTGGAATGTCTGGCCGAATCTCACCAACACCTCAGTAAGGAATCGCTCGCTGGGAACAAGCCCGCTAATGCAGTGTTGCACAAGGTAAAGTTAAAAAAAATCATTTAAAATAAGCTAACACATTGGTTCTAAAATTCTTAGTTAAAATTCATTTTCTTAAGGTTAGCTGTGTTTGTTGCTTTTTCCTTCCTATGTATAATAAACAATTAACAATTTATTGCATTTGAACAGCAGAAGTTGATAATGTTAATACATATAAGAGGAACAGGCGGCCTTATCGCTAATAAGCGATCTCTTCCAGGCAACCCAGATAATAAATAAATAATTTTAATCCAAAGGTCTCCAAAACGGTTTGAGTCTTTCATTAAAAAATTGCTTACATTTAAATGGGCAAAAACATACACATAACAATTATACTCTGTTAATGTATTAAGAACTATATATAATCAATTTTTATAGAAGATAAATTGTTTTTACACAAATTTTCCAGGTATTGAACCAACTGGAAGAACTGCTATCGGACATGAAGTCGGACGTGTCTCGTCTGCCAGCTACGTTGGCTCGCATCCCACCCGTTGCCCAGCGTCTGCAGATGTCAGAGAGATCCATTCTCTCCAGACTCGCCGCTACTGCTGGCAACCCAGTACCCGCCGGTCAGTATATTCATAGCTTTAAGACTTGGTTAAATCTATAACAGTGAGATTTCATTACGGTTAATTCTATGTCTGTCAGTTAATATTCACTTTAGAAATTAAAAAAATGATTTATATCACATTACCTCACGAAATTGTTCAGTACTTGTAGATATGATAAAAAGATAAGTTTAGAGAAAGGTTGGTCCTATGAGCCGAGTATGTATCAATATCATAGTTCAAAAATTAATCTAAATGCAATATGTTCCAGGTCAAATGCCCCAATTCCCCGCTGGCTTCCAGTCCGGCACTTTGCCAGGCTTCTCAGCCGCGGCGACGGCCGCCAACTTCACTAACTTCCGGCCACAGTACTCTGTTCCCGGACAACCTGCCACGCCCTCTAACGTGAGTACCACTACAGTACATATTCATTTTAGTCTGTTTCAATTTCCTCAACATTTAAGAAGACATTATATTGAAATTTATTGCAAAATAAATGACCTTATTTGCGAATTGACGTAAATGATGTAATCAATTCTCATTTGAATCCGACTATCGACTAATGAGTGATTATTTATTTTTCAGAAATCATAAGCACGCGTAGTGTACTTGCCGGAAAATGAACTGTTTTTGACAGGTTTGTTTTAACGTCATTTTGTGACGCATTCTTATTATTTTAATGTTTAAGTTTGGTTCAGATTATATGTATATTTATCATGTACAACTAAGCATTGTCTCTTTGTATATCACAAGTTGCCCTTCAAAATTGTATTACATTCTATGATCTATCTAAATGGCGGATAATAAAACAATCACTTTCACAATTTTTTTTATTGTAAGATATTTTTTTTTAGCTTATTTTACACAATTCTTTGGTATTGGCAAAACATTTGATCACTCTGATTAGATATGAATTGAATATCGAATCGCTAATTATTTGAACCGTGAACGTCAAGTTCTCAAATGACAAATGGGCCCAATGGGATGTTGCCATAGACTATAGAGTTATATAAATGTTTTTTTGTTGCAGCCTTGGTGTAACGCGTTTAGACGAATATTTTAGTTATAAGCTTTCCAAGATTCCTGTTCCACCTTGGGTTTGAAAGTGATAATTAGTATTTAGTACAGTTATGTTAAGTAACATAATTTTGATATGGTCATTTTGATGTGGAATTGCAAAATCCATGAATTTATTTATTTCCTCTTATCTGTATGAATCTTGTTTATGCATAAGTTATTTGTGGACTTGTGAGATTTTTATTTTTGATTTACCAAAAATGAAAAAAAATTAATAAACAATTATAATAGTATACTGACTTTTATTCTCTGATATATGTTAAATCTTATCTCTCTTAAGTCTTTTATAAAAGAAATTTACGAAATGGTTGTATTGTGAAGTCTGGAATATTGGGGTGAATTAAATGTGAGATTAAGATAATAGGAAGTTTAATTATTAAACAAGATATTCTTATACAGCGCTTACACATCAATCACACACACACACACAAATGATAATTGTGAACCTTCACAATTTTATTTACACATTTAAAACTTAAAATAAATTACGCAAACCAACTGCATATAGTTATCGCAGGGATTTTGAGACGGTGACAGATCTGTATGTAAACGGTCACGTGACTAGGTTTGAACTATAATTACACAAAACGACATCAAAATTTTCAGTTAGATATGTGTGGGCATTGTTTAAAACAATATATTGTATACTATTGTTATTGAAGCTAGTGTCATCACAAACACACATATAATGTCTCTAGAGACAACACAGGAGTGATCCTAGTGTGGGTTCCAGTGTCTGCTTTATTTATGACAATAATATCTGGTCATAAGTAAAGTATTTGTATAGTTAAATGTGTTAATTTTTTCATGTCATGTCTCAGTGTTCATTTATTAAATAAGCTAAATATCCTTAAATATCACCAAGTGAATGTATCATCTTCGGAATTATATTTAACACTGTCCAATGAAAGTATATTATCCGGTTCAGAGGAGCAAAAGTCTGACAATAACTTGTCACTGATGCCACAGTCGGAGAGATTCTCCTCGTTGAAAGCTTTTGTGAAGTGGTTGGGCTCGTTTTCATTCGTCGATTTATCTGGAAACGTCGCATAGAGGTAACAATTGTATGGAAATGGTCACGTGACCGAAAATTGTCTTTGATAAAGACATTATTTATTTCAATATACAATTGAATGATTGGTTTTATCAAATTTGAATAATATTTTAAGAATTTGAACTTAATAATTGCAGTACAATCCGGATATAACGACGTTCAAGGGAACGGCGATACTATGTCGTACTAACCGGGTGACGTACAAAACGGACGGCTTACATATGAATACAATGCGATACGACACCATAGTGACTAAAAGTGAATGCTACTGTAAATAATTCGATATATTAAAGAAATATTGTTACCTTCAGAAATGATTTTAGCTGCGAAAGAGAAGGCTAGCGTGGGCTGATGATGTGCGAACGTAGCGCTGTACTGGGCATTGGACGTGGTATTTAAGACTCTGAATATGGAGTGGAGGGCGGTGGGCAGTAGGGGACCTCTCAACTCTATTGAGTAATACTTTTTACTGTCTGATAGGATGACATTTTCGCGAACCTGAAAATCACGGATTCAGTCAAATTTTGGTTTTTTTTCGGCTATTAAGATGAATATAGCAGTGTTCAATCATGAAAAAACTAACATTCATTTACCGATTTATGATCTCTAGTTTTGGACAAGTGTGGTACTAAGCCACGGTGTATTATTATGATTAGTTATTGTAAGTAATATTCATCGATTTTTATTAATAATTTTTTTTACAATAAAAATAAAATATAAACTTAAACACGGCATATAAAATCAAACAAAAATTCACAGTCATACCTTTAAAGACTGCAACGTCCCTCCATGGAAAGCGGTAGGTGACAACAATGTGGGTGGGACCCCAGCAAAGGGTCCATTCGGACTGACTAAAGACTTGCAGTTGAGAAGGAAATTAAAAAGCGCCTGCGCATCCGCGCCTCGTACGGCCACAAGGGACTCGGCTGCGTTGTCCACTGTGCTTTCCGCGGTGTGAGCTAATCGGGCCTACAATAAATTATCTACAGAAATAAAATCTTCGGCGTTGACGTTCAGCAATAAAGGATAATAGTTATGGAAGTTTGTGATTAAACGAGAGAATCAGTTACAGTAGGAGATAAAAACCAAGTTCTATAACCATTCTAATGGTTAAATAATATTTTTTTTTAAATTTCTTTAAAATTTCACAAAATGTTATTATAATTTAATGATTTTTGCGGGCATGCCTGTATTCCGTACAATGATTTTTATTCTCTCCACTTAACGACTACTCTATAACGCAATAAAATGCACAGATCTCTGTGTATATAGAGTAGTCACTATATATATATATAGTGTATATATATATATATATATGTATATATATATACATATATATATATATATATATATATATACATATATATATATATATACATATATATATATATATATATATATATATATATATATATATATATGTATATATATATATATATATATCGGCGCAAGTACATCAATTAGTATTAAATTCGCGAGCCTACAAGGTCCTCGTCGTGCACGGCACAGTCGTGCTCAAGCCGTTGAACGGATCTCTCTTCAAATAGCGTAATATAAATCTTGGAAAATATCAAATATCTTTAAATAAATAATTGGTTATTATGACCGACTCAATCGTGATGTTGGCAATGCTGATCTTACGCCTAACAAAAATAACCTTACAGAGGTTAATAAATATAATAAAGCTAAAAAAAACATACCAGCTATTTGTGGGAGTGAATGTCATATAACGAACCAAGAGTGTTTACAAGTTTTACCTGCGCATTATTTATCTTCTTTATCTCATCAGTCTCCAGGCCCATTTGCGAAAGGAACTCGTTAGGATCGTCCTCGTCTCCCGAAGCATGGTCTCCTGTGTCCATTGTGTCATAACAACTATCGTGCGAGGAGTTCTTCCGATCTTCCTCTGAGGTCTTTTTCTTTTCGGGCCTGAGGGGCATCGTGTATTCTACGTCTAGAAGAAGGGGGCTAATTTGGGAAATTGTTGGAACCCGCGGCATATGGAATGTTTACTTGAAAGAATCTCTCGGATTGATGAGACCACAGACTTCCTTCAAGCGAAATAGTTGTTGAACCATTGGTTTTTTTAATGGGTAAGAAAAAAGAAAGTATCGATAAATAATATACTGCGTGAGAAGTTTGTTATTTTTGGTAACTACACTAGAAATTCCAAAAAAAGTTTTTACTGATTTGCAGAGATACTTTTTTTTTATTGAGAGCATTAACTATAGTCAAGTTGAAGCTTCACAAAACTTAAGTGGTGATAAATTGTTTTTCTCCAATAAAATAAAAGGAGATATTTTATAATAATAATAATGTATAAACCTAAAAAGATTGAACAACCTAAATTTAATGTAAGACAAAAAAAAGCCTTTTTGTTTTCAAGTAAGATTAGACTTTTAAAAATTTGCTAAATATATAGTATTTTAAAGCAAGAAAAGTAAGTTTTACAGAACTTTTTAAATTCCAACTCACCTTCCTGCCTTAAGGTCTGCCTGAAGCCCCTTGTGGTGGGTGCTATAAGAGCAGTGGGTTCAGTAATTCCGCAGATGCCAGCTGCTAGGAACAGACATGTAAAAGTGTTGCCACACACATAAAAATATGGGCAGTGCAGTGTACGTAACAACTGTAATCAAATATATTATTAAAATAAATATATTATTTACGACCAAAACAACAGATACACCTATAAAAAATATAACATACAGCTTAATTAATTAATAAACTACTCATATTTAACAACTGCTTGTCAAAAATATCTCATTTGCAATGTGATAATAAAATTATTAATTTGATTGTTTTGCAAAGCTTTGGGAGACTGGTGCAGGAAAAAACCTTGGCCATCTGGACCGGAAAAAATATTGGGCTGTAGAGAATTACTGCAATCAGTTCAATCCCTAACAACGTTCCAGGCAAATGTTAAAGACAAGCAGGTACATCAGTATGATGAAGACATTGTCCTTTGAACTATATTTTTACTTGTTTTACACAAAAAATAAGATTATGGTTTTATACATTTTTAATACATTATTTATGGAGTTTTCATTGTTTTAATTACCTGAAATAAAGACCTAAAACTCTCTGTCCATTCTGTGAGCAAGGCTTTTTTGACATCTTCATTGTTCGCCAGAAAACTTGTGGCTGCAACTTTACCTGATCGTGGAAAGAGATTCAACCAGGGCAAATGCGGATGTTGCCAATACAAACATGTCTGATGAAAACGCGCTCTTGGCGATGTATCTAATGTAGATGAAGATGCTGTGTCTAAGCACCGAACAAACCTGTTTTATCGAAGAGAAAACTACTATAGGTGGCTTTTGTTGCATGCTTTCTTGGTATTTCAAAAGAAACAACTATTTTTATAAAGTACTCAGTGTGTTTAAACTTTTTCATCTTAATATACTATTTTGAATAGTTATTGATAAATTGCATACCCAGTTATTCCAGAAGCTTCCTCACTTGCCTTTAATTTATTTGTCCAAGGGAATGGTTTGGCTGACATAAGTCTTAATTTTGTTTTAAGAGCCCAATCTATGGGTAGTTTTTTATACTTTCTTTCTATAGTTTTCTGCAATTATAAATACCAATATATGATTCAAACACAGAATTAATAAATGATATGGTAGTTATGGCATATAAGAAATAAAGTATTACTTACTGTTTCTACTGTGTGGTCAGCGGTGAATTTTTGTAAGAGATTGGAAAATGTTGATAATTTTTCTGTGTCAACTTCATGAGGTGGTTTTTCAATTACTTTAGGTAAATTTAATAATGCAAAAAGAGTTTTGTCATTAGATTCATCCAGTTGTATTGAATCTTCTAACTTCACCTTCTTATTTTGTTGTGCAGCTGTCCTATAAAAAATATCTGGATAGAATTTTACTAAATTTTATAAGTTAGTATTAGTGTGTTAAATTGCTGAAATACTTACTTTGAAAATGGATTTTTTCTTTTATCTCCGTTAAGAATTCTTGAAAAATTTAAGTCAACTGTTTTATTTGTGGAACTTGTTTCTTCGGCAATCGAGTTTGATGACGGTTTCATGCGCTCCTTAAATCGTTAATAGTTTATTTAATGGGAAACATCACTCAAATGAAGTGAAACTTTATTTAGGAAAACTTTGAAATAACGCATATTACACGAATTTACATACCTGTAAAGCTTTTTTCCGTTTTTTTAGTTTGTGTATCAGCATAACTTGATTTGGTGTTTTCCATGGCGATGGCGGGTCCATTTCAATCAACTTTAATGCTTAAGTTTTCGTGTGAAAAAGGTTATAAGGTAGGTTATTCAAAATTCTAGTGCTAAACGCTTATTTTAAAAAAACTTAGTTAAACATTGTAAACACATTTTTGAATAACAAACACGACAATTTACTATGAAACTTTTAACCGACAGCTGAAGGCGCCAACTGTGACAATGCCATTGGCTTATTAATATGTCATGTTTATAGTCAACGTTACAATAAAAACAGAAGAAAGAAAGAAACTGATTACTAAAATCAATAAAGGTATGAACAAACATAATAAACTACATTATGTTAGTTAATACGAAATCATTGCACGATACATGTTGTTTCAATTATGTGTGTATGTACGAAACAGAACAATATAATATTGTTTATTTGCAATCCAAAATTTGCGTAAAAAAAATTCATTACAGTTCTTTACTACTTGCAATATAAATAAATATCTATTCAGGAGTCATCATCAAATCAAAACATACTTCAATTATGTTTTTTTTAACTATAACTAGTTTTGATTAAAAACTTTCTAGTTTCTAGGTTTTGAAAAAGGCGGACGTCTAAGAACGTAAGATTAGGTTTGGTTAAATGATTTAGGCCAAGTGTACTATTTGTGTCTCCAAGATAATGTTTATATACATTTTGTCGTACATTAACAACAGAGTTATTTATATTTTGTTACAGTCCTCGCCTACACAATTCATAACTTTGTCTAATAAATGGCCATGATTCATTATCTGTTCTGAATAGTAATGAGATTGTATTCGATCGTAACGAAGTTATTTTAAGGGAAGTAAAATAAATACATGGCTCGCGTAACATAAAAGCTTCTCAGCCGCCCAACAGGTATAATTCAGGTGCAAAATTATTAATTATTATGTTTGTGTATATATTTATTTATTATTAAATTATAATATAAAACAAAAATTACCAGAGTAGTCTATATAAAATGAAACTCGTAATAATCTTGAATAAAATTCGTTACACTACGTTGAAATTTAGTATGAGATTGTTTGTACTTAAAATAACAACCGTAACAGTAAGACATAAAATAAAATATAAACTAATTTAAATTATTTTTGTGCGCTTTAATGTTTATAGCTTTAGCCTTTCGGTTAACAACAGTTGGGTTAAAGGGAAGCTGGGATGACCTATCTCCGAGCGTGAACTCGCCATTCTAGTAGTGGCAGTCACACGCCGGCCTCCATAGCAACACCGCGAGTGTGTTCGCGCCATAACATCTGTGACATAAAATAGGCGCGATCTTTATAAATTTAAATGACACATTAGAATTATACTTTTATTTATATGAAATGGCGCGTTTAACCTATATCGGTTGTGTTTATTTAAAGCAGTGGTTCTTTTTGGTAAGTTTTTTTCTAATATTTAAGATATTATTAGCATAAGAATTTGATAAGGAATATAAAATATATTTGCTGGTACTGAAGTAATAACTTCGGGCGTTCATTATTTAAGTTCGCTGAGATTTCTGAGAAGTTACGATGATGTCAACACGTTCGGTGGAAAGCGAGGCATATTTATATACATTACCGCAAAAGTGATAAAAACATGCAAAAATGTATTGTTTCAAAGCAGTGAACAGCGTGCTTTTACGAACTGTAACGCGTATTTTTCATTTAATGAGTCATGGTTAGGAGGAAGCTTGCAATCGTTTTGTTGCATTCTGAAGGATTTCGCGATAGCCTTAAAATCGTTCTCAATAATTACGTGAGATTATTAAAATATATTGATTTATGACCCTAGACTTAAAATTCACTTCTTTTGGTTAGTTGATGAATTTAATTATATTATTTAAAGAAAGTAATCATAGATTCGATTGTTATAATTATAAATACAGGATTTTAATAATATCAAAAATGATGAATCATCATAAATAATAATAATAACTCTTAAAAAGGATAACTATAATTAAATTCAGTTTAGATACATACCATTTGTTTTGTATTAACGTTTTTTGTAGTGATAGGTTACTAGAATGTGTTAAGAATTGTAATGAAGCATGGATCATGATACATAGTGGTATCTAATCTGCTGTACATAAATATATAATTTACATACAGGCTTTGTGCTATATTAACAATTACTTACATGCGTTGGTTAGCCAGAAATGCCACAAATACCTTTGTACCTCTCAACATTTCTAGTTTCTGAGTCCCGATTCCTATTAAATTTTTGTTAAGTTTACGAATAGTTTATTCATACATTGTTTGCGTACTTGAAAACGATGTCTGAAAATAGTTTTTTTTTATATTATATTTCTTATATAGCTGGTTATTTAAAAAGCTCATCTTACGTCGAAATTAGCCGGAATTAACAATGCAAATTGTAGAATAAATCGATTAATCACTTTTTAACAATATTTTAAACATATCGAAACTCGTTGAAAAATAGTTGGGTACGCGAACGGTCGTAGGTCTATCAAGGACATTTTTATATTTTGTAGACATTATCTGTGTTTACATCTTTAAGATGGCAGGTGTCTCCAATGTGGTTCTATGTAATTAATTAGCGCAACACTGCCGGGTTAATTATACAAATAAGTATAGAAGGACATTCACCTGAGCCTATTACATAATATGAGCTACATTTCTGAAGATTAGGAATACTTACTATACTTCAGGTAGGGTTCGAATATATGAAGCTTATATATAAGTAAGATCCTGTTAAACTTTTTTTGGTATGGGCTTATAAAACATAATTGTATTGAGAATAAATTAAATGAGTTTGGAAAGTGAATTTAACTTTCGAATGAATTTAGAAAGTAAACTTATCTATAAACAAAGGAAAAATTTAGGATTCTGATTCATTGGTATCTAGGTTGTTCACCCTTTCCATATCTAGGTATTGGAAGTGGAACGCAATTTGCGTATAAACAGTTTGAACTGAAAAGAATAGACTTATTATAGCACAAACATTTATTTATTAAATCATTTTTATAAATATACGAAATTATTGCTTTTACGAAATATTTATAAAATCGGCCACGATCTTCAGATTAGTCAGCTGATAATAAATATCAGCAGATCTAGACGAAATTTTGTCTATCCGTGTTTGAACTGTATGTTGGCTTAACGTGTCTGCATATTTTAAGTAGTCACAGATTATTTTAAACAAATGATTAATTAATTGAAGTGTGTAAAAAACGAACTAAAAATATATAATTACGACGAGCTATTTCGTCATAGACCACTTCAAGACGTTTAGTATTTCAAAAAGATTTAATGATTCATCCCTTATAATAAAATATTTTTTTACAATAATTGTAAGGAGTTAAATTAATTTGGGATAGGGCAATACAGGCTTAGAACTCCATTGTTCGGATGCTGTCATGCAAATGAGATTTCCACAACATCCAATAATTAATGCGGGCCCACACCTATACGAGCTGTCATCGGTCTCGTTTCCATAGACTCATTCAGTTGTTCAATGGAGGTGCGCTGTCAAAGCAGTTGAATAGACTTTACGCACTGAATAGGGAGCTACTACGCCTCAGTTAGGCTTCTGACACTACATCTTGATATGGACAACTTTGTTATATATACTTTAAAATCGTTATCATAAAACCATTCATCGTTTGAGTATAATATTTTGCTATCTTAAAATGATGTGACCAGAGACAAATTCGGGTCTTTAATGAGGTTTTATGTAATAATTTTACACATTGATGCATTTCCTTTCGTTAACGATAACCGATTATACAAAGTGTATTATTATTAGAACCGATTACTGAATTTAATACATATTAGAATTAAAAACTTAAAAGAAAATTTTGTGATTTCAATTGTATCATATAATATTACTCAACTCCCTCACATTTTTTCATACTACTTTGTATATTTATTTAACTTTATTTTGTTTCAGATATCATGGATCTCATTAGTTATTTATCTGTTTTATAATACATTTATTTATTATTACAACGGTCAGCAATTTTACTACTTAAGACAAATATTGGGGGTAAGTTTCTCATACTTAATGAAGAGGCCCAAAAATAACGCTTTTACGTCTTCCAATGAATTAAATTTCAAAGAAAAAAGAACATGTTTTACATCAGCGCTTTGTATAATTACCCGAAATGAATTAATTATTAAATAAGATAATGTTTTTACAGCAGACGAGGTCAGTGAGAGATAAGAATAGTTTCTTAGAAATTTCTGTGTGTATCCGTTCAATAGGTTTTATTTAAATTTATAGTTCTACAATCGGAGAGAATAGATGTTAGGTATTAAAATAAGGTTGCATTACAGGTGGGTCTATGCCTGTCTCGGGGTACAGCAACTGTTTTAAATGTTTGCTGTGCAATCATTTTGTTGCCCCTATGCAAAAAACTAAATCAGCAACTGTATCGTCTATTTTCAAAACTGTGTCCAGGATTATTTTTCCTATGGTTGGAAAAGGCGAAAAGTTTTCATATGACAGTTGCAATTACACTGGTCGTATTTGGTGGTAAGTTTATTTATTTCATAAGTGCTGTCCAGTACCATCTGAAATGCTAATAATCTGTTTGTAGGGAATACCCTATTATTATTAAGTCCTATGTAATCATAGA
This sequence comes from Leptophobia aripa, assembly GCA_951799465.1. Classification (NCBI taxonomy): domain Eukaryota; kingdom Metazoa; phylum Arthropoda; class Insecta; order Lepidoptera; family Pieridae; genus Leptophobia; species Leptophobia aripa. The sequence goes on along the minus strand of OX637266.1, from coordinate 6,563,911 downwards.
CAACTTTAACTCTGCGTTTATTGTAGATGCATTTGAATATTTTGCTGTGAATAAATAAGTCTATCTTCAATCGCTTCTCTTGTTCCGTTTTATTGTATATTAATATTTTGTATAAATAAATGATAGACCACACAGTTACTCTGAAGGCCTAATTTTAAAGAACTATACAAAGCAACCTCTCCAGTTCCATAGGAACTAGGAAAGAACGGGCCGGACACAATTTCGTCATTCATAATATTCTATTGTTTCGTGTTGGTGAACAAGTCAGGAGTGCTGAGCGTTTGCCAACTGTAGTCTTTAAAGGGTAATACAAACTTAAAACAGTCCTTAATGACGTTAACCCGTTTTACTTCCACTCCGGGTCTTGAGTTCTTTTTGTATTTATAAAGATTAAGGAACCTCAAATTAAATTAGGATTATAAGACTCGATGGACCCTTGGCCGAAAATGGTATTGCCCGTTCAATGAGATGGATCGACGACATCTCAAAGTTTTCATGTTGTAAACGGTTGAAGATTGCCCAATGTCGGTCGGGTTGAAAGAAAATGTAGGAGGCCTTTATCCAAAGGTGGTTTGAGTGGTTGATAATGCTGATTAGGAACACTATAAGGCTTCGTGTAAATATTTGTATCTACTACAAGTCTAATTCGTTATACTTAAATGATTTATTGATTTGACTCAAATGGTGTCTGGTATTGTTTAGTTGTTACAATAATATATCCTGGAGGTTTCGCACAATTAAATGTAATTAAAACCGAAAACTAAGTGTTCAGTACAGTGTTATATTTGATTTATATTAAATTGCCAGATGCCAGAAGAGATTGAGTCAATACAAAAAGTCATAAACTGTTTTGCCATACTTTTTGGGCCCAAAGTCTAGACGTCCAGCCGCTTAATTTAAAAAAAAATAAGTAGCTTAGCTGACAAAGGTCCCAGAATCTTTTTAAGACTAAAAAGTAAAAGCCACTCCAGGAACACCATTAAGCCCTTCAGACGTAGGCTAATGACGGCATCGTTTGGGAATTGCTAGGAGCGTAGAAAGTTAATATGAAAACCGTAAGGGCGAAAAGTACCGAGACGTTTATTAGGGTAACAAAGGACTCTATTTTGCATGAGGAAGTTGCGTTTGGGTATATTAAGGAGGTTTCGTATCACCTTGATGCCTGTCGTTCCACCACTGCGCGTTTTTTAAGACATTTCTTACCACGCACCACCACTTTATGGAACAAGCTGCCCGCCACGGTATTTCCGAACCACTACGACTTAGGGTTCTTCAAGAAAAAAGCGTACAAATCCCTAAAAGGCCGGCAACGGCACTCATGAGCTCCCAGCCACATGAGTGTCCATGGGCGGCGACTTCACCTTGGTGGGCCTCCTGCTCGTTTGCCCCCTCTTCTATAAAAAAAAGGTGCAAATGTAGTGTCCTGTACCAATAACGGAACTGTCCTGTCTTCCAATGTTACGTAATTGTATCGTATCGTTTCCACATAGAATCGTATCAGTGATCACTTGAGTCATTAATATTTTATTTATTTTTTTCTGTTCGTGTTTTTTTTGTTGTTGTCTATTTTCGATTGTATGTTTTGACCTTGTTTTGGCGTTGTTGTTGATCTATTTTTGTTGTGTAAGCTTTTTGGAATAAGCTGTATAGCTTTAAGAAATAAAAAATAAAATAAAAATTAATAAGTCTATCAGTAATAGTCCTATCAGTTTTTTAAGCGTGATGCGTGATTTACAAATGTTCTTATCAGTTAGGGCGGCTCATTCCCAAGCCTTTTATCGATAAATAGGAATAGCTCAATAATATTTGCTTGATAAGTGTTTATTAAAAAAGCGTATACAATCTACAACTTCACGTTAGTTTAATAAGATTATAAGATAATTAGAATATTATAATTGCCAATAGAAATACATTTATGCGATTGGATTAAAGCCTCAATATGATTCAGCCTTGTTCATATTATTATTACACAGCACTATCTACGTACTTCTGAGCTGTTCTTGACATAGTCAGGATCTCAGGAACAGACTGTCTAAGTATACTCGAGTGCCCGATTGTTTCAGTGACACACTCCGTATCGCATTTTGTTAATCTGTGGAATTTTTCGCGTAACTATGACGAGGAGAGGATTGAAATTAATTTAGCGACATACAAGAATGAGGTAAGTATTTAATCTCAGTATTAAAAGATTATGAGAACATTTTTTTATGTATGGAAAAAAGGAAGTTTTGATAAATGTCTAGTTAGATGCACGTAAAAGTGTCAGTAAAAGTCCAGTCTCGACTTTGTTTTATACTGTTATCCATCTTATCGTATAAAGTTTTTTTTAAAGTCTTGTAGTTGGTCTATAACTAAAGAATATTTATAGTTATTAACGCGATACACTTTGCCACAAAGACCAAAACTATTGTAGTGTTTACTTTAGGTTTCATAACCTTATAGTTCTAGTTCATAATATACTTTTTTTAAGTAATTACACTTTGTAAACATGTATGTATGACGTATTGTTGTAAAATATTAAAATAATTCTTTGCGAACACAATAGTGACTGGAAACGTTTTTAATTTAACTCTTAGTGAATATATTAAAAAGCGAAGTGCCAGTGGAAAAGCTGGCTGGAAAATTCAAGGACATTTCTCGAGTCAAGATGGCCGTATTGTTGTCTATAGAACAGGGTAAATTATTGTTTCACGTCCATATGAACTCGGCTCGTAGGAATCTTTGGGTGCGTTTGAAAAGATGTGTAATTGCTTTTTTAATTAACATTTATAATTGGGGTTATTCAAGCAGTATATTTGATACTATTTAATGTATGATCTGTTATAACAATACAAATATATGTATGTATAGATAGTTCGCACGTTGTAGTTTCATACTACTAATTGTTTTTGCAATTTTTGTCTGTCTGTCTGTCTGTCTGGTACGTTATAACTTCAAAACTACTGAACGCATTTGAACGCGGTTTTCACAGTTGGATAACATATAATTGGGAGCGTTGTTAAAAGTTATTTTGTCAAAATCGGTTGAGAGAAAAAGAAGTTATGGTCAATTGAAAATTTACTTCAACCACTGCACTCAAAATTTTTAAACACTTATATTGATTGATTAGTTTTATATTGTTAAATATGTTCTATTATAAGTTAATCTTAATATTTAAACTTATGAGAGGTAACAAAAATAACAAATATTTTATTATCTCATAAGTTTATTGTTTTAAATGCATTTAGCACATAAGATGTTTGGGGACAGTTATAATAAAATAAAACAGTATATAATATATAGTAATAAGCGATCTCTTCCATGCAAGCTACAAAATAAAATAATACTTATATTTATATATTTGAACAAGTTCAAGAGGTGCGAAAAACAAATAAAGTCAAACAGGAAAAACGCTAATTTAAATCTAAAAATATATTTCAGTCTATCTGGGCTGTATGTCAATTATGTTATCTTTTACTAAACATTTAAATTCATTTTCATATTGAATAATTACAGAACCCCTTGAATCTATTAATGAGTCTGCCAGGCATGTCTGGATTGTCGATGTTGCTTATAATATTATGTATGGGTGTGACATCAATGAGAGTTGTGCGCAGGAGATTGTACAACGCTTTCTGGTATACGCACCATCTATATCTTCCATTTATGGCACTGCTGATGATACATCCAATAAGGTAAACGATAATTCTTATCTAGAGTAAATAATATTATAATATCGATATAATATTTGTTTATTTTCCTTACTATACACAATATTTTCCATAATAATTGGTTTTTCAAAATCAAAATCCATACGTTGTATATACTTTTCAGATTTTTTTTATGCTACATTTTTTTTGTATGACGCACTATTTCTGAGATATTGCGTATAACGTGTTTTCACCCCTTCTTCCCAAGATGACAGCATGTCACCCCCACATACATGAAGTTGAGCTTCCATTGACCCCGCAAACACGTCCATAAAAAAATATTATTAATAAATTCCTGTCTCTATATCTATAACTCTTCTTTTTAGCGGTGTATTGAAAGAGGAGATTTTAGAAGACTCAAGTATTGGCAATAGTCTGTATTCGAATAATGATACAATATTATATTATGTTCCCCAGTTTCGTGCTATCAAACCAAAGGTGAGTCTTAATTAACAGTCATTTTAATTTTAATATTTATAGTGATGTGTTTTAATGCGCTTTTTGGAAGTATTTTAAATTGTGAAATGTATCACGTGAGCTATATACCTGCTAACAATCACCAAGCTGAGCGTAAATTTAAAATGGTGCGAATTCATGAAAAGTGTTAAATTATTTTTTGGGTAAACCGTAGAAAGAAATACGTTTGTGAGTTTATGATAATACTTATATATCACTTTCAGTATGTTTAGGTATTACAACTCTTCATTTGGTATAGGTGCAAAATCGTATAGGTCCAAAAGCCTATGACGCAAAAGCGTATATGTCCAAAACCGTATACGTGCAAAAGCGTATAGGTACTCTAGTGATACTCTAGTGAATGAAATTAATAAATTTAATTAAAAAATAAACATTACCAGCGAATGTGTGCCGATATGTAATGCACGGAGTTACTCTCGATTTTATTTGAATGTAAATCTTAGAATAGTTTATCACACTTGGCATTCCACCTTGATTTACAGTTGAGTCCATAATTTAAAATAAATTTTGCACGAATAAATAATCTAATTCTAAAGATTCTAATTCTAATTCTAAGAATAAAAATCAATTAAAACATTTTAGAGATACTAATTTATAAATAGAGCCAATAATAATAGCGCAATAACGTAATTTATGTGTTTTTCCTGTTAACTTTTAAAGTTATAAATTAAATTTAACAACCTCTTAAATCATTTTAATTCTCATATTGTTATAATGTACCATTTATATCAATTAGTTAAATGATACTTAAGGCTCTACGCGTCTCGGTTAAATGGTTTTGCTTTTAGTAAAGGGGACTGTCATAAGCACTTGGGGGAATGCTTTTAATGTAACAATTTGTCTCAGTATATCTAAATATCCTAGGTATTACATGGCACTTAAAAGCATTTTTATACCATTTAGAGCTTAAATTAGGATTACCTATGTACTCTTGTGTGTACCACAAATCGGTAAGCGACGTCTAGGCAGTGTGTAGTGTTAACTAACTATTAATAGCACTCTATAAACCTTTTACCCTGTCATTCAAAATAGTTCTAGGTGCATAATTACTGGCTTTAACGGAAGGCAAATACGAGAAAAAAAATCTAAAAATATATAACAAAACTTATGTGTAATAGCATAATAAGCTATTAAGAAGAATTAATATATGAATGCACAATTCATATACAATTTTCCGTATGAGTAAAATCAATAATCAGTCAAGCCATTAAATGATTCACATTCAAGCAATTGCACATGCTGTGTGCATGACATTAAATAATTAGTTATGACGATATTTCGGCGTAATGTATCTATTGACTTTAATAGTAAAATAAGCTATGGAATATTTTATTGGTATATTCAAGCATCCTTTACATGTTATTATTCATACTCAAACTCAAATTATATTTATTCAAGTAGGTCTTTATAAAGACACTTTTGAATCGTCAATTTTTACACTACCACCGGTTCGGAAGGCAAGAAACTCGATAGCTATTCTTTTGAAATAAACAATTAATACAAAATTGTGTTACTGATAATTAAAATAACAAAGCATTTTAAGAATTGAACTGTCCCGATGCTGAGCCAATTGCCGATACATTAAAGGGATCTTTGTCCTATAAATATTCGTTTACGGTATAGTATGCCTATTCAACCAAAAAACCCTTTACACGAGTTTTAAATTTGTTAGAAGTCAATTTGGTTATAATTGCTGGGACTTTGTTATAAAAACCTATAAACGATTTATGAACTTTACTAAGGCGAGAATCAGGCACATTAATTTTTTCTCTATTTCTTGTTGTGGTCGTGTTTAAGTGATAAAAAATGTTTATTATGTACGAACAATATATTGCATATTAAAAGCTATAGCTCCGACGCACTCCTCCACATCCTCGTCTGTTCTACTTCCTTCCATTCTGGATGGTTTACATTCCTATTATTTACCAGAGATGTGATTTCACGAATTTTTCTCTCTTGTGTAGTTTGTAACGTTGTTCCCTAAGAGATAGTTTTATCTCCTCACTGTTTCGCTTCGTCTATAAATGTACAAGAGTTTCGCTGTTTTCTCTATGATTCGTTCTTATCATGCAGTCGAAGACATATTAAACCGTCAAAATATCATTTAATACTGTATATGGATATGTAAAAATTATTTAATTTCACGATTACACACTTTTGGTTGATTGTTTTTTTGGTTGGTTGCAAACTATGGATTGCTGGCTTATGACTTCCCGCACGATATAAAACGTATCATATTGTATTGACTCAATCAATTTAATCAATCATATAAAGGAAGAGACTGATTTGTATGTAAATTCTAATTGTATTCATAAATGTTTGAGCGGATTTTATGGACGGGAACGACCTTTTGCCATGACATTGGTTTTGATGTATTTTTAACTGATGGGTTTGTATATTTTCAATGGACTCCGTATAGTCAAGAATAGATACATTGGTTGAAGGAATGTTTTTGATCATAGCACGTATGCGTAAGAGACTTCAAACTTTATTTAAAAAATTGTCTAAATCATAGTCATACAGCTGAAGAACATATGTTTTTTTCAGACATGGCTGTGGATGGCTTTGCCGTTAGCGTGTTATTTTGTCGATCTTTTTTGGAGGATTTTAACGAGAAACCTTTCCAAAGTTGATATAGTAAAAGTGAGTATATATATATTTTTTACTTCTCCGTTTTTATTTTATCTCATCATTTTATTTCTATCATTGTGCAGCGTATGGTCGTTGCTATATTTTTCGTTTTTTAAACTCCTTAAATGTGTTTATTTAGAGAAAAAGGCTTTCATAGGCTAACAAAACTTGTTAACAAAATCGACATCAATGTAGATTATAAACCGAAATGGCCACTTGGCTCTTAGGCTAAAATATTCGAGTCAAATTGGCCCACTAACCGATAGTTCTATAATACGCTTATAGCATTACACGCACGTCGGCATTGAAATGGAGTATCTGAGGTCAGCAGTATTATAAGTAGAAGAGCCATCTCCGCCCAGTGGTTCTAGCAATACCAATTTTTATATTTTAACAATTAATGTTGTGAGGAAACGAAGGCATCACATACTTATATACAGTGTAAACTCTATATGAAGACAATGAAGGGAGTGTGCCTTTTATGACGTGGTAGAGAGTGGTCGTTAAAAAAGAAACATCGGAATTGGAATGTAAGCTAAACCAACCAAAGCCAAATTCGACGCTTTGGAGATAATGTCGTTATTAGAGTCACCTTACATGGAGTTTACACTGTACACAAGTAGATTTCATTTTAGTAAAGCCCTCAGAAGCCTTACCATAGTTAGTCACTCACGTGACCGTAAAATGAAACAGATATTACCGCACCTTCAAAGAAAGAGCGTACCTCCCACTTAAAGGCCGGCAACTCACTTGTAAGCCTCCTGGTTGCAACTGTCCCTGAAGGCGCAGCACTTCACTGAAAGTGACCCGCCTATCGTTTGCCTACTTTACATAAAAAAAATTGTATTATTCGAACTAAAAACTGGGATATTTTATTAAAACACTAGTAGGCGAACATCCCTAAAAGGTCGGCAACGCACTCATGAGCTCCCAGCCACATGAGTGTCCATGGGCGGCAACTTCACCTTTATGGTGAGCCTTCTGCTCGTTTGCCCCCTTTTCTATAAATAAAAAAGAACAAGTATATAACCTCCTTGGAACGAAGTTGGAGTCATAAATATTGTTTTGTTTATAAAAAAAAATCTATTTGCAATGCAATAGTGGTTTTCATTTTTAGTTTTAACAGGCAATTGAAAACTTTCAAGTATCGTTAACAGTTAAATGCGAATTCTTTTGGCGTATCTATCATAGGGATTAATTATTCGCATACCTCATTAATTGTATTATCTTATTAGGAACACATTCATTAAATACATATTAGCCTATAGTGAATATTTATGTTACCATCGTTTTTTATATATACTGTATAGTTTCTGCAGTATCTCGAAGTAAAACCTGATTTTTCGAATGAAAACAAACCGTTTTATATATTAAAATATTATGAAATTAATCTATCCAGGTTGTCTGTAAGATAGAATCGCTGATTAAGACTGCGTCTGGGCTTAATTTTGTAGTGGTTGTATTTAACATGAAGAATGTTGAATTTCTTAAATAAATTTAGTTTTATGTATTAAAATATGTTGTATTTAAAATTTCCGATTAGTCACACCTTCGGCTTGAGCTTCGCATTAGTCTTATGAATCATTCACAAATCTGGCTTAGTCGCGCATTTGAATCCCAGACGTGCACATAACTATCGTGTAGATATGTTTTATACATGGACAATACATAAATTTAGACCCGACGTTTACTGCTTTTGATAGAGTCTTAAAATGATTTAATGAAAAAAAAACAACCAAGCCGAATCGCCTGCTTCTTAGCTTGGTCGCGTCGCAGTCGTAGAATCATTAAGTTTTAAGACGATTCAAAATGGCCCTATGTACCTTACTGAATAAAGAGGTTTTGACATTGGCATTTCAATCTTCAGGTACGACACATGCCTGGTAGAACTATAAGTTTATCGCTACAATGTCACCAGAACTTCTCATGTCGTATCGGACAGTATATTCTAGTACAGTGCGCGGATGTCTCTATGATCGAGTGGCATCCTTTCACTGTTGTAAAGGTGAGGATATCATTATAAGTGCACCACAGTGTTGGTATGGTAAACTAAATATTTGCATACTTTTTACAAATACATACACAGACTAGGGCTAACAAATATGCTGTTCGTAACTAAGGCATTGTGACTATTGCACCAACAGGTCTTAAGATATACGAGAAGAGAACCGATGTAAATTTCATTTAAAACAAGTGTTTTTTTCTATAATAATTGAATAGTTAAATATAACAGATACATTGTAACTGATACATGAGTGATCCCCACCCTCTGTTCGATACTATGGCATAGTAACCATTGCGCGAACTGATTTCAAAATATATAGATATACATTTTATATACCAATGAAGAAATGTAACGAAATAAATAGTTATGTCCTTGTGTTATTGGTGTCAAAACAGTGATATATTACATATTTACTTATATACCACTAACTATTGAACGTATCGGGAATCGAACCCGGGACACTTCGGCGGTTTGGTTGGATAGTCGCTGAAAGATCTGCGAGATAACTGTTTTCCACTGAAAAACATTAAAATATGCATAAGTGTTATCCGATTCGGTAAATGATGAGTGTAAGAGAAACATTTGTGTCCTAAAATAATATTAGCGTTTTAGATTCCGTACATTGAACGAGTGTGCGAGGTTTGGATCAAGGTGACGGGTGATTGGACTGAAGCCTTAGAAAAGGTACTTGTGGAGCGAGAACACGACAAAATTAGGTAAAAATATTTTTTAAAGATACTTCATAATTATATATAGCAGTGATTTTTTTCCTTAGGGACGAAGACGGAAGACATTTCTAAGACCCACAAATAAAATAATAAATTGTACACGAAATAAACAAGATACTCGTATATTCATATATATTACGTTACTTATGAATCGTCAAAAAACATTTTTTTTTCCAATTATATTTACTGCCAGTTAACAAGTCAAGAAAAGAGAACTGGCAAGAAACTCGACACTCTTAAATCGGCTTAAAGAGCAGACGTTATTATTTATAATAATGTAATAATTTATATCATGTTTAGCGACTAGACTTGTGTAATAATGTGTAAAAAAAGCAGTACCGCAAGAAAATAGGTTGATTTGGATCGATCCTGTATTAAAGCTTAATCTGCTTTTCCAGTGTACTTATAGACGGGCCCTTTTCAAGTCCCATGGAGAGGGTGTGTAAGAGTGAGATAGCCATATGTGTCGCGGCTGGTGTCGGTATAACCCCATTTGTTGCTATGTTGGATAATCTTTACAGGTATTTTTTATTATGTAATTATTATACATTACATATTATACACAATGTTTTCTATATATAGACCGTGTATTATTTACTTTCGAAATTAATTTTATACAGAAACACATCTTTAAATATAACTGTCTCTGTCAATTAAATACGATTAGACAGAGAGAGAAGAACACTTAAGGGCATCTTATACATAAAAGTATAATTTTATATCGTACATCTGTCATGTTATAGACTGATTCGTTTTGTAGAAACCCCCGAAGCCGAAATCCAGGCAGGATTCATTTGATATGGATAGTTCGGACTGAGCGAGAGATATACAAACTCGTAGTGTTAGCAGACAAATGTATGAGCGGGTTACGTAACGCGAATCGTCCGGACAGACTACATTTAGAGATATATGTGACGGGCACAAAACGAAAACCTATAACGCATACAATACAAATAAACAATAATGGTGACTTGACACACATTCTGAGAAGAGATGGTTTGTGTGAAGATGAGAAATCTCTACTCACACCGAAACACAAGAGACATACACTGATCGATGTGAAAGTTGTTAAGGGCGATTGTCATTTGTTAACGCGGAATATTGGTATACAAATGAGTGGTGTTGATGTTAAAATTGATGGAAGGTGTGATATAGTTAAGGATTATCCACTCGTCGCGTGTAGGATTAAAAGGGGGAGGCCGTATTGGGACAAAGTGTTTGGATATTGGGTGCACTTGTATCCCGGGTGAGTTGATTAATCTTTAATAACTTTTGAGTGGGAGTGCCATGCTGTTACTTAGAGTTTCAGACGTATGGGCAGGCACGGTCGGAGAAATACCACTCTCTCACAGAAAACCAGCGTAAAGTGATACAATTGGACTTTGTTCATTTCGTTCGGTGAGTGAGATCTTCCGGTGCCCATCCTTTCCCCTCCCCGTCCTCTTCCCCTACCCCTCCATTTCCCAATTTTCCTTTAAAGGCCGGCAACGCACTCACGAGCTCTCAACCGCGTGAGTGTCTGTGGGCGGCGGCTTCACCTTTATTGTGGGCCTCCTGCTCGTTTGCCCCCTCTTCTATAAAAAAAAAAAAAAAAAATAGTTTTATTTTGGAAGTGGGGACAAACGAGCTGGAGGCACACCATAAAGGTGAAATCGCTGCCCATAGACACCCACGTTGATGGCGGCTCGTGAGTGCGCTGCTGGCTTTTTAATACGTTTTGCCAATATCAGGATAGTGCCTCCATTGGAGTAACAGTCTACTTGTTTTTTGGAGAACACGCTCTCTCTCTTATTAATCTTAAAAATGCATAGATTACAAAAAAAAACCTTATTTAAAGATGTCTCGTACGCTGTGAATAATTTATTTATTTATTTATTTAACACTTTATCGCACTTAAACACTAGAAGCAAATGACATTAACAGATGTAAGAACATATAAGAGCAACGGGCGGCCTTATCGCTAATAAGCGATCTCTTCCAGACAACCCACACGATAAAAGAATACTTAAAATATAATAAGACAGGTGCAAAGGGTGCGAAGTATACAAAAAAAAATAATAATAATAATAATAATAATTAAACAGAACACAACATACATTAAAATAAGAAAAGCGAAAAATATGCTAATTTAAATCTAGAATAACAAATAATTATATTGAAGACAAGAAATGTTTACCAAGAAGTGATTTGAATAATGTTAGTAGGCTTGGCCGATTTTCATGAAATTTATACGAGAATCGGTCGTAAACTATTTCAGAAAGGTCTTTTGAATGTGTCTTTTAGAATTACATTCAAGCCGATTCAGTATAATTTTATTATTATTATTCTGAACTAATCTATTATTAGAATGATTTTGTACTATTGACGGCCGATAACCACATCAGTAACACAGACAGTATTATAATAATTATTTATCCGAGTTTTCGCACGCAAAATGTATTTTCGCATTAACCACAGACTCATCTCACGCTGGCGTCTCTGATCTGAGACGGCGTGGGTAATATCCACTCGGGTAGACCTATAAGACCGGATTGCCCTTTAGCATTCAACTAGGGTAGTTATTTTTTACCCTAGCAAACAATTGCAAAACAAAGTTTACAAAATCATCTAGTATAATTATAACATATTAACAGAACTCTTGGCGTCTTTAATAGGTCCAGAGTTAATGTCGACATTATTATTGGTACTTCTCATAAAACAAATTAGGCATGGATTTGGCATGGGCTTTACGATATATATACATGTGTTCTATACATTCATATAAGTGCGACAATTTTGTAAAAAAAATATACATTTCGATCGTTTCTAAGGCTTCAGTCCTTAAAAGATCGAACTATCTTAGTATTAGGAAGAAGTACGCTATATCGCTTAACTGTGCTGTAGTGGTAAGGTTTTGATTTAATTAAACCTTACCTATAAAACAGTTTAGATTTTTTTTTGGTATTTATTATATAGTATTTATCATCCTTAATTAATTGAAGAATATATAACAGTCACTAACACACAAAAAAATATTGAAAACCGAAGAGTATTTATTGTTTTAATAACTATCTAGTACAAATATAATGCTATACTATGAGACATCTTATTTTATCACGATACGAGCTTTTTACGAAGATTTTACAGGTTTAAAAATATTTTTATCTCGCATCGTTTTTTTTTCAGACGCGATATCAACCTCTTTTGCTGTGGACCAAAGAATTTAGTTAAATTATTAAGAAACAAATGTAAAAACACGTCTTTAAACACTAAGACAAAGCTCGCGTTCATTCATGAAGCTTTTTCTTAAATCCTGCTTCTTGACTGATTTTAATTAAAATTTATTTATTTATATGCAGTTTTATTAAAATCCCATTGTTGATGTTAACTAGTCTACTGTTGTCTCTGACTTAGCCATGACTAAGACTATAATAACCGTTCAATTTGATGAAACTAAAAATCTACAAATTTCAGTATTAAGTTGAAAAATACGCAAATGTTTGCAATCCCGGGGATCGAACCCACTAACTATTAGAAAACCATACATGATTTGTATGGCTAAATAAAATATAATTTCAAAATTATTTAGATCAATTTTTCTTTAATAATTTCAATCAAGCTACCACTGGCTTCAAGGTAGAGACAGTGATTGCTCTTCAACCTGCTTGTTTTTTTCAGTGAAGCTTAGTTTAGGATATACATGTTAGCTCTTAAACCTATATAGCTTATCAAAAAAAGTTTACACAATAAAAATAGATTGAAAATATAGCCAAAATAAGGTTAAAACATAGAACCGGAAATAGAATCTAAAATCAGAAACAACAATAACAAAAAAAACACGAACAGAAAAATATATATATATATATGAACAAGTGTGTATTAAATGTGTGTGTGTATTACTGTGTGCAATGGGGTTGCTGTGTGAGGGAGTGTGCGAGGTTGAGTCTTAGTTTTTTTTTAAAGAATTTCTACTCAGACCAAATAAATCCAAGGACAGATAGGACTTATTATCTTGCTGCGCGACACAAGACTGAGTTTTGTCCCTATAACATGTATTTTTGGTGATGTAACTGTATACGTTTGCTTCATAAATAAAATAATATAAGATAAAATACATTTTAATTATACCGTAGTTTAAAATTTTGACTACTGTATACAAGTTATTTGTCGTTATGATTTAAATCTCTCTTCATCTTGCGGTCATCGTCCAAGTCTTCGTAAACCTTTGCCCGCTTCTGAGCATTTACTGGCCGGAAAAAATATCCAACGAGCAGCTTTTGGAGCGGGAAATTGCAATTGTCCAGCAAGTAAAGCGTCACAAGTGGAACTGAATTGGCCACACTCTCCGGAGAGATCCCAATTATATTCCCAAACAGGCACTTGACTGGTATCCTCAAGGGAAGCGGAATCGTGGCCGTCCCACAACAGACCTTGCGACATACTGTTGCAGATGAGGCGAAGAGAGTCGGTAAGACTTGGAGCGAGATCAAATGCGATATGGATGCCCTCTGGCCCATCGAGGGGACATAGGATTAGAAGTAGTCATCTTGCGGTACAATATTTTTATTTCCTTTATTTTATGATGTACGGATTAATAAGGCTAAATGGAAAAAGAAATTAAATAAATAAACAATATTTATTAAGTAAAAGCTAAACGCTCATACGTTAAATCGTCATAGAACTTGGGCTGAAGAAGTTGGTATGAAGTTACAGTAATGAATAGCGATCAAACAATTACGTTCTGATTTTTAACCGTGGAACTAACAAATTGCCTTTGATTACTTGTGCACACGATTGCAAGTGAAATTGTCGAATATGAACATATTCAACGTGAAAAAAGATTTATTTTACTATAATGAAAAGTATCTTTATTACGTTGGTTTGTGGCCAACACGACAATCGACATTGTATAAAATTTACGAAATCACACTCCATGTTTTGGCAATCACTTACGTTATAATTACCGGTATCGGTACATGTCAATGCAAAAATACACTTGTATTGATGTCGAATTTGGACAAAATACTGGTCGCTTACAATTTTGGATTTAAAGTATTCTTCTTTATACTAAACAGATCGAAGTTACAAAAACTAATCGTCGATATAAAATATTCTAACGATAAAGTCAGCGAAGCGAGAAAGCGTTTCATGGCGTCGCATATAATCTTAATTACTATTCTGTGCACTGTGATTGTGTCAATGTTTTGCTTCCTTGCTCAATATCATGGAGAAATGACGGTTGAACTGTGGGTACCGTTCGATCCTATGGAGAGTCAAATGAATTTGATTTTGGCTAATCAAATTACCGCAATAACATTCGTCGTCCCACATATGTATCGAGCGTTTGCCGTGCAAGGGATTGTATGTACAATAATTATGTACATTTGTGATCAGCTAGATGAATTACAGGCAAGAATAAGGAGCTTGGTCTATTCTGTGGATAATGAGAGTGCTATGAGGGTGGAGTTTACGCGAATAATTAAAAAGCATGTACGCTTAATGAGGTAATGTTTTTAATGAGATGGAAGTATTATATACGTTATAACTCAGCTGTTTTTTTTTAAATGTTTAATGATCCCGGTCTTGTTCACAGATACTCAAATACGTTTACAAATATTTTTAAAGAATTCTTTTTGATACAGAACTTGGCTGTGACGATAGAGTTGTGTCTGAACGCGTTGATGGTTACATCTGTAAGTGTGCGTATACGAAGTGCATAGGTTTTGATAAGCTTGACGTAAATGTTTTACAGGTCGGACGGGAGCAGAAAACTCTGTTAGCAAATTTCATTGCTTTTCTTCTGGTTGCGTTATTAAATGCGTACATATTTTGTTATTTGGGTGATCAGCTGATTGAAAAAGTAAGTTTACCACAAAAAACCACACACTTAGACTAAAATAACACTTACGAAAAACTTAATTCAATTAATTTCGAATAAGCACTTTTTTTTTAAAAAATATGTAATTTGAAAGTGAAATGAAATAATATTTATTTATATAGAGCGAAGGTTTAGCATTAGCTGCCTACGAGAGTTCGTGGACATCATGGCCTGTTGACCTTCAAAAAGATTTATTAATAGTTATCCGAAGTGCGCAGAGGCCACTCAAGTTAAGCGCTGGAGGCATAGCTACCATGTGTATACAAACTTACAGTCAGGTATGGCTTTACAAAGGCTATATTAAAAATGTCCTGCTGAAGCTGAATTATCACATTTACTATAATCCTATCTAGGAATAAGATTTAAAACGAAATTGTTTGATTTTGTTAAAAAAAATCGTAAAACTTTATTTTTTAATTGACTGAAGTGAAAAGAATATGCTAAAATTTTCATATTCTTTTTTCAGGCCCTCACCAACGCCTACTCAATTTTTGCGGTGCTAAACGATGTTGTAGAATAATGACTAAACCTTGTACTTAAATGAAATAATTTTGTCCCTTTTAATTATTACTACGATGGGAAAAGTATTGCGTCATTATTATTATTCAGTCCCTACAATATAATATCTGACATATTAAAAGTACAAATGGATTCTGAAATAAAAGTAATCAAATTCAAACAATAAACGTTGAAACAATCGATTGTTTTAATAAAAAAATCACATTTGGTGTAAAAGTTATTTATGTAGGTGCCTCACTCATTCTCTTTCCCAATTTTATGAATCCTTGCACCTCCATACGTGAAAAAAACTTGTAGGTACTGTGGTTTCGTATATGTACAGATCTGTACAGATCATACATTATTTTTACGTATTATACGTATATATTTTTATTTTTACTAATAGAGGTTACTTACTTATATCATTGTCATGTTTACATGGTGAGAGAAAATGTCAAATCATTTTGATAATATTTATATGATGTTTAAATTTTTTGTGTTTAATATAAAGTATTTTTAAAAGGAAATATTTACTTATGTTTACTTATTTGTAGTATTTTTATACATGTTGTGATGAAGCAAACGGCTCTTAAAGGAGGAGTGGGTAAGAAGAATAAAAATAAAAAAGGTTTCAGTAAAACAATAATTTCCAAAGTGAGTAACACTTAATTATCATATTCCATGGAATAGTAGGTTTTGTTTAAGTCGTATGTGGGTAAACAGCAGTAGTTTTTAACTTTATAATATGTATATAATAGTATAGTTTAGACTTTAGGTTATAATATAATGTTCATATATTTTTAGAAGAGAAAAGAAAACAAATCAAAACGAAAATAAGATTTCAATTTAAAAGGTAAAATTGTCATCCAGAATGTTTATTACAAGTTATATTTTCAGCCACAAAATAAAAGACACAGAAAAACTTTCAAAATTACGTGCCCAATATGCTTTGAAGATCTGTCAAAAAAACCCGTCTCTACCACAATTTGTGGTCATGTATTTTGCACGACCTGTCTATTGAATGCAAAAAAAGTTAAATTGATTTGTCCTATCTGCAGAACATCTCTCAGAGGCACAAAAACACATCACCCTTTATTCCTTGGGCATTGTTTCAACTTTGATTAAAATTCTATCAATCTATAACATTCTAAGGATTCTAAAAATTAAAAATATTAACTAAATTCAAGTATCAAATAAGGTATTAAGAAGAGCTGTGTAAGATGTCTTTCCACTTTATTTTTAGGTATTATATTCTAGTCTGTGGCTATTTTATCTGTGATTGACACACTATGAATGTCTTTTATCTGTCATGTCAATAATATGTCAAGTATAAATTCAATGTTATGTCCAGCTGTTTATGTTTACTTTAAAACTTTAGAATCTATTATCTAGTCATTCGAATCAAGTGACGAGTCAACAGGCAACAGCTTTTATGATTATTTTTTGATAACCATTTTAATACTAAAAAAAGAATTACTCCTTTTTATATCATAATTAAAATGCTTCACTCTGGAAATAAAATAATGGATCCCGCTCGTCAGGCGACAGTTGCAAAACTCAATGAAAAAATGGATAATATCGATATGAAATATCAAAACTATGTGAAAACTGCTGCTAAATACCATTTTCAATTGAAGGCTATTATTCATGTATGCTCTTACAAGATTACACACTTTATATTTACAATGGTATCTGCCTTATCATTTACTTATTCTTTATTTCAGGATACATTAAAATGCAATGATTCAATGGAGATGTTAAATGAACTTAATGAAAAAGGCAGAGTCGTAATATCAAATTTAAGGGAATTATTGGAAAAATTAGACTTGTATGCAAAGGAAACAGCAGATGCAAAGTTTATTACAGAACTAGAATCACAGAGGCATTTGCAAGCTTGGTAATTTAGAAATTCTATGTAGAAGTGTGAACTTACTAGTATGTGGTTTGCAAGTACAACACACAGTATGTAGCTTAAAACAACAACTGATTATGTTAATTTTAATATACAATAAATTTAATTTAATTACAGTCTCATAAAAGAATTTAAAGAAGCAAATATAAACAGTATGTTGGAAATAGAGAAAGTACAAAGAGAAGAGTTATTGAAAAGCCCAGAAGGTGAACAGTCAGTTTTGCGGTTGAGAAACAAGAAAGTGGATAGAGATGGTTTGCTCAAAGCATCTACAGGTAATATATTTAGTGTCTAGTACTGTAGTAGTAGTACTTGTCTAGTAATGGTTGATTTGCAATAAAAAGATTTTTTACATGTTCTAGTATTCTGCATGCTATGAGTGCATTTGCTCAAACACTGTAAATCCAAAATTCTGTAATAAAAGAAGTGATTAGTTATTTAGATAATAACTGGTGTAAAAAAATAGTATACTACAAATGGGTACGGCATTGGTCTTTGATGAATGAGCAAATGAATATTGGTCACTGTCGGCCCCACCTCACAAACCATCACAGAATTATACTTTTATTGGAGATTGAGAATGAACTCTGAGTAAAGCATGATAGGCTTAAAAAAATGGATTATTTATTATGTATTTTAATTTTCACATAGGTGTAACTGAGCAATTATTAACAATAAGCAGACAGCTGGCCTCAACCACACAAAGAAGCCAAGATACACTGGACAATTTGGTTTCTTCAAGTACAGCAGTATATGTATGTTACATTATATTACTTTTAAATTATTAGGATATATCCACATATTTTTTACTTATATCACGATTGTCATGTCAAGGTAATGTGCATTCAATTTAAGAAGTATTTGAATAATTAGATATATTTTATACTGAATCGAAATGGTTGGATGAAGTATTAGTTTCTATTTAGGCTTTTTCATAGAAAACATTAATTAATTAATTTAATAAGGCACACGAACAACACACATCCAAACACATCCAGATCCAAATTATAAAAACACACAAGACATGTATGTGCATAAATTTTAGGAATGCATACAATTAACAATTTTAAAAAACGACTAAACAATTATAAATATAAAAAGTATACACACAGAAATAAAGCAATAAATGAAAGTTTTTCAATAGGAGTCTATTGGCGACATTTTGCACCTGAAGACGTGGAGACTATTACAAAAAAAATAAGGCTAGTTAGAGATAATACAATAAATGAAAAATTATTATAGTATGTCTGACACAAAAACAGAATATATTCTTCTTGCGACTAATACGGATTTAATATATCTTATCCCTAGTTTTACTTTTTGGTTGTGGGCCTAACTTTACTATAAATATTGTTGCTTTAAAAAGTTTAACTCCATGGCCTTTCCAGTGTTGCTTTGGAACTCTACTTTCATTATTGGACCTAAAATATATGTTTATATATAATTTTCAGGGGACACAATCAGAACTGCAAAATACTAGTAGCACAATTCAACAATCGAGTAAATTATTAAAAAAGTATGGCCGAAGAGAATTCACGGATAAAGTTATTATGTTTTTTGCATTTTTATTCTTTTTGGCCGTTTGCATTTATATTGTACAAAAGAGATTGTTTTAAATGATGTGTTATAAATGTCTGTAATGTTGGTTTTTTAAAATTATTAATAAAATATTTATTTATTGGAGTTTGTCTTATTATTTCTCAATTACGTAAGTATGCTTTGTTCATGTGAAGTTTACTTTGAAAATATATGATGTATAACGACACTAAACTCTAGCAGGTCTTACATTTAGTAGCGAATCCATCTGACTGTTGTTACGAAGTAACCGCGCAGAGATTTGGAAAAGCGAACAATCAATTTTTAAAAACGAATGAACATTTTGAAAAACAAATGGACATTTTCAAAAAACAAATGAACATTCTCAAAAACTTGAGTTACGAACATTTTCAAAAACGAATAAGCGATTTGAAAAACAAATGCAACATTTTGAAAAACAAATAAACGATTTGAAAAACAAATGATAATTTTGGAAAACGATTTGAAAAACAAATGAACATTCTCAAAACCGACTATACGGTTTGAAAAACGAAAAGCAAATGAACAATAGTCATCTGTAGTATGTATCTGGTCCAATAGAACCTATTAAATTTGCATAACCACGTTTTACGCACGTAATCAAGTTGTATAATTATTTAATATAGCGTTGTGAATGTCGCTTCGTCAGTTGATCATGTTCCTCTGATCGGGAACGTCTCGCGTCACGCGAATTGCGTTCGTTGACCCTAAATTATACAAAGCTATGAATTCGATAAAGTTTTTCATACTTGCAATAGTGATTCAATTGTTCAGTAATGCCGTTGCAATTAACATACTTGTCATTGTGACTTTGCCCCTTAAAAGCCATTATATGGCCTTTGACAGATTCTTCCGTGAACTGGCGGCCAGGGGTCACTCTGTAACAGTTATGAACAACTACTCGGATGAAAACCCGTCAGCTAACATGACGTTTGTTGATCTATCCCGAGATAGGTATCCGCATATGAAAATGCCACCCATGTCTGCATACGAAGGTGCCAATTCACATTACATGCGTATGATTAATATATATTATCACTTTTTGGCAAGATCACAACATGTCAGACAGGACTGTGAACATCTCATCACCAGTAAGGAGGTTGTTAATTTTCTACATAAGAAGGAAAAATTTGATGTGATAATAGTTGAACAGTTTATGAGTGATTGTGGTGCTGCATTCGCTGCAGTTTTGTATGACGCACCCATTATTGGTATCACATCACACACACTATTGCCATGGTCGTACTCCAGAATGGGTATACCGTTTGATTTTTCCTCAGACGCCTTCTATTTCTCTACCGGCGGTCGCAATCCATCGATATACCACAAAGTAGAGGCGTATTTAACTAATATGTGGATGCAACATGTATTGGAGCCTGAAATTTTTCAAACAATCGATAGTATATTTAAGACGCACATCCCTAGCTTTCGTGGGGATGTTAAGGAGGCTGTTATGGAGAAAATGCTGATGATGTTTGTATATCAACATTTCTCTGTGACCGGGGCACGTTTATTGTCGCCGCAAATTCTTGAAATTGGTGGTTTACACATTAATAAAGCCAAACAGATACCAAACGTACGTGTTTATTTAAGTTATTACTTTATCTGTACAGTAGTGTATGAGTTTAATGATATGGGAGAGCAAAATGCAAATATGAAGAAATGATAATTGAGGTCATAATTGTATTATTTATATATTAACGATCATTACACATATTTGAAAAAAAAAACAGAACCTATGCTTAAATATGAAGTCGTATTTATATAGTTAATAAAAGTAAAAGTTTATGTTATAACTAAGTTACAGCCAGTAGGATTAAAATGTTGGTAATATATTGACAGTACAATTAATTTAATTTCAGGATATTGAAACATTCCTATCATCAGCACCTCACGGTGTAATTTATGTGAGTTTTGGTTCTAATTTAAATGCCAGTACACTTAGTACGAAGAAAATGAACGCGTTTCTGGACGCGTTTGATAAGATACCACAGAAAGTTCTGTGGAAAATCGATGAGAAAATTGTCAGCGAGAATATATATACACGTTCTTGGTTCCCGCAACGTGATGTTTTATGTAAGTTGTTAGCAGCTTCCTCTACATTTATGGAATTAAGCTTTACCACCAGAATAGCAACAAAAAAAAACTTTTTTAAATTTAATGACACAGAAATAATGTGTAAATGATATGGTTTTTGCCTAAAGTATTGTATTAATTATACACAGGTTTGTAGTATGATAAAAAACGGTTTGCGGAAATTGGATTTTTTCATATACGACCTTCTTAGAGCCTCTAGAGATAAATTTACTTTTGAGCATTTTTAGTCAACTGTAACGATGTTATGTTTAATAAATATTCTTAATGCTTTCTTAAGTCAACCCCTTTATGACACCGTATCGTTTCTCTCTTTTTCGTTTTTGTTTAACCGAATTTAACTTCATTACGCATTTATTATTGCACGACAAGGATCGAACTCACGACTTTGTAAAACTGGTCCTGAATATATTGACTATATTTGTATCGTTAACCTTAATAAACAGGGATTCGGGACTTAAAACTCCTTGTTTAAAGAAATCGTAAAGGAACGGTTTGAAGTTTTTATGTATTTTCAGGTCATGATAAAGTCCTAGCATTCGTATCTCATGGTGGTATGTTAAGTCTGTCTGAAGCAGCGCATTGTGGGAAACCATTGTTAACGATACCATTTTTTGGGGACCAATTTTCTAATTCAGCCGCAATCGAACAGTCGGGTCTGGGGAAGACCTTATATTTGGACGAAGTAAATGCTGATAGCTTAACAGACGCCATACAATATTTAACATCTGAAAAGTAAGGATACAATTTTATAAAAAAAATAATGGCTAATGAATGATCTTTTTTGTTATATTTCAAAAATTTATTCTAAATTCTAATCTATACTAATAATAAGACAGTAAAAATCGAAAATCTGTACATTAAATATTTTTCCAAAAAACTGAAAGGAGGCAGTTAAAGAAGAGTCATAGAAACCAAAAAAACAATTTTTGGAATTCTTGTTATATAATAATTATGTCACAAGTCTGTGTTACAATACACAAGTTACACACTTGTGTATTTAATAAAATACAAAATAAATATCTGTGTTTGCCTGGCAAATATATACGTCATGACTTTTAATAAGTTTCACTGGTTTGTTGCAGAATGCAGGAAAACGCTCGAAATATCCAGAGTAAGTGGAACGACAGACCGATAGATGTTTTGGATAACGCCATCTATTGGACGGAGTACGTAGCACGGTATCGCTCGGCACCGCCGAGTTTACCTTCTAAGGACACCACGTGGTTTAAGAGTTCACTGCTAGATGTCTATAGTGTGCTCATTTGTATGGTTATTATAATAATATTGACTTTCATAGGTATTCTTTCGTTATTGACACTGATGGTAAAAAGTTGTTTGAACAGATACTTTAAGATGAAAAGAGAGTAGAGATATATTGTAAGAAAATTGTATACTACTTAATAATTTATTAAAAAAATATTCGTAGAATTTATTGGTTTTAATTATAACGATTAAAACTATTAGGGACTGTATCGTTTTATCAGATTTTTAAATAGCATTTTTAGTAGTCCCTAAAGAGCATGTCTTTTGTCATGGTTTCATGAGTTTTGTCTTCACTTTAAAAGCTGACTGTATTTATGAAATTTGTCTTGAGCATGTCAAAAGGTAAATTTTTTTTTCTTTATTATTTTTAGGGCATGGTTACATATATCATATGCTATTGTGTTTCTTGCCGGTTAATCTAGGTAGATAAATGCTTTCCGAACCGATGGTCATGTAAAATAATACGTCTTTATTAATACCGACTTAAATAAAGATATTTTTAGTTTGGTATCCTCAGTATGCAATATTAGCGTAGCGAAAATATCTATGTTCGACTTATTGGCGCAATCACTATATACCATCTGAGATATATTTTACGGTCCACATATCTACATAGTAATCTTATATACATATGCTAAAGACGTTTCATACAACATAGTACGTTGTAGTCTGGAATATAATGAAGTGTTTACGGATGAGTCAGGACTCAGGTTAGTCGCTAATATCCTCAACCGACACATAACGACATTGAGTCGAATTAACAATAATATTTGTGTAAGGTCAGGATATTAGACGAGCCAATAAACGCGCGTCGAGGGCGTAAAGCTTAAGCGGGGAGCGTTTGAAGAGGGGTAAGTTTCTGCATTGTGAATACATGTATTTTTATTTATATAGTATCATTTGTTAATTATTCATATCCATATATTTATAAATACACATGAAAACAAGATTTTAATACAAACTATTAATTATCATGGAGCAATCATTTGTACGAATATGTTTTTAAATGGATTATAACTACATATAACAATAGTTGAACGCACGTTTCGTGGTCGCACATAAAATTTGGTGATTATAGGCCTAAGGCCGTTAAGATGATTGACGCAAAAATTCATTTGGCAATGAGTGATAATATGTTTTTCTGCTACAACTAACGGGACATGACACGTATTAATTGATATTTGTATTGGTTCGGGAAACAAAAGAAATATATGTATTATATATTTTTATTTGTTTACCTCATATAACACTTATAAAATATTTTTTCATGGGTACAATATGCCAGGAGATTATTGAATAAAATTAAGTATTTTCTTATCAAGCGAGTTTGAAGACGTGAGTAAAAGGATCGGAGTCGTATGTTTCTGACATATTTATGGATTTGACATTTAAGTGTTTTTTGTTTCGTTCCAGCAAATTGCGCTAGGAGACGTCATTTTTAACACACGAATGAAGAGTCACAAGTCTAATGTTTGTGACAGATTACTAAAAATTACATTTTAGTACTTTTGTTTCATTCTCAAGTTAGAAGACGTTATCTTTAACACGACTAAAGATTGTTTGTTTCTGACAGATTTATGATTCTGACAATCATGGATATCATTAAATGAGAAACTACATAACATACATCAATTACATTAAATTTATTTCAAATAAACCTTAATTAGTGCACACAACAAATGAATGAATTGGAGGCTATAAAACCATACTAACGGGACGTACTTGTTTCGGTCACATCTCTATTTTGGGACAATAACTCATAACCTGTGCTGAAGGTTGACACAAAATTACATTTAAATAACCCGGAATTCACTGAAAGGTTACAAGTTGCCAATGAACTTCTAAGGCCGTTTACAATATATTAAATGGACGGACCAGGAATACAACTATTAGAATGTGTTCCGTGATCCTGCAACAGATTCTAGAAAATATCAAATGATCTGTATATCCGTAAATCATAGAATAGCGTGTTTATCTGTGGTTTGGTAGATAGTCTCACCTTTCAATTAAGTTTTGTGTAAGAATAATTCGATTCGATTAATCGTTGTTATAACTTTGCCTAACTAGACTCTGCGTGGAAATATTTGGTAATTTTCTTGAAATTTCTTGTCGATACGATAATTTCATTTTTTCATAGTTTGAATCTTTTTTTTTATTATTTTTAGACTACAATTTTCAGTAAACCATTTGATTACACGTTCGTGATTATGTTTTGAAATTCAAATACTCTAAATAATTGCGTTTTAAAACGTTTGAAAAAAAGTTAGAAGTTACACATAATAAATCAAATTATATTACAGGTGCAGGTTGTATTAGAGAGAAGAGAGAGATAGTCTTAATAAGATTTCTTAACACTTATTAGAGTGTAATGACAGAATCAAATTTTAAACACTAAAACTTATATATGAAATATAGGATTCAATGTATTCAGCTTATACTAGATAGTTATCAAAATTATTAAATTGTTTTTGGGGCGGTGAATCTCAGCCGTTTGTCACTGAGTTTATTAACAATTTTGACTCGCATAACTGGCGATTGTGTGTCGCGTATGATGAAAATTTCAATTACGTCTGAGTTTTAAAACATAACGTTCACATTTTTTTAAATAGTTTAAATACAATAAAACCTTTGCATTCCGTAATATTTGCTGTGATTTTATTTGTGTTAGGTTTGCTTATTTTTGTAATTTGGTTATAAATTTCTTGCGTTAAACAACATTAAGTAGTTATTAAACAGATGAGTTCGTCTCAGCATAATAACCTATGCATTTTTATGACCAACTTAATATTGTATAAAAGTAAAAGAGATCTTTTTATTCAGTACCCGACAAAACAATTCATATGACAAAGAAACGCTTATGTCAGTATATATGATGGTAATGTTTTGTAGTTTATTGAGGAATTAAAGTAAAGTATGCGGAACCTTGTATATACCATTATTTACATACAGTGAATATTAATACAATATTTAAACAAAGGATTAAACATAATCAAATCTACGATTTATAAGAATATACATATTTAATATACCTATGATAAGAAAACTATATCTATGTGTCATTCATTTTAAGAGTATCAAATACAAGCAAGCGTGGTTATTGAGAGGACTGAATTCGGCTATCATAACAGTGTGACAGTGTGAGAGTGTGTCAGTGTGAGGGTGTGTCAGTGGGAGAGTGTGTCAGTGTGAGAGTGAAACAGTGTGACAGTGTAACAGTGTGACAGTGGTAGGCTCGTTGGTCCCCTTATGAAAATATATATTGTTTCTTGCATTCATAAAAATATTCAGCTGAAATTACGATAAGGGGACATTGGGATAATGAAATTCACGTCAATTCGGAAACATTCCGACGTTCAATAAAAACAAATTTGTGTTGTCTTATTCGATTATGTGACTGTGTCAGCTATAATCGTTTTTTTGTCCTACTGTGATTTATGGTTGGAATTTAAGTATTCTTATTAAAAATCAACATATATTATATAAACACTGAACACGACGTGGCTTATTTCCTTTTTTTAAAATTGATATGCACGAACGAACAGTACAAAACAGACTAGCAGCATCTAGATGTTCGTATTCCAAATACCTTAAAATTGCAAATGCAATCTAAAAGAACGTTCAAGTTTCAATTATTTAATGAGAAAAAATACCACTAGTTCTATTTAAAGTTTAATATAATACACATGAATGGGGCAAAAGCATTCCATTACTATGGTTCTAAAAGTCTATTTATCGCATGAACGCGTGGAAGCGAGCCTTTTATCTCTGTATGCACTACCCTGCTTATGTTATGTTAGATTCATGCTTTTTACAGCCGGTTACTTAGTGCCAATATATGTGTCAAAAAAGCTTTAACTACCTTCCGTCATTAGGAAGTTATTGAGAGATATGTCAAAATTTATTTATGGGAATTTTAGGGTTGTAAGTTCTTATTTTAAAAAATATAGAGCATTTTTCTGTTTGTGAACTGGACTCAATGTTATAACTTCTCACACCTTACAATAGAATTTCTTTAATCCAAATGATTATACTCAACGTACGTTCATGTTTGTTAACAAAACTTTTGATAACAGGTTTATTCGGGTTATCCAAAAGCGTTCGGGAAAAGAAAATCGTATCGTAGAAGAGTTTATCTATACAAAAGTCTATATGCAGGATTCTATCTATTGAAAGTCGATGCAAATATTTTGCTCAGATGTACTATGTTGTCTGCTTCATATTTATTTATTTATTTTTTCACACTTAAACAGTAGAAGTAGATGATGTTAATACATATAAAAGCAACGCCTTATCGCTAATAAGGCGTTTAAGTAAATATAAAAGTATCTTTAATAATATAAATATTATTATAATGAAATGCAGAAATATTATATAGTTATAGACTATACTGCGTCTACTTTGTCTCAATACGTCTTAAAAGGCCCATAAAATTGCGTCATTTAATATCATATTCACAACACCAACTTCCTTTAGGCTGTATTAATCAATCGATTACATCAAACTATACATAAAGGTGTTTTATGGCTTATATGCACGGATAAATCAGTCAGCTGATAACGTAGAGAAACAATGTAAAAAAAACAAATCTTTTATTTTATCCATTTTTTAATTGAATATGGGTTAAATAAGGAGAGAATGTAAATAGAAAACGAGACGATTGTGCGTACCGTTCTAGTGTCAATAGTCCCATATGTTATGCGTATTAATCCGGATGCAACCTTCTTGCATCTATGGTTTTAATTTATCAACTTCAGGTTGAATCTGCATATCACACATACGTCAACATACAATGCAATCCCTAAATCAGAAAATGATCAAAATCGGATTACCGGATCATGTCGGTTTAATCTCTTTGTGGTCGAGTAATTTTCAACCTGATTCTCTTACGATGTCTATGACAAGCTCATGGCAGGGAACCAAAATGTGTATGGTAATTGCATTCCAAGTAAGAACTTAATAAATTGTATTGGGTTGCTTGGAAGAGATCGCTCAATATACCGCTCCTTAACATTGTATTTTTGTTTTTATTTAGTTACATACACTTGTAAATAAAATAAATGTAGTAGGTACTGCAATACAGCGAAGATTTGGTTCAATATATCAAAATCAAAAATATCTTTATTCATATAGGTAACTAAGGTACAATTATGAATCGTCAACAAAATAAATTTTAAAAAACGTTGACACTACATTTACTGCCAGTTCCCAAATCAAGGACGTAGAGCGGCCGAGAAGAACTGGCAAGAAACCCTCAGCCACCCCTTAAAATCGCCAAGCATGTTTCACAGTACGGTTGTAAAGATCTGCAACCATTACACCAGCGAATGCGTCATTATCTATATTTAAAAAAAAAACAATAAAAAATAACCTTTACTATCATCAATGGGCATAGCGAAATCTGTAAGCTATAAAGATATATATTTTTCAGTAATTTTCGTTATCTGTCTCGTTATGCCTACCATGAAAATACATCACTAACCATCACATAACTGAACGTATCTCCCAGGTTTATTACGCTATTCTAAAGCACTTTGTTTAATAGTCGGATATGACCGTAAAACTATTAAAAGGAACTTTTAGCTTTAACTGAAGCTTTAAGACGTGAATGCAACCCGCAAGATCACAAGGGTTTTTTAAAGAGGGCGCAAACGATCCTGGTCGTTTTCCTGTTCGGCACACCATATAGGTGAAGTCGCCACCTTTAACACTAACGTGGTAGGGAGCCCGTGAATGCGTTGCCAGCCTTTTAATGGAAAGTGTTACAAAAGCACAGATATTAACTATATTCAGATAATAATTATCTGATATAATTATATCAATGATAGACACTTATATTTTTTTTATTACTCCTGAATACGACGCATACATTTAATTAAATATTTTCCTATAATTAAACGTTTGCTATTTGACACAAGGTTTCCCGCCAATAAGAGGGCAAGTGACACCGAATTTATTAAATTGGTGAATCACTACAGTGAATGGTGTTATAATATGTCTCACAGATTACTACACGTCAAAATTTAAGTGTGACAGAGGAATGTCATTAACGTTTCATTGACATTTGACATCTAATGATTAAGTGCGTTTGGAAATTACGTAGATAGAATAAGTTAATAGACTTGTAAAACGTTCTGCTCTGCTTCTCTTTTTTTTTTGCTATCCGCTGCTCGCTTCCTTTGGATCTTGGCCCAAAACTGCTCCAGAAAGTACACGTAATTCAAGAAATATGTTTTCATAATAATTAATGATGGTTTAGGTATTTAAAAGTGTACCTGTAAGTGTCCAAAAGCATAGCTTTTGACAGTGAATACAATTTTGAGTAGAATCCTTTAATCGACCGTTAACGAAATAAAAAAAAACAATACACATTCTCTCTATCTATTCTCTTTTTCACATTTAATATAGAGTATTTTAATGTACATTGTATATTCGGGATATTTCTTTGGTTTTTAATTAACTGTTAACGCCAGATATCGTTAGATTTTTACTTTCTTGTAGACAACGGTTCCAAAATAACATTCGAATCATTGAATTATCATGCATTTATATCACTTAAAGTCCGCGTATGCCAGTCTATAAATACTTCGCCTTTACCAAATTATATGGTAAATTGACACCACATAATTCGATAAATTATCTGTATTTCTAGAATCGCAGGATTGATTAGGAATTTGGTTATTAACTGTTCAGGTTGCTAATTATGCCCCCAGTGGCTGTTGATCAATGCGTTTGTGGCATTTTGTTGTGAAATCCGGTGGGAGTAATGTTTTATTGGAATACAATTTATAAATGTATTTTTTATTTATCGTATAAATTGTATCTTTCGTATAAGTCTAATTCAAGCTAAGCATTCCACAGTTGATCGACATATTTATGAGAGAATGGAATGCTATATGAAGATCAACGTTTATTTTCTTCTTCCATTACGATACAGGACAGTTAAAAGAGAGAAACAAACTGAGTTTGTATCCGACCGGTCTTTTGAACCCTCTTAGTTATAAGTAGAGAGTTGAATCCTGGAGTGTGTATTTTATTACGTCAAATTGGTACACCATCGGGCACTTTCTTGATGTACCAGGATAAATATATATATCCTATATGAAATCCTATATGAAATTTTCATTACACAGATATTTCTATACGATATATCGTGTATCATAAAGAATTGTACATTTTCAAAATTTAATTTTTAATCATACACTTTTTTTGTAACTATTTACGTAAATCAGTTTGAAAATAGAAACGTCTTCGAATAGTATTATGAACCAATGATTGACTCAATTATGTGTTTTACGATGTTTCTATTACTGCTATGAATCACATTCTTTGAATGTATTAAAACAGATTCTTATAAAACAGACCCTTTATAAGTCAAATCACGAAAATTAGTCACACGTTCGTTGTACGTTGTAATTTAAATAAGTTTTAAGTTAAAACTATAACTACGGGGATTTTTGCCATAATTATATTCTTGTGACGATGTATGAAGAATACAAATACATACTTAAAATAATTTTTAAAATAAAAATGTTTTTTTGTTGTCCGTCGAGACACAGTTAGCATACGTTTGTAAGCAGCAAATAAGCCCTAATAATCTCATACAGATATATTTCTGAATCTGATTGAGTTAACATGTTGTGACGACTAATAATATTTATTTATAACATTTTTCTCATTTTGTGTGAGAGATATCGTTTCAGCAAAATGTTTTTGTTATTTTTTTGCTTCATTTTAATATTTTTTTATTATAGTGGTGCCACGGTCTGCATCTACATTCTATACGATGACTATGACTCTCGTTCGCTATATAGATATACAACTTCATGACCCTTACCTTTCTCGAACTCGATTGGGGCCTTCGGCCAGTCACGGTTCGGCCAACCACGGTTCGGCCAGCCAGTTCTCGGTTTGAGGAAAGTCTGTGCATATCTTCCTTCACACTTACATATCTATAAACGCTATCACAAGGGCCTTGAACTACGGATCAAGCGTCATTCACCGTCTAAAGGTCAATCACCTTCAGATCTTTATAATCGACTGTATATAGTATGACG
Organism: Leptophobia aripa; assembly: GCA_951799465.1. Classification (NCBI taxonomy): domain Eukaryota; kingdom Metazoa; phylum Arthropoda; class Insecta; order Lepidoptera; family Pieridae; genus Leptophobia; species Leptophobia aripa. The sequence goes on along the minus strand of OX637266.1, from coordinate 6,533,125 downwards.
ATTAGCTTTTGCAGAGATTGCATTTTATTACATTTAGTAGGTGTCAATTTAGAGTAATGTGTTAATTTCAGGTTAGCACGGTAGCCGTGTATTGTTGATTACGTAAGACCCGTTGAAAGTTTTCGCTTGTATAATAAATTTCATAAGGTGTGTTATTCTGTAATATATTTAGCAATAGTTTATTCAACTGCAGTGATAATGAAATAATATTAGATTCTAGATAACGTACTAATATATAATAATAGTAAATTTAAGCCTGCTTTTTTTGCCTGACAAAAATAGGTTAACACCACGTTATCACACCGTCTGCCCGTGACGGCGAATACGACTTGGAGTCCTAGAAGAAAGAAGCGTACTATTTCTTAAAAGGCCGGTAACGTATTCACGACCTACATACCACGTGAGTGTCCAAGTCTATGGGCACAACAAAAAGAGAGAATATTAATCAAATTGAATAAAATAGTAGGTACTAAATTATAGTGCAGATTTTTCGCAGTATCTTATCGTTAAAAGCAGAAAATATATTTAAAAACTTGAATTAATGAAAAATATATTCCAAAGCCAACTACGCGTGTAATGTGTTAGGCTTACCTACTTATATAAATTGTGGCTTATATGTTACTGTTACTATTTTTATAAATATTAAATGCTATTTAAACGCTTGAAGGACTATTGATTCTAATATTTCGTAATTTTCCCATATAAGTTCAGACATTTAGACAATCTATTTGTACTGCTTAGCGGCATTCACATTTATAATGCAATTTAATGCCTATTATAAAATACTATGAGGCCATTTATCTTGCGTGTAATACTTGTGTAATTTCTAAAAATATATTTTAAGTGTGTGGTCAGTAAATGCTTTGACTTAAGTTTTTATCTAAGTTAATGTGTTAAAAATCCCTTAAAACATACCAATGTTCTATGTTTGCTAAGTTTTGTCAAACTTCACCAACCTTAGTTAAGCAGTCTTATTGTATCAAGTTTCAAATTTTATACAAAATTTTAAATGCTTTGAAACTTGTTCTAAATTGTCTTTGATATTATTTATTTCCATAGAGAATGCATGCTTGACACACTAGTGTTAATAACATTTTATTGTCTGTGGTCGTTGCAAAAAGAAGCCACAGATGTGCGGTTGGTTCATTATCATTATCTTTGTTTACCTCATATATCAAAATAAATATATTTTTTTAAAGACATCATGAGATCGATTACTACGTTTCTGATACTATTTGGGAGAATCAGTCAGCTCTGTGTTACCCGGTTCTTGTAACTGATAGATGGATAAGGCTTCTGATTACTAATCAAACAACTTATAACCAAGAAAGTACATATTTTCAGATACCCATATGTTTGAAGCTATTGAATTTTTACTGTCAATAAATTTAAAACACTTAATGAGTGTGTTTGGAAATGTATCAATGAATATTTAGAGGACAAAGATCCTCGGAATGTGTCAGAAATAGCACAGCATTGGGACAGTTTAATTCTTCTGTTGTCAATGCAGTTGGTAATGTAAAAAATTACGATTCTTATAGGCCTACTTGAATAAAGATATTTTGACTTTGACCGGGTTTAAACGACCCAATATCCTACTATAAGACAATTTAGCGAAATAAGCATGGAACTGTGGCGTGTGTATTTCAATTGTATATAATAATGCATACGATTAAGGGAATTCACAACTCAATTTGGATCCGTCATAAAGCCGTGTTAAGAACGTAATTTATGGTCAAGACATTTCCTCTAGTTATATTTATTAGTCCTTATTCGTTGTATTTATCAGATACGACTAGCTCGAACTTGGCCTAGATTTTCCTGTAAACATTGATTAGTAATATAATTAATTTTAATTATTATACAAAGTTCACGCTTGTTCTTTGTTATATAAATTATTGGGTAAAAATAATTAGGTAGTAATAGTAATCGATTGGCCGTGAATCATTTTTAAGATTGTACATTTTATTTGTTGGAATTGTTAGGAAATATTTTATTATAAAATTAACATAATGTATGTGAAAGTAATTTAAAAAGATATGACTGTGCAGCATTTTCACGGCCAAAGTTGAACGTACCCGCTGAACTTGACTCCGATACACCTTAACATTGCATTGTAAAATTGCCCTCTTGTATCATACAAAACGTGCTATTTTCTTTATCTTAAAAAATATTATTTTATGTATACTTTTGAGTACTTATAATTCTCAAATTTGTATGTTATATGCGGTATATTTATACATTGAGCGTACGACGCGGAAATGACTTAAATTTGATAACAACTTGACCCCAATAAAACAGTTATGCAGCACAATTCCTATCTCGCCTTCCTGTTGTGTCAAAATACACATACGAAACTTACCCTTCTAAACACGATAAACACTCGCGATTCCCGGGAACTCACCGTGAACCCTGCGCGTACACAATATTTATCTCCGGATGATCCGAGGACGGTATATAAGCGGTCTCTGAGAGGCACCCGGTATCATTCGCGTGTTAACCACCGTACTGAGCTTCCGACATACAGAGGCCGTATTGACCGTCAACTGAATTGATACAATTACTTGAACCCTTCCGCGATGCCTTCGATGAGAACTATGCTAGTCGCTGTCTGCCTGCTAGTAACGCTGGCGACGATCGAGGCTGCACCATTCTTTGATGCAATATACGATGCGATCAATGGTAATGGTAGGCGATCTTATGGGTACAGTGGGTATGGGAATTATGGGTACAATTACGGGTATAACGGTTATAATGGGTATAGACAAGCCGAGAGGCCGAGGCAAGGGAAAACTTACAAAGATATTTGTAGGGTACATTACCCGGATTCGGTTGCTGTACCCGGGGCGGGGGGGATAGTTTGCCCCTACTGAGGGTCAGATCGCGTGTTCTACGCAATGGAGAGACTTCTCCGCCGACGACATATCATGAGAATGGGTTGATATCAGCGACAGTGTATTTGTATATAGTGTTTTGATTGAAGTTGCGTGATAACCTTGTGATAGTTTAGTGCCAATAATCGTAATTTAGTGACCTTATGGATTAAAACAGTGGATAGAACACGCGATAAATAATATTATTGGTTTGTACTTAGAAAATTGAGAAGTCTACCAACAGGTTGAATATTTTTGTATGTATTTGATGAGACAAGCTTACTCTGTTTTGAATATGTTTATATTTTGCACGTAAAGTTTACGATGTGTTTAAATTTCGAATTTTTCAACTCAATACGTAGAAATAAGTTATGGTTTAATTAGTTTTTAATATAATTATAAAATTTTATTACTTAAGTCTTATAATGTAAATATAATTATAGTGAAAAATCTTTGCTTTATTACCAATAATTTAAGTTTAACATAGGTTTGGAGATTTTCAATATATAAAAACACACTTAAGTCACCAGATAATATATATATATAATATACACATATATCTATATTGACATGTGTTAGGATTTAAAACATTTAATGTTTTTCCATTTGTGTTGTGTTTTCGGCCGTAAATAAATAATTTTTGTATGTCCTTCGTTAGTTAGTCTAACTAAGACTAACTAACGAACCATTACATTTTTTTTTCTCATAAATCGTGCCATCACTTGACATCGACTACAATCTGCGATAAGCTGGGATAATCAGCACTAGGCGTCGGAGACCATCGCCTCAACCAACCCAGGTGGTACCAACTTTAAACGATCCATTTCAAACGCGACATGGCTGAGATGTGGAGTAAATGATTTGCCAAATAGTTTGGGTGACTAAGAGAGCGTTAGAAATAGCTACTCGTATACTTCACAATTTCCTCCTTTACGATGGGCATGTTGAGTAAATACTGTATTCTATTGTTGCTGGCGAATCATTAAATATTAAAAAAAATGATAGTATACTATCTAAGGCGTCTTACATTTGTAGGCGAAAATTAAGATAATATAGCCATTGACATAATGTATTGATGTAGTTCCAATTATCTACAGAACAAGATAATTAATATCAATAATAGAGGGACGAAAGGGTCAGTTGGACCTTGTCACTTGGCCCGTCTCATTAACTTGATAAAACGCCTGAGGGGACACGACACTTGTCATTGAGACTGTGTTAACTTTGTTCGCGTTAAAACTGCAAATATTAATAATTCAGAATCACTGATGTAATTTCAAATGATTAAATTGACAGGAGAAGTGAGGTCGTTTTAAAAATTCCGATCAAATGGTAAGTCTTTTATTTTGTTGGCATGTTAAGGAAACGTGGAAATCAGCTACAATGAACAAATCTATGAAGCTTTAGCTATCCGAGAAAAAGAGTACAGAAAGTGAGGACTACACTCACAATAACAGATTGAATGTTGCACAATTTTTCCTTATAAATCATAATCTGTTACAGCTGGGTATTTGATACTTAATAATACATAATAACCACTAAGTAGTAAGTTCAATAGATTTTGTAATGTTGCACGTGATACCTGTTGCAACAGCGGAACAAAGCTAGGATTTGTAAGCTCGAACAACTTTCTTGGGTAAAGTTTGTTTTCAAAAGGTTAAGCTGTATTATGGTGATAGCGTTAGACATATTGTGTTATAGTGAGTTACATTAGGAAAAGTAATGTTTTTCACTTTTCGTAATCTTGTTTAACGACAACAATTAATTATATTATTCATGACTTAAGGTTACAAACTTATGTCGTATTTGTTTTGGGAGTGTTAAGAATGAAACTAATTCTACAAACGAAACCACTTATATCTTTAATTTACATATAATTAAATAATATATAATAATAATATAACACACACGGTATATAAGTATATTAATTCTGAGTTTAGTATGTGCCTGGTATTCAATACCGGTGATTCAAGAGCTGGTGCTTTTTTTGCTCAACGTATAAGGACCGCGATACAGCGAGGATGCCGTCAAGGTATATCAAACTTTGGTACTCAGGGACCAAACTTTTTAAATTTAATTTAGTGCTTTAGTTTTATACTTTGAGTTGTCAACATTATATGTTTTAAATAAAGGATACTTTACATTATTAAAAACCATTATTTATGTCCGTGACATATATTTTTATTAGTTATCTATTGTTTATGGGACGATTAAGGCATTATGCAGTGCAAAATCCGGTTAGCGGAGCTCTGCATAAAACATAGGCTTAAATTTAATGTCTCAACGTGTGCCTTTGTAAACACGTGTACATGTTTTTTTAAACAGTTAAAATGTACTTTAAATTCTATAAGCGGTTAATTCAATACATATTTCAATGTCGTGACGTGTTTTATTAATTTTTTTTATCATTCGGCGTATATTTCAATATGAACGGAATGTAGATGGCTTATACTTAGTCTTGCCATAAATATTGTTATAAAGAAAAGCACGATTTTTTTTTTATACGTAACATTTATTCCTTTCGTAGTGAGTTAGTTTAATACATCAATATATAACTATTAAAAATATACAATGTTTATTCGAAGTGGTCTCCATTGGCTGCAATACAGTCTTTTAAACGTTGAGGCCAGTTATCAATAGCAGCACGAACTCTTTCTAGAGGAAAATTCTTCACTGCCAACCGAATGGATCGTTTTAGGGACTCCAAATTATCATGGCGTTTAGAGCAAGCCTTACTCTCTAAAACTGACCATAAATCATAATCCAATGGATTTAGGTCAGGACTTGACGACGGCCAGTTTTCAGTGCTGATAAAGTCCGGAACGTTAGTTTTCAACCAAGATTGGGTGGATCGAGCTCTATGACCCGGTGCCGAGTCTTGTTGAAAGCATTCAGAATTCTTTGTTATTGAACATGGTGTTAGTTAAAGGCTTAACTACCGTCTCAAGAATGGTATTTTGATAAACTTGTGCCGACGTTTTAATACCTTTTTCACAAAAATATGGCTCAGTCACCCCTTCATAGCTAACACCCCACCAAACCATCACTGAAGTGGGATAATGCCCACGTTGTACTCTGTTTACTAATTGCGAAGCTTCTTTAGAGCTTCCAGCATAAATACGGCCATTTTGTTTATTAAAATACTGCTCAATTGTAAAAATTTTCTCATCCGTAAACAAAATTTTTTTGTGACCTCCCTTTGCGTACCGCTTAAGTAGTTGTTTGGATTTTACCACCCTATTCTTCTTTAAATTATCAGTTAAGAAGTGACCAGTACGTCTCTTATAGGCTGTAAGTCCTAAGTCATCGTAGGGTTTCGGCGTAGGGATGTGACGACCCCATCGCCCGCTGGTGGAATAGTCTGTGACAGAGATTATTTTACCAGTGCAATCAGTCAACCCCCTTCCTAGTGGGAGTGTCAAACTGTTGCCTTCGGACTTCAGTCGAATGGGCAGGCACGACCGGGGCAGTACCACTGTCTTACTGAAGACCGGCGTGAAGCGGTACAATGGGCTTCACCTGTTGTATTTGCGTTTCGTCCGGTGATTGAGATTCCCGGAGCCCATCCCTCTTCCCCTACCCAAATTAAATAATGAAGGTGCAGAACAAAAAGAAACTACCCCAGGGAGGTACCACCCGTGTCAGCGGTGGAGAATCCTCCTCTGGGCGTCCACCAACGGGAAGTTCAACACCCGCTGATGGCCGCACAGGCTGCCCTTCGTACTCTGGGGGGGGCAACTCTGCGCTACAAAAAAAACACCGTTCTCGGGGCAAACAGGGCAAAATTTCCAAGGCGTCCCCCATCTCACTCACTGTGGATTTCTCAAACATTAGGGGGCTCAACTCCAACATCAACGCAGTCCACCACCATCTAGAGACTGCGAAGCCGGCCTTGCTCTTCCTTACTGAGACCCAGATATCCTCTCCGGCTGATACTTCCTACCTCTCCTACCCGGGGTATAAATTGGAACATTCCTTTGTGCCGCGGGCGGGAGTTTGCGTGTACGTCAGGGAGGATGTCTGCTCTCGGCGCCTCGGGACGCTTGAAGGCGTGGACCTATCTAGCCTATGGTTACGCGTAGACTGCGATGACCATCCGCGATTCTACGCCTGCTTGTATAGGTCCCATAGTGGAAATTCCGAAACTGACCGACTCATCGAGCACATTCAAATGGCGACAGATTCCTTGCTCGAAAGGGTTCCAACCGCTGAAATCGTGATACTTGGCGACTTCAATGCCCACCATGCCGAGTGGCTTGGCTCTGAAACCACCGATCACGCGGGCAGATCCTTTCACGACTTAGCCTTGGCATATGATCTGACACAAATGGTCCCTGCGATTACGCGAATACCAGATGTGGAGGGTCATAAACCTTCTTTGTTGGACCTTCTGCTGACTTCACATCCGGAGAACTACCAAGTCTCCATCGACCCTCCTTTGGGTTCGTCGGACCATTGCGTGGTCCGGAGTAGAGTGCCAACCACGCGCCCTCCACGGCCTCGCTTTGAGGGCTGTCGTCGCGTGTGGCATTACAAGTCAGCAGATTGGGATGGGATGCGGTCCTTCTATGCATCCTACCCTTGGGGGCTGTTATGCTTTTCGTCGGATTCTCCAGATGTCACCGCTGACTCTGTCGCCGAGGTGGTGCTGCAAGGCATGGAACTCTTTATTCCATTCTCTGCAGTGCCGATCGGTGGCAAGTCTCAGCCCTGGTTTAAACGCTCCTGTATGGCGGCTTCACGTCGAAAACGAGAATGCTTTCGAGCCTGGGCAGACGCGGTGTCATCTCGCGGCTTAGAGTCCGCCGAACTTAAAAAAGCATATAACTCAGCGTCTAGGTTTTTAAAACGAGAGATTGCCAAGTCAAAGTCAGAGCACATTGCCAGTTTTGGTGAGAGATTAGCACGCCTTCCATCTGGGACTCGTGCGTTCTGGTCTCTGGCCAAAGCTGTCCAAGGGAATTTCTGTCAGCCGTCCATTCCATCTTTGCGTGGGAGGGGTGACTCGCTGGCCCATACTGCGAAAGAGAAGGCTGATCTTTTAGGCACCCTCTTTGCGTCAAACTCGACTTTGGATGACCATGGTAAACCACCACCGTTAATCCCGCGGTGTGATACTTCTATGCCGGAAATTGCATTCCGGATCCGAGCGGTCCGCAAGGCTTTATTCTCCTTGGACGTCCATAAGTCGAGCGGGCCTGATGGCATCCCTCCGATAGTTCTGCGCACTTGTGCTCCTGAGTTGGCTCCGGTCCTAACGCGTCTCTTCCGGTTCTCATACTCACTCGGCATCGTCCCATACGGATGGAAGATCGCTTCAGTACACCCGATCCCTAAAAAAGGCGATCGCTCCGATCCGTCAAACTATCGCCCAATAGCCATAACTTCCTTGTTCTCCAAAATAATGGAATCCAGCATCAATTGCCAGCTCTTGAAGTATCTAGAGGGCCACCACTTGATTAGCGATAGCCAGTATGGCTTCCGGCGTGGTCGGTCAGCGGGTGACCTTCTAGTATACCTAACTCATAGATGGGCGGAGGCAATAGAGTCCAAGGGGGAGGCACTGGCAGTTAGTCTTGACATAGCGAAAGCCTTTGACCGGGTGTGGCATAGAGCACTTCTTTCAAAGCTTCCTGCGTATGGGTTGCCCGAGAAATTGTGCAATTGGATCTCCAGCTTCCTGGCTGATAGGAGCATTAAGGTCGTTATCGACGGAGCTTGTTCCGACCTCAAACCTGTGAATGCCGGGGTCCCACAAGGCTGTGTCTTATCTCCGACCCTCTTTCTTCTGCATATCAATGATCTGCTGCAGCATAGCAGTATTCATTGCTATGCGGACGATAGTACTGGAGATGCATTATACACAGGCCGCGCAAATATTTCTCGGGCTGATGTCGATCAGTTCCGGAACAAACTTGTGTCTGAAGTCGAGACCCAACTAAGTGTAGCCTCGGACTGGGGACGACTTAACCTAGTCCAATTCAACCCCAAAAAGACACAAGTTTGCGCGTTTTCCACTAAAAAAACACCCTTTGTCGCTACTCCTCTCTTTGAAGACACCCTCCTTAAAGCCTCAGCCAGCATCGGAATACTGGGCGTCGACATATCGGACAATGTTCAGTTTCGCGGTCATCTGGAAGAAAAGGCTAAACTTGCCTCTAAAAAGCTTGGTGTGCTCAGTAGGGCGAGACGATACTTCACTCCGGGCCACCGCTTGCAACTTTATAAAGCGCAAATTCGGCCCCACATGGAATATTGTTCTCACCTCTGGGCGGGAGCCCCCCAGTACCAGCTCCTTCCTCTTGATCGCATTCAACGTAGAGCGGTTCGATTAGTCGCTGACCAGTCACTCTCCGACCGGCTTGATCCTTTGGCGCTGCGTAGAGATGTTGGATCTCTCAGCATCTTCTATCGCATTTACCATGGGGTGTGTTCGGAGGAGTTGTTCGGATTAATACCTGCAGCTAAATTTCATCTTCGGACATCAAGGCAGAATGCGAAATTCCACCCGTATCACCTTGATGTCTGTCGTTCCACCACTGCGCGTTTCGTAAGACACTTCTTACCACGCACCACCACGTTATGGAACAAGCTGCCCGCCACGGTATTTCCGAACCACTACGACTTAGGGTCCTTCAAGAAAAAAGCGTATAAATCCCTAAAAGGCCGGCAACGCACTCATGAGCTCCCAGCCACTTGAGTGTCCATGGGCGGCGACTTCACCTTTATGGTGGGCCTCCTGCTCGTTTGCCCCCTCTTCTATAAAAAAAAAAAAAAAAAAAAAAAATCTTTTAATATACGCGACATGGTTCTAGGAGCTATCTTCATCTCCCGAGATAAAATCTTTTGCTTACGGACAGGATTTCTTCGAATTCTTTCCCTAACTGCTTTAATCACCTTTTTCACACGAACGGTACGTGGACGGCCAGATCTTTTTCTGTCACAAACAGAGGAGGTATCATTGTACCTATCAATAGCCCGGTAAACAAACATTTGACTAATACCAAGCGGGTGGAGGGTTTTAAAAATTGCACTTTTCTCCATACCTACTTTATGTAAGGCAATCACAGCGATTCGGTTCTCTTTATCACCCCACTCCATTTTAATATAACAAAATATTTAACAATATAATGGCGTGAAAATAAGAAAACACATCAAGCAATCATATAAAAATGACAGATTCCAAATTCAAACGTAATATTTTCTTTTTTTGAATAGTAACAGTATTTATGGCCAGACTAAGTATTATAATAATAAGCGGATTATTTATATTACATTGAACATTTATTTTTTCTCATTTTTAGTTAATGAATTAAATTAAAATATTGTATAAATAGGGAGCACGCGGGCGACTCACATTGTTTTGTTATAGCCCGACAATGTTTTATATAGTAGTTAATGTTGCCAGTATTTTTGAAGCTAATATGGATTGAGAGTTGAAAATTTATTGGTTTACATCAACACAATATGAATAATCTAAATTACACAACAAACAACTAACATTAACTTCGAAGAACAAAGTGGTTAACAAATATACGTATGAGGCAAACTATGTTGGTGCGATGTGATACGCAAAATCTTTTCATTACTTTTCATAACATTAGGAGTATCAGAGAATAAAGAACTCTTAATTTTCTTAACAATACCTAATTATACCATATACAGACTTAGTTTTAAATATATAGAGATCCTTGTTTATAAATTTATCTCAGGAATAAAGGTGTACTGTCTAACTTAAGGCCTAGTTGCATGGTAGCGGGGCATTCGGCCTGCCAAAGCCCTTTAGAATATCGTTTCCTATAACACGGTTTCTTACCTTATAAACTACGAAATTTCCAGTTTGCATGCGAATTAAGGCAGTAAGAATAACAACGTAATAAAATTGTGTCAACTATTACTTAATACTAAATTATATGGGGCAAGTATCTAAGTGGGACCATCAATCAATTCGGGACCGGAATTGATATGTTTCATGGTTCGGATGTATAGCGATAACGACTTTTATATGTTATTAATTACAATATATGAATATGCATTCTAACACATTAAAAATAATATTATTTTCTTTTATTATTTTTATTTATTTATTCTTTGACTTTATTAATATAATTAAAATAGTTGACATCATTTATGAAGAAGAAATCGTATCGTATAATACTACTAGTAGCTTTTGCCCGCGACGTCGTCTGGGCACTTTAAATACAAAAGGAATATGGAAAATCGGTTTATAAATGACAGAGATCGGGTGAAATTTGTATACAAACATTCAATCCCACCATCCCTAATATTTCGTAGCCATACCATTTCATCGAATCGGTTCAGTAATTAAGCGTGAAAACGTAACATACATACCGACAGAGTAACTAACACATTTATAATATAAAGTATGAATTTTTAGATACAAATTATTAAGGATAAAACCTCATGAATGTACTTTTCACAGATATTATGACATGATTAATTGTTCCGTGAAAAACATTCCAAATACGAAAATACGACGATATTTTAAAATCTTAGCCTTTTGTTAAGCCCCATGAAATACCCTCTCGAATTCCAAAATTTTCTTAGCTGCAATAATCTTTGGATTTACAACCGTTTTATCTGTGTATTTCTTGTTTCTGCTTGTTTATTTTCGTTTACAGAATTGAGCAATGTTTGTTATTGTAAAAATACTTTTTTTATCAGGCGTTTTATTACATGCTTAGTATTTTTAACTAACATTGATTGTAATAAGTCAAGTCCTGCTTGACTGTTTAATGAATAGGGTGACAATATATTGGTAATGTTCCACTAACCAAAACATTATACTCTCAATAAAAAAATCGTATAAAAAGAAATTGAGAACATTTCAGCGTACGACAGAGTACGATGGAAAGGCAAACTAAATTTTATTAATGCTTCCAAACTCAGTGTATCAGAATTAGTTCACTCGAAACCATCTGATTTTACACCATGTTAATTACCGCCCATGTTTAGAAGCCTTGAAGCTTTTGTGTCAAAAAAACGAGTTAATAGAAGAGTATGAACTATTATTAGTATAAATACGTAGCTAATAATTCTAAGTGTTTTATTTTATATTTCTCATACACATTAAAAAGTACTTTTTATAATCTATTGCAAGGAAATATATCTATATTCATATGTATACCAAACTAAAATCAACACTAGAAGCAGTTTGAACTTATTGTCCACTACTAACCTAAACCATTAAATTGAAGAAAAGTGAATATTGAAATCCCCAAAGTAATATTATCCTACACGTATTTTTTCAGCACATCAGTGACAGAACCAAGAAATTGGCCTGTTATGTCCAACATCAGACGTCCCGCGGGATTCTACCTGTGACCTTAAAAGCTCAAGAATATGTCGGTGGTTTATTTAGGTGTTTTTTATTATGTTAGATTTGATTATACGCAAATTCATGTATAACGATTGGTTTTTGTTTTTGAACGAAAATTGAGGTAGCATATATGGTCAATTAATATATATATAAGATCCCATATAATTGTTTTGTGTGTATACCTAGTTTTATTATCTTATAACTTTCTTGTTTTTAGCACATAAGATGTTTGTATATAATGTTTTTATTATTATATAACTGTCGTAGTTTGAAAGACTAGTTTTCTGTACTACACTGGACCAAAGGAATCCTGTAGATAAAACGTGTTAAAATATATCCTTGTATTTTATTCCTAAATCGTATTCTGAACATTTTTACTAGTATACAATCGCGGTCCATATTATTGTTAACCTTACCTTCTTCAAGTAAAGACGGGTTAAGCCCTTATTAAATTTGGGTCGGACGAAATCTCAACGGTATTGCAGCGAGAAAATATTTTCCACATTTTCTAATGTTCTATATTGTTGGGATAGTAATAAAATTGTTTATGCGAGGTTTCGAATAATATTATAGTGTTATTATTTAATTGGTAACATGGGTTATGATATGATTAATCGAATATTACTTCAAACAACCTCAGAGGGCATAGCACATTAAACGATACGTCATCAGCAAGAGACTCGAGTTTCATTGGCTGCGGGGTGTCTGTTGGCAGCTATTGTTTATTTTGCAATTATATAAACAAATATATGATTTGGTGTAGAATGGTACACTTTTGATTTATTTAATAATCTTAATAATAGTTTCTACTTAATTATTTACTGGTTTAAAACTGTTGTTTAAAAGCAAAAGTACGTTTATTGTATTCACCAATAGGAGCAGAGCTAGGAGTGTGGTCTGGGCGCCATCTTGTTGTGGTGACAGTGTGTTGCGCCTTCTAAGGCTAGTTTTTGCCCACTAAGCCCGTTGAGAATTATGCTTCTTCTCCGAGGTTTCTTTAACCCATACAGCACAATAACACAGATTAAATATTAATTATAAAAATAAAATAAGTCCAAAGACCAAAAGTTAACATATAGAATATAAAAGTAAGCCAACATATAAGAATAAAATAATAATCACTTGAAAATGAGTAAGTGAAGAACGAGCATTTAATATGAATGTATATATATAGTGTTTGTAGTGGTGTTACTGTGTATCAGTCATTTCAATTATATACTTTATTAAGTACTGTTTTATCACATTAGACCAATTTTTATTTATGCTAAAGACAATTATTTAAATTTGTATAAAAAATCTTGCCTTTCAACACACCGCATTCAATTTAATATTGCGTCTGGCACTTAATTGCCACTCAATAAAATCGAAGTCTATGCATAGAAAGATAGAAGTCTAGGCTAGCTAGGCTTATACCAGTCTGATTGTATAATTTAAAAATAAATGGAATGATTTTTATTGAATGCGAATATTTACACATTAGATAAGAACATAACCACAGTATTATTTTATGTGAGATCTATGCTTTAACTAAATACGTTAATTAAGTCTAAACCGATTAGTAGTCCGTATTGTAGAGTCTAGTGTAATCTGACAGCTTTGCTACCTCGTACCAAATGCACTCTCGGATTTAGAACCAATTTGAATTTTACACATTTTATTTACGATTGCTCCATCGAAAGGTTTTCATGAAATATTTTTTTTTTAATTCTACAAAGATTTAAAAAAAAAATCTTTATAACGTTTTGTAAATATTCTATTATTATACAAATAAAACAATACTTACTTAATGAATTATTATAAAAAAATATCTTGTATTATTATACAATTGTAAACTAGAAGTAATATTAATATAGTAATAGAAATACCACCAAACTTTTTGAATTTGTTTTAGTGTTGTGGTTTGATTTATTTATTATCCAATTAATATTTTTTACTAAATTATAATTTAACCTTAATAACTGGACACGAAAATTCTGGACTTTACATATGTATACTGTATAAAACGATTCGATTCATAATCCCGTTTCACATGTATCCCTGGTAAATTATTACCGGAATTTCATTAACGCATGACATTTTTTTGGATATTTATAGTTCCATGTAATAAATATGGAGAGATGTGAAATGTATGTTAAGTATATTTTCTGGGAGATTTAAAGCTTATGTCTATTTTTACTAGAACGAAATTGGCCTTCTGTTACAATCAAATATTCCATTTTAGATTCAAAAATAGATCGTTTTGAGTATCATATCGTGTTACTCGCGATGTTTACTCACACGTATTAATTGGATATAGGAAGAAAACAATATATAAATAAATTCTCAATGCGAGCGTCTATTTTGTGACGACTTTAGTTTAACTTACTAATATAAATATAGTGAGTTTATATAATCTGCGTTATATTTTAAAGAACGCAAAAAGGTGTATATCAGTTTCAAGTAGTGCCTTCCGAACTGGTGGTAGTGTAAACATTGACGATTTAAAAGTGTCTTTATAAAGACCTACTTGAATAAAGATACTTTGAGTTTGAATTGTGCACTATTAATACTGTCAATTGCACTTTTACTAATATATATATTAGTATTTTATTATTTATTAGTGTTAGTGTAAAATTAATACGATGTACGATAAAGTAATTATTTTAAAACTGTAAATAAGGGTGTGAATAATATTTACAATTATAGTGTACCAGGGTCTAAGAACATTTAGAGGGCAAATCAAGGTAAAGCAGAACGTCATGGAAGATGAATTTCACCTTAGTGGGAACATTTTAACAATTTTATAGGTTTTTAAGTATTGTATATTGTCTTGTATGTACTTACATGTGACGATAAAATACAGCTCTGTCAAGATTTGTGAAGTTAAACTTTAAGTTAAATTGACCCAGTGGTTCAATGAACCATCCCTGCATACATTCAATCAAAGCCACAATGTCCCCGGAGCGGGGCAGTGGGGCGTGTTGTTACGTGTGGCGGAAAATAGTCGTAGGCAATGGTGCGGCAACCGAGATGCAGTGCATCATGCGATTAAGCCAGCTGAGCGACACAGCTGTTAAAGGATTATAAGAAGCTTGCTGCGTGTATATAAATTGTGTGTTAGCAACACAGAAATCGTTAAGAGGGTGTTGGTTCTTTGTTGTACTTTGTTTTAGAATTGTTTTTGGTTTTTGATTTCAGCTATTTATTCAGATTGTTTCCACAAGGTTGTGAATGTTGCCAACTCATAAAAATTAAATTAATTTAAATTAGTTAAACATTACAGTTTTGTTACAAGAGTTTTCCGGAAGGTAATCACAAGATACTTATGTTGGGAATGCCCCTCTCTTGCTTTAATTACTGACAATTTAAATATATATATGTGTGTGTGTAGGACTGTGTATGTGTGAATGAATAATTTTATAAATTATAAAGATAGGTGTTATAAAGGGTACATATTTCAAGTAAGGGTAAATATATAAAAAATATTTTAGCATATTTTTTGTTACAATTATTTTAAAAAAGTATATATTTCTTTTTATATGATTATGATGTTTTTTTTTTCATCGCACAGTTGATCAAACAATTGTTTTTAACAAACGACACAGTATATCATATGACTTCGAAATATGAAAGAATCGATGATTCCAAATTGTATATTAGATTGGTGTAAGGTAACCAAAATATATGGCGAATATGATCAATTATTTGAAATAGCATGTAGCGGCTCGTAGGCTCGTAGAGTTACGAAGTTCCTCAATCTGTTGCATGCATTCAAATGAAATTGCAACGTGTTGCATATAATTGATGAATATCGTAAATCGAATAGTTTTACTATGGAATTTTACTAAATTGACTTTGACGTTTACTATCTGTTAATGAAATAATTAACAAATTCTAAAAGACTTTATCTTAATAAAATCACTCAACTTTTTCTCGTTTTAATAAGGTTACACTTTTAAACGTGAGTACGTGAGTAATTGAAACCCAATTTTTAACCAGTCTTTAACATCGTTGTGCATATAAATTTCTAGATCCAGGATTGAATCTAGGATCAGATATAAGAAAACCAAGACGTTACCGAGTCAAATAGACGTCTGTTACCAGCGGATTTAATGATCGTGCAACAAATGTGCTGATGAAGCAAAATTTTTATTGGCAATAAATTCAACGCTTACTTCGAAAGCCAGATGTTTACAGAAATTGATTGATTTATTAATAAAATTATACAGTATTTGTTTTATTAAAATAGCTACTGAATTTTTTATTATTTAAATCAAACAGGATTGTAAATAGCATTTGTTATTATTTATTTATATCATTTTCACATAGGATCGTATCAGCGATCACTTGTTATGGTAATACATATCTTATATCTATGCTCCAAACTAAGTCGCTGATAAAATATATAATTATTGTGTTTCCATATTGTATTGCATTTGTGTTTATAGTAATAAAAAGGATATTGTTAATTAGTAAGACTTACGTATATTTTGGTTTTACGTCACATAAATTTAAGTTCAGACGAACTATACAAAAGTCTTCAAGCAAGACTTCAGTATAATCAGAAGTATAAATTTATACTAAAATGTGAATTTTATTATGTATTTGATAAATTTAATTAAACACGGTTCCCCGTTCGCGTAGATACAATTGAATTTTTTTTAGAATAAGAGCTTTATTCTAAGGCATATTAAGTTTAATAAACTTTATATTTTTTTATGTTTTATAGAAGTGGCAAACAAGCAGTAGACACACCATAAAGGAGACGGCGTTGCCCTTAGTCACTCACGTGGCTGGATGCTCGTGAGTGCGTTGCCAGCCTTTTAGAAACGGGTACGCTCTTCTCTTGAAGAAACTATATCAGATAATTAATAGTTGGTCGGAATAACTAAAGGTTTTTTGTAACTATAGTAAATCACAGAGTGATACTAGAGTCCTACCTAACACTATATCGTTATGAGAATTAGCAATGTATTCAAGTATTCACTGCATAAAATTAATGAATCAAAATATTTAGTTAATGACTTTCGAAAAAGCTTATTTTGTTCGTTTGTGACGGACATTGTCTGCCATTGTTGTTTCCAAACAATAATTCCCAACGAATTTTCCTATTATGGACACATGCCGCTCGTTTAAGTGTAAATGACACAATTTTGTTTTAAGTTATTTTGTAATTTGCTTGAAATATGATGTTATATTGTTCTAGAGATTCTTGAGATTGCCGTTTTGTTTAAAATTTTAAAACAATATTCCAAACAGTTAATTAGAATATTTCTCAAACATATTTTAAACATATAAAATAACAATAACGATTTCTAAATTGCGATAAGATTTTCATTTATTTAATTAATATAGTGTAATCAACAGCCTCGTATAGATATGTCTAATTTGAAATATAATTGTTAAATTAGTTGAATATCATTGTAATATACAAACGGGAATCGAGTTATCTTCACGTGTCAATTAAATTATTCTCAGAACACTTTAATTTTAAATAGACGATTACAATCAGTATATGAAAATAGAACACTATTCTGCATTGCGTAACTCTGTCTCACGTACACGCATATACTTATATGTGATTTGAATTATTTGACATAAAGTTATGAATTACAAAAACAAACACAGTTTTAATGGAGGTAAGGTTTATTGTTTAAATTAAGCGAGTTTCCCCTTTTCATAAAGTTTTATGAGATCAACATTCGTTCCATTTGTAATATATTGTACTTGATTACATGTTTATTTGTATGAACACTATGTCTTGAAGGTTCACTCCGAATTCTTAATAGCATGGGCATTGAATATTTGTCTAAAGTCCTGTATTTGAACGGTGGATTTCATGAATTTTATCATTATGAAATAGGAATATGAGTACTGTAGTCATACCCTATTTAAGGGCTATATATCAATATATCTTATTGCACGATAGAAACTCCTATATTGTTACCTAACTTTGGTTAAATGTTTTTAAAATAAATTAACATATTTGAGTTTTTTTGGTCTGAAATAAAGAAAGTTAATTAACGGTGCTGATTTAAAGAAATTGTTTGTTTAATGAAATTAATTAACTGTCGTGTAGTTTAGTAGCAATACGACAGTACTCAATTTTACATACAGTTAATTTAGCTTTAAGTACTAATCGCAGTGCCATTTAACATACAGTAATGTTCTTGTAAAGACGTTAATAGATTCTTGCTTACTCCGCTACAACCAAAAGTGAGCCTTGACCTTCTATACAAGAGAGATCCATTTGAAAATTTACGATTTTTTTTAAGGATAACACAGTAAAAAGGTTTACCACTATGAAAAAATAATACAGGTTATGTTTTACGACTCCAAATGGGGTGCTCGGGGTTGGTAATCCGTGTTGTCATAAAAACACTGTCACTGCTAATCTTATATACGCATGATAAAATACCTGCAAATTGTTTTTACAGGGGTCTCCTTTTCGTATGTGACGACATATTTTTGACAGATATCTTGAATAATTCATTCATTTTGGTGTAGTGGACGTTGTTTATAATATGTTTTGTATATTTATGTCACTTGTACACTGTAAATAGTAAAATAGACTAGAATAGTTAATATGCGAAAACAAATATTTACAATTTGTTACAAGAATTCTAAACAAATAACTAATAATAATTGTATTTTCTTTTTCTTTGTATAATTCATTGCATTTTTGTATTTTGTGTATTGTTACGATTGTATTGAAGTTGAGAGACAGCGTGTTCTCGAAACACAAGATTTTTACTTAAATGGTACTATCCTGGTATTGTCAAAACAAACCAAAAATCAAAACAAAATATTTTAACACAATTACAAATATAACAATCCGAACAGTCAAACGGGAAGAGCTCCCACTAATGTGTAAGTGAATGAGTGAATTTTATTTTGCAGTGGGATCTCGCTGCTGGCCTGGAGGCACCTCAGCTCGAGCTTGTTGGTAAGCTTAGCTCAACCGTGATAATTTGGGATTGCCCAGACTAGCGCAAGGGGGTCTCTTGTAAGAATCGGAGCTCGGCATGGGCCGCCACGGGTGTCTAGTCTGAAAAGCTGGAAGTTCACTGGAGTAGTGAGCGACACTTAAGGTAAGGTGTATCAATGTGACTGAGCGTTTACTTATGTAGCGTCCTGTCGTTCCCTTTCCAATGGTCCTCCAGTGTTGCCAGACAACAATATTATTAGTGGAATTTTGTATCGTTAAATCCAATTTTGCCAGGTGTTTATGGTTAAAGCACTTGTTTCTGAGTACTATCAAAGTCACATAAGCGCGGATGCATTCTCTCAGTACGACTGCCTTCTGCCTGTACTTATATGCAGAAAAGTGTTTATGTATTCAAAAGATGGATTTGCAAAGTTTTGAAAGAAAAGTGTTAAACTTGTTACGTGAATGAAAAGTTTAGTGGGCGGAGTTATATCGCGCATGCGTCGTTGTTTGCTTGGAAGGTTCTGCATGCTTTCGACGTCGACGGCGGATGACCAAGCAGCAGTTTTCGCGTAACACTCAACTTAGGCGGACGTCCCGAGATGGTATACCGCACGAAATAATCGAAAAAGTAATAAATATAGGAAAAAAAAATAACTTTGTTAGGAAACTTTTAACGAATTTTTTTTTAACAGATTAATTGTATTGCTTAATTATAAAGTAGACGATCTCTTTTTTTATTTGATATTTCTTTAATTATATTATAAATATTGTCTTTTCTTAGTTTTTGTAAGACTAGGGAAACATTTAGTAACAATTTACTTTTACATAACAACCAACACATTAATTTGCTTCTTTGTTAATTATTTATATATTTAACTTGCAAAATCAAAATTACAGTTAACATTTGATGCATATTTTATTTAATACCACAGATGATATGATAAAAACATATCGCTATAAATATATAATAAAATAATTGTATGGTCTTCTCAATCTTTCAAAATTTAAATATCCTTTGTGAATGTGTTATTTTATGGTAAGTAAAACATTAAGTCACAGAAAATGTTGCTAAACTTTTATTCGTCTATCGTCTTAATATATAACAAAAGTAAAATCCAACACTAAAGAGTATTGCACGATTAAAAACTTTTTAGATATTATCGCTTATAAGAATACATAATCAACTGGTTCAATATACTTATTCAAAAAATTGCTTCAATAATAAAGTTTGTAGGGCATCTTTATGACAAGGAGTAAATCTTGAAGTTTTTAAGAAATGCGATTATTTAAATGAAATTACTGATATTACGCTTAGTAATAATTTAACATGAAAAAATGGAAAAGTTCATATTGATTCAGGAATGATTTAAACTTTCGCAGCTCGCAAGGCACAGACTATATGTAAAAAATAAAACCTTTTTGTGTTGTTTATTATTCAACGATTCTAAATTTAAATAAGTTTTACGTGCTACTTGACTGTGTGAGGTTGAAATTGAATTCTATAAAATAATAGAAATGTCTAATCGTCAATTCAAACTGTTTAAGTTCGTAATTCTGGAGAGTACTTTGTTTGCATGAAGTATGAGATCTATCTTCTATTAAGTATTAAGTTATTTTTATTTTATGATAACTCTCGAGTTAACATATAATAATTATTTACATTAATAATAATAAAATATAGGAATTTTAAAGACTTTTCGTAATGACACCCGTTAACTGGGATTTCCTTTCATGGGTTTTATATTTAATATTTATATTTTTTAGGTGAAATATGATTTAAAAGCATGATTATTTCCATGACTGTTATATCGTAAAGCTATCAAAAATTTAAGTTTCTACATATTATTTAAAATAAACTATTTATAAATGTCTAAACAATAAGTTTACATGTGCTTATTAATGTGTTAATTACAAAACATGATTTGTGTCAATTTTGAAAAATAGGTAAATTATAAAAAGTTATTGCCTAAAAACTGGTTTAACGCTCAATCGTCCCCTGACACTGAAAAAGTGTCAATTCATATATCAGATAACGCAACTTCGTCGATTCGTCTCGTTTATTGTACATTACCATAGTTCTTTTCAAAGCGTCAAAATTTCAGTTTTTCCTTTAGAATTAAAGGAAAAACGAAAGAACGAATTTTCGAATCGGGCGTGGATAGGTTCATGCTCCTATGAGCAATGAAACGATAAACGATTTACGGCCAGTGGAAAGCACCTCTTCGGATTTCTTTTATACACAAAATATCCTATAGGATAGGATTGTTTTAACTCTTGTCCAATTCTAGTATATCACGCTTATACAACATACTTCCTCGCTTAAGCTCTAACTTAAAATATCTTTATTCAAGTAGGTTTTAAAGACACTTTTGAATCGTCAACTTTTACACTACCACCAGTGCGGAAGGCAGGTATCTACCGAAAAGAACCAGCCAGAAACTCGATAACATTTCATATAAAATTATGTTACATGACCAATTCAAATAATAAAGTTTATTAAGTAAGGCTACTCAAGAATAAAACTGTCCCGATGCTGAGCTATTGCTGACACATTGGATCTTTTCTCCTGTAAATATTCTTTAACTGCTTTAGCTCAGGTAACATGGAAAGCCTGTATACAGTACCAGCCTTACACGTGAAATATAATTTCTCATTATCTCACAAGTGTTAGCAAGGCAGTATCAGTCAAGCAAACAATTTGTTCCCTTATTTCATAGATATTGTTCCAATCTCGATTATGTGTTCGGCCCAATTGATTTGTTTCTGACTACATATTCCAACAATTATTAGTTGTGTACTGATGCGAGATTTTATGGTCGCTAGTCAGACGATAGGTCAACAATGCTATTGTCTTTTATGTACCGTGTATTATTTTCTATTGGACATAGTTGGCGCAATGATTATTCCGGAATGTCATAGAGGCACTTGGGTACCTATAAACATTTATGTGGTTGTGTAACCATATGTATTTGAAGTATTATAAGTATGCCATGTGTGTGTTTAAAGTATGCACCTCCTGTTTACATAAAAGATAGCTTGAAGCTAACATACCTTGTGTCCTATATATAGTATTTTGATATTTCAAGTAACATTTATAAAAGAAACACATTTCAAAGATAACACTATTACTATTAAATATTATAATATCCCAAACCCCCGTCAACATGCATGGGCATGCAACCCAGACCCTCAAGCAGTGGCATTGTAGTGGAATTGTCAAATTTGACATTCTTCTATTTGATAAGTTAATGAATAAGGCTTGAAATCTGATTTGAAGTAAGTTATACAAGTTGTCATATTATTTCAGTACTGAGTAAATGATAATTGGAGTATAAATGAATTTAAGTAAAAAGCATTACCCGTAAAATCCCACTTGAAGTTTCGGATATTCTTATTTTTGTTGCAGTTTTATGGAAGCTGGACGAATTTTTGACTAGTTCTGACACATTTTAAATTGAAATTTCCGAATATTCCACACCGGTACAATTGTGCATAGAAATTTTTGAATTTATATGCATTAAATAATGTTATCTAAGATTCTTCTTTTTAGACTCTTTAAACATAAGGCGGTTTACTTAACTAATAACATTGATAAATAAAAACAATATCTTAAAGCAAATTAAAGGGGATAAAAGTTACTCAAAGGTTAAAATTTCTTACCTGCTCAGATATTTTGTCGTAATTAAATATTATATTATTAACAGGTACAACATACAATGGTTATCAATTTATATCTAAATATATATATATTAAAAATGTTTATGTTTTACGATTTTTTTAATAACATATTGCATTGTTATTGAAACTGTAAGGTTATATATTACTTCTTCCACGCTACTTAGTTATCTGGAATAACGAAATTGAATATCAGACATTAACTGAAGTTGCGTAGCATATACTGCATTCTTCCAATGAACTTTCAGTTTTAATTAAATTCTTACTAAACCTAACTTTATATGAATTGACATATCAATTGTTCACACCATTGTTTTGAAGTTTCACACTTGACTGTTCTGTTTATTTTAACACAGTTAATATGTTATGTATCCATCCAAATAGTGTGGCAACTGGTTTTGTTTACGGGCGCACTGTGTCTGCATTGGGGATTTAAACGCTTATTTTTGACGCGTACGTTTTTAATAGACCGACTGTTTTAACCGATAAGCCTACAGTCAGTCTATAATATTCTTATCCACTTCTATAACACAGCAACACTATACTTAAAATATAATAATTTAAACATTTTTATAGATAAAAAGAGATCGTCTGTTTTAAATATTACAAAAAAAATGTAAAACCATATTCGGAATGCTAGTGCGTGTTTTTGGCTAGATAGCAAAAATGATGTCTCAACACCTTTCAAGCATGTTTGAGCAACTTGGTAACTTCACGAAGAACAACCTGAATAGTAAATTGAAGGAGAGGGAGAAGGCTAACGCGAATCATGTCAACCAGTCACCGCAGAAGCCTCCAGCGCCCTTGAAGAAACCGTGTAAACTGCGCAATGTATCGTCAAAAGCTGAATCATACGATGCACTGTATGGGAACAGCCAGTTGGTAAGTACATTTTTATGACTAGTTTAAAGAAATTCAAATTTTATTTTATAGTAGTCTTTCCTCCAACTTTGTTCCTGTTGGGGTAGAGACTTTTGAGACTTGGGTTACAAGCGCTTAATATGCTTATATAGAGGAAGGAAGATTTGCATTTCCAAAACACTGATTACATATTAAAATTTATTATAAATAATAAATAATAAAGTAATAAATGATAAAGTTTAGGATTGTTAAAACAATCCTAAACTTTTTCAAACGTTTAGTTGTTTTTTTCGACATTTATTTGGGCAATAGTCCAGTGATAGTCGTCTTATGAAATTATGGTTTCTTCTAGAATCATATCCATTCTCGGAGAGTGAAAACTATAACAGCACTACGCTGGAGTATTTAGTTACGCAATCTTAATTTGTACTGTTAACACGTTGCTCCAGTATGTTAATTAAGTGAAGCACCAATTACGTATTTGTTAACTATGTAATGGTAAGTTTACGCTTATCAAATTAAATCACGATAAGGGATTATAAGCGGATTAAAAGCGAATTAAAAACGTTGCGTATAATATTTAGATAATATTTTTCAGAGTCCAATAATATATCTATATATATTATATAATAAAAGCCTTTACTTTCAATCATTTAGTAATAGTTACATGAGAACTTATATATATATAATATATATGATAATTTTTCATATTAGACACCGGTTTCTAGATTGTCTTGCTTTCCAGCATAGGCCTCCCCAAGTGTTCTCTATAAAGATCTCTTTCTTGCTTTCCTCATCCAAGTCACTCCTGCTACCTTTCTAATGTCATCTTCCCATCTTCGATATTGTCTGCCTTTATTTCTTTTGTTATATCTAGGACACCATTCTGTCACCTCTTGAGTCCCTTTCTCTGTATTACATCTTATCATGTGGGCAGCCAATTTCCACTTTTATTGGTTTATTCGATATTTTATATCTATAGTATTAGAGTCCAATAACTTATAATTAAATATATATGGTACATCGTAAAGACATTATAAACATATATGTAACTACAAAAAATGATAAGTGCGGCCCGAATGTATGAGTAGATTTAGCCCGAGCGCCTTTTTAGATAAAATTAATATAACGTCTCGTACATTGTATACTAAGGATTGATATGCTTATAAAAAGTTGCACTTTGATATAATGCCATTGAAACCGCGAGACTCAGATACTGTAGATCCTGTCGAAACATGTTTATATAGCTTTGTAGGCGTACACTGAACACAATGATATATCTCTAGAAACCTGCTTAACAACTTAGAAGCGTAAAACCACCCTAGCAAGAGATGAATAAATTATAAAAAAAATACCTGCTAGGGTGAAGTTACTAATAGTGTGACATTTATTTTTAAATATAGAATACTCTTTATTATTAAACGTCAATAGCTATACTTTCGACTTTGATAAGCGCAAATGTTTATTATATCAGTTCCAGAAAAAAATGTGTTTTTCACGTATTTTTTTATAATCGGTTGTTAGATCGATTTATATTTTGGATATTCTAATAAATATTTATTGTAACTGAGAGAGGTAACTAAGAATTTGTTGTTGGCTATAAATATTTATCGTGTGTCTATAGAATGTGATACCATAGATTAAATAAGATCAAAAAGGCTTTATCTGTTATCAGTTTCACAAACAAGTGGGGCCCACGTACTGGGGCGTGACCCAGAGATGAGGATCAGTCGATTGAGGCCTATCTATAACTTTATTATACGAAACGTGAATACTTTATATCCGCTGAAAAAGGTTGTACTTCAATTTGTAATAAGTGTTTTACGAACCATACATTTTAATTCTCATGTACGTTTTTGAAACGGTTCGTATTACGATGATAACCAATCTGGATATATAAAGACGAATGATTTATTCATTGACACATCTTATAAAACCAATTTCTATAAGCTTGTCGTAAAAGATTTCGTTCTATGTATTCAATTCGTTGCTATTTGAAATTTCTTTTGAAACTTTTATTTAAATATAAAGATTTACTCATATTGTACTGGAAACATTTGATATACCTTCGACTATTTTGGCTGTATTTTAATTATATTCTAAGTTGGTTTTAACGTGATGAGACAGCCCATTTAAAGTAGATAAATTCGCAGCATGTAAAAATTGTGTAACACTTACGATTAGCGCTTGCATTGACTAACCATTGTATACATATAAAAAGTCTTATATTCCGATTTTTGTATTTATTATAAAAAAGGTACCAAAACCACTAGAGGGTTTAAACTTGGTGAGTGGATTGCGAGACACTTCAGATTGTCCAAAGGGTTTTGCAGGTGTTAAGCAAAAATTTAGGGGTAGCCTGTTTATGAGGCGCGTAACAATAAAGGCTGTTGTTCATCGTTATATGCACCGGATGTACGAAGGATTTGTTGACTCGATGGTATCGTATGTTGGACATGGTTTAGCCTGGCTTGACGAATATTCTCTGAGAAGCGTGTAACGTTTATTCGTGGTTATTTATTTATTTATTTTGGACCCAAAAAAGTACACGTTGTAAATAAAAACTAAATAAATCTAAATATTTTAAGTTAAGGTTTGTAAATATAAATATTGTGTTTTCATTTAAGCAATGAATAGCTTGTATTTGGAGAACACGCTCTTTCTTTTTCAATCCTCTGTATTATTGTATTACATATTACATACAATACAACATATATTTGTACACCCGAATACTATGCACTTGAGTAACAAGAGTTACTAAACACGCGTTAACAATATTAATTTTAAAACTTACAGAGATTCAAGATCTTTAAATCGGATTAAATTCAAATTTCTTAATTAAATTAGGATTGTTAACCACTTTTGAACGTCAAAACTAAGTTTACATCGCCTTTATTTTATCAATGATCGTTCTAATAAAAAAATCAAGCTCAAGTCACCGCTGGTAATATCAATACGTGGCTATGAAATGCAGGCGTTCGCACGTTTTACCATGTTGTGTTAATAAATAATTTATACAATTTTCCCAAAAAGGGGCTCTCAACCGATATAAAGATAAACCTATGCAATAACATAATATTTTATGTGAACCTTTAGTTTAAATTGGATTAACTTACAGATAATTTTACAGAGTTCTCTTTGTCTCATCGCGGATATTGGTTTTTTTTTGGGATGGAAGGTAGGTTTGCCGATGTCAAAAATACTGACTGTGGGCTTCAGTGGACAAGGTCAAGGTCAATGCTTCAGCGGTCGAGAAAATTGTAAATTTAGATTATTTTATATAAAAGTATGTTTTATTTGACATAGGGAAATATGATAAGTTACAATTATTAAAATAATGTATCTAAATATATTGATTTAAATTGAAATGCATTACGTGAGACCCACGGTGAATACGAAGATATCAAATACGTACAGATGTATATAAGACAAACTAAAATTTAAAAAAATCTAATTTTAGCTATTTAAAAAAATATTGATTGTTATTTTATCCCAGGAAAACCATAGGACTGGCTTTAAAATGTACAAGCTTAGTGCTCGAGAGAACATCGTTAGCGCAGTTCGGGATAGATGATGTTATCTTATTAATTATAGCTGCATATATAGATATATATACACATAGGTATTGATCTATATATCTATCATATCTACTAATTGACTGGTTGACTGATAATTTGGACATTTACAAGTGGAATTGAAACATTCATAGACTTTTATAGTAAACATTTGTTAAAAGCCACTTTGCTGCCAACGAACGAATCCAACATTTATTATTCCACTTTGCAGTTTAAATTGCTTCAATCTAGTTAGGCTCAAGAAAACTAACACAATAAACTACGGACATAAAAATTGTGGCCCCGCACTTGATATAGTTATGGCATTTCTCTTTGCACAAAAATTATACGAATCATTTTCTTTTACTCTTACTAGGCTTTAAATAATTATGTGATAAATGTTTCTTAAATATAAATTATTCCATTTGATTCTTGAAAGCTTTTTTTTTTCGTCAAGCAATATACGTGTCCAAAGAGTTTTAATACCCAATGATTGAAAAAAGAAACACTCTTAAGTCGCTTGTCGCTAATAATATTAAGTTCTACTAGTTTCAAATTTTACGCCTTTGTTGAATATGCAAAACCGAATTTGTAATTAATTAAACATTTAATTCAATTTCGAAATAACAATTATCCAAATGAAATCGTTTGTAAAGGCTAATGGATAGGATTATACTCTGTCATGACAATATTGGTGATAATCTGTGGATACTAAACGTTATAAAATGCGGTTGCAAATTCAAAAAGAGAACAATATGTGAATAATGAAGTAATTTGTTTATGATATTAGTTACCATAAACAAAAATCAATTACTGTATTATTATTACATTAATTTGTGCTGAGCTTTGATCTAAAATAGATAATTGATTGATCTTTTTGAGTGACACCAAATAATACGAAAGAAGTTAAGAAGTAATCGTGATTTTTTTAAAATTCAAACTAAAAAGTTTTACAGTTTTCTAAATTTTTATTAGTTTTTAGGGAAACAAAGTAAAGTACATCAAATATATCTCCCAAATTCGAAATTAAAACTTGAGCTTAACAAGTAGACGGGTATTATTTAAGTCTGATAGGTTGAAGCTCAACTTATAGCTCAATTATATCCTCGGGAACGTCGCTATGTCCACATACATCACAATATCTTTCATCTCTGAAAGCGATGTAAGAAATTATCTCGTATATAACTTTTTTTTTTCTACAGCGTAACCTTCTTAGAGGTGTTCGTAAATTCGCACTCTTTTTCTGTACAAAATAAATTCAATACGAACGCGACTTTATTTGCCGACGAATCCTGCAATTTGTCCTTAACGTTTGAATAAGTCGTATTTGCCTACAATCTCAGTGCAATAGTAGCCTATTTCAAATTTGGTATGTATATATTTAAGTGTCAATTATGTGTAATGGTAAACAAACCTGGCTGACATCGTACTGGAGTTATATTGAAGGCTGTGATAACGCAAAAGGTGTTTTTTTTTATTAGTTTCAACACAGAATGTATATTGAAGATAAAACATTAATCGACTTCCCACACATACATTAATTACATTAGAAACATAAATAGTTAAAATTAGAAACAAAAAAGATCTAGTTTGATCTAAAGTGTATACCCATATACATGTCGAACTATTATTTTTAACCTAACTTGCTTTACGTTCTGTTTGCCAAGTGGGGTTTTTAGCACTAATAACTCAAATAGCACATTTTAATTATCGAACATTTTCACGAATTAAAAAAGCAATTTCACATCATATCTATTACATTAGTAGCAGGTAGTATGTCTAAAAAATGGCACAGACATACGATTTAAGCACAAGTTATGGATTTCGTTCTCAGATTTTGTACATGTAATATGACTCATAATATATGATGGACCTACTAATTGTTGAACGAACTTATATATTGTGATTATTTTTTATTTTCATTTAGTGTTAATTGGCATATTTATATTATATAAGCATAATATATGCTATGTTAAAAAATGTCCGCTCATCTTTTCTCGCTTTTATGATCAATGTTATCATTGTGTTCAATGTTTTGATTGTCTCAAGTTCCCATTTAATTGTTTTATATGCAAACCTAGTTTTATCACCTCATAAGTTTATTGTTTTAAATGTATTAAGCACATAAGATGTCTGGGGACAGACATTATAAAATAAATAAATGACTTCGTTCTGTGTGAAAAGCGTAGCGACTTCCGCTACGTTACTAACTAAAAGTATTCAATATAATTTGGACCGTTATTAATAGTAATATTGTGAAGCACTCTTTTTATACATTTTTAACATATTCAGTAAGAATTCGGCTTTTTCCCGGATTCCACAGTGGTCGTTATCATGCTTAATGTTACTATGAAGTTCTATAAACTTTTTAAATATAAAGCATAGACAACCCTTTGAAATATCGGTAACACTAACTCGAGTTGAGAACCTTAACAATAATAAAGGTGCAAAAAAATGTGCTTGCAATGTTCTCTCGAAATACTTCTTTGTGTTAGAATCGTTATAATAAAATTTATTATGCAGTGGGTACATTCTCTGTATATATAAATGCAAAACGTGTATCATGGCACAAAGTGTATCATGAATTCTATCCAAGTCTCATATTTTATTAATTGCTTTGTCTTTCTCATATTTTGGTACACGATGTATATTTCATATAATAATATCGTGTAAGCAAGAGTGAGACGTACAAACGATTTTTTTTTTACGTTTTTTATAGATTCAGTGATATTTATACTTCTATAGAGTAACTAGCACAATATTATTTTGAATCAGGGGAATATTATCTTACAACTATTCTTTACAAGTGACGTACGCAAGTGATCTCTGATCTATTTATGTATAATTAAACTTCTATAAAAAATTATAATCTTGAAGTATATATTAGAATAAATTATAAAATATTTTTATAATAATATATTTTAAGTTATAAAATATGGGTTGTATTAAAAAAAGGTTTGGTATGGTTTTGATTTGTAAGGACCATACTTTACACAACGATGACGATCGTATATATTATATTGTAACAGTTTTAACAATTTTGTGCTAATGTGGGGAAATCCCATATTAGCTTCTTTCTTATAGAAGTAGTGAGTAGGATTAAACCCTATCGAAAGCGTTGCAAATATCCAAATAAACAAGGATGTCTACTATTAGATTTACTTTCAGTGAATCTAATAGTAGACATTGTATATCGTAGTCACATAGTAGATATCTAATAGTAGTTTTAATCAACGGGGCATGTTTAGTAGGTACGACTGCAGAAACGCGTAACGATATGAGGAAATAAAAGCTTTGCATTTAAATGAAATAATGGAGTGCAAACGCATTTCACAGCCAATTATTATAATATAATAATAATAAAGCTCTTTATTGACATAACGAACATACAAATAGAAGCAGATAAAAGGAACAAAGAACTGGACTAGAGACACAGGCCGCTGCAACACTGGACAGAAAATAAAAATCTAAAATAACATCACATAAAAGTACCATGTATATATATGTAGTCAGTACCGGTGATCCAAGAGCTGGTGCTTTCCTTGCTCAGCGTGTAAGCATCGCCATACAGCGAGGAAATGCCGCCAGCATTGTGGGTACTGTGCCATAGGGACCAAACTTTTTAGATTTGTTTTAGTTTTGTGTTTTGTTTTATTTTAAGTTAATTATTTTAGTAAGGTTAATATTAAGAACATTTTGTGTTTATTTAATTAAAATATAAATTTATATAGTATAATACGGAACAATAATAATAATAAATAAAACGATATTAAATATGTATGTATATATAATATAATAAATATATTTTTATTGAAAATTTAATGTACCTAAACGTGATCGATCTCCTAAGGCTCCTAAGGCGTTCAAAAGTGAGGAATATAAAATGTGTACAATTCCCAGACAACAAGTGAACCGATACCGGTATGATTAACTATTAGCTTTCTGAATGTTACAGAACGCGAAGTGTCAACTGCAAGTTTTAATAAAACCCTCAAGAAATCCCCTGTTTATTTAAAGTGTACTTTTGCAAACTCATTTCCAGTCTTTATCTCTGTTGTAATTAAAAATGTATTATTTTTTTTCTTAAGATTGTATAGGAGCTACACCGATACTCTTTTTGTCACGTCAAACATTTTTATAATACAATGTTGGTAAAATAAATGCATATTTTTAATTACCTTAACATGGAAAACTTAATATGCATTTACACATTTTCATATATTAGGAATATGTATCGTATCGTATTTAAATAAAAAAAAATTATTCTAATAGTAGGCAAACAAGCAGGCTTTACTTCGAGCCAAATGCTAACCGCCGCCCATGGCTTACAAGTGAGTTGCCGGCCTTTAAGTGAGAGGTACGCTCCTTTCTTGAAAGCCCCACAAGTCGTAGCGGTTCGGGAAACAACTTAAAAAGTTAACAAGTATAATATAAATACACCTACTTCTTATGTATTATAAAACTTAAGCACCTATTAAAAACAGATTTGTTTTTCAAAATGATATATCACATGGATATATTTATCAAATTATAGTTTAAATGAGGCTTTAAAACGCTTCATAATTGTATTGTGTAGCTCAAACAAATGTACAAACCTTATCAACCGTTGGCTGTCAGATACGACTGGCCGGGGAATCGTAATGACTTATTATGGTATAGGAATTAAAATGGCGGTACCTGCATTTACAGGCACATAAAAGTGATAAGACAAACGGTTTGCTTTGCTTTAATTTGAATTTTGTTTAGATAAAACAAGTATTTTTTCCAGAAATAATATTTTACACACAATAACAGAGAGAGAGAGAGAAAAATTTACCACACAGTAGGTTCGCCCCAAGAATTATCTTGAGGCGAACCTACCGTGTCTAGTAATTTTACTAGCTTATATTATGGGTACAAATTGATAAACTACATACTACAAATATAAAAACATATTTCCTAAGTGTGCGCTTAAAATTCAAACAATTATATCTTCTTAATTTTTTCCTACCAAGTTTTCAATATTTTATTGTATACCTGTTGGGATAAGTGTTCTTCTTATAATAACTTACAAGACCCTATCATTTATCACAAAAAAAATGTATTATTTTTAATGAAATACCAACATTTTACATCGTTCATAGTTTTGAATAATTTAACATGCAATGCAATATCAGATGGAGATATTTCATACAATACAACATACATTCATGCATTATCATATCAATACCAACGTTCATAATTCTATCGTCTATCGTCTATTCTTCAACACGAATGCAAAAATATACAACTTGCAACATTAGCCTTTTGTTTGAGAAATGGTCCCAACGGATATGGATGATTAAAATCTAATTATTTTTCCTTACATTGTGTATTTATATTTTTGCGATAAAAATATTTTCTATTATATTTTCGGCGCTCCCACAACATCAACATTCCCACCATAAAAGAGGAAATTGTGAAGGATGTGAGAAGCTAGATCCAACGCCTAGCGAGTCAACCAAACTATCTGGCAAATCCACAACTCAGCCACGTCGCGTCTAAAATGGATCGTTTAAGGTTGAGTACCTGGGTTGTCTGAGGTTGGCCTCCGAAGCCTAAATGTCTTGCCTATCCAAGCCTCGATAGTCGATGTCGATTGATGGCAGTTGGAAGAGAGAAAATAAATATCTTATAATATATATTTATTTATAAAGGAGGGGGCAAACGAGCACTTTAAAGGTGAAGTCGCCACCCATAAACGTGTCATAAATATATGTCAAATTTTCATTACTTTACATTTGTCTCACACAGTGATTTTGCTTTAGAAATAATATATTTCTTTAATGTATAATAACATTCATCTTTATTATTTACTAGTTTGGCAATTATTAACATACTTTTCTACTTGTAATTTGCTTCAATCATTTGGTAATTAGGCAGTCGGATAACAACTTATGACAAACGTAAACATGAGAAGGTTAGGTGCTAAGTTAATCAATTTATAGCTTTATGGTTACACAACTGCTGGTGTCGGAGTGGCTAAATGATACAGAATATCGCATCCTTAAAATTGAGGCTTCAAATGTTTTGATTTGCGTAACAAGCACTGTATATATAGTTTAAAATGAGTTAGAACCCTACTGTGTATAGAAATTGCACTACCTATATTTCCTAGGGTAGCTATTAAAAAGCGATCTAAATATATCGAAATTATAAGACATTTCATGTAAGCATCACATGACATTGTATTTGAATTGTCCTAAATAAACTCCGTGAGTGGACTTCAGTGTGTGGAGAATTTAGTGGAACACATACTGTTTGTACACCTGCCATAATACTTAAGAGTCGGCGGTGTGATTACTAGGAATTAGATTTTGCAATTTTGAGAATATACTTCACGATTTCAGACAATAGCCTTTGTTAACAAAATAATATTAAATAATGCTGTGTTAGTCGGTAAACGAGTGTTTATTTAGCTTCAAATTAAACATATCTTTATCCAAGTAGGTCTCAATAAGGACATTCTTGAATCGTCTTTTCTTACATTACCGCCGGAAGGCAGTTCTCCGAGAAGAAGCGGCAAGGAACTCGATAGGTGCTCTTTTAAAATAAAAATTATTTGTTATGTTATGTTACTTACATGACTAATTCAAATAACAGAGCTTAACAGCTCGTGATAACGAAATTCTACTTCCACTCGTCTATATCCTACCTTCACTGGATGAGGTCTTCCTTGCGTTAGCTATCCGTCTCTGGGTTACCACTCTGTCAAGTCCCCTGCCCATCTTCCTTGCATGTGAACATCCCATTTCCATGTCATCTGTATGGGTGGGTCAGATCTGTGATCGTAGTTTTTCATTGTTGGTTTGAGTTTAATTTTATCTTTACATATTGATGAATAACAAATAATTGCGATTTCAAAACGTAACGTGAAATGGGATAGAATGTAACGTGAAAACAAACAGTGGCTATATTTTGACATTCATTAAAATTAAGCCTTTATATAAAATTTAATAAATCAAATTCTCAATATGCTAATGGATTTATATTTAACAAAATCTAACCTAACCTAACCTAACGTAGCCGCAAATTAGGAGGAAAAAAGAAACAAAACGTCAAAGTTCAAGACTGTTCTTGAACTTTGAATTTGTTCCTTTGGACTTTTGTATCTTGGGGTACAAGTGCACAGACGCTTATCAAAGTAGGCACCTAGTAGTCAGTACCGGTGACCCGAGAGTTGGTGATTTTCTTGCTATGTATAAGCGATACAGCGAAGAAATGCCAGCATTATGGGTACTCTGCCACAATGACTGTTAAATTGATTATAGTATTTTATTTTAAGTAATTAAATTTATTTATTTATGTTTTATTAATTTAAAGTTAAGTTACTTAAATAAATATATACTAATACTAACCATTGTTCTATTAAAATTGTAATCAAAATCGTTTTTAATATAATGGAAAATGTCATGTGTAATAATTTTTTATGTCGTCCTTCGGGTCCTGTTTTATTTTCGTTATATTACGGTCTAACACGAGGTATTTGGGTAATCCAGTGAGGGGCCAGGTTAACTCAATTAAGTTTAATGCGAGCTCCGTTGGTCAAATTTGTAGTATCGGTTCAACATTTTAAATGGATTTTTACCCTGGGTTATGTGGAAATTTAAAACAGCATATATTTCGTTGAACATATATATCTTTTTTAGATTACACCTCAATATACACCTAATGGAATCGAAGATTTATTTTTTAAAATCATATTTATATAATAAACACGTCTCTCTTTGTTACTATTTAGTTTGTTGAGTTACCTTACTTTCTTCAGGAAAGAGGAGCGTACCTATCCCTTAAGGGCCAGCTACTAAGTAAGCCTGGCGTTGCTGGTATCCATAAGCGGCTCTTACCACTACACTCAAAGTGACCCGCTAGCACGTTTTACGCATGTTTAATAAAAGAAAATCCGTGAAGAGATTGGCCGTCAGTGCAATGATGAACAAAATATCTTTTAATCGTTGTCATTTGGTGAATTTTATTGTAATGTGTGAACTTATATTATCACGTCAGTTTGTTGCTCTAAAGACGTTCCTATATAAAAAAACACAGCTGTTCTTTTTTAAAACTCAAGTCGAAATTTATAAAGTTATATATATAAATATGCTTGCTTCATTCGTAACCTAACCCAAGCAGTTAATTTTTTTGAAGTTCGCTATTTCACAAACATTTTCTCATACTACCAACATTTCACGAGGAAAAGGTATTGGAAATATCGAAGACATACGTCGTAAAAATAATTAAAGCCACCAAGACTTGATATGGCCGGACGTGATATGGTATTTTTGACATTATTTAATATATAACGGTTATTTTATACAAAATCTAAACTTATGTATATACTCGTATACATGATCAACCCCTATCCCGTGTTAACCGCACAGCACACCAAAATAATTAATAATTCATGAACGGTGAAAACATAGATTACGTGTTAATAGAAACTGAGTCGAGACACCATACAATCAGCGTACTATTAGTGTGTGGTTAAAATTGTTTATACATGAATAACCTGAAATTGCGTGTGTGACATGTGTGAATGGTGGGTGTTGTTTCACGGTGTTTGAAAGAGAAGCGATGAATTCAAAGAACGAAAGAGGAGTGCTCACACATATCTTTAGATGTGTTCCAGAAATCTCACACGTTACGGGGAAGTGAATTTGGACAAGCCACATACCCCGAAGTAGACGTACAGTGCAATACGATTGAGGATTACTGTAGACGCAACCTATCGACTTGACATAACATAACATTCCCAATTGATGTTAATCTGAATTGCATTAAAATGACAACCCTTGGATCCTTGGATTCACAACCTTTGCATCGACCAGTTTTCTCACTCCTCTGCAGCTGCATCTAAGAGCAGCAACTATTATCTTTAGCAGGGTCGAGACAACGGTTTCTCTCTCAACATGTTATCCCCTTGTTATATATTTTCTGTTGAAACCTGGAACTAAGTTTAGGAAACCACGTACATGTTAACATATTTATTTTTATAACTTGTATTTTCAATTGTTATGTTTCTGTATATGTTCCCTTTATAATTAAATAAAATTAAAGGTTGAAAATGTTTGTTAATAAGTCTATTTGAAATAAAGAATTGATGTTTTCATTATAGGATAAAACGTGTTTAGTTCTAAAAGCTTTATGGAAAATATCAGTTTATAAGCATTTTATAAAGTAGTCTATTTTCTTAGTCTATATCTAGAATAAGACACTTTGAAGTTTGTATTTAGTGTTAATAACGATATAAATAAATTCCCATATTAAATCAGATTATTTTTACTTCAATCTATTTATAGATTACTTGGTACTTGTTGTGTCGATAATTATGCAATGCTGTAAAGTTTGTCTATGTTTAACTGCAGTAGCCAATTTAAAGGGTGTAATATATATAAAAATAATTTAAAATTAAAACTAAACTGAGCTATGCGGCATGGCGATTCTTTTTTCTTCTGAGCGAGAAAAGCTCTTGGGTCACTAGTACTGACTACCAAGCGCATACTTAATTATTTATAAGCACAGGTTCTCAATCTCCAAGACTACCTTCTCCAGAGGTTACAAATTTAATGTTTGAAATAATTCGTTTAATATCGCATCAAGTTTTGATGATATCAAATATTCTAATAACTTTATATTAAAAAATTTGTAAACAGTTCTTTTAAAAAAATACATGTAGTACTTATATTTTTTTATGAATATCTTAACGCTGTATCTGTGAAAACAAGCAAAAATAATCATGACAAATACTTTAAATAATTACTTCATCACCACATAATTGTTTAAAATAGGAATAATAATTTTATAATTTTTTTTTAATGTATCGCATGCCACCCGTCTAACACTCCAACTTAAAGTAAACCTTATATTATATTCAGTACGGTATCAGTCAAAGCACATTTTGTAATTAATTACTTTTATTTAGAATGTGCGACATTTAGTTGTAACAAAACTTCTACGTATACTTTTTTACATTTGAATGATAATTAAACAAACATTAATTTATACTTTTGTCTCGAATGTATTGTGGAAAAAAAAATACAATTAAAAATTCGTCTGTATCAAACTTTTAAAAATAATACAATTACGTAACTTCGGGAAATGTTTAATTAACTTAATTTAATTTGTATTCAAGCCGAGTTTAAAAGTTTTGCATGGAAATAGAACATTTTATGTTTATTTTTATATGGCCGAATTTGGCAATACGCTGTGTGGTATATACAGGGCGTGTTACCGAATTCATTTCATATATTATTTTGCTAATCCATTTGATATAAAAAAGCAGTTATATTAACATTTCAATCAATATTAATATTATTAATGCGAAAGTAATGTATGTACGTTACGCTTTTACAAGTAAAATACAGAACAGATTTTAATGAAATTTGGTATCGATATAGACCAAACTTTAGGAAAGGTATGATATATACCTTTTTATTGCGAAAAGTCGAAGGGGTTGAAATAAGGGATGAAAGTTTGTATAAAATTCCACTAGAACTCTGCCATTTATAAGCCGATATACTAAATTTTCTTTTTGCATTTAAACCACGCTGACTAAGTCGCGGGCAAAAGCTTAACTAGTTGACTATATAAATTACCAATTAGAATATATGTTGTAGATTGTTGTTTTATATATGATTGTTTAGTTGTTTCTTTTTTTTTAATTGTATACCTGTAATGCTGTGCATCCCTATAATTTATGCACATACAGGCCTTGTGTGTTTTTTTGTAATTTTGTTCGGGTTATGTTTGTATGTGTGTTGTTGGTGTGCCTTATTAAATAAATAATATCTATCTACCTTTGCCTTAAGGCACTATTTCTTGTTGTTTTGAAACTAATATTCAGTATAATTAAAAATATTTTTTAGAAAACGAAATAGTATACTCACAATTACATATCCAAAAACAAGCATCTCTGTGGTTTAATTTAAAAGCAAATACGCGAATAATTCCAATGAACGAATTTGTCTTTGCAAAATATGACCAAGATATATTAATTTTCAATTCTGGAAGTGGTTCCAATGTTGTTCCATGAAAACCTACTAAAATTTTGTAAATTAAACATTTATGTATTTTATCATTTCTGAATATTTTTTCCAATTAATGTTATACATAAAACTGAAAAATATCTGAAAGTCCATATTAAGAGCTATTTCAAAAAAAAATCCGCTTTGCGCAGTAATTTCAGTTACTTAGTTTTGTTATAAACAAATGAGTTTGTCGAGAATTTTACGGTCACGAATGATTGGTATTCGGAATTAATCTTGGGAATAGTACGAATTATTGGGACACCCTTTATTTTGATATTCAAGCTATCTATGAAAGAATGTAGACTTCTTAACTTAATTAATTGAGGTTTGCATACAATTCTTTTGATTTTGTTCTCGAAAATACACAGTTAGGGCCTGATTTTAACCGAGTTGTGCCTGAGAAACCCTGCTTTTCTATGAAACTATAAAGAGGTGTGTGTGTTAATGCATAAGTGTGTGTAAATTATGATTGTTTACGCCTGACAAAAATGTATGAATATATCATGGGTTCGATTCCCGGTGAAACAAATATAGCTTTGTAGTTAAATGTGAAGGCGTAAATATTAATGCACCACCTTCCTTGACTTAAACATATGTAGATTTATTTATTCATTTGATTCAATACAATGGCATATCTGTGTAGTTGCAGCTTTACATGACCGGGGTATTTAAGGTTTTATACGCTCATGTCTTGAAGTACTCTAAGTCATATTGGTTCGGAGATACGAGCAGTTTTTTTCTCAACACAGTGGTGATAAGAAATGTCCCTCGAAACTCTCAGTGTTTGAACAACAGATTACATTTAACAGTTTAATTAATTAAATTAATCCCACCTGTATATTTTACTTGTAATATTTCATAATCATAACATTTAAACTCTAGTTAGGCGTTCATGGATATTTTAATCTGACGAGGTCGAGACAATGATGTTAATATAGCAGGTGGAACCAATGATCCCTGCTACCCTTACAATTATAAACTTGATGAACGGGCACTGTATTAAATTTCCCCTGTAAAATTAATGTGGGGTCGCTAAGTTAAGAAAACAAATATACAAAGGACGCATGAAAAGGTAAATTCGATTAATACTGGTTTTGTCCCGAATGTATTGTTCATGGAGGCTAACTTGTTTCCACTTCAATAAGCTAATTTTAAAGTTGTATTTGAACGGTTAAGGAAAAATTGAGCTTTATTTATATTTATTAATTAAAGCTTGGTTTTGACAGTGTGACCCATGACTTACTTGACTTAAGATCGTATGTCCCTCGATGGGGCAAAGGGACATCCACACCAAATCACCGTCATGCTCTGTACGACGCTTTGAATTAGTGTCTACTTTCTAGTAAAGAAAACTACGAAGTTTAGTGTCTGAATGAACGTTGTGTTGGTTATTGCAAAATCAAAAATCACGTAGAAAATTTCTAGTGGCTATAAGAACGATATTTTAAATATCGTGAAATTCAAATTCTTTCCAATATAACTTTATTTTTGTATTATTTTAGAAAAAGCTTTGTATATTTAAAGTTTAGTAATAAATAAATGTTGGCCCTTTAAAATACCAGATCCATTAAAAATTGAACATCCGTCGTATTTTTCAATTAGGTCACAGACGAGACCTGACCTGATAATTTCTTATTACTATGAGAATAATAGCGGAAAGCGACGATAATATTAAAAAAATATTGATTTCATTACACGAACAAGTCTTTGCATTTAAAGTACGTAATTTTATTTAGGACCCGTGGAGGTGTAAAAGTGAAGCGTACTGAAATTACGATCGAAGTCTTCCGAAATAATTTTACCGGTAATGAAAAAAATCTAGTAGCGGTGACTTAAGGATAAAAAGGCTTTGCGAAGTATTTAATACAAACCAATTGAATACACCTAAGTGGAGAACTGGCTTTAGCAGAATTATTTTTGATAGGTGAACTTAATTATAATATAGCAAAGTAATTAAATTATGATCGATTTTAATAATACAAAGAACTATTTAATATGCGTTCTAGACATTAAATATTGCTATCCCAACCCTGTCAAAAGAAAAGCCATGATATGCTATCACTTTTATTATTTAAAGAGTTAGTGCATTTAAAGTGGCACTGTGCATTGCAAAGCTCCAGGTCCACGTTGACGGGACAAGGCTTTTGAGCCTCACAAAAATGAAATAATATAAGACCTCGTTGGTTCAGATTCTGAATATTAACAGAATATCTTAACAAACCATCGACAATTCATTCATTATTATTCGAATATATAATTCATTGTGAATATTCAGTTTTTTCTTCATTCTAGAATTCGTTAGGAAGCCTACGTTGTTTTGCAGTGAAATATTTGTTAAAATTATCAGCGATAGGCATTTCTGAAGAACTCAGCTGTAATATTACAACTAAAAATTCTTAACATTAACCTAACTAATATAACTCAAAATATAAGACAAAACTAATCCAATTTTTAAAAAAATTGGTCCCTGTGGCAGAGCCACCCACAATGCTGGCGGTATTTCCTCGCTGTATCGCGATGTTTATACGCTGAGCAAGGAAAGTACTAGCTTTTGGATCACCGGTACTGACTACCAGGCGCCTACTTAATTTCTTAATAAGCACCAGTGCACTTGCACCCCCCAAATAAAGCAGTAATATAATAATAATACTATACTAATATTGTTAACTAGGTTAACCGTAATTAAATATACTTAACAATATTTTTTTTAATACTCATACAATACTTGTGATGAGTATTTTTATAATTGCTAGGGAGTTTAGTGAAACCGCTTTCATTGTAAATTATATACAACTGTAAAATTTACCTCGTTGCAACAACAGCTACCCTACGTAGTAGTAGTAGTATCTCCTACCCCTTTACCTAAATCAATTAGACTCGGACGCCCACGATTAACTGTTGTCTGCACCCGAAAAAACCAAGCCGTTTTTAAAAGGCATGTTTTTAATGCAACGTGGGGATGACGCGGAATAGCGTGGGTGTCCTCGCATTTCTGGTTGGATAAGGTTAGTTGAGTGAAAAACGGCATGGACAAACCGTTGCACTGTTTTTAATGCCGGATAGATTAGGATGTATGAAAAAAAAATGTTTTTGGATTTGAATAAATACATAAAAAAATTCGTATATATATAATAACTGTTTCTTTTTATATTCTTTTATATGTATGATGACAAATCGTCTTAACATTGCATCACTCTTTTATGTAAAACATTTAACAATTTAAAATAAATACTATCATTCTAATGTTAATTAATTGAGAATGAGAATCTAATGAATTCGTCTTATCCTCTTTGATGGACCGTTTATTTAACAAGCCGTGTTTATCAGCAAATCTAGAAACTTTCTTCTTGGATTATTGTCATTTCATTTGAAATTAACAATTAATATTTTAATTATACGTTACGAACTAGAACTATAAGAGAACCTTAAGTAAAGAATAAAGAAGAAAAGTTTGGTCCTTGTGGCGAAGTACTGAGTGCAAATAAAATTTAATTGAATTTGTGATCGCCTTAACATCTTTTAACATTATATACTTATACTGTTTTTATGTAACATAGTGTGAATAAATAAATAAATCTGATAAATTTAGGAAAATTGTTAATAACGTGAAGAAATTTAGTCTTACAAAACAAACGGACGGCAACGCACTTACGACCCCAAGCGGCTGCGTGCCTCTTCTATATAAAGAAAAAATAGAGTGTCGAACTCTATATAACGACACTAAAAGGACTGTCCATTTTATGGCGTTATAGAGAGTCTTACTTAAATGGAGGTAAGAAAAATCATTGTATGGTATACAAGCTACCAATTAAAACCAATTGGTTTCGACGTTACGTGAAGTTTACACCAAACACTTACG
Organism: Leptophobia aripa; assembly: GCA_951799465.1. NCBI lineage: Eukaryota > Metazoa > Arthropoda > Insecta > Lepidoptera > Pieridae > Leptophobia > Leptophobia aripa. The sequence goes on along the minus strand of OX637266.1, from coordinate 6,491,011 downwards.
CATGACAATACATTTATACAATCTTGAAAGCTCCGTTCGATTTATAAGCGTGTTGCCGATCGATAAAGGAATAACATAAAGTTACGACTAAAAGACTACCCTCAGTACGAAAGCTCGAAACCCTTTGGGTGTTGCCTCACATCGTAAATACATGGAATCAACATGGATTGCACGTGTAACGATAAAAGTCAACTTCGGGCCTTAGTTTTATAGAGAAAGCTGTTTAAAATTTCACAAGCTTACAATTGGAGTGGTTTTTAATTGCATTCAGATTGATTTTGTATCTGTGAAATGTGATATGACCAGTTATATATATAGATATAGTTATATATAAATTTAGAACACTACTAATTCTTTATTAATGTAATGTAAGTCGTAAGTTATACCTAAATCGTATTATACATAACGCGCTTAATACTCTTCTGCATACATAACCTGAGTGTGATTTGTTTGCGGATGAGTGGTAGGCTATATTACCTGTAGGCTTAAAGTTCTGTGAGAGAAATGTATCTGGTATATATAATTTTTGTAAGTGGTTGTATTATTATAGTAAAATAAATAAAATACATGAAAATATATTCGTAACAATTTTACTTTAATTCGTGTCTCTGTTCCGTGTCAAGGTTCAGACGCCCAGCAGCAGGTCGGTCTACAGTCCATTATTTTAAGGATAAAATTTATTACATTTGATAAAGTGTATGGTATACGGCTGGATAAACGCCTGTCAATAAATTAGGTTTAATATTCATAACAATTTCTTTTTTGGAACACTAAATGAGTAAAGGAAAAGTTAATAAAAGTTGAACTTACAAAGTTTTTAAGCTTGCAATATTGAGTTTTACAATGACCAAAACGAATTAAGCCTAAAATTAAGCCGAGAAACGGAACTTCTCGTTCATTTGGATTTTTTCTTCTTTTTTTTATACTTTCTAACTGACTCAAAAAAGAGTAAGACCTTTTTCAGACATTCTTAATTGTTCTAATGGCTCTATTCAAAGGAAAAATGCATCAGAAAATATAAGTGTACCAAGCACAATATGTAAATTCTTACATATGTATGACCCTTGAACGTAAACGGCTCAACCTGTATTGTGTTCGACCAATGATTTGCGGTCGTCCGATAATTCCCCGGTTTACAAAGCTTATCCTAAACTCTATATTATTCATATACCATACAAAATATGTACTGAGAAATAAAGGGTTGATATTAGATAATTACTAATAATAAATAAATAATTTACGTTTATTTCTTACACGTATTACATAATTCAGAAATATATTACTTAGTTTATTTTGAACGAAATTTCTAAATGTAATTAACAACCTTGTATTGTAAGTAGTCGTCTGGTAGTCAGTACCGGTGACCCAAGAGCTGGTGCTTTTCTTGCTCAACGAATAAACAACGCGATACAGCGAGGAAATGACGCCAGCGTTACGGGTACTCTGCCATAAGGACCAAACTTTTTAAATTTATTTTATTATTACATCATGTTAAATTTCCTATATAAGTTATAAGAACAATAAATGATAATTAACCTTGTAGTGTGTATGAGTTATGTAGATTACACCACAATTACAGGAACCGATGACCTTAATACATTGAAAGTTCCACCGACATCGTACGAAGATGTTATCGGCAAAACTTGGAGCATTTGCTTGTATGACGACCGTAAACTCGCAAAGTGTTGTTTCTGTTACTACTTTAAGCGTGAAATATACGCTTATATAGAGATTTAATTCTTACGTGAATTTCCAAAGAGGTTCATGGTTTAAATTGGTGATTTTTTTTTAAATAATTGAGTAAATACTTTTTCTTTCTCTACAAAGAATAGAATTAATCTTTTCAAATAAATTTATTATGTTTAAATTGATGGATGGATGTGATTTAACTGGATTTAAATGGATGTGATATATAAACAAGAAATATGTAAATAAAAGTGAGTGTCTATGGGCGGCTTCACCTTTATTACTACTACACCTCTTGCTCGTTTGCCTCTCTTCTATAAAAAAAAGTAACCGAAATACTCTAAAAGCCCTAATGAATAAAAAAGTTCATTTTTAGATACAGGTTGCAGACCTTTACAACCGTGAAACATTCTTGGCGATTTAAAGGAGTGACGGAGAGTTTCTTGCCAGTTCTTCTCTTCCACTTTACGCCTTTTATTTGGGAACTGCCAGTATATGTAGAGTCGAGTGATATTCGTAATTGTATAAAAATATTACATATTAAATTGTAAGACTAAATAAATGTCAAGATGGTACAAATAATTCTAACGTTTTCCAGTTAAGGAGTAGTCATTAAAATTTAAATACATACAATGTAAGTAAATGAAGGGGTCCAATAAATCTTAATGTTTAATAAAAGCCTTACGTAGACATAAGGTGACGATAAAATTCATTAGCAAGCAGTATTTTGGCAAACTTCGTAGATCGTTCTGTATTGTGTGAGTATAGTAAAAACAAACATGAGGCTTAGATAATGTATTATATTTATGTGTATATTTTCACATTTGTAATATTTTTTATTGAATTCGATTAACATGAGTTTATCTTAGTTAGCTGTTAGTTAAGTTTTTTTTCTCTTTTAATATCTTTATTTTTACTCTTTCTTAAATGTCTTTGATAACAAAAATATACATTATGATTTATGGTTTTATGTCTCTATCTATCTTCTCTGAATATCTCAATACATGCACACTTTCGGTATTATTAAAAAAAAGATTTATAAACGCATTTTTGCACAAAGCTATTCTAAAAAGTTATACATACCCGGACCCTAGTTAAACAGTGCCATAAATATGGCTGTCATCGAACAGCTGATTATGACGAAAAATTTTGACATTTTTAAGTGTGTTTTGTTAAACTTTCAGTTGAATTTTAATAAATAAAAATTGAAAAAGTGCATAATTATTATGATAACTCAAGGCTTACATTATCGTTTAATAAATCAAATTGCACTCTCGTGTTTATTTGATGCAGTGACAATAACAATGACTAATATTTGCAATTTTTGACGTAGCACAGATTAAATACGTATTTGAGGGAAAATTTGGAGGTCGAATTCGTTGTAATGGCAACACTTTGATCTTAAAACGGAAGTATAACGTTTATGAACACACAACTTTATAAAACGTCAAATAAGAGTGAAAAGTATGATAATTAAGATATGGAACAGTATTGAGCACATGAATAGGATTTTTTTATGAATAAGATCGTTTATGTTTCTAAAATTATTATATTAAATTATTCAAGTTGAATAATAATTCCATAACAGAACATATTGCATGCAATTAATCGTTGAAATAGTATCTATGCGAATGAGGTGTGATTTTTACCTTTAATAATAATCAATCCTGTACACTTTAAATGTTATTTAAAGTGTACATAAACCTACACTTTTAGTATACTATGTCCCACGCATCGTAATTCCGACTACGCAGTAATTATTTCTTACTCATGTGACGTGACGTCTGACTCAGCGGAACTTGTTACAATATACAATATTTATTTAATAATACTCGCTACATTAGAAAAAAAATTGAAGAAGTATTTATATAGTATAATATAAGTAAGTATAGTATATATATGTATACATATTCTGCAAATATCACATATGTTTATCAGACAAAGACCGTACTGACCGTACGGATCGTAGGGACCCTTTGTTAGGAAGACCAGCATGGTGACCGTTGCGCCAATGAATTTGACAATAAACTGTTATTTTGGATAAATCCATAGAACTGGTTGCGATAAGATAGTAACGATAATTTAAATGAATAGTCCATTTATAGTGGAAGTCTATAAAAGTGGAACAGCAACAAAAAATGTTGTGAAAACGGGAAAATTTATATATTTTTTACTTTTACGTGCGCTACTTGCTACTACTACTTGCGCTTAGTAGACTTACGAAAAGTTCGTATGAAACTCAGAAACAAAGTCGCGGGCGGTCACTAGTCATAAATAAACCAAGTCTAAGACATCTTATTTAAATTAAACAAGGTTCCGGAGACAATGAAATATAAGGTAAATCAATTGGTGTATTAATATCGCTTGTGAATTCAGCACGAACCACAACTGAATGTGGTAAGACTCAGCTGCGTTTAACATGAATATATAGATTTATTAATTTGACTGACACAGAGTATAAATAGTAGGTTATCTAAATTATTAAGAATCTATTAAATTCAATTAATAAGGTTTTAATTGCGTGTTCTATATTCAAAATGTTTAAAGTTCACGTAGATTGTTACATCTGTGGACTGTTGTCATTCGAACGATGTCATCTGTTATGTGTGAGAACACAAAATACATAGAGATAGTTCACTAGGAATAAAATATTTGCTTCGCGTGATTTATGTAAATATTAATATTATTAGTAAGAAAATATTATTACAGATGACGACACAATAATTATAGTCAAACAGTAAATGAACTATCGAACAGTTATTTTATGTTAAAAACAAATTCAGCTGTACCTTAACTGTAAATGCTAGACTATGATATTATTTTTGTCGCAATAAAGTTTTTATGGAAAACTGTGTTTTTGTCAACTAAGCGTATGCTAATACACTTTGTGGGGACAGCAATGCAAGTATAACAGTTTTATATTTAGAAATTACCTGGGTCATGGAGAATCTTAATTATAATGAGCTATAAAAGACATTAAAATGCAAGTTTTACATCGATCCGCAATATCTTTGTTTTTCCTGTCAAACTGCGAAACCACAGACTAAACAATGACTTGAAAATTAAATAACTAGACTAAGACCAATCCTACCTCGTATTTTAAGCTTTTTTTCTTTTTTAATAATGTAATTTGGGAAACTTTTAATGCAATTTTATCTTTTTCAGTTAAAACGGTAAATAGAGCTTTGTTAATAAAACTGATTTAGGTAACAGAAGGAATTTCGTGTTCCCTTAAATCTAAAGTATTGTTAATACCTTAAGGAAACAGTAGAAAGCCGGTATGTGAAGAGGCTCACACCACTACCGAAATATGATATATAACTATTAATATTTCTCATTTTATAGTTAAGGAATAATTAATAATCTGTTCAGCTGTCAACCGAGTAAACATATGATAAATAATTGTTACACAATCGACAAATAAACTAAATACAAAGCAAACAGTGAATTAACAAACTATTTTCTATAAAAAATTTTCACTAAATTGAAACAAATAATTTCTCAGTTCCTTCCAAATCAAATCCTTTGATTATTTTCACTGTTAAAAATAAATGTCAACTAACCTAAAGAGAGTAGTTACTTGTTAAAAATCTGATGTTTACATGTGTTTTAACAAGTCTCTTAAAAAGTAAACTCATATATCGTATACATTATTAAATGAAATATATTTGTGTTAATAAGGATATAATAAATGTTTATTAAAAATGTCAATTAGCGGTCAATATGTATTGATTATTGGACGAATCTCCGACGTTTTGAGATAAGGCACGACTTTAAACACTCCGCGTAATAACATGAATTAATGTTTAATGTAAATTAATGCAAAGTTGGGAATATTCTCAACAGTGCTCATGACTTGGCTTTTAATCCTATGTCCCCTCGATGGGGCAGACGGCATCCACTGCAATCCTCGATCGCGCTTTGTTCGACGCTACGCATTTGATGTACCAACAGTGTTCATAATTTAATCATATTGTTTTGTTTTTTTTTAAGTATTGTACTTTTAACAGACGTAGAGTCTTTTATATTTAAAAGTATTCAAAAAGGTCGGATAATACGTCAAAGTCAAATGATTTTCACGTTTAACGTGGTCATTCCAAATTTGAATAAAATTAAGAAACGGTCGACCGGAAATTGAATAATAGACAAAAGTCGATTTGTTTCCTTTGAAAACTAAGAACAGTTAGTTAATGAAAACACATTATTTTCTCATTACGCATTTGTTAACAATTGCGCGTGTCAGAGACGACTTTTGCAGATGACTTCGATGTTATGGCGCTTACGCCTTTCTTCATTCTAACACAGCTGATGTTTTCATATGATTTTATGCAATGAAATATCAAACTCTAAGCTAGCGGAATTTCAATACCGGATAAACATCTTGTACGATAAAGAAATGTATACAAAACAATAAACATCTTGTCAAATACCTTTTTTTTAAAATAATCGATTAAACTATTTAATATTTTGAAAATGGTATATAGGAGCGCTTTATAAGATAATCATTTTGTGGACTTTTCAAATGATTATAAACTCTTTAAAGAATTACTAAATAACTGGCTGAACACAATACTGTCTATACAATGATAACGTTACGTTGATTTTCACGGGTCCACGATCAAACAAGGTACCCTTGCTTGTGGCCATAATACACACCGATGCACTTTGACGAAATAATCTTTGATTATTATTAACTAGCGTACGTACATGTTTGGTACTGGACTTCGGCTTGGTTGCTTTAGATTGCTCAATGGGGGTCTAAATAATAACCCACTTCAAAAAACATGTCAGGGTATTAAAATTCAGCGACTCCACTTATAAGGGTCGTTAGTTATTGTTATATAGTTTCTTTGATATTTTAACATCTAAAGCATATGCTTTTATGTAACTTATGGATGTTACAATCAGTTATAATATTTTATTACTAGCTTTCCGCCCGCGGCTTCGCCCACGTGTAATTTGGTTAAGTATATCGTGTTTTTTAATGATCTCGACAGGGCTTTCTTTCACAGGCTAAAATCTTGTTACAATTGGAATCATATATAGCCTGTGTTACTCAGGGATGATGTAGCTTTACAGGATCCGATGATTCAGGGAAATCGTGGACAACTTTCAAATTACAAGTAATTACAGGCAATTACTTTTCTGACAATTTTATATTCTGATAGTCATCTTCTTATGTGGATGAGCTGATGATGGAAGGTAAAACTCCTCAGCGGTTAAGAGTTGAAAGAAAATTCTTACGAAGTTATGAGTACGACATACGTACTTGTGAGGTTATTACTTATTAGCTTGACCAAATAATAAAAGGTAAACCTCATTAACGTTAAGGATGTAGGTGGAAAAATGGACAAACGGTAAACGTCTCTTCACTCGTTTCCTTTTATTTGTTTGTATAGGTAGTGTTCACTCAAAATAATCATAGGGTAAAACGTTAATGAAAGTTTGAAGTGCATGGTAGTCATTACACAACAGTCATTACACACATCTTAATACCGCGATGGATATATTTGGCCTTAGTAGAAGTTCTTTTAAAAAAACTAAGACTCAACCTCGCACACTCACTCACACAGCAACACCATTGCACACACTGATACACACACACACACACTAAAATGTTCGCACTTCACATAGTTCCACTTGTTCATGTGTATATATATTTTTACTTATTTTTTTCTGATCGTGTTTTTTTTGTTATTCTTTTTTCTGATCTTAGATTCTATTTCCGGTTCTATATTTTAACCTTATTTTGGCTTTATTTTAAATCTATTTTTATTGTGTAAACTGTTTTTGATAAGCTGTATAGGTTTAAGAAATAAAAAAATAAAATAAATCTAGGTTGACGAATTTTATCAACGCCATCTATCGAGCACATTGTTCAACTCTTCAACCGCGCCCGCGCGCACTGCGTTATTTGTTATTTTTGTTACCTCTCATAAGTTTTAATATTAAGATTAGCTTATATTAGAACATATTTAACAATATATAACTAATCAATCAATATAAGTGTTTAAAATTTTTGAAGCAGTGGTTGAAGTAAATTTTCAATTGACCATAACTTCTCTTTCTCTTAACCGATTTTGACAAAATAAACTTTTGACAACGCTCCCAATTATTTGTAATCCAACTGTGAAAACCGTGTTCAAATCCGTTCAGTAGTTTTGAAGTTATAACGTACCAGACAGACAGACAGACAGACAGACAGACAGACAGACAGACAGACAGACAGACAAGAATTCCAAAAATTGTTTTTTTGGTTTCTATGACTCTTCTTTAATTGCCACCTTTCAGTTTTTTGGAAAAATATTTAATGTACAGTTTTTCGATTTTTACTGTCTTATTATTAGTATAGATTGTGTTTTATTAATTATTTAGAGTATTACTAGCTTTCTGCCCGCGGCTTCGCACACGTGTAATTTGGTTAAGTATATAGCGTTTTCTAATGATCTCGACAGGGCTTTCTTTACAGGCTAAAATCTTGTTTCAATTTTAATTATGTTACTCAGGGATGATATAGCTTTACAGGATCCGATAATTCAGGGAAATCGAGAGCAAGGAAAATTGAAGCAGTGGTTGAAGTAAATTTTCAATTGACCATAACTTCTTTTTCCTTTAACCGGTTTTGACGAAATAAAGTTTTGACAACGCTCCTAATTATATGTAATCCAACTGTGAAATCCGTTTAGTACTTTTGATGTTATAACGTACCAGACAGATAGACAAGAATTCCAAAAAATGTTTTTTTGTTTTCTATGACTCTTCTTTAATTGCCTCCTTTCAGTTTTTTGGAAAAATATTTAATGTACAGACATTCTATTTTTACTATCTTATTACAAGTATAGATGTTAAAATAAATATAAAATTGTAAATACAAATGTCTTAATAGAGTTTTTAACCGAGCGTATTAAACAGTTACGTGTTCCTTTCAAATTTATTTTACTTAAGTACCATTTAGTTTTAAAATGTTTTCGCTCTGTACATTGTTAAGCTGCACTAACACGAAAGCTTAATATTAGGAGTTAGACACAAAGAGCTATAGACTTGTACTACAGTAGCTATAGACATATACTTAGTATTTTAAGCTCATGCAACTTAGAGGACTGTGCGAAATAGTTAAGATTATTTTGCTATTTGATTCATATTAAGCATTTATAAAATTTAGGATTCAACACAAAAGTATATAAAGAATAAAATTTAAATAAACTCTTAACATATATATTTTTTGTGTAATTACAAAATTGACTTTGACGTATAAATATATAGGTAACCAACTGAGCATCTTCTCTTTTTATTTTGGACCCTCTAAGCCTGAGATATATAAGGAAAGTTACAGGTACTCAAGTGATAATATGATTCTATGTGGTGGATAAAAATACATGGAACACAGGAATGACTAATAGTATGTCATTAAATATAATTAATTGTTTGAAACAAATTATTTATCTTTTGTTTAATTCTTTAAACGAATATATAAATATAAATTGTAGAGATCTGTCCTTATAATTATTTATGTATTCAACCTATCGGCCGAGGTGGCAAAGATACCAACGAATTGCAATATTCGATAGATTCAATAGCTTCTACAATGTTCTATCTCCTCCCACCCGTAAGTTCAAAAACTTATTGATGATGGTATATTTTTATTTATTTATTATAATAAACAATATTCACCAGTAGTAGTGGACTACTAATCCTAAATGCATGTCGGGGCTTACGTGAAAGGGTGACATGACAGTTGATGTCAACCTATCGAAGTGTCATTGTCGCTGGTAGTGAAGACGGCCATCTTGTAAACTCACTCTCTACTTGAACCTGATGGCGTCTTTATACCACGCATGTGACGAATCGCTCTGTATTAGATGGAAGTTGATAATATTTGATGAGTTCAGGTGAAACTCTTCAGTGCCCTGCCTATGCATGCATTATAGGCATCATATAAATATTAATTGCACGATTTTTTTCTAAAACAATAATGAAAACATACATTAACACATATATTTGACAAGTTTTAGGTAATTTCACACTTTATTTGTATTAAGAGTCACATGGGTATATTATTACTATGATAAACGAATTATATAAAACAGTGATTAAACCGTAATTTTATCAGCTGAATAACAAACGTTTTATTATGAGAAACTTTCTTAAGTTAATGATCCGCACAGACAGGACAACGGTGCTCTGTTTTAATTTCTCTGAAATAAATAAAAAAAATTATTATACTGAGGTCTGAATAGTATTAAGACGATACATATAATAGTGAATCGTTTAAATCTTATTGGTATCATTTAAAATACTTTAATTTTACAATAAGACAAAATAAGTTTTTCTTTTTTTAATTTTTTTTTCACAAAGAACCGAATTAGCAATCACTTATATGAATAAAGTGCCTGAAGAACCCAATTGATATAAGTTGAAAACGAATACTCCAGGAATCAACTTCTTATAGCAAACCTAGGGTTTTAACAAGACCGGTCTGAGAGGATACCCACAACAAACTCAGCATACTTGTAATTGACTTGACAATTTGTTATCGTTTAAGTTGTCCTTACATGATAATATAGTTATTGAAGATCAAGATCGTTCCAATTTTAAATATCGTCCATTTCCCGTTTGACAATATAAATCCAATAGCACGGTGTTAAGTGTTTGAATTTTTAATACATATTTTATGGCACAAAAGATATGCTTGTTCTATCCTCACGCAACAGTTATACATCTCACAACAAGATATCAAATTTGTTTTAGTATTGTTTTATCATTACTTTAAGGTAGATGTTTAGTTGAGTTTCTAACGAAATTATTAAAACATTTTTATGAAGCAAAATACCTTACAACACAAAGACAAAAGTTTATAAAACATTTGTGACACTGTTGTAACGAATATTCATAAAGTACTGTTGAATATTAACGTTGTCCTGCAAGGGCTTTGTAACGGCTACTTCAAAGTACAATATTTTTGTCAAGACAACACTAAAGGGAATATTTCATTTACACTCAATTTCTTATAGGCAAATTTATTACATTATAAACGAACGACTTTTTCAAGCTTTGAATTAGGTAAATAAAGAACCCTTTTCAATGCAACCAAGTCTTAGAATGCTTGGTGTTGGCATATTAAGCGACGTGGCGTTCTGTTCCAAGAACTTAGAAGGCAAGGCTTAATTAACCTCGAGAAATACTTTGCGTGTTCAGCAAGGCGCGTGGTTCACTCCGGGCTTACAACTTTAAAAGCACAGATCGAGTCCCATTGTTTTCTTATTCTGAAAAAAAAATACATATGTAAAATGTATTATAGAAGACTGACATTGTCCAAACTGATTATGAACTCATCGTGTTTGTTAAATAACTGTTGCAAGAATAAAAAAGAAATATAATTATAATACATTTCCCTGCCAATTACTTGAAGAGTCAACATTTTAAATATAACAAAATGAAAAATGAAAGTAGTAAAGCCGCGTAATTTAAAAATAATTGTCTTTTTGGTCAAGAATCAACATTCAAAATAATGCTTCTTTTGAATGTTATTATTACGTTAACGTTGTGATTAACGTTTTGACGAAGTTAAGAGACGTATATAATACAGAACTCTTGTGATAGCATTCTTTCAAAGTAATAGAAAAAGATTTGAATGATTTGAAATCTAATTCAGATACCACGAGAGAATTTGCAATTTATTCTAAATAATTTGGTAGTAAGCTAAACAGTAGGAATAAATACATAATGTCTTGAAGCTTTGCGTACCTCAACTGAAAAACGACCATAGACATAATAGAGACAAGTTCATCAAGACAACTGCTATAAAGTATATACCATATTTTCCAACATTCATCTTAAACTTAACAGTAAAAATGACTTCCCTACTTGAAAGTATTGTTCGATCGGGTTCCTAAAGCGAGAATAAACAATAAATTTCGTTATAATTCGTTTTCTGTCTCTGTCTTTTTAAAGAATGATGCAATAAGAGAAACTTGTTAAGTAGTAGAAATTAAAAAGTTTTTTATGGACATCACAGAAAACCGGCGTAAAGTGATACAACTGGACTTTGTTCATTTTGTACTCGCGTTTCGTTCGGTGAGTGAGATCTTCCGGTGTCCATCCATTTCCTAATTTTCCTTTAAAGCTCGGCAACGCACTCACGAGCTCCCAGCCGCGTGAGTGTCTATGGGCGGCGACTTCACCTTTATGGTGGGCCTCCTGCTCGTTTGCCCCCTCTTATATTAGAAAAAATTAAACTAAACAATGAAAACTATATTAAAATACCACTACCAAAAATGACCGGATGAATGATTTATTTTTAGACCCTTGTATAATGACCGTACCATAAAATAGTTTGAGTTCGTCAGCCAAAACTCACATTTACATAACAATAGTTTAATATATAGTTCAATGTTGTTTTATATTTTCTAAATATAAAGAAAATATTTATATCGCTTTTTACCTTTTACCGTACAAAATCCTTTTACCTAAAAAAGGACCTTTGAGGCCACATAACGGATGTATGTCATAAAATGCGTACACAATAGTCTGAGAATTGTTAGAGAAAACCTAGCCCTTTTAAGTTTGTAACATATCCCTAATAACCCTACACTTTGAAATCCTTTTTTTGCTTTATAAAAATATATTTACTGAACTGATTGTGTGAAATTGAAATGTACCTACTGTCGATTTTTTTAAACTCAAACTCAAAATATCTTTATTAAAGTAGGTCTTTAATAAAGACACATTTGAATCGTCAATTTTTACACTACCACCGGTTCGGAAGGCAGTCATCTACCGAGAAGAACCAGCAAGAAACTCGATAGCTGATCTTTTAAAATAAACAAATAATACAAAATTGTGTTACTGACAATATAAAAAAACCAAAATAACAAAACATTGTAAGGCTACTCAAGAATTGAACTGTCCCGATGCTGAGCCAATTGCCGACACATTAGAGGGATCTTTGTCCTCTAAATATTCGTTTTTTTTAAATATATTGTCACTAAGATTTGGTATTATCATCAGGTAAGGTTCTCATATGCATACAAATACTAGACTAATCCCAAAAATCCTTATCGCTACAACACATTTTAATATTATAATTATGTAATTTTGCCCATTTTCACTCCTCGTTCGAACATCTCGCTTTTATTCAGTGCTACTGCATAATTAAGAATGGTAATAGAGATTTGTTTTAATTATTCCGTAGCTTTTCTCTTTTGTTTTTTCATTCTCTTCTCCTAATTTTCTTTCTTTCTTGTTGGAGATAATTTTATCCACTAATTTTTTTGACAAACGTGTTATTGGATTTTTTCAGGTTAAAATACATGAGATTAAATAATCTCATGGGATAGTCAGTTCCCAGCCAGCTGCAATATTATGTCTACTTTATTGTTCAGGTTTAGCATCTTTTAGCAAACTTTTCGCAGAATATTTTGAAGTCCGTGTCCAGCCACCAGCCTCCTCTGTTATATGAAAGTCAGCTAACTCATCCAGTTCGTGCCTAATGGCATCAATCAACAGGCAATGCAGTAGCAGATGCAGTGCAGTCAGTGTTCTGTCCCACCATAGCCTTTTCCATTGGGTCTTGTAGCTCGCTGTACATTTCTCCAGTATTATCCCGCCATCTTTCCATATCATCTGTTTGCGTCTCGTACTATATATTCATTGATTTTTTATCCGAACCATGAGTACAGCTGTATTAAATTCAAGCAATCTCAAGTAATAATAAAACTCAAAACAGCACCGAACCCAAAGTTAGTCAAATTGAATATGTCTTTGTGACTTTAATTGTTATGTTAAATTTAGTAGTATTTTGAAAGCAAAGCAAAGTAAACAAAGAAAGCAACGCGTAAATATCGTGGACAATCAGCAAATGCATGACTTTGATCAAACATTATTAATTCGAGCACATGACTACGGTAACACGGCATAGTTTGCACAACCGATAAAATTTTATTTACAAACGGCTTGTGATGGCTTTGTTTGTGTAAATAATATTTAATTAGTGATATCCAAATGTATAGAAAAGAGTGAATCAACGTAGGTATATATGTATAATGTTTTATGATCCGAACTTTTAACTTTGACGAGTTATTCTGTAAATAAACAGGATTTAATTACACGGCTACTGATACTTTTGTAAATTGTTATATGGGTATTGGTTCAATTAAAAATACATTTTGTATGATTGATTTCAAACCAAAACATACCAACAAAGATTTGGTTGACACAACTGCGGATCAGAGGGTACCGGGTTCGGGACCCGGTACAGTTAACCATTATGTGATAAATATATTTGTTGGTTCTGGTCCGAGTATATATGTATCTAGTATATCATTTATGTAGTTTAAAAGGTGTGTTAACCTTTAGGCTGACACAACCTATAAACATATATTTGTAGCTTGTATAAGTATAGGTCTTACCAACCGTGTGTTACAGTTGTTTATTATTAATAAAATGTATAATAGGCTCTTATGAACTATTAATAATACTATAGAATTCCATCCAATGGTTGTGTCAGATTTTCAACCATGATTTAAATGTAGCTTAAAGACCTCGCCGAGGCTGAATTTTTGATAGGCTATTGTTACTAAAATATTGAACCGGAAAAAGAAAACTTTTGTAATATCAAAAGCTATTGAAATGGTCCGCTGTCCTAATTGAAACTCCTTGGTGATACGAATATTGTATCTTAACATTGCCAATAATAAGATACATTTTTTTATCAAATATAATAACGAACGCTGAATATATAAGTTGGACAATATCCAACAAACTTGAATCGCATTGCTATTGTACTTTCTGATAATAACACTCAAGTATTAGGAATGTCTCAGTAAACACAAGATTGCTAACACTTAGTGTAAGGAGTTATATAACATGAGGTCACACGTTCGAATCTTGACTATGTATGAACAAAGTAAATAAATTACGTAGCTCTCCCTTAAAAGCCGGCAATTCACTTGTAAGCCTCCTGGCGTTGCAGGTGTCCAAGGACGACAGTTAGCACTTCACTCGAAGTGACCCGCCAGCTCGTTTGCCTCCTGTTACATAAAACAAAATAATAAATAATGCAGCCGGGCCCTGAGGAACTGACTCGGAAAGGTGAAAGAAAAGTGGGATCTCTGGGAGGAGAGACCTGAGCTAAACTTGATAATTATTTAAAATCAACTGAAGATTACAGTCCAATGCTTGGAAAAAAATGTGTTTAGAAGCACACCCCTCAACTATATGGGAAGATAACGGTTAGCTTTTAAAAACCATGCCGTACCATTTTATTCTATAAACACTTGGTCAAAAGAGATTATGTCTATCGCCTATCGATTTCTTTTAATTAATACAATCGCCCTGAGGTACACTATAAATATATTAATAACTAATAAAATTAAACACACATAATCAAAATCTAAAATAACTTTATTCACATAGGTAACTATGGTACACTTATGAATCGTCGAAAAGAACCAAAAGTTATAAAAAACGTTGACTCTACAATTACTTCCAGTTCCCAAATCAATGGCGTAGAGCGGCCGAGAAGAACTGGCAATAAACACTCCGCCACTCCTTTAAATCGCCAAGAATGTTTCACAGTACGGTAATGTAATGTAATCTGCAACTATTACACCATGCACCAGCGGATGAACCTATATTAAATAAAAACAATCAAAAATAACCTTTACTATAATCGGTGGGCATGGCGAAATAGGAGCACACATTTACGTTATAGTGAGAGCAACCCGCAAACCCACATATATCATTAAACAATTAATAAATTGCCACGTAATGGGCAGTCATTTTTAAGTACCGTTACCAACTAAATATAACTGATATCAGCTTTACTAATCAGTATAGCTGATATCAATTAAGGCTATAAAGACTAATCGTCATTGTATCCGCACATATGTAGATGGAGGAGGGCCGTGGATCTGATATATATATATATATATATAAATACTATTTGTTTAACACTAACTTGAGCTGTCAAGATACGAATATTCGTTAGCAAATAATAAAACTCATGTCAAACGATAAAAGTGTTATAAATATACCGGTGGCACTTATTCATGATTAGTGCGGCCGCGTCGCTTGATCTAACTATGGCTCCTGGGGTGGTTGCCACAGGCAATACCATAGACATTGGGGTGGAAGTGGAGATACCAAAGTCATGTCCGATAGAGCATTTAAATGAACCGGAAGTTAAGATTGAATTGGTGAAGTTAGATAAGAAAACGCAACGTAGAGTTATAAGGCCGAAAGTGTTGAAGAATCACGAATCGGGAGAGTATCTGTATGATCGGCTGTATGATGATACTTGCCCGAGAGTGGTAAGTGCTAGTTAAATATATCTTTTAACTTTAAACATTGTCTAAACATATATACAGTCAATAATTTAACTGTGCAATAACAATATTATTAATTGTTTGTATAAAATAGTTTAAATTAGAAAGTATTTATAGCTTAATTAGGTTAGGTTAGTACGATTTACAATCCAATTTCCAATGAACGTCGTTTTTGATACAGAAATACATGTTTCTTAGAATGTAAATTGCATATATAATTTAAAATATTCCGCTAATCTTAAATATTCATAATAACCAACAAACGTTATTTTGATAAAACAGTATATAATTAAAATACATATTAAATAGTAATAATCAATTAAGATTAACATAAATCTGTCTTTGTAGATAAAGAATTGCATAAGTATATTTTAAATACTGTTTTGTTATGCAACAATGTACACAAATGTTAATTATCTTAACACGGTGATGTTTCTCCTAGTGACATTAGAAACGACGCATTTTTAATGGTACAACACTCCAAAATGTTTTTCCGACATAATAATACCATAGATATTATTTTTCACAATTTAATCATTCAAGTTTTTCGATTTTTTTGCATTGTCTAATGCTTTGAAATAATAAAGAGGCACGCTTAACTTAACACACACAATTTACGTGAAAATATTTTCAATATTTAAAAGTAATTAATCTTATTGTGGTAAGGCTATAAATATTACATTCAAAGTTCAATTATGAAAGAACGACGGAGGCCAAACAGGGTCAAGCAATAGTGTGTGAGATTCCTGGTGCTATACCTAGTACCCCTTCTCTTTTAATCTTTCCAATCCCATCCGGTGTCTATTCCATCACAACTAGTAGCAATTCTTGAAAAGGCAGACGTTGCTGCCGTCCTGTTGCAGGTCTGGTCGTTTGACACTTTATAAATACAAATAAAATCATACAATGAAAATATACAAGAAGGATAACTAATTTTATTGCACTGATAAGACTCGTCCACTTGTTTCATTCACTGCACCTTTGTTTACGCTCTATAGATAAATATTCTTGAAACTCGGTTGGTCCACGGTCCCGTGTTCGATTCCCGGTAAGGTCAAATGTGATTAAGTTTATTGTCTTGATATAGATCTTAAAATTTCTTACTTCGAAACTAATGAATCAAAAATTAAATAAACCGACTCCGCAGCCCTAAAACTAAAATTTTATTCCGTACACAAAAAAAACTATATACTTCATACATGTTCCAGACATAAGAATTATGATACATATTTAATTAAGGTAGTCAGATATAGTTTTGAAGTTGTAGATGTAAAAATAAAACGTCATGTAATTTGGCACAATTCTGTATCGATAGACAAGAATAAAAACCATATATTCTGAACAATGGCTAGAACAAATTTTCCGGGTCAAGCTCGTGGCAATTTGTATCGTGCCAACTTGAAATGCGTCGATGATACATGTAGATTATTGAAGAGCAAATGGTTTATCGTATGATATATTATTTGCAATATAAGTATATTGGTGTAACATTTTTATTCAACAAATAACTTAATTTAAGCTGACAATATATTACGAATTCGCTAATTAATAACACTGTACTTTTGTCAGGACTAGAATAATTTTCATAATTGAAATAACCGGCACACCTATCAAAAGCCGCCCCGCAAGCTCGTCTGTTGAAAAAAAGTTTTTTACCTTCATAATATTCTTAAGAGATCTAGTGGCATTAAAGCTATTTATAGCTGCCAAGCGTAATCGATGTTATGGGATCGCTGTTATAGGCTATGAGCTTTCCAGGGTATTGTGGTCAAAATAGTGTTCCGCATTGATTATAGGACGTATAAAGACTTTGGGCTTGAAACTTGAAGATCGTATTGACACCATAAATAAAAAGCAATGTGATCCAGTACCGGATGAATGATTCCTCATATTTAGTCGTAATTTAAAAACCGGAAACCATAAATTCAACTTCTTCTTTATACTCTATAAAGTTTTACATAAGTAAAATTTTGTATAAAAGAAAGCCTCATACCTAGGCCGCTGAATAATGTAGACGATTTCGTACAAAGAAAAGAATGAATATTAAAGTCGATTTTTCTACTTACGTTATAAGTTATACAATATATTAACTTGTATAGTTTTTGTACGAAGCCTTTATGCATATCGTTGGCACTTTTCTAAATTGATATTCGTATGTTATTTACTTCCAACTTATCTTAAAATATATGGAGCGGAAGTGGACATCCAAAACAGACTGGTGACTTACTGTTGCTTCAGGTGAAGAGAGGAAAGACTTGCATATAGAACGCGATGGAGATGCACTGCCTTAGTTAAGATCCTTTACTGGTAGATCATTTTTTATAAAGACAGCTCCATGGAAAATGAAGTCGATTGAGTTGTATTGTTAGTGACAATTCACAGATAACAAAAGAAGGCATACGGTGCTTGTATTTCCAATATGGTGTTCATTGTAAGTGCTTTATTCTTATGACCCGCCTACTCATGCGTCCGGACCGAAAAGAAAACACATGTACTAAATTCACTCGTTCGGTTCAGTTCGTTTACATATGTTTTACTTTAGTGTGTGTGTAGTTAATACACGCGTTGATATTTAAAGTAAAGACATTTCCGCCGTCAAATAATCACGGAAACGATCCATAGTACTTCACGCAGTAAGTTACGGCTGTAACTAGGCGTTTGACTTTGCTACTGTAGTGTTAGGCAGTGGTTGTAGTTTCTGTAGACCATTTGATAGAACCTTATAATTATTTTTAATAAATCAAAAGTACATTACATTAGGTTATATACATACAATAATATTAGGTTAAACAGGGGTTAACTTTAGGTTTTGAAAAAGGTGGTTATGTAATCGGGATTAAGATTTGTTTATATATCTTGAACCTCGATTTTGTCGTTAAATAAATTTACAACCAAAAGTATCGGCGTGTCTATACATTTACCACCTACACAACATATTGCTCGTGTAAATATTTTGTAATGCGTCACACGTTTGCCTATATCATAGCGTCTTTAACTAATTAGTCATAATTGGTAAGTTTCTACCACATAAAAAAAAAACATATTGAATAATTTCGGCCTCTCTCGTATGAACATTCGGGATACAAAATGACAGCAATTTATTTGCTAGTATGCATTGTAGGGTTGATATTGCTCATGCTTGTATACTCGTAGTACACCATTAATATTGAGAATTTTATATGAAAACTAGCTGATCCCGACAAACGTCGTTTTGTCAAAAAAAAATATCTCTATAAAAAGATGTTGGCCGATTCTCAGACCTACTCAATATGCTCAGAAAATTTCAGGAGAATCGGTCAACCCGTTTTGGAGGAGTAAGGGAACGAAAACTGTGACACGAGAATTTTATATATGATAATATTTTTGTTGATTCAATAAGATTTTAATATGCCGTTGAACTGACATGGTGTGTTAGCTTAAAGTAGTGATTGATAAAACCTTTTCTTATAATTTACAGTCGTTTTGTTTTATTAGTTCCAAACACATAATTTATGCGTAATGCTACGAGACAAAAGACTTATGAATTTTACATACACATACATAAGAACATAAAATTTAAGAAAAAAGCCAAAAAAGAACCAGAAATACACATGACAACAGAAACTGTTGTTTAAAACAGTTAAAACTTTAATAAAAGTAAACTAAGTATTAATTAACTTAATCTAAACCTTATTAAGAGCATTATATACTATTTGATACTTAGATTATTGTTACGGGCTTGAACTAAACTTGACTTGTTTGACTCTTATTGACTAAAAATGTTGTAAATTTAAACATTACTAATATGAAATTTCTAGTTGCACTAAAATAGGAAATAGCTCGGCAAACAAGGCCATTTCCTCTCCTAACGAGATTCAAATCTATCCAGTAGGGGCACAATTCAATCACTCACTATGCCCCAACAACCGTGTAACCTCCCAAACTTATGTTATAAAGTGTCTATTTACTTTTTTAGTCTTATTTTTATGAGTATATACTTTTATTTTACCTATATGTCAAAAAAGCTAGTGGTTTAATCGTGAGGTCATGCGTTTTTCACGGCTATGTATTTTGTATTTTTCTTGCTTAGACAATTAACGTGACTTGATTGCTACTAAAAAAGTTTTTAGATAGGCCATTTGAGTATTACAAGTTTGATAAAAAATATTGAACATCTCTAGCATACCAGACAGGCCTGTTAATAATTATGTGATTTTTTTGTTAATAGTCTACACTATGCAACGAAAAGACTTGTCTCGGGAGTTTGATGGCGATTCCTGGTCGTGGAGACGTATCAAGGGAGCCTGAAGAAGTTCTTAATGACGCTAAGGATTTTCTCGGACAGTACTTCGCTTCAATACGGAGGTAATTGACGCTTAAATGTTTTCATCTCTCCATTATATTTATATTTTCAGTTTTGTAGATTTTCTTGTTATACGCCCAGTTACCTTATCTGATTCCTTGCTCTATAAGGTAATATTTTTTTAAAAATAGGTATAGATCATAACCACAGCCATTAATATATTTGCATCCGTACTGTAAAACATGCTTGGCGATTTAAAGGAGAGTTTCTTGCCAGTTCGACTAGTGACTAGTCCCTTGATTTGGGAACTGGCAGTTAATGTATAGATTTTAAATATTCACAAAAACTAAATTTACCAATAGTACTTGTGTATCATCTTCCGGCTCTTTCTATCACATTATGATGACTGTATGATGGTAGGAGACACTAGTATAGTTAAAACAGTTCAATATATTTATTTGTTTATCAATAAAGTCTTCATGCTTACACTACGTCATTCTAAATGAGATCCTTAACTTAGTTAATGTCAATAATTCAACTATAAAAAATATTAAGTTGATTTTTTTGTGTCTGAAAAAATAATGTCAGCTGTCGGATAACGTAAGCAAAACATTGTTACACTCCGCTACACGACAAAGTGTTTTTTGAAAATGTTTGAATACTACGAATAGGGGAGTATTCAAAATACATAAACTCTTTGTTATATATTCATTTTGTGATTGTTAACATATTGACAGTTCCTTTTGTTATTAACGGCGTATATAAAATTGTCTGTTTTATACTATTTAAATAAATTTCATAATGTGATTATATCTCCAAGGACTGGGGAGTGTTTCTTGCCAGTACTTCTCGTCTACGCCCTTCGTTTGGGAACTTGCAGTAAATGTCATTGTTGAGTCAATTGTCTGTTTTATTCTATTTAAATAAGTATCATAATGTGACGCAGTCTTAAAAAAGTGACGGAGACTTATTTGCCAGTTCTTATAGTCTATGCCCTTGATTTGGATACTGACAGTAATTGTAGAGTAAGGTCTTCTGCTTCACCTTCTTTAAGATAAACTTTGTTTTCCATATAGTAATTTCTTGAAAAACAAAGGATCGAATTAATTTTCGTAATGATTTGTTCACATAACCGTGAAATAAGTCTTTTGAAATCACTCAGAATCGTATTCCGACTCAATATTTGTACGAGTTCAACATTTTGTGTATTAAATTGATTTTGAAATTGTCTCTGATTTTTTACGATATTATACCATTTTTATAGAGCCAATACTCCAGCTCACGAAGCACGTTGGAGAACTGTTCAAGAGGAAGTAGCTAAGACTGGGACGTATCAGCTAACCACCACTGAGCTGGTCTTTGGAGCCAAGCTGGCTTGGAGAAACGCAAGCCGATGTATTGGAAGAATACAATGGTCCAAATTACAGGTAATTTCTACCAGTTAGTAATAATATTTTTATCATTAGAAAGTTTTTTTTCTAACTGTGGGAAAGTGCTGAAATCTTACTTCTCAATATAAGTCGTATATTAAAAAAAATATCAATATAACGCTGACACAAAGGCCTTGTATGAAAAATATATGTTACTTGATGGTTATTCTTAAATATATTATTTTTTATACCAAAGGTATAAAGCATATGTGCATCGAAAAATATTATTTAACACTAAGCTCAATCGAAGAATACAAGTCAATATAGAAGTATAACGAAACATGATGAAAAATATTTTTAACTATTGTTAGTAACTTCAAATAGAGCTTCTCGCATTGTTCTCCTGACGACTGAATCTACTGAATGTTTAAGTAAGGCCTTTCACTTTTCACGTGTTTGTTTGTAAATATTTCAACGTTGATACCAATACAAATATCCTTTTATGAACTAAATATTAAATATAACTAAAGCACTTTCCAGTTATTTAAACTACCTTAGAACTATGTAATATTAAAAGTTTAATATATACGATATATAAACAAAAATTATGTTGTGATTATTATATAACGACTAATAGTTAGTTCTTCTCGTCCGCTGTACGCCCTTGATTTGGGAACTGGCAGTAAATGTAGAAACGAACATTTTATTTTGCTGACGATTCATGTGTACCATAGTTACCTATATCATACAACACACAAAATTGTCAAATGTGCAGTTTGTTTTAGTTATGTATCAGACCTTACAAAACAATCTAGGCATTTCTATACATTTTATTATCTATGTTAGAACGCGTGTTGAGTGCTAAACAGTGATAAGTTGAACAAATATAACACAATAACAATTTGTGTAATTAATAATAGACCTAAATAAACCAAGATTATGATTTATCACGTTTAAGATTTTTTTTAATATGAGAAATTTTAATCTATCCTGATCTCTATAGCTTTGTAAGCAATGGGAATCCAACAAATAACATCTTAAATTAATGTTTTCATCCTTTTCAACGAATCGTTTATTTATGGGAATACGTTTTAAATACCGATTTTAATGATCTGGAATAAACTATTTGGAAATTTACAAATTTTTTAAAGTAAATAAATCACACGTGAATGAATTTATTTGAATATATGAATTTACAGCTTTGATAGACTAAACATGACATTGACAGGACGACACAAGATGGCGTCACAGGCATAGACAATAAATTTTGCAACGTTCATTATGACTTGTTACAAATTATATGGAATGCGGAGTGTTTGTGATTTAAGCATATTTTAAATATTATATTATTACTTAAAATAAAGTTGAATATTCTTAAAAATTAACTATGGGTAAATAGGAATTAGCTTAATGTTATGGAAGGTACATTAAGTGTATATTTTGTTGTATTTAACTAGATTAGTTTAAACGTTGTACAAATTATATGTTTTTTCTTTTGTTTGCAAACTTTTAAATTATGATGCCAGGTGCTCTAGTGTCTATTTTCATAATTTGTGTTGAAGAGAATTTTATTCTGCCGGAACGCATATTGTGGACGTGATAGGTACTTTGCATTTTAATAGTGCTTTTCAAAACAAGTACCTTACATTTGAAAATCTTGACACGTCCCGTGGAACTATATTAAACCGGAATGGAATGTCAAATAATAATTTGCTTATTATTTGACCGCGATTTTATTCAAGTTGTTCTTGCTGACAAATTAACTTCAATTATTTATGTTTTGATAGAATATATTTGCAGAAATTCCTTACATCCAAAATTCTAAATGGCGTTCACTTGAAAAAACGATACTTTCTATTAATTTACTTACGCTAAATACGTGCTAATAAAGTAAAATATAACACTGTAACATTTCTAATATACTTCACAGTTATATTTCTGAAATAGATTTGAAAGTGTTTGACTGCATTCTTTAAAGGCAGTTCAAAGCGGATGTACTTTGTAATTACGCTCACAAAAAAGCCTTTAAGATGTTACATAGGCCATTTTAGGTCTATTTTAAAGTTTTATGTTATACAATATCTTCATGCTATTTATTTATACCTATGAGCAAATCTACGTAGAACTCGCTTTTAAGCGATAAGGCCTTTGCATTTAAATAAATATTTTATGTTCACGTCTGAATGAGTAATAATTTTGTATCACGCGTTTTGAAGTTATATTGCCTTATGGTTTGTGCTATGGATGCGATTAAAATGTCTGTATACTACATAATGTAATAACAAAGTGTTACCTCCTATTCCGATGAGCAAGAAAAGCAATATTGACAGTGAAATCAATTATGTTCTTAGTTTGAAAATACGAGAAATAGGGCGAAATGAATTTTCTGGCTCTAATGAGAAAACTCTCATTTCACGCTAGGACACAAAAACGAATATGGGCCGGGCCCAAACTTCTATTTGTAAGTGTGAATTAATTCCCAGCTCTGATATGCGCTTAGCTGGTGACCTCCTGATAAATCTCCAATATCTAATACGTATTTTTGTTTACTTAGTCTGTGACCGATTGGAAATCAATTCTTTTGAAATCAACCGATTTTTCTATATTTTTGTTGTGTATCTTATAGACACATTCTCAGTCCATCTTCTGTTCATCTTATAAATTACCATTGGATACTTATTAACCTCTATTTTCTTTGTTCACATGCATTAACATAATACAAATAAAAACATAATATGGAATAAAAAACCTAGTACTATGAAGTTACAATACTTTAAAAATATTTTTATTCTTCATAAGGAAGTGATCAGGTTTTTGGCTCGCCTTTCGAGCAGAAGCTTTCTCACTCCGAATTGTTGTTAAACTGTTCATTGTTACTTAATCGTTTTTCTTACAAGACAACAGTCCATTCATAAAGTCTTTGTTAAGTAAAGTAAACTGTTTACGTACTGTTATGTAGTAGCCTAGTTAATTTAATTCATCTTAAAGCATCAAATGCTAATGAACAACTAAGTCCACAATTATCGGAAGCGTCAAAAGCTGTAGTCTCAATATTTTTTCAAATTAAGTCGTTGTCATAATACCATTAAGGGTTTTATTCGTCCGAGGTAGGGGACTTAGAGGGGCCTAAATTTAAGTCATCCGTTGTACAGAATACATTTAGTAATTACACTGCTTAAACTGATTGCTTGGGTTAATCAGAATAAAACTCGTTTGCGGTACGTAGGATTTCCTGAAATGATTTTACAAACTCCTACTTTTGTTAGAGGACGTATAGAACAATGGTATTTTAATATCAATTGTAAACGGGATGTGGGGTTTTCAAAATATTACGCGCTCAAATTTCTTTTGTTTAATGCAGTGGAGTTTGGAATTAGGGTTAACATTATATTTTTGTAAATACAATGGGATAAAATATTAGAAATTTGTTGAATTTCTCATTGGTTTGGTAACTTTTTTTTCATTTTCATTAATTAGCGTTAATTGTAGATACTTAACTAGGTTGTTTAGAGTGTCTGTTCCTTTGTAGTGTCTCCTAAATAAAATTAAGTTGTAGGTTAGATTGCTTTCTAACGTATTAACTTTCGTTTTCCTGTATCTATCTAATATGTATATATACGACGCGCCAGAGCCCTCTGTAAACATGTAACACGTAAAAAATATATTTATTTATTGACACTTCGTTGCTTACAAACGGCAATAAAGAGGCTACTGGCGGCCTTACCACTCACAGCTAGCCCTTCCCAACCAATGAGCAAATAACAATAAAAATATAGCGTATATTTAAGATTTAATTAAGCAACAAGCTTCACTATAAAACATCTTGTTTTAACGGCTAACCAGAATCGAAGTTATATTTTAAAATATTTTACACCAGATAGTTTAATTACTGCTACTGTTGAGACTCGGCCTTTATAAAAGGACGTCTTAATACAGTGCTTGTAGCTCATCCATCTCGTTCTGTCAAAGGTTCTTTGTAAGAAATCGATCTAAAGTACCTTAACTTAACTTTATGGTAAAAAACTGATTATTTAAACACACTATAAGCAATTTTTTATTAAAACTAATTATTCATTATAATAACAAATATTTATTATATATTATTGAGTTATATTTGTAGAACTCTACACAGTTTGGTCTATAATTTCAACAGCCTTCTGTATCTGACGACTAGAGTTTGGGTGCAAGATTTGACGGTTTTTTGGTGACGGACCCCATAATTCGCTTGCTCAACTTATATCTTTTGTTACAGGTATTTGACTGTCGGCAAGTGACAACCACGAGTGGCATGTTTGAGGCGCTTTGTAATCATATAAAATACAGCACAAATAAAGGAAATATAAGGTTCTTATACAAGCTTTTCTCAAACTAAGACTAGCCTAAACTAGACTAAAATACTTATTTCCATTAGGTAGTTAAACGTTAATTAGATTATTGTATCTTTAAATTCAATTGTATTTAACAGTGAAGTTTAGAAAGCCTGATTATAACTTCCAAGTCGTAACAGTCGCACAGTCTTATCTAACCCTTTGAGTTATGGCTTACTTAATTCATTATTACAGACTCAGGATATATTATTGAGACGATAATGTATCTACAATATTATTTGGTTAAGCTCACCAATTAAGTTCTCGCTTGGGTCTACTTGGCACAAGCCTAGTTGTACTTCTACTAAGCGCTTAGCGTATACACTAAGCTAAGAGCTACTTGTATTAATGATACTCTGCTATGGGAACTATTTAACTATTTCAGTCTTTTACTTATTTTTGAACGATATTTTTATTATAAATATTTCTTTGAATTGTCATTATAGTTTCTATACAATACATACTTTCTACAGATCAGCAATAACAGTATTCCCGCAACGTACAGATGGTAAGCATGACTATAGAATATGGAACAGCCAGTTGATTAGTTACGCTGGCTACAGAGACACAGACGGGACTGTTCTGGGTGATCCAATGCACTGCGAATTCACTGAGGTAATACTGTTAATACAAACTAACTCAATAAGAAGTTAGCTTTAAATTTATATATCTCCCTTTATTTCTTAGATAAGGAAAAAGATGGCTATATTTCTAAACCTTTTCTAACTTTCGTCCCCGTTTTAAGTGTACGAATAAAAATTCCTTTATTTATTCAAAGTGATCTTTTGTCTCTTTCTCTTAGATCGTCTTTAAATAAAAGATATATTACGACTTTAGTCTTGTTCTTCATAAAGAATGTCTTTTTTTCAATATGTTGCTGTTATAAATAATCATGCCGTGGGTTGACCTATGTCGTCGACCCTTACGAATTATATAGTCTTAATATAGTAACATAGTCTTTATTATTGGTAGTTATTGCAAATAGCGAACAAGTTGTTTATTAAAATATCAGTTTAATTGGTGTAACATTTTCAATTACGCGGTTGATTGACGGAATCGACACATTGAACACCTGGACCCGTGAAGTGTTACAATGGCTTAAAATATTATACAATTATGTACTTTATATTATTTAATTGTATATATTTGAATCATTTTTTACGTAATACATTTACATTTCAACCGCCCGGACACAACGTGTGACGACAATCCTTCGATTTCCGGGAATATTTTAATGTTTAAACATCAATTTCGTGCTTCACAAATAAACATATTTAATAACAATTACATGTGAAATTAATTCATTTAAACCATTTAGGCGCAATATTCTAAAGCGAGGCAATAAATTCTTAATTTTAGAATCAAAAGTACTTATAAAGTGTGATTTCAGCTTTGTATAAAACTGGGTTGGAAGCCACCGCGGACCGCGTGGGATATTTTGCCGCTCGTCCTATCTGCAAATGGGAAGGATCCGGATTACTTCGAAATACCACGAGAACTAGTTATGGAGATACATATGGCTCATCCCGCGTGAGTTTAATACCTTGATACCGTTAAGGTACATTGGGAATTAAGGAATGTTAACTGCATCGACCAATTCATTCATTCATTTCCATTCACCTTAACGGCACCTAACTGAGCGCTTATTAGGCACATTTTGCGTCAAATTACCACCACCTATTAATAGAGGAATATCTGAATTCAAACTAGGCGCCTTAAAGAAGCTTCTATTACCTCAAAGACCGGCAACGAGACCGACAAGTTAGCATTTTATTAAGTGAACCAGATCGTTTCCCATATAAACAAGATATCTAAACCAGTACTTTAAATCAAAAAAATACTATTATAAAAACTTATCTAACAAATTTTGTGTTAATAAATTGGTTTTAGTTTAGATAGTTTTATATCTCAATGGAATTTATCATATCATATAACCTATTGAAGGATTGCCTCCGGGAAATGAGCGAATGATATTTGAACTCAAAAATTCCATAAATACTGTATCAATTTAGTAATTCTCACGGGATAACCGTTTATTACGATATCTTCCATCTTGTTCCAAATGTTATTCTTTGGCATCCATTTTCTTTATGCGTTTTTAATCGAGATTTCAATCTAGTAACGTCTTTTTTTATAAATAAATAGAGACATATTTTATTTATATTATTCTTATTAATTATTCAATCTTTATTTAATGAAAGTGTTTCTCACTCAAGTGTTTCTTTATTTAATGAAATCTTTACTTGTACGTAACAACAACGATTCTCAGACAAAGAAAAAAACCGCCTCTAGCGGCTCAAACAAAAACTACGTTTTTTATCTTTAAAGGCGTAAAAGGGAATACAATTTATTACGAAACACATTTTAATTCACATAAAAAGTTGGCAGTTTTTTCAGCACATTGATTTTTCTTTGCCTACTGTTACATTACATCCCTGTTTATCACAATTTGACCCTAAAAGTTTTTGTCACTGAAAAGTCCATACAAAGCCGTCTCACATTTTCCATCAAAGATTTATGCCCGCATAAACACTCCTTGAATGCATCATTGTACGTCGGACGAAAGGTTGGCAAATACTGTGCAGATTGCTTATCGTAAAACTTAGCTCCGGTGATCTCCAATCTGTGTTTATTGCCCATAAATCGGGCCCATTCAGTTACGCTGTTGATGTTGTTAACTGTTTTGCGTATAAGTGATACGATGAATCTTTGCCATATATAAATCAAATATTTTAATAGCATATAGACTGACTTACCCAAAGTAAGTCTTAGTGAATCTTTTTCATATATAAATAAAATATTATAACAGTCTACAGACTTACTTTAACTGACTGACTTACCCAAAGTAAGTCATAGTAAATCTTTTACAAGCAGCCTATGGGTTTATGAATTTATTGGTTTTTTTTTCAGTAGTACAGTTCCGCGCATTAAAATAGTAAAAATAATGATTTTTTATTAATATTGAACCTTAAACAATTGCAATTGCAATTTCTCTCCTTGTTACGGGTGTCTGGAAGCGATAAGGCGACCAGTCGCTCTCCTAATTTTAATTGTGTGTATGATCTTATAATATTA
Source organism: Leptophobia aripa (assembly GCA_951799465.1). NCBI lineage: Eukaryota > Metazoa > Arthropoda > Insecta > Lepidoptera > Pieridae > Leptophobia > Leptophobia aripa. Next base: position 6,461,907 of record OX637266.1, on the reverse strand, counting down.
ACAGACATCATTTCAGAAAATGTAATTCTCAACTATAATTATATACATAATTTAATTTTCACCTAGTTTAACTGTTTCCGAGTCAAATTATAAAAACCTCTTATATTAGCTTCGAACGCTTTGCACACGATATTTTAATGACCAGCATACTAAATTGTATGTGACAGTCATTCGGAAATATTTGTGTAGGTAGGATAGGTAGGTGTTGATAACAGGATGTTTACATCTGACATTGATGCGTTGATTGCTTGTTTGAAATGATTTACAATTCACACAAAACCGCAGTTTGGTGTAATTATAGTGACGATCTATTTTTGTTAAATATTTTATTACTCCCTGTGTTAGTTATATTTTTATGGTTTTCATACATTCAGAGTGTGTTTTTAAAACTTATATAAAACGAATGTTAACGTAATTTGAAAATCATATTTTTTATATTATTATAATATGAATCGATAAAATCTTAGTACTCATTTACATAAAATTTTATTATTACCAATTATATATAATATGCTATATATTTAATATGATTTTTTTATTTATTTTCCAAACTTAATTGGGATATAGTACTGTATTAACACACAAACGGTAGCCAATCGTATTATCGTAAACAGATCTTCATTTGCATTGCAATTTAAAATCAAACTCTGATTTATCATCGCGAAGCTTATTAAAAGGTGGGAGACTAAAACGAAATAAACTAAACTATTTTAACATAGGTACGAATGGTTCGAGGAACTCCAACTTCGGTGGTATGCCCTGCCCGCAGTGTCAGGCATGAGATTCGATTGTGGCGGCATAGAGTTCACCGCTAACGCCTTCAATGGTTGGTACATGAGCACGGAAATTGGATGCCGAAACTTCTGTGACTCTACCAGATTGAATATGTTAGAGGTCTGTTGATTAAACTGTTTTTTGTTAAGCATTATTTGAATGGAAAACTCAAAAGCACGCATATTTTAGCGCTTTTAGCGCACTTTTTAAAATGTAACGTTTTTCACAGAAAGTGGCTGAAAAAATGGGATTAGATACACGGACTCCGGTGAATCTATGGAAGGATAAAGCACTTGTTGAAGTCAATGTGGCCGTCCTACACAGCTTTCAACAACAGAACGCGACCATTGTCGATCACCACACTGCGTCTGAGAGCTTCATCAAACATTTAGACAATGAAAATCGACTTCGGTAAGTCCAAAATGTAATGGGTGTTTTTTACGTTTAGGATCATAAATACGCACACATTAAATACATAACATACAATCGTTATTTTGATATAATTATTGGTTGGAATATGGTTGGAATTTTGAAAGTGTGTAAGATCTTTTTAGAGTTAGCTGGCTTTGACGTTTGAAATAGAGAACTTTAGCTCTAGCCTTCAAAGAAAGAGAGAAGAAGGGGGGGGGGGTTTGTGATGAACGTCCAGTGTTTGAGCATTAATTTATTTTATATTTTACCTACTAACATTAACATTGAGTTTTTTATACTAACAAATGAATGTGTTATCGGAGATTATCATGATAAATAAATTATAAAAAGATTTGCAACAAGAATAGGCTTAAGGCACTGAGATGAATTTTGTTGTTAAAATATCTCGGAAAAATAATATTCAATTTTTAATTTTTATTATACGCAAAGTCACAAGCTAATTTTCTATATAAATCACTGAAACTTTTCCGAGAGTCGAGACAAAACAATATGCTACAAAAAGTTATAAAAGTTGCGACAGTTTTAGAATGGAATCCTATATAAAAAAGAAAAACGCTTTAGGCTCGCAAAGTTTCACAGTTCGAGAATAATGGTTCAAATCAAATTTAATTGTTAACTATTTTGCCTTCTGTCAAAGGAACCAACTAGAATACGACATCTTAAAACAATTATCAAAACTTTATCCCACTTATTGATTAAAACTACTCGGTTTTATTACAAGGAGCCAGAGTTTTTAAACATAAACCACTCATTTTAAAACACAAAAGACTGAGAAAAGAAGAAACTTAGTATTTACATTTAACTGGACTGGCATTGTTCTTTAACTTAGATAGTCTAAGCATCATCAAACACATAAAAAATCCGTTAAAGGATATTTTATAACATTTTTAACGTTTTAAATGCAACACTTGACACAAACACTTTGACGAAACGAGATGACACAAATGCAACCGAATTATTAGAGATCTTAAATATGAATTTTCCTCGTTTTAGGCTTAAACCTTAAGCAATAAAACTTATAAAAGCTGTATTTAGCAGTTACCATAGTATCTTGTATAGGTAAACCAAGGTTTTCGTGTAATAACAAGTGTGAATAAACAAACGCAATGTAATTAAAATATCAACACGTAAGACATAAGTAAACAGATTGTGTGAACTGTATTTGTGAATAATAAAACGATCGATGTTCATTGGTCGAAAATTTTGACCTAATTGACGTAACTCGTAACTCGAGTCTAAATAATTTGTATACACAGATTATATTATCATAATAACAGTACGTAACGAAATATTCCTTTGTTGCCTAAGCGTGTAGATACACGCTATAGATAGATATCTATTTTAATTCCGACCCAATAGATCGGTATGCGTATACGTTCGTTATTATCGGCATCTCACTATAGAAAAGAAAAATTTAATTTATATATACACACTTGTTGAACTAAAACAGCAGAAGCAGGTAATGTTAATAGATATTAGTACATATAAGAGCCGTACCTTATTGCTAATAAGCGATCTCTTCCAGGCAATCCACATAAGATTTCTTGTTATAAAATCATTTTTTTGAAGGTCTGGATGTCCAGCTGATTGGATATGGATCGTACCACCAATGTCTTCTTCAATCACGCCAGTATTTCACCAAGAGATGGCGCTCTACTATTTAAGACCTTCATACGAATATCAGGTAAGGTGGCTAAGGTGTGTAATTTATAAATCGATTTGTACTGTTTTTTGAAATTATATGTAATCTAGTGCTGAGTTTAAGGAAATATTTTATTATAAGAAAGATCTAATAATACTAAATAATATAGGTATTAATAGAAAAACAAAAGACGAATACAGAAATATTTTTAATATCCTATTTCAATTTTGATTGTTTTGTAACTAACCTTCTTAATACAAGATGATATAACCGATAAAAAATAACAGGAGCCGGCATGGAAGACGCATCAATGGCAGAAGTTAAAGCCGATTACTGGCAAACGGCCCATCAATAGAAAGTTCCACTTCAAGCAGATCGCGCGCGCTGTCAAGTTCACATCTAAACTCTTTGGCCGCGCCCTCTCTAAGAGGATTAAGGCCACGGTCTTGTATGCCACCGAGACTGGCAAATCGGAGCAATATGCCAAAGAGTTGGGTGTTATATTTGGACATGCGTTTAATGCACAGGTAACATATGAAGTTGATTTTAAAAAAAATATTATTAATCCATACTAAGATTATAAATGCGAAAGTATGTATGTTACGCTTTTACTATTAAACTTGCTTAAACTATTAAACCGATTTCGATCAAATTTGGTATGCATATAGACTAAACTTTAGGGAAAGACATTGGCTACTTTCTATTGAATAGGGATTGACAGTTTGTTTAAAAATTTCACTACATCTCTGGCATAAATAGTCTTCCAAATTCGTTTTGTATTTCCACACAAAGTCGCCGACAAAAGCTAATTGTTATGTAAAAAGTAACTTGTATTAAACCAATGTTAAACATTGTCATATAACTCAAATAAATCCGCTTTTGGATTACCTGTATGTACGAATGCCGGCGAAAAATAATTTTATGTGTCGATAGATCTGTAGTTGTCTTTAAACATAATAAAAGAGATTGTTAACAAACAAGTTGTAAATAGACAATTATCGAATTTTTATTTACATTTAAAGAACAAAAACATTACATGTATTAGTTTCTGAAATTATTAGAAAGTAGTTTTATCAATTTCGCGGGTAATGTATAAAGGTATAAATTGTATGTAGGTTTTATATAATTAACGCTAGGTGGCATTATATAATTAACGCTTGATTTTTTTTTAATGTAACTATAAATTAACTTTTATTTGCAGGTTCATTGCATGATGGATTATGACATTACTTGTATAGAACACGAAGCTCTGCTATTAGTTGTAACTTCAACATTTGGCAATGGAGATCCTCCTGAGAACGGCGTGGTAAGTAGCTTTCAGTAGTTTGTTCGGACATATCTAGCACATCATACTATATTCCATTATAAAAATATTTTAATACAGACAAAATATTAGTCATACAAAGACATTTCTCAAATATCTTCGTTAACATTGAAATGTCATGGTCAAAATCAGAGTCAAGATTTCGGTGACCTTGACTTTCGTATGTTTAAAATGAACAATAATTATCTAAAGTCTATACAATTTTCTTTAACTGGTTTAAGTTCTCGTATATAAGAGATAATTTCCTATAAATTAGATTCGGAAGGATTTAAAGCTACCGTTCATTACCAATATTTATGGAGGTGAGTAATTACAGAATATACGGTCATTTAGTTAGTGCCAGCAATCGTGAATAGTTTGAAATCTTTAACAGTCATAGATTTGTAATATATACACTAATATAATTGATTTAACTAAACAACTCTTGTTCAAAATAAATATACAGTTTAAGTTAATTTTAAACTTAAAAGCACAAACATAAAAGTCTACATCGTCAGTACGTCTACTCCTAATACAGTACAACCATACTTTAAATATTTTTGATCTTATTATAATGAGACGTAAAATGCGTGTAATAATAATTAAGTAATATCGTAAAAAAACAGACAAACGGTATCATTGCGTGAAAGACAACATATTTATAAACATGTATAAGACTTATTTTAATAGTCCTATGTCCCCTTGATGAGACAGAGGGCCTCCACAGTGCTCCACCATCGCGTTCTAGCCGTGTACAAAATAATTGCTCGACGAGTATGGTTAACAAATGCTAATGCCGTAGATTTCATGTATGCTAAGTTAAAGATTATATAAAGAAAATGTAATTAACATCATTATATGATAAATCAGTATACAACAAATGATCCGATTGGGAACTATAAGGCGATTAATGTACGAAATACATTCGCTGATAAATAAACATTTCAGAGGATAAATGATAAAGGAATTAACTGAGATCTTTGTTGAACTAATTAATAGAGAACTGGGAAGGTTAAATTACAAACGATGTATGAATTGTTTTAGGCATTTGCCGAAAATCTTTGTGAGATACTATATGCTGATCAAGTTGGTGATGATAGTACTGGGTAAGTTTTTAAATGTTTTATTTAAAATCATGTCAATTATAAAGGAGGTTTGCTGATAGGATTTTAAGGTTGACTTATGACGGTTTTTTTTACTGAACCTTTGACAACCGAGCACTTAACAGTCTCATTTGCAAACCCGTACGGAATTTAAATAAAACCTTTGATGAATTATTTCCTTGGTTGCGATGTTTCAGAGTAACAGATCGTTCCATTTTTAAAATTCACAAATATGACTTTACGTGAATGTATTTGGGCAGTAACACGATGTAGATTTCGATTTATCTCGAAGAAGGTTTTCAAAATCCCCGTTTTTTACGTAATTAACTCACTAAATTTATAATCTATGTTTTTTTTAAATAATATGACTGTGCTTTATGGTTTATTGAAATAAAATAATGCTCCAATATTTATGCCAGTTTGACGTAATAATATTTTTTCGTAGGACATCACAAATGTTGACACCCAAGTCGTTTATAAAAGCAAACAGCCAAATTGAATTGCAAAGATATGGAGTAACTAATCCTAAACAACTGAGTAGATTGGAATCTCTTAAAGGTATATATATATAGTAAAAAATCTTCCACCCTCTGTTAAATAGCATAAATATTTTGTCGTATGTTGTAGCATAAGGTTTTTTGTCTTTGGGTAAAGCAAGTATCACAGAATAAAATAAAACTGTCGTCTTAATTTGTTATATACAGTCCACATACACAGCAATAAATGGTGTTAATGTGTTAACATTAATTCAAATTGTTCTTGTCTATAACACATAGCACGTAATACACCTTTATATCTGTTAATGGAGTTTTATTTAAAACAAAACAAATACACACTAAGTCGTATGAACACGTATTGATTTATACTATAATTTGGTTATACATTTATGTATTTTCTTTCTTCTTTTTCTCTTTCTAATTACCTTTTTTTTATGTAATTTTATAGGAAGTGCAACAGATGCATCATCGATAGATAGTTTCGGTCCACTTAGTAATGTTAGATTCGCCGTATTTGCACTTGGTTCGAGTGCGTATCCGAACTTCTGCAACTTCGGCAAATATGTTGACAAACTACTTGGAGATCTGGGCGGAGAGAGGATCCATGATGTCGCAATGGGGGATGAGATGTGCGGGCAGGATCAGGCTTTTAGAAAATGGGCTTCAAGTGTTTTTAATGTGAGTACATAAACATAGAGTCAATAAAAGTCTCTGTCTCAAGTTCCCATTTATGTTAACCTAGTTGTGTTATCACATAAGTTTATTGTTTCAAATGTATTTAGCACATAATATGTCTGGGGACTGATATAATTTTTTAAGGCTGTTTTTGCCGCGCACCACCTCTTTGTGGAACCAACTGCCAGCGCAGGTATTCCCGATTCGCTACGATTTGGGGACCTTCAAAAAAAGAGCGTTCCTCTTCCTTAAAGGCCGGCAACTCACTTGTAAGCCTCCTGGCGTTGCAGGTGTCCATGGGTTGCGGTTGGCACATCACTCGAAGTGACCCGCTCCCTCGTTTGCCTCCTCTCACATAAAAAAAAATAAAAAAATCATATGAAATCAAAATCCTCAAATATTTTGAAAAATTGTATATAACCTATTGAAAGGCGCGTTTAGCAATTTGTTTTGTTTGTTTATTTAATCCTATTGCGTATAATAACCAAAAATAAATTGTTAATAAACATTTCTTATCTCGCAAAAAATACCTTAAAACGACACTAAGAATACCAAGAAAGAAATACGAAAAATAACATAAGAGAATACCTCAAACTCTTACTCTAACAAACTAGAAAAAACTTGGAGAAGCCTTCGTCCGCAGAGGGGAGATTCTATATTAAAAAAAACTTTCCTGTACTAACAAGTAACTTAAAAACAAATCACTTACAAAAATGCACACATATACAACATTTGTCATGTAAGTTAAGCATATGGGAAAAACATAAGTTGGTTTTTTTTACAAAATATAAATATTGTAGTTAAAAGAACGAAGTATAAAAATAAACATACATCCAGGTTTTCACAGATGGTGTATAAAAAATATGCAAATCATTTTTCACGGGTAATTGGCACATAATGCAGGGAACAGCTAGTCAAAGATAACTAGAAAAGCGTGTGATCAAATATTGGCTTTAATAATACCAATTATCGTACCAAATTACCTAGTCACGCTGAAGCGTAATTCCGAAAGTAAACAAAATAAAAGTAACAATCAAAACACGTAGCACGATCAATATTTGTATTGTTAATCTATCTCCTGTCGTGTAGAATTTTTAAGTTTCGTTCATAAATCATAAAGATATGTTATCAGTATTTCAGCTCATTCACTAAAAATATTATCTTTAATGCGAATAATTGAAAATAATGTGTTATGTCAGAATGCATAAACTGTTTGACTCATTAAAATCAATAAATAGAGTATCTTTTATGTAAGATATTATATACAACTCCTGATAAGTTCATAAAACCTGAGCCATAGACACTACTTTATATAAACTGAAGTTAGTTTGTATATGTCATTAACCAAAGATTCGCTTTGTAGGTTGCATGTGAAACCTTTTGTTTGGATGACGATGAAACTCTACAGGAGGCAAAAAGAGCCCTAGGCACTGTCACTTTAAGTGAAGAAACAGTAAGATTTGCATACCCAGCTGACAAATCACCAACACTGCAGAACGCCTTACAATCAGCACTAAACAGACAGTTGGTAACATGCACAGTAAAGGCTAATAAAGATCTAGGGCACTCTAGTGCTGAGAGATCCACAATCTTCATTGATATGGAACCTAAGGTAAATAGGCTGTTCACGTTCTGACTTCCCTCAATTTTTATAGAAACATTACATTTTACTAATGAATTTTCTTATAGAGTGAAATGAAATACGATCCTGGAGACCACGTTGGTATAATTGCCAGCAATCGCAAAGAATTAGTAGATAACTTGTTAGCTAGGTTGAAGGATATTGATGACTTCGATACTCCCGTACATTTACAGCTGATGAAAGAGACCCATACTTCAAGTGGTAAGTGTTTAAGAGTAATACGGATAGATGCTTATTGGTTCAAGCGTGCTACTAGCAATCGTTAAGCGATCGTTCCCTTCTTAAAGTACATTCAGGTTGGAATCTGATATTACAAAAAAACTGATACAGATAACTAAACTTATAAAGTCAAGTCAAATCATTTTTATCGTCCATAGATACATTTAGAATGTAAATATCAACAAATGAAATAAAAACCCAATCTGCGTATTTTCCGTTTCTAAATTAGATTACAATATTAAATAACATCCGCCTAGCAGTTGATAAACCAGTTTGGTTTTATGACATAAGTATTAACGAAATGTTTACTTTAGGACCAGTCAAATCATGGGAACCGCACGAGAGGCTACCAGCTGTATGCGTTCGCGATTTGTTTACGAGATTCTTAGATATAACAACGCCACCCACAACGATACTGCTCCAATATTTAGCTAAAACATGTGATAACGATACTGAAAGGAAACAACTTGATATATTAGCAACGGTAATTATTTATTTATTTAATAAGGCACACCAACAACACACAACCAGAACTACAAAACACACATGACATGTATATGCATAAATTATAGATATGCACAGCATTACAGGTAAATAAAAGAGAAATATTGTGACAAACAACAAAACAATTACATACAAAAACTATACATACAATTACCAAAGAAAGAATAGTATAAATATTTACTTAAGTTTACCTGATTTGTTGGCTTTAGTATTATATTGCAAGCGTATCTGTAAGTACAAATACGCTTAACGCTTGACAAGAGTTCATCAAGTCGGTAAGGTAGTATCTTCTAAATACAGAGTTTCTTGGCAGTTCTTCTAGTCTTGATTTGGAAACTGGCAGTAAGTGTAGAGTCAAAAATATATATAAGTTTTATCTTTGACGATTCATAAGTGTAAGATAAGTTTTTTTTTGCAAATAGTTAAGTCTCAGGACTTGGGCAGAGGCCAAATTCGCGGTCGAATAGAGAGATCTAAAGAAAAGAATAGCAAAGTTTTATTGGGAAAGGTTTAGGAAGTAGGAATTAAAAATACATATAAAACGTAGGTAACTGATAAAAATGTTTCAGGACCCGGCGGCATATGAAGATTGGCGCCACTTTTACTTCCCAACACTGTCTGAAGTGTTGGATCAGTTTCCCTCAGCGAAGCCGAGGGCTTCTCTTCTTGCGGCCCTTCTTTCACCTCTTCAACCACGATTCTACTCAATATCCTCTTCACCTATTGCTCATCCAAAACGACTGCATCTAACAGTTGCTGTTGTCACATACAGGACCCAAGGTAGGAAAAATTCAGTTAGAGATTTTACATCAACGTTTTTTCCTTATAATATATTAATTTAAGGCAATATCATTTTAATTCATACCACAGTTGCTGGTATTCAAATAGAGCTGTTATAATGATAATATTACAATATCGTATTATCCGTTTTATTTTCCTTTTATATTAAATTCAGTATAAATTTACACTGGATTTTAGTAGCAAATTATACACAAACAAGCAGGAATACCAGAGTTTTAATATGTACATGTTAATAATATTATTTTCAAATATTTGCTAAAATTTTAAAGCTTTCAAAGTTATAATTGTATCAAAGGTGATAATTCAAGGCCGGCAACTCATTTACGAAACCTCTGGCAGTGTGTTTATGAGCTGTGACATTTCTGCACTCATATAAAAAAATGATCAGGTTAATATTTCTGTTAATCTATTTTTTACAAAAGATTTTATATAATCTCACGTTTAAGTAGCATTAGCATATTGTTTATGGTTTTGCGCATCTTATTGTGCCTATTAGCTATTAGTAACTGTCCTCTAGTTAAAAGTTATTTTTAGTCTATGTTTTAGGCACAAAATGAATATATAAAAACTATCTAATAATAAATCAACACAGTCCTTGACAGCAATTCTGATTGATTGAGGTAAATAATTACAGCGGTGTCGAGAATCGATGCTGTCTAATTCGTACGACAATGAATAAAGAAACGTTAGTCTCGGCCACTCTAACATTAAGCTCATACATTCGTAACACGTGGGTTTTTAATGATAATTCAAATTATTACTTTGAAGTCCCCTGCGCTGTGAGTAACAGAAATTGTTCGCTATTTATATCTGGACTTGTAATGGCATCTGAATATTAAACATTTCTCATAATCGTTTCTGGGAACACGCTAACGAAAAGGTATCTGTTTATTTTAAAATGAAAATTAGATTTTAAAATTTTTTGTTTCCTCCATTTGAAATAATAATCAAAAAATACCCCATTAAAACGGCAGTATTTGAAAGTGTTGAAATTTCATTGAACTAAATTGCAAAATAAATCACGTAATTATAAAACTAATAAAAATCTGTGGTCAATTATATTTTTAAGAGATTTTTTCAATATTATAATTTCATAATAGTAGGTAATTGTCCATAAGAGAAAATGAGCACTTCTTGATATAATCTGTGGATGTGTTGTCTATGATCGGCGTTCGTTCGGAACCGTTCCCGCCAAAACGTAATTACGCAGCATAGTTTGTCACAATAAGAATATGTTTAATAGAAATATGTCAAAGAGGTTTGTGCCTAAAAATAATAATATACTTGATGAAATGTTGTAGACGGCGAAGGACCAGTCCATTATGGTGTTTGCTCGAATTATCTCATGGATCGTAAACCAGGCGACGAAGTTTATCTCTTCATTCGAAGGTAATCACAATTTTACTTTTCTCGTAACGTTTAATATTACCAGCTCCGTGGTACTGACGTCACTATAGAGTGATGTCAAAATAGTTTTCGCAGTTCATTTTAGCTCAGTTGGTGGACAAATCAAATCGTAGTGTCTAGACAATATAATTTACGGATTTTAAATAATTTCAAACAATTTTATCATTACGTATGTCAACCAAATCAACATTTTAATAAATATTAAATGCGTTACGAATTTGTTTTGTCTGAGTTAGCTCAATGTGAAAAAAAATGTCGCCACGTTACGATCTATTCCCGGTACGATCAACAATTTTGTGTTGAAAATATTTATTGGCTATGGTGTATATATTTGAAATGTCAATTATGTTAGTACTATAACGTTAGATATAAATGTCTAACATTGTGGCTAACACGTCTTATGTTTCCGATATTTTTTATAAATATTTTGGGTTATTTTGCGTTGTAAACTTTCATAAATCCATATACAATACAATAATATGCATAACAAAACAATTGAAATTGATTCGTTCTAATAATCCAATGGCTACCAATCTGTATAAAAGAATGATAAACCAATTATACCTCTTTAAGATAAATTGTTTTGCACTCGAGTGAACCTCTCGTTAATTCCAAGCAATTTTCTCATCACATTACAATACACCGCAAATATATGTCTGATTGGTCAATACACTTAACGTACTTTAAAAAGCTTAACAAATGTTTTAAAATATTACATAGTTAAGTAGAATAATAGTTTGAAGATTTTTAAATAAAATAAAAGTGTATTAAGTTCGGTAAACAAATATTGTGTTATTAACCCATCTATTGCTCTCCTCCTACATATTGATTGCATCCGAGTATAACGTAATCTAGTTATACAAGAAAACCAATTCAGTTTTATGATTAGACTGTCTTTTGGTAAGCCTTTCAAATAATAGTTAAAATTCAAATTCTTTTTTTAAATATTTTGCAAATAAAACCAGTAATATTTGTTAGACCTTGAAACAATATAAATATTGATTCTTAATAGAAAACAAGACGTTTACTTTTAAACTTTACGATATATACTGTAAAAATATTATAATAAGCATCTCTTTTCAGCGCACCAAACTTCCATTTGCCCCAAGATCTATCAGTACCCCTCATATTAATTGGGCCTGGTACTGGAATAGCACCATTCAGAGGCTTTTGGCACCATCGTAGAGCGTTGTTGAATTCACGCACACGGTCAAACGCTGGCTCAGTGTGGTTGTTCTTTGGATGTAGAACCACATCAATGGATCTATACAGAGAAGAGAAAGAACAGGCTGTAAAGGACGGTGTTTTGTCGAAAGTGTTTCTTGCTCTTTCACGAGAGAAGAATATACCAAAGGTAGTCAAAGTCAAAATCTCTTTATTCTGTAAGGTAAATAGGACCGTTTTGAAACTTCTAAAATCTAAATGTTTGTACGCCTTTGTACGCGACCAAGCTAAGAATAATCAGGAGAGAAACTCGGCTTGGCATCTTTCTGGGACGTAGCTTATTTCGTTCCGCAGTTCTTTACACAGTTAAAGTACACAGACGTCTAGTAATACAAGATTAAAGATTTTCGATGCTCTTCTAGACTTTAGATTTTAATTTTTGCATTTTTTCTGTTCTATCGTTGTTGATGTGTGTTTAATTTAAGCTTATGTAACGCAAGAATAATCTTTTACTTAGATGTATGTACAAGAGTTAGCTGAGAACGAAGGTGCTGAAATACACGATCTGCTGATAAACTCCGGAGCTCACTTCTACGTTTGTGGTGATTGTAAAATGGCTGAAGATGTGCATCAAAAGTTAAAAGGAATCATAAAGAAACATGGCAATATGACTGACGAGCAAGTGCAGAATTTCATGTATATTTTAAAGGTAAGAAATTTTGTTGGATTTTGTCATTCTCAAATATTACATTTTTGTTGTTTTGATAGTTCCTTTGACGACCTTGCTAAGATACTCTTTGTTTTTTGTCTCTATTCTTTTAAGTTTTTAATAAAAATGGTGTGTGAAAAATTTGTGTATTATACATTCTGTGTTAGAACTAATAAAATAAGAGCCACTCGCAGACACTACTACTGCTAGATACAACAATCAAATGATAAAAGGCCTGTCTGCGAGGGTTCTAGGTTATAGTTTTTTGTGAATATATAAAAAAATGAATTTTTATTTTCCTACACTTATTATATTATAAAGATAAATATCTATAGGAGGAGAATCGTTACCATGAAGACATTTTCGGAATAACTCTTCGCACCGCGGAAGTCCACAGTGCGTCGCGAGAGTCCGCGAGAAGGAACCGAGTCGCTGCACAACCCTGACGCCGGTCTTCCCGTATGATCTCAAATTATAAAACCTAATACCAACATGTACAACAAATGTGATTTTAACAGGAAAATGGGTTAACATGATCCGGTGTCAATAAAAATTTTAATATTTTAAAATCGTCTCGCATATAAATTGTAGTAACGCTTTTGATCGCAAATTTGACTTCTGAAAATACGCCAGTCATTATCTTCTAAAACGATCGGTTTTCGCTGCATCCACCGTCTTCCCTCCAGCAGCACCAGGTCGAGGCTGCACAAACTTCATTTACAAATAAATTTTCTTAACATACAAAAATTCAATGCTTTTTCAAGTCTGCGAGTTTGACATTTTTTAGTTTACTTTAATGTCAAATCTTGTCAAATTATGAATTGACATGTTAAAATCCAACACTATTTCAGATATTTAAAAATTCATTCTTAATTAAGAAATTATGAATAAATTTAGGTACACGAAGGTATTTTTTGGTCAAGATTTTGACAAGACATAACTGTCAAACTATATCATGCGTTTAGCAAGTTACACTTGACCAATTTCACAATTGATTAATGTATATTGAATTATGGGCTTAAATGCAATATAAGAAATGGCCTAATTATAATATCAATAATAAATTATTATTCCGTTTACATAAATGAATTCATTGAGCATTTTAAATTTTAATCAGCGTTTGATTTAACTGTGGTTGTGTGTAAATAGTTATGTTCTTCTATTGGAACGTAATTAAATAGTGATTTTTAGTAATAAATTTGTTTGATATACGAAATGCTAATTACCGCTGTAACGTTTAAAATTTCAATCTTTAAGTACTTGTGTTATGTTGTGTTACTTTTCAGTATTATTTTTAATTGACATTTATATTATACTCTTTTAATATGTTTTGCCGATTTGTGATTTTGAGTAAAGTTCAGAGTTGAATTTAACCCTTAAAGCATGTCTCCTCTCTGTCAACACGCGAGAGTTATACTTAGACAATGGCTCGAATATCAAAACGTATTGGATTTGACATGGGAGAATCATAATTAGACTATCACTCAAATGTCAAAATGTATTGGATTTGACATTGGAGAGTCATAGTTAGAGTATGACTCAAATGTCAAAATGTATTGGATTTGAGATGGGAAAGTCATAGTTAGACTATAACTCGAATGTCAAAATGTATTGCATTTGACATGGGAGAGTCATGCGCGAGTCGTCGTTTGAACGACTACCGTAAGTCAAACTTAATATGAATACCGCTTAACGACTCGACTCTGAAAACTACACTGAAAATCAGGTTAAAAACGCCATATCGAAACTACATTTCTAATAAAATGATCAACTATTTTTGTTAATTGTATAAAAAAAATGTAAATACAAATTTAGCGCATTTATTTTGCAATGTAATTTTATTAATAATATTTTTGTATTATCCTTTTTCAATTCTATGCCAAATATTTTAAATAATAATCGGTAGGTTAATATTGTGAACTTAAAATATTTTTATCGTTCCATATAACTAATCGCTTAGTGATGTTTAAGCTAGTCTTAAGAAATGTAATTTATTATGTTAATATTTTCTATTTCTTGCTCCATAATATTCCTAATATTCAAATTAATGTAATGAAATTATAAATGTATTATTAATATTTACAAATATATCTTTCAATATTTGAATGCACGTTTGGGACTAAATTTTATCGATTCATATCAAAACTTGATCGCACTTTTTCAAGTATCGAAGTTCTTATGAATTTTAATATAGAACGTTCGTTAACTACTTAATAAAGTTCCTTCGTACTATGTGTTTTTTTTAACGTCCCTACGAAAATTCCTTATCTATGAATAACGTGCGTCTGCTTTTAGAAGAAATTAAAGCATGGTTATTTATCATGATGGACATACTATATTATCTCTATATAAATCCACTTTGAGTACGATTTATTTAGTAAAATATATAAAATAGTTTATCCTTATTTTAGTTGTTTTTCGTACACAACTAGTCACAATTAAGTATTCGTTTAGTCAACCTTTCCTTTGGTACGTACGGACTCTAATTTGTTTTGTTTGTCAAACAAGGAATCCTATAAAACATAGTCAATAATTACTTATTATATTATTGACATATAAAAATAATATGAGGGGATAAAATAATTTAACACTTTTCATCGTCCACCATAGCACAGAAATACTATTGGGATCAAACTTGTGGCTGAATAATACGACGTCTATAAGCCCCTTCCATTCGTTCTATTGATATTTTATGATATAAACTTTAACAATAATAACTTATGTAAGTAATTATTCTGTCAAGAAATCGCTAGCAATCGGCGTAAATAAACAAAATTATCGTAATATGTAAAATTATTCAAATATTAGTAAATGGTTTGTCCATTACTTATCACTATAAGAATGTCGTTTTAATTCATACTAAGTGTATGAGATTATTTAAATAAGGTTGAAACTTAGGAAGCCTTATATATTTTTAATTAAAATTCTATCCCGCCACGTTTATAGGCGGCGACTTAACCTATGGTGTACCTCCTGTTCGTTTGCCAACTCTTCTATAAGAAAAATATGTGTAGGCGAAACTATCGGTAATATTGTGTTTTTATATATCTGAATTAAATACCTACCAATTCACACAAGGTAATAAATATATATAAAAACACAAAACGAATTAACTTAGATTTAAATGCAGGTAGTGTTACTTACAATGGACAAAAGATTGGTCAATGATTAAATCATTTTAAAACACTATACAAGAACGTACGTAATAAAATAAATCAAGAACAGCCGCTTATCAACGAATTAAGTAGGCGTCTGGTAGCGTCGGTGAGCCAAGAGCTGGTGTTTTTTTGTTTAAGTTTTGTTTTGTTCTTTAGTTTTCAAGTTTTGATATGGCCTTTTGCAAATTGTTATATATTTATTAAAAAGTACTCTACTTTTAAAAAATATATAACAATTCAACTCATTGACTCAGGACTAAAAATACTATTGTGTCCTCACAATAATAATGTTCGTAAACATTAAAAAATTCATAAATTAAAGTGATTTTTCTTCACAAGTTCTTTTTAAAATAATGTAGTTTTTCCTCGTTTGAGGATATTTCACTTGAATAAAAAACCGTTAGCTCTTGGTAAATTCAATTCAATGTAGATTTTATAACTCTTTATGAATGTCAATTTTATATAACACTTCATTCGAAGCCATATCTGGCAAGAAACAAATAAATAATTCATGACTACTGCATGCGATGATGATTCTTACCCGAACCAAAACTTAACAAATGCGAACAACAGACAACAATAAGGATAACACCAGATATCCTTATGAGATATTTAGTTTGGGCTTGTTATAGTAATCAAGTTTTAAATTTAAACAAGATGTTTCGGGAAGACGAAGTCAATCGAATACTTAGAAATGGTGTGTGAATTTTAGAAATCTGGGAATAACCGCTTGGATATGATATGATCGTCGTCATCGTCCGTTATGAATAAGCTATTCTGTTACAGGTTTGTCCCATAATCCAATAGAAATAAAATGTGTAAGTACAAAATGACTACTCTTACATATTTGTCTGTATTATCGTGAATATATAATATGTTAGATTTCGTTTTCTAACATTTTTTTTTAAGTACGGAAGGTGATAAATGTGGTATCTTATGCGTTACCGTGTTATCTTTTAAATAAATTATTTTTACAAAAAAAAACAACAGAGCTCAAAATACTATATTAATGTATCAAATGATTTTATGAATATAGAGAGACGCTATTAATTAATAGACTATTGAGGAGAATGTTATGGTTAGATACAATCTGGCTTTTTCCTTTATTTCAAAGTTTTTAATAACTCTGGTTATACTGCTTAAGAGCTAACCTAAGTATCATTCTTATATATTGTCCCTATTAAGCTATTTGATTTGTTTAACCAAACATTTAAATAAATAAAAAAATAAATTTATTTTTTCCATTTGGGGTAGAGACTTTTGGACCATGGGGTGCAAGTGCACAGGCGCTTATTAAAGAATTAAATAGGCGCCTGGTAGACAATACCGGTGATTCAAGAGCTGGTGCTTTCCTTGTCAGCGTGTAAGCATCGCCATACAGCGAGGAAATGGCGCCAACATTGCGGGTACGCAGAGTACCCAGGGTACCACAGGGACCAAACTTTTTAAATTTGTTTTAGTTTTGTGTTTTATTTTTAGTTAAATATTTTAGTTAGGCTAATATTAAGAATATATTGTATTCTATTATGTTTCTTAATTAAATACATTGACAAAAAAACTAGAATTAGAAGCCAAACTGCAACTGAAGTTAAGCGATAAAATACCCTATATATCTTGAAAGCGAAGTTATTGTAAGCTTATTTTCATATGTATTATATTTCCGTTATGGCATTTGAAAGTAAATTGGCATACAACCAATTTAAAAATATCTAATGGAAATGAAGAATATAGCATCTGATAGGATATTGTTTGGAATAACTCTCCACTAAGTTTCATTAGATAACATGAAACCAATGAGCACATATTTAATTTATTTCTCATGCAAGGAAAAAGCAATTACACAGTATGAAATTCAACTATTAATAAATAACCATATATTACAAATATAAAGGCATATAACAGTATTCTACTGTGAATACTACTGTGAAGTATTCCAGCAATAGATGGAAATTAATTGCTTTAATAAATTTATTATACTTTTGATGAGTTTAAAAATCTTCATACTATTTTACTCTATTAGATTAGGCTGTTCCTAATTATTTAATAGTGTAAAATATTTAATTTATTTTTATTTAGTAAAATATTTGTTAAGAATTTTAAAGTACGTTTATTGTATTGGCCAATCAGAGCAGTGCTTTGAAGCCTAGGCGCCATCTTGTTGTAGAGACAGTGTGTTCGTGTTTCTAAAGCCAGTCTGTAAAATTGTACAGCACCGACCGAGGTGGGTCATAGACACATCTGTCATCTTCATAACTGTGTACTTGATTACTATCTGAACCCGCACTGATCTCGAACATAAAGTATATCATAAAGCCCACTTATAGCGTTGAGAATTGTGGTTATTTTACGAGTAATTAATACAAGCTTTCATTCAAATATATGTAAATATAATTCTCAAGTAAGAAATTGCAGTTTTAATAATACGAGTACATAACTAACATTATAACGGAAGTAATACATTATTTCTTTTAAATATTGTTTGAAACAAGCATGAAGCTGTTAACCTTGAACGTAGTATACGCCTTGATCAATAATCGTTTATTCCTGAATTGCCTAAACTGCAATAACTACATATTCTCTAAAATGACTTAAGGTTAAATTTAAAAATAAAAATAAAACCGATTCGGCAATAAGGCGATCTTATAAGCTTACTTAACATTTAAGTTATTATTAAAATGTGCTATTCATTGTAGCATGTAGCCAAGGAGACATTTTTCAAATTTACCACCTATAAGCAAATCCTCATTAAAAGACTACGTTACCTGTTTTACTTTCTTATTAAAATGATAGTCAATTAATGTTAAACTATCTAACTGACAATTGATTTCACGTTCGTACAATAGAAGATAATCTTATGACGGCCTTCACTATAAATAGATTTCTTGATATCGTAAGTAGGTCTCAACGATTCGATGCATTTAATCTACCCCACATTATTCTACCTTTATTTAACTCAAAAAACAGTTAAGCAAGCGATTCACAACCTTATAATCGTATTTTCAAACTTCAAAACGAACACAGTGTTTTGTTACATATTTTCTAATTACTAAAATGCTGTTTTATAAAAACATCCCAATGTCAAAAAACTGTATGCTGCAGGTATATTCCTCAAATTTATAAGGAAATTATTAAGACTGTCTGTTGTTAAATGTCATTAATTTTCCAATGAGAAAGCCACACATGACATTGAAAACTTGTGACGTAATGGTGTGTTGATATTTTTTGTGGGTTGTTTTATGATACTAAGAGCGGCCTTAGACCGGTTGTCGTGACTACAGTCAGTCTGCTCCGAGTCTTACAGCGGAATACATATATAATATGCTGCAACTAATCATACAATCAGTTCGTTGTGGTATCAAGTGACCGTTACAATAAAATCGTATTTGAAAATGGAAAACTTTGACGATGTCGACAGAGGTGTGAGTGTGAACGGGTGTCCATTTCGTGAAAGTGTGAATAGTGCGATTGAGAAAAAAGTCAAACCGAGTTTGCGTTTGAAAGTTTCACAACCGCTAAAATTGAAAAATCATATATTTACCGACGAGAACGTCGACACTTTACATTCGCACATCGACGACGTCACATATTATGTGAGTATAATTATAATAAGTATTTTTCACAAATAAAAATAAAATTTTCCATTCATATTCCATTAAAAAAATTAAGTCATGTTTTGTTTAAATTTTACATATGATTTATTACGACCAACCTACGGGCACTTAGTAGGCATATTTTTCAATGTGAGCTATAAAAATCAATATACCAAATATAATGTTCCATATCACGTTAGAGCTACTTAATATATCATATTTATTGTGAAGAAATAATTATTTATCTTGTCCTATTGAAACAGAAGTGTTCTATTCAAAGTGGACGTTTGGAGATTACATACGTGTTTCGGAAATAAACCTAAGTGTTACTTCCAAAACCTTCCCTATTTATAAAATATTTCACATGTTCTTACTTCAGCTAAGGTTTGGTTATGGTGTGAAATTATTTTGAAAAGTTTTAAGACTATTGATAAAAATTGAAAATAACAATATTTTATCTTTACGGTATAGTAAAAGATAGGGTAAACAAGAGTTCAGTATAAAATATCTTATATAAAATACTTGAAATACCATTAGAAGGTTTCTAAGTATGAAAGATCGTTAATCAAGATTATTACATAACGTATACTTTTGATGAACTAATAAATATAGGTCTGACAATAGATTTTTTAACACCGGACACATGAACTTTTTATGTAGTCACACCTAAAATCATCGTGTGACATATTATGTGTAGTCAACAATTTAGTTACGTTTTAGTTTCATTTAATTGGACTTGGCAAAATGCTTGACAGAGTTAACATTTAAAAATTCTTAAATCAAAATAGCTTCCAAATACCTCACCATAAGTCCATAAGTCTTAATAGACTCTCCGCTATTATTAATCTCCAGATGTTTCTTGTATGTCTTGTATTTAATGACACATGAATTAATACAAATTTAAAAAAAAGCCTTTAGTCATAGGTTAGGTGAAGGTAAGTCTCTAATCATTTAGATATGTTGTCAAAACAGAATGATTGATGCTTAATTGTTGTTTTCTGTAATTTTAGATTTCTATTACTTCGGTAGTCTGGATGTGATTCGCTGTCGCTTTTCAGCGATAAGGCCGCCATTTGTCTTCCGTTTCCTAATTTTTGATTTTTATTCTTATACATATCTTGTTAGTGTTAGTTTTAAATGTTTGTTATTCATATAAATTCTTAAAATGTGGCCTACTTTGCAAAAACAACAACTCAAGCCAAAAAAAGAGACTAAGTTAATACTAATTAAGTGCAAATTGATATTGTATTTTGTTAACAACTAATAACGCACTAAAAATTAAGCGTAACAAAGTTTTTTTCCTTATAATCCTATGTCCTATGTCCCCTCGATGGGGCAGAGGGCATCCACAGTAATCCTCCATCGCGCTCTGTCCGGCGCTTCGCATTTGACCTCACTCCAAGTCTTACCGAGCCGGTACTTGGACTTCTTCGTCTCATCTGCAACAGTACGTCGCCAGGTCTGTTGTGGGACGCACACGATTCGACATCAAAAATAATGTTAGTTCTATTGAACGAGTCTGAAGTCTCATTATACGTAGGTATTATATGATCAATGATATCAAATAAAATACACCAATATTAAGTAGTCAGACATATAATGCTTATTATAAAAGCTCTATGGTAAATTTAATTTAATTTATGGCTTGCTGTCCCCGCTTCACACTGCTGATTTTTACCCAATCGTAGCGTTGTCACTATAACGTAAATGTATGCTCCTATTTCCTATTCCCCACCAGTAATAAATGTGTTTTTAAATTATATTATAGAAAAAGATATTTGCATTCGCTGGAGCAATGTTCCAGATGTTTACAACCGTACTGTAAGACATAATTGACGATTTAAATAGTGGCAGCGAGATGCTTGTGCGTTCTTTGGTTCCGCTCTACGCCTTTGATTTGCAAGTGAATTTAATTTTAGAGTAGGTTTTTGTAAAAAATATTTAACGATTTATTTAAAGGTTTTCTAAGTATGCATTGGTTAAAATTAACTATTATCTATAAGGCTTCAGTTCAGAATCTACATCCCACTCGATTATTTAGCTACGTTATCATAAACTACTATTTCTTTTCACTTATGTATTTACTCATGTGAATAATATATCTATCGGAATAGTCATTTCAGCTGAATAATAACAAAGAGATAAGCTTACCAATAAAGAAAAAGTATTGAACGATTTTTATATAAATTTCCGCAATATTAATTTTTTTATTATGAAAAATGTTTCATAAATACTGTTAATGAACAGTATTTATCACAGTAACATTCCATATTGTAAAATGACTGTATGTCTTAATCACTTAATTGAACATAAGCATTATACAAATATATTTTGTGTTAAATATAATGCTTAAAAGTAACGCTAAATATGATTTGTGCACTCATATTCTATAAAGCTTGCGAAAAGTTATCCCTAAATATGTTTTCGTCTGAAGTTCACAATACCACAATAAATTAATTTTTTCTATCATATGTCATCGACCTCATCAACACGAACAAAGTACCGCTTTAGATTGTATCATAAATCGAAACTGTAATTTAAACCGCTTCATGTATCAATATCTTGCCTACCTAAACCCTGATACGTATCGACTGCTTCAGTGGTCAGCGTGAGACAAAGACTTTTTGGAATATAATGTACTCGGGTATGAAACGTGATAACATACATTTTATTTATAAAAAATGTATTGTAGTTTATTAAAGTCACCACAGAGGTTTTAGTACCAGGAACATGACATTTTTCATTCTGTATATAAACTAAAGTGTTAAGAAAATCACCAGCTCTTGCCTAACCAAAAGTATTGACTACCAAAAGACCATAAATCTCCTTTCACCTTTTATTTTTTCCGCCTGCTCTGCGGCTGCACCAACTAATTATTGTTTTCAGTTCATCGCTTTTTGTCTCAATAAATAGTTTTTCTTTATTATAATCTACTGATCTTAATTAATAAATATCAGAGAAGCCGTTTCAGATGAGCTTGATAACTCTTTGAATAATTCTGATAATTTGAAAATATACAACAAAAAAAAAATTCAAACAATAATGCTATTTAAGTCATAACAAAGCAATTTCTATTATAAGATCCGTAACGCAGACCAGTGTTTTGCTGTTGCAACATTAAACAAGCTTATTTTAGTAACTGCGAGGTGGACTTTGAAAAATTTTACTTAATTGCGCGGGAGCTTTTGTTGATACGAATATGTCTTATCGGTGTTTAGTTTTGTGTTAAACAAAATAAATATAGCTGACAAGAATTAAATACAAATGGGATTTGACCTGTTTACGCTATTTTTTTATATCTGATCGACGTTCCAAATATACACGTGTTATGTCAATCCAGGCAGTACAATCGTAGAGATTCCTTGACCTTTAATAATTGTCAGGGTAGGCATATTAGAAAAATAAGTAGTTTTGGGCACAGTTATTCGATAGTGTGAATCTAGGATCGCTTTATATATGGCCAGTTCTATCACAATTATATACATTATAGATAATCCCGCGACTTCGTCCGCTTGGTTTAAATACAAAAGGAATTTGGAAAATTGGTTTATAAACGGCACAGTTCTGGTGAAATTTTTATACAAAGTATCATCCCCTTTTTAAACCGCCATATGTCATTCCCTAAAGTTTAGTCTATCTCTATACCATATTATCATCAAAATCGGTTCAGTAGTTTAATCGTGAACTCGTAACATGCAGACAGAGTTAATTTCACATTTATAATATTAATATAAATTTAATGCTAAGTTAATTTACTTTATAAAAACAACATTGCTGACTACTAGACTAATCTTCATAACCAAAAAATACCCATTTAAGAACGAGACACACAAAATTTCTTACACAAACGGTAAATACCCGAATTGCCAATTATATTAAACATTTTGTACTATCTGCAAAAAAGTCTTAGTCTAACTTTTTAAGAATGTTGTTTATTCATTTTACTGTAATGAATGGTCCAGGTGGGCCATTCACGAGATACTAAGTACATAAACTTTCTGCTTAAAAGTTACCTTAAGCGTTCAACTACCCACTGTGATGTAGTGAGTTCGATTCTGGCTGTTCTGTGTGTGATTAAAACTTGAGGCATGTCGTATACCTCAGATTAGAGGCGTCAGGTATAAAAACAGATCATCTATTTGTTAAATACTATGATAAGAAAAACCGAGGCCGAGCAATCGACTGCATAATTATTTGTATCGTTCGTTGGCCGCGACAAATAACCTTGAAAATTACGCTTTAATTACTATGAAATTTGTCCCATAACTTTTTAACATACGTTATTCTGAGTTTTGTAAGTGAAAATAAACTCCTCGTATTGACGATATACAATTTAAACAGAATAAGTCATATTTGCTGACTGTACCAATGACTGGGAACGTAAATGCTAGTTACAATGAATTGACGAGTTCCGTCTACACGATGTGGTAATTTTCACACTTAAAACACCGTTTTTTGTTTTGTTTTTAAGATGACTGGTATTTTATAACAAAGATGTTAAATAGTAACTAATATGGCAGATGTAATTGGTTAATAATGTTAACATTAAATTTATTCAGTGATATTTCCAAAACGAGACCTACTGACAATTCTTCACATAAATACATAAGTAAACAAATTAAAACAATTAATTTTTGAATTAAGTTGCGCCTGGTAGTCAGTACCGGTTATCCAAGAGCACCAGCTTTTCTCGCTTAACGTATAAGTATCGCGATACAGTTAGGAAATGCCGCCAGCATTATGAGCACGGTTTATAATCTTTTATTATAAGTTTGTATTTTATGATTAATTAAGTTAAATGTAAAATATCAATTTAATAAGTTTGGTCATTGTGGCAGAGTACCCGTAAATTCTTCCATGTATCGCGATGCCCACCGATGGGTCACCGGTACGGACTACTAGGCCGCATAATTCTTTAATATTCAACAACCTTTTTAATAAACACTTGTATGCCGAGGTCCAAAAGTCTACATAAATGGGAACAAAATCAATGTTGAAGGAAAGACTTTCGTATTTTGGAGTTTTGTTATTCATGTCAATTTCCATCCATTACATTTAATTCTTTAATATCTTAATTATTAAATAATGAATGTTTCCACTAAATGGTGCCTTGACGTAAATTACAATTTCAAACAAACCCAGACTTTTTCGGACGCACTTGCTTGTACTAACATTATAAAAAATCGTATGAGATCCAACAATAAAGCAGAGGAAGCTTATAAATTACTTGCATTATAAAGTGATACCTTATAAAAGTAGTTGTTAAGTGGTTCGAGTTGATCCGTCCTTACATAGCCACAATGCTTAAAGACCTATTTACATATTGTTATAAAAAAAACAAGTTTTTTTAAAAGACAGAGCGTTTTGATTTGATTTATTAATATACGGTAACACAGTGTTTGAATGTTGACGTAACTGAGTTTTCCGACCTTTATTCCGTGGGAATTGCTCTCGTGTTAATTTTACAACAAAGACTGCCTCAACAAATATTATAATGAACTCGGTTCTCAAACCTTTAACTATTTGTAAATGGTGATTCATTTCATCAATTAAAGATTCCATCAAAGGTAAATTTATGTAAGAAATCGTTGGTCTAATTACTCACTTCATATTTTATTTTATTATATCTGTCCCTAAACATCTTATGTGCTAAATATATTTAATACAATACACTTATGAGATAATACAACTAAGTTTTCACATAAAAAAATTATATGGGAACTTGAAACACATATTTTACATACTCCTTTATTCATTCGGTTTAGTAATTTTGAATGTAAGCTGGAGCATTAAGCCCGTAATGGTGAAGTAATAACAGTGTAATCTTCATGTAACGTCACTCGATTCAACGACAAACTCTCTGAAGCGTCCAAATTAATTGGCTTTGATTGGTTTAGCTTGTATTCCATACAATGATTTTTCTTCTCTGCATTCAACGACCAGTCCCTATAACGTCATAAAATGCACAGTCCGTTTAGTTATGAATATATGAATTCAATGTGTTTTATTCACACACGTTATAATGGCTTAGTAATTGTAAAGTTGTCGTGAGGATAACATTACTTGAACAAGTAACTTTTCCCTAAAGATAAAACAAATACATGGGTCATATGAATTACCTATAACTCGCTCTAATGTATTCATAGACTTCCTTTGACACTATAACAGACAAATTAAGGATAAATCACTAAAGCGCCAATTTGTAACAGCGATGACACTTGATAGATAGCAATACGCAATATTCAGACGATTTAGCACGAACAATATGTATCATTTAACTGAAGAAAGAAAATACGTTTATTTGGACACACATGGCAAATACAAACACACAAGAGAATAAAATATATTAGAAACATGAGAATATGTACATATATATTATAAATTATATAGTGGTATTTTAAAAGTTAACTAAAATAAACATATCAACCCTCATATGAAAAGCGCAAGATCGTTCGAATAGAATACAAATTCTTTACTAACTTTTGAGCTATTTCAGACATTGAAAATATCGTACTTGAAACTATTGTAGAGATCGTGCTTGGACCATAGACAAAATAACCCGTTTCATAATTAATTTGTTCAAAACTTATAAAACCTAACATTATAACATAAAAATTATTATTAAAAAGAAAACAATAATAAAACTAAAATAAATTTAAAAAGTTTGGTCGTTGTGGAAGGTGCCATAATGCAGGTGGCATTTCCTCGCTGAATCGCAATGCTTATACGCTGAGCGAGAAGAGCAGCTCTTGGATCACCGGTACTCACGAATAGGCGCCTACTTAATTATTTAATAAGCTTATGTTCACTTGTACCTCAAGTGCAATATTATAAACAAAAAAATAACAAACTAATAAGTATAAAACTTAAAAAGACTAAAACACAAAATAAAAATTATAAAGTTTGGTTCTTGTGGCAGAGTATCAATGGCGGTATTTCTTGGCGATAGTTACTACTACTCATACGTTGAGCAAGAAAAGCACCAGCTCTTAGTCACCGGTACTAAAGAAGGCACCTGCTTAATTCTTTAAAGCCCTGTGCCTTGTATCACAAATCCAAAAGTTATAGCAAGTTATTTTTAAATAACACTTTCTCAGCTCAGATTAATTTCATCACACATTCAAATATGTCCCAACTAAACATTAACTTAAATTAGTGATAATAAATTCATTTTAAATTATGATGTTAATTATATCCATTGCCATATTATCGTTGATTTATATCCGATTGTTTTATTATCATATGTATTGAGTTCCGCTATGTTTTAATGGGGTGCACATACAAGCGGTTGCGTCATTGACTTTTAAAGTAAGGTCACAAAATAATTGTATCAATGCTCACATATAATGTACGTTAAATACAGCTTATCTAACTATTAGGTAATATATTGATTAGGTAAAATATAGTATTATATTTAAATTGAAATATATATAATAAAGACAATGAGAATTCACGTAAATTAAAGAATGAATATATTAATAAAATAAATTATTAAATAAACACAAAATATTGTTAATAATATTTTGTGTATAATAAGTAACTTAAAATAAATAAATATATTTAAATTTTATCTCACTCAGCAAACTTATTTCTTATTGCTTGTATGAATACGTCACAAGTCGGTTTCATGTATCAATGTAAGGATACAATACAATACATACAATGAATTATATGTATCAATTTACATAGATACTTTATTATTATTATTATGCCCAAAGATACATGATATCTCAAGAGAAATCTCTTGAAGTCGTATAGAATCAATTTGTTAAATAGTAGTTACATATTATTTAATTTTCATGTTCGGATATCTAAGCTGAATATGAAATTCTACCCGTATCACCTCGATGTCAGTCGTTCCACTATAGCGCATTTCGTGAGACATTTCTCACCACGCACCACCACGATATGGAACCAGCTGACCACCACGTTATTTCTAAACCTATACGACTTGAGTCTATGGGCGGTGACTTTTATGGTGTGCCTGCTCGTTTGACCCAACTCTATAAAAAAAACATTAAGAATAAAAGACATGACAAATTTCTGTCGTATCAACTATGTGATAATACTTCCTGTCGGCAGTTGCCAAGGGCTATGTACATAATAAATACATAATAATGAGATAACAATCAATTCGACACCCGCCAATGCATGACCAATCCACAATTACGTCGGTCACCCGGATGCGGGAAATACCTTAACGTTGCGTGTCTAGTATGAGTTTTATCGAGTTCGCTTTTCGTCTTTCTGTTATCTTGAACAAACGAAACTTTGTCCGAGACGATTGTATCTTTGAAATGTTGATTAATGTTCGAATGTCACCGTTTTGTGTTTTAATTACTTTTTAGAAATGACACAAAAATCCTATAGTACATCATAATCATAGATATTTTCATGGTATATTGTGACTATTTTTCATATGATAAAAAAAAAGTTAATCTTTTTCATGTCGCTAAGTATACAACGATGGGTAAACGTCAAAACTCATGATAGAGGCGCGCGACCGGCTCTGCCTCCGGCGATTATCCGTGTAATAAACTTTATGACGTCTACTTTGCGGAATGAATTTATATTAGACTCGATTTGAATTTCTTATCAATCATAATGCAGTCTTTGGTGACGTTAATTTATTTTGAAATGTCACTAACTAAGAAAACTTAACGTAAGAATTTTAATCTCGTCATTTTCGATTAATTATATTTGAAGATAGACTAGTTACGTTTTAATAAAAATAAAATATGAAAATCTAATGAATTAAATTAGAAAATAGTTATGGAAATTCGTTTTTAAAGTTATCCATTACACAGAATCGTTTTCTTTTTAAGCATCTTGCAGGTAAAGAAAAGCCTATATTAAATGGTAGTCAATATTTCACGATATCGGAAAGTAAAGCTTACAATAGAAAGCTCATTATTCAACAACTTGAAGCTGGGTGTCAAAGTATAACCCTGAAATAGGGATTACTGAGTTCAATCATTATTTATAAACTTAGGTTTGCGGCTTTGATATTTGCAAAGTCGAATAGACTGAATTAAAAGGAAAAAACAGGTAATAAAATGCGCCGCTGCTCGGAGCTACTGTTCGAGTTACCATTTGCCTATTATATAAAACAAAAGCATGTTATTTTTAAACAATAAACTGATTTTTGTTTTTGTAATTTATTATATAAATATACTCCTATATAACTCATATATATGTTATATAAATATATTCATTATAGATATAAGAAATACAAGATATTAACTAGATGACTTGTAATGAAACGACAAATTTATCATGACTTTATGGAACACTAAATATTTATTGTGTGTGAAATTACAATTGACACATTATCATAATAAAACCAATGGGAACAGAAAACACGATTTCCCTCTTACTACACTGATATTATGACATTTATCGCATGAGGCAATATTTATTCAGATTTGTTTGCATTGATATCAATACGATATCAGCGTCACAAAGGCCTTGTGTTGGAATTGAACCAGCCAATACTGTTAATCTATACAGGTATTTGTAACTTATAACTACCTCTAGAAACTGGAGAAGCAATGCTGGGACAAAGTGAAGGATAGTTGCCATGGCAACAACACTTTCTCCTTGTTAAAACTTAACAATTGTAAATTGTCAAATCAAAATTAACTACTGTCAAGGCGAACTTTATTTTACATAGAGAATGCGTCCCCAAAAGACAGTAAAACTGATTTGATAGTCTACCTTGTGGCCAAATAAGCTTTTATCTGAACCGCACCTCTTAAAATTCCACACAGTCAACACAGTACCGCAGTAGACACATGGGAAATGGGGCGAGAATTCGTAAATTACATAACACTAACTAATATCGTATTTATAGATGTTTGTAATTAATAATTAGGTACAGCAAATATGAGTGTGTAAACGTATACTAATATGGTCTTAAATAAATGTTTATATACATAACATTAATTGAAAACGAAAAAGTCAATAAATAACTATTAGAAACATCACATATGCATGAAGTAATTCTCGACTTGGAAGCTTTTAAAGCCTAAAGACGGCGACCCAATATGAACACTGCTATAGACAAGACAAGAAGAGAGTCTGCTCCGTGATTGGTCTGGAGATTCATTTGCATTAACTGTTATAGACACAGGTGTTCTAAAGTTAGCTTACCAAAGTTCGATAACAAATCAAAGCTAATCTAAAAGTTTTTAACAAATAGTTGTTCAATAGTTTTATCATTAACCTTGATTATTCTTAAGAAATGCAGCATGAATATATTTTTATGTTTTCTCTAAGTTTAATTGATTTTTAAATAGATGTTAGTGTATACAACGTGAATAATAAATATCTATGGTATTTTCGTATCAATTACAGCGAACCCATTATTAATTGAAGGAATGTACGCTGAACGTGATTGAAGTCGTAAAATAGAAATTTAATATAGATTTAAGTGATTCTGTTCTTTACTTGACCACGATTGCTGTAAATCACTCGAGACGTGATTATGTAAGTAATGTAACAAATTCTTTGGTTTATAAACGTCAAATGAGAAACATTCATAAATGACATTCATTCAGGCCATTATACAGTACCTAGAAATGGAACATCTGTTTTTTTTGCAATCAACACAAAAACTATCAAGATCGTATCTCGATGATGGCTGATTGATTGCATCCGCCTTTGGTAAATCATTTGAATCACGAAAGCTCGCCTCTATGATATTTCTCTTCTTATTATAGATAGTCATCAAAAATCTGTTCTATTGTCCTCCAAACAAATCACGGTATTTAAAGATTTTTTACTGTTATACACTATATTTCGGGAAAACTTTTATTCTTTTTTGACAAGTCCACGGCCCAACTAGACGTATTAGACTCGTTGTAAATGCAAAATGTTACATGGTGATTGAACGGCTTAAAGGTATAATAAAGACGCTTTTCAAATATAAAATCTTTCAAAAATAGATCTAATCAATTTAGGTTAGCAACATTTAGAGTAGAATTCGTGTTGTCGTAATACAAGAGTACCAGAAGCATATAATCAATATTGGACAAACATCATTGTGTGAGTCAATAAGAGTGTAACCAATCAATATATGAGCAATACATTTAAAAAAATGGACTAATTCTTTGTTTAATTTTTTTATAAAACTACAACTCCCGGGCGTAATTGATTCTCGAGAGTATAGTGAAAAATAACTTATAACGAATACGTCGTAAGTATATCTTCTATTCGTCGCTGAGACCACTTAGGGTTGCCAAGTTTGCCCTAACATTTATTTTAAACGCTCTGACACTATACACACACAGATACCCTGCATTGTTGTTAAAAAAGCAAACATATATATAATGAATATATATATATATATGCATAAAATAATGTTAACCGAAACTTTTATATTTTAACATAAATCGTTATGAATTCCAATTGAATATAAATTAAATCAAATGCAGAATAAGTCTTAGTTATTGATAATAATAATAATATAGCCCTTTAATCGGATCTTAATACAAAACGTGTTTAAACTTTAAGAAAGTACTTATAACATAGTAGTAATCTTAGTCTAGTTACTCTAATTTTTCTTGCTTCTTAATTCCCTGCAGATCCGTTTGCCAGTCGGCATAGGCCTCTTCCAACATTTTCCATTCAGCTCGTTCTTGAACTACTCTACTCCACGTCACTCCTGCCACTTGTCTGATGTCTCCCTCTCTGGAGTACCACACGGTTACTCTTTTACTCTATTTGGCTTGACCTTTCACCATGTGCCCTGCCCATCTCCATTTAAGTCTTCTGATTTTTGAAGTAATATCAAGCTTCATCAAGTTGTTCTCCAGTGCAATTTGGTTTATTCATTCTCTATTCTTGCTTCTGAGTTTGTTACTGTATACTTAGTAATTCATAGTCAACCTATTTAAAAATAAATGCATGACAATGATTAATTAACAATTCTAGATCTAGAATTCGGACAGATATGCATTTGAAAAGCCTATCCGAACGACTGACAACCCTAAAACCACTAAAGTATTTGTAAGTAATTCATATTTGTATTGTATTCGATGCTTGTACAACTAATGTTACACTTAGTACTTGACTTGTCTATGTTTGTTGATACGACCAATATTCAACTACTTAACCTTTTAAATGCACTTTAGTTGGTTCTACACTTCCATTATTTAATGTTGACTCTTTTGCTTAGTAAACTTATCTGTACAGGTAGTTAATGTTTCGGGAAGGTTGTTCAATAATAAATTAATGACAATGAGAGACGACGTTGGTCTATTGACATTTTTCAGTTTTAATTCTAATCTCTATTAATATGATTTGTGTCTTCGATGAAATTAAGAACATTGTATTGAAAACTTTTTGGTACATATTTTTCAAATTTGCGCAACTAAAATCATCTCTATCTAATCTAGCTCAAAAGCATTCCGAAGGTTGCAAAAGCTAAGCCAAATCTCTGAGGTGCCGTGTATTAATCTAAGCTGGAAAAGCTGAAATTCCTCTTACTTTATATACGGTTGCTGTATTATTTTGTTAAAACATTTTAAAATTAACTATGTACCATTCTCATTTTTAAATAAACTATAAACGCGTACTTGGCTTAAAAATACCAACTATTTAAAATAAACAGGATAAGTAAAGGATTTAATGTTTATATATTCTAAGCGCCACTTTTGATCTAATCAAATATACATACTGGTATTACGCTCTATCATTATTATATATATATTATTATAATATTACATGCTTTAGTGACTTCCTGTGGTCGTAGTCGTGTTATTATACACTCTACTTTATTTATTTATTTTACGGAAAAACAAACACATCGCAAAAATACAATAACAGAAAAAGATATATGACAAAATTACAGAACCATCCTAAAACATGTTCCACAGATAAAATATGTTATATACACAGTCACAAGTACAGAAACAACAAAAAGCCAAGAAGGGAAACAGAACAAAATTAATATATAAATTAAATGTTAAATACATTAACACAAACACAATAGGAATATACACCTATACATACCAATATTTTATTATATTAATGTAAATTTAAATTATAAAGATAAATAAGATGCCGAGTTAAGTCTTGAAGTCTATTAGCAAAATCAAGGGTAACTATAGACTATAAACCGATTTAACTAAATGAATTTTCATTTGTACGTTTTCTACATAAAAAAGATATTGTGCCACTTACCTGACTGTTTAATAGCAAAATATACATTAAGACTACTTCATCACCTCAGACATCTGCTAAAAAACTAAAATCGAATTGTTGGTTTAAGATAAAGAAATTATAAAAAATCATTTATTTATTATGAAGTAACATTTCTAAAAAGTAAAATTAAAGCGTTCCGTTGTAATATTGTTTTAATTTTCAATGTTTTGTTTTTAAATAAACAGATTTCCGTCAGAACGAAAATCACGTGAATAATTAAATTGAAAAATCTTTATAGAACACAAGATGTTCGGAGCAAGTCTGTCAGAGCAGTATTATGGATATACCAGGTCGAGGGAACATGATCAGAACAACGGAAGAAATCATCGAAGACGCAACATTATTCATAAGACAGTATTTTACATCGATCCGGCGGTAAGTTACCTAAGGCCTTAAATAAACCGGTCTGAGAAGATACCCACAACAAACTCGGTTTAACTATCATTTTTTAAGCGTGATCACTGTTCTACTTTAACGTTTATTGCGATTGTTTCTCAAGCCTTTTTTATTTTAAACCTTTACACGAAAAGTACCCAATAATATTAAGTTGTATAAGACTATTATTACAGTTATAAGTTAAATAAGGATGTTAATTAATGAACTACACTAAAATAAATTAAAACATTAGCCCTTAAAAATATTGACGGCATTTTCTCGTATATAAGAATTAAGATTCAAAAAACAATTATTATTTTATAAAGACTTGTTGAATAGAGAAAAGAAAAAGAAAAATTAATATGAATTTAACATACATATAAATAATATAAATGTATTTTAATATAGAGAGAACACTGATGCGCATATGAGGAGAGTACAGGAGGTAGCAAAAGAGATTAACACTAGTGGGACATACCAGTTGAAGACGCCAGAATTAGTGTTTGGTGCGAAGTTGGCCTGGAGGAACGCTGCTAGATGTATTGGAAGGATACAGTGGAAAAAGTTACAGGTATTTTTAAGCTAACTTCAAGTGAAACTTTCTCTTACATATGAAATTGAAATGAGCATTTATTTGCTCTAACATAATTTACATTTTAATGTTTTCAAAGTTTGTCATCAACTTGCGGTAGAACAGCCTCTACAACTTTTAACAAGCCTAATCTAAAATAACTTCATAACGAGCAAAACAAAACGTTTGAACGCATCACAAATGTATAAACACAATGTATAGACGTAAATTAAAAAAAAAAACTTAAGTGCGTCGATAGACAACGACGTTCATTGCTTCTACAAAGAAGAGAAAACCAATCATTGTATTTTATGCAAAATAATTGCTTTTTTAATGCACATTTTAACAATCAAACAAAATCTTAATTTTATCTGGACAAAAGGTCACCCGGCACAGCATTAAGGTGAGCCCAGACCACTGCCAACAGATATGCTCATCAAAAAAATCCTTGAGCCGGATCCAACCGACTCGTCATAATAATTAATGACACTAACAATATATTTACCCCCAATTTGATTTTGGAATTAAAAATACTCATCTAAACTAGCCAGCAACAAATGGTATAGCCAAAGACGTTTTATACAAATTAATAAATATATAGGGAAATATTATATCTCCAACTTATAAGAAACTTACACACCTATTTCTAAACAAATCTAATTGATATAATTTTCAGATATTCGACTGTAGAGCAGTATCAACAGCGAGTGGGATGTTCGAAGCGCTTTGTAATCATATAAAATATGCAACAAATAAGGGAAATATAAGGTAATTCGTGGCCCACATTTTTATATGCACTGATTTATTGTCACACAATTTATCACAGAGGTGAGGATGATGGGGCAAAAATACGTTATCCGTTTACGGATGGTATAATAAAAATATTGGTGAAAAGCCTGTTACAATTTGTATTCAAGAATGAAACAACGTGACGCTCCAGTCCTTATCTCCAAATTTGTGTTGTATTGATATTGTTAAGGCAAGTTGAGTTGTCTGTATCTGACACATTATTATTGGCTTTTATGGTAGCAAGCTTTTAGTCCAATTAATAAATATTCCCTTAGTACACTGAATACTGTTTTTTTTCATCCAACTAAAATTTTGTATTTTTTATATTCACACGCGCTAATGCGGCATACGTTGTTTTGCGATAAAATTACAAAAAAATAGGATTGAATGTATTTTTTAATGCGACATAGTTAAAAAAAATGAGAATTATATATATTAGATAAAAATTATCTTCCTCATTTTACAGTTTCTACAAGCTTTATCCAGTGTTTCACATACAATTATAATATTTCGTACTCAATAAATTACTAACTTTTGTACCGTAGTGATTAAATAAAGTTATGAATTTCAGGTCTGCAATTACTATATTCCCTCAGCGAACAGATGGGAATCATGATTATAGAATATGGAACCCACTGCTTATTACGTACGCTGGCTATATTGAACCGGATGGCTCAGTGCTGGGTGACCCTGCAAGAGTCGAGATTACAGAGGTATACAAGTTTTACCACAGTTAACACAAACACACATACGCTCATCAACACTCATACACACATATATTCACACTCATGCAGACTCATAAACACTAATACACACACACTCTTAAATAAATATAGTTCCCTAAATAGCATTATTACAAGTTAGGTATAACTTTAAGGGCTTACTAAAAACATGGTTGTTATTCTACCCAAAGACTACATAGACTTGTTAAAATAATAAATTACTTTTCCTTTAAGTCACGTGGATTCCTAACTATACTAAATTGTACTCAAAACTATTATAGATGAAGGTAAATTTTTGTGTATAACCAAATGTCGAAGAA
Organism: Leptophobia aripa; assembly: GCA_951799465.1. NCBI lineage: Eukaryota > Metazoa > Arthropoda > Insecta > Lepidoptera > Pieridae > Leptophobia > Leptophobia aripa. The sequence goes on along the minus strand of OX637266.1, from coordinate 6,426,304 downwards.
ATTATTATTTTGTCTGTATGAAATATTGAAACTAATATATTAAAAGGCTATCCTTTTGTTGTAAAATTATTATTTTATCTCATTTAACACTACCATTTGGTAGTGTTAAATAATTCTAATTACATAAACATCGCGAGACATACCTTTTATGATTGTATCAACGGAAAGACCTTGATAATTTTTTAATTCCCTGGTAACAGGAAGTCATAGACAATTGTAGACACTAATTACTTTTAAGAAATACGAAAGTTCTTAGAATCATTATCATTGTGTTATGTTCCTACGTTTTATATAATTAAATTCAACATTCTTATCCTTTTGCTATGTCACTTACAAAAAACTACCTACTTGTATAAGAAAATTTAAACCTTTTAGAACGTGTTTATGTGAAATGTGTTTAATTTTAATATTATTTTTAATTAAATAACATTTATTTTTTGTTAACAGCATTGGTTAAAGTAGTGCTTAGCAGGGCTTATAATCTAAGTTTTTATTATCTTAAAAGTGACTTCTTTGTATATATATATATATATATATATATATATATATATATATATACATACAACACAGGGTTAGTTACAAAATATAGTGTTATGGGTATAACCATTAAATTCCTTTTTCTTATTTTGTACATATAATTATAATAAATATTGATATATTTATTATGGTCTGGTCTGGAAGAAATCGCTAAAAGTAATAGCGAATGTATGTTTTATATAGCAACGAAGGATAAAATATTACCCATACTGTGTCGTCAAAAGTATCAATTCGTTTTGTGTATTACGCTTTTAATTTTTAGGTCTGCATGAAACTAGGATGGAAGCCACCACGAACTGCATGGGATATATTACCTTTAGTACTATCAGCTGATGGCCGAGATCCTGAATACTTTGAAATTCCACGTGAAATTGTTATGGAAATAGCAATGGAGCATCCTCAGTTAGTTATTAAAACCTTATTTTAGTCTCTTAACTTAAATCTTATTTATTTTTTCTGTAAAAACGAAACTAAAACTAGTAAATAAGTAGTAGTTTATTAACTAATAAAGCGACAATATCTAGATAGGCCAAAGCAAATATTTAAAATATTTATTTTATATTATTCCATGTTTTAGATACGACTGGTTCAAAGACTTAGGGCTACGCTGGTACGCATTACCAGCAGTTTCCAATATGAGGCTAGACTGTGGTGGGTTAGAGTTTACCGCCACAGCCTTCAATGGATGGTATATGGGTACTGAAATAGGTTGCCGAAACCTTTGCGATGTGAATCGGCTTAACATAATTGAGGTAAAATATTTGTTTTATAAAGAATTTTTTGATAGTAAAAATTCTGTACAAAATATTAAAGTGTGTGTACTATAACAATGACATATTAATATGTGTAAAAAGTATCTGTAATAAGCTATTATTCATGTAATGTTTATATACAGATTTGGTCAGTATTTACTTCGTTCAAGAATTCAAGTTCAAGATTTTTCTGCTTTAAGTTGTCTATTCTTTGTTTTTCTATTTAAATTTGTCTGTTATTTGGAGTATTCTCACTTTTCGCTTCATTCTAAAAAATATTTAAGCTTTCCGTATTGTACAGTTTTCCCAATGAACGTATGTATACTATTTATTATAAATAAGAGACAAATAAATATTTTATTTAATGGAACATTACACGTTGTTTGTATAAGCCAATATTGTGTGTATGATTTAATAACGACATATATTGTTTCAGTCCGTTGCACAAAAAATGGGTTTAGACACAAGCTCATACGTTTCTCTATGGAAGGACAAAGCTTTAGTTGAGGTTAATATTGCTGTATTACACAGTTTTCATCGAGACAATGCATCCATAGTCGACCACCATTCTGCATCGGAACAATTTATAAAGCATTTGGACAATGAAAACAAGAGCAGGTATATTGCATATCTAATAAAAGATAATGATCAACCTGTCGTCCGTCTGAACCTGTATTAGGTCTAATATGAGACTTACACTATACTTACATATATATGTATATAATATATACATATATATATATATTATACACATATATATATTAATTACATATACTATACTTACTATACCTTTATGGCCGGCAACTCACTTGTAAGCCTTTGGCCTTGCAAGTGTCCATGGGTGGCGGTTAGCACATCACTCGAAGTGACCCGCCTGCTCGTTTGCTTATTACTAAATGCAAAAATACTAAAAAAACAAAATTGAAAGTTACAAATCTGGCACTGGGATATTTCCTGTGTTGTGGTCCAGCCTCTTCCGATGTGCATAACAAATGTGTATATGTGTGTGTGCGCCATAATTCAAGATCCCTCCCTACGTTAAATATCTACGACAAATCAATTAAGAACATTAACACCATCAAAATCTTTTCACTGCCTGGAAGTTTAACGGTATATGGTATAGGAATAAAATAAACTCTTTCATTTATGTTTCAGTAGGATATCTATGCTCATTTCATTTACACAGATATACAATTTTATACACAAAGACAATAGAGGCGAGATTAGACAGGGACGATGTTTCTAAATACGTAAACGTAAACTTGGCTCGGCCGCAACTCGGCTTAGCCCTGTCTTAGACCGTATTAATAACGATACAGAATCCCTGAGACATGCCAGTTTTCTAATGACATTTTAACACTTATATAGTAATTATATTCTATTCTACATTAATTTTTTAGGGGTGGTTGTCCTTCTGATTGGATATGGATTGTACCACCGATGTCCTCTTCTCTGACGGCAGTGTTTCACCAAGAAATGGCCTTGTATCATATAAGGCCTTCGTATGACTATCAAGTATGTTATACATTTAATATGATAAAATTTCTTAACAATTCTTACGTCAAGGTTTAGTAAACTGATTGACTTATTTGATCTAAGATCCTATGTCCCCGCATGGGGCATCTACAGAAATACTCCACCGCGCTTTAAACGCTATTCAACTCAAGTAAAGTTTTAATTTGGCACAAAAAAAGCTAAAAATAAGACTGTACAAAAAAATTAACAATCTTTATTCACATTGGTTACTTTATTTGAGTCAAAAATTGACTCTACATTTACTACAAGTTCCCAAAAAGGTATACAGCAGTACTGGAAACCTTTCTAAACACAAAAATACATTTTTTTTTTCTGTTCGTTTTTTTTTTTTGTTGGATTCTATTTTCGATTGAATGTTTTGACCTTGTTTTGGCTTTGTTGTTGATCTATTTTTGTTGTGTAAGCTTTTTGTAATAAGCTGTATAGGTTTAAGAAATAAAAAATAAAATAAAATACGCTAATACACAACTTTCGAAAAACGTAAAATAAAATAATAAATTATATAGTCACATAAGAACCAAATTGCCAAGAATCAAAGATTAGCGCACTGTCTACAGGAGCCCGCTTGGAAGACCCACCAGTGGGCCAACTCTGACGGTAACAAGCCTCGTCGGAAGTTCCACTTCAAGCAAATTGCAAGAGCTGTCAAGTTTACTTCGAAACTCTTCAGCCAAGCTCTATCTAAACGTATCAAAGCAACTATTTTGTACGCGACAGAAACAGGCAAATCTGAACAGTACGCCAAGGAGTTAGGGACTATTTTCGGACACGCGTTCAATGCTCAGGCAAGTTTGTATGAATCTTGATTATTACAATTCAAATGCGCTCAACATAAGTAAGTTCTTAAAAAAAGCTTGGGAAATATTTATCAACAAATGAAGTTTTTATTATCGTTAAAAGACATTTGATATAAGAACTATAGTAGCTATAGCTACTAGTACTATACTATAGCTTATGTTTGCTTAAATTACGTAATAAATACATATTATAACAGCCACATAAATATGTTCATGCATATGTTGACCGTAACGGGAGTAGAACACCTCTATTCGGATTTAAGCGTTGGGTCGTTTTCATTTTAAATTTAAATGTTAAATCAAACTTTCCAAAGATTAAATAGATTAAAGTGAAGTACATAGAGTCAAGTCGCCATCTTACTAAAAGGTTTATTGATAAGGGCATGGGTTCTTATCTACCTTAATCTTAACCAAAGTTTCAAATAGATCGTTTTGAATAGGTCCAGTGTATGGCAGATTACGATATGTTTTCGATAGAGCACGAAACACTCCTACTCATCGTAACTTCAACTTTTGGAAATGGCGAGCCACCTGCGAACGGCGTTGTAAGTACTCATAACTTATGTTCAGATCGTATCTATTATAAAGCTTAGAAAGTATTCAACACATATTATATTAATTGAACTTTGATAAGACTGTATATTAAAGATATATGATTATATTATATGAGCACCTAATACTTTCTTGGTTATATATTTTTTATATTTCTCATTTATACCCAACACTGGTTTCATTGAAGACATAGCTTATAAGCTTATTTTTTTTTATGATAAATAAGTGGCATAGGTCTAAACTATAAATGCAGTGTATATGAAAAGAGTTTAAAGAACACGTTTCGAGGGATCCACGTTGAACGTTTGTCATGCAGGAAGAAAAACACTTCAAAATATATCTATTCAAAGTAGGATTTTTTCAAATAACCCGAAACAAACTAAATCACGGCTGAGTTTTAAGCTGGAAACATTTAGCCAACACAGTTCAAGAATTTAATAAAGCATTTTGATAATTAAGCCATGAAAAGCTTAATATATTCCTGTTGTTTATACTTAGAACTCAACGAAGTGTAGTTCCTAAATATTTCGCAAAACTATTTGCTCAAACTTTGAAAGCTCGTGTTTGTGTTTATAACGTATATGAGTAATACTTTGAACTAAAACATAACGAGTAAGCACATTCATTAAGGCATTTTGCAGTTTCTAGCAATGAAAGTTTACTTTGGTTTATGTTCATTAGAAGCCTATGTTCCAGGCTTTCGCTGAACATCTTTTTGAAATGTTGTATAACGAGAAGAAGAATCAGAATGAACTGTTAGATAGTGCAGGGTAAGTTGATAATGAACGTAAATTTTCAGTTAATTGCAAACATAAAACTGAGCTTTTGTTTTGTTAGTATAAATAGTAACGTTAATCACATAAAGCTCTGCAAATGATGTAAGTTCCCTCTTCATTATTTTGAGCACATATCAAGGATTGTAATTACCGGACGTCGTGACAGAATATAAAATTTCACCCGTTTTATCTTGAATTCTGGCGCTTTGCAACTACTACCATATCGGCTGGTGACATACACAAGACACGATGCAGGTGTTGTGTTTGCTTACTGTATCACAAATAGAACAAATTGAATTACATAATTTTTTTTTTGTTTTGTTTAGTTTCAAAACGCCAACTCCAAAATCTTTAATGAGAGCAAACAGTGTGATGACACCGCGCAATGAATACAAAAGGCAATTATCTCGATTGGAGTCCAGTCGAAGTAATAATGAATACAAGCGATCACTGAGTCGGCTGGAATCGAATAAAAGTAAGCTTGACAGACACGTACGGAATATTAACACATTGGTGATTTTGTTCTGTTTGAAATTAAGTATACATTTTATCTACGATGATGTAAATATTTGTAATGTATTAATCACATTTCACCAACATAAAACTCATCTTTAACCAACTATATTTATCTTAAAATGATTTTTTATATGAAATTATATTGTTCCGAGGAACGCGGCACAGGATATGTACACAAAGCAGTGTGTACACTGAAATAAAAGTTTGGATGTTTTTAATATTGTGTTAGGTTTCGTTAAATTTCAATACCAAATTATTTTAATAACAATATTTGAATGTTGGTAACTATTGTTTATGCTATTCATTTAAGTTGTCGTTTTGATGCAAAAATTGTATTTAGTATTTCCGGCACCATATAACCAATCAGAGGGGTTGTTGGGGAATGTGGAGTATCCGGTGTTGGAAGACAGATAAAAAATTACTTTGTAAAATTAGAAAAAGAAGTTAATATTTGGTTTGTAATAATACGTTTCAAATTATAGTCACTACAGCGGTTACAATTTATCAATGTTTAAGTAATCTTATTTTATAAAACACGTCTGTTGATATTATTAACCTCCGATTGGGAATGAATGGGGAGTCGAGAGACGCGGGAATGATATAAAAAACAAGATGGCGACGTTGAGAAAACGGGAGTTGGCGGGTTTTTGTGTTTTGACGAGATAGATTGATTTAATTAGAGAACATGTGACGTATTTGTAACAGTGAGAGTACAATCGAGAATATATATTGTAAGCTATCGTTTTATTTGGAATTACACACCTACCAGGATATAGAAGGAGTCTTATAGTTGTTCCTGTATCTAGTAATTACTTATTTCGTTACAGGTAGTCTTGGGGGAACGTCAACAGCAGAACTCATAGGACCATTAAGTAACGTCTGTTATGCAGTCTTTGCTCTCGGTTCTAGTGTGTACCCAAAGTTTTGTTACTTTGGCAAAACTGTTGACAGAGTTCTAGGGGATCTTGGTGGTGAACAACTGTTAGATGTTAATTGTGGCGATGAAATGTATGGTCAAGAGCAACAGTTTAAGACCTGGTCGTCGAATATATTCCGCGTAAGTTTTATGCAAGAATTTTAAGCTATGAGTTGTAAAAATCTTTTATAAACACAATGTTAGTAAATAACACCCGACAAACTTTTAAAAGGTTTTGTTTTGGACGATTCATATGTGTGTTATAGTAGTATATATAGTTAATAAAAAATAGTTTTGATTGATATGACAATATCAATTGGTATTTCTAATTGAAAAAATCGCAGTTAAACATTAACAATAGCACAGAAACACATACAACAAAAAATATAAAATAAAAAGTACAAAGTATATATAATGGTACAAGAGACCAATTATATACCTCTCAAGAACATGATCGAGACTGATACAATACACCATTTATATTATTTATAAAGATATTATTCTTGATAGTTCGTTACGCAAGAGCAACGGCATAATAAAAACCTATATTTTTAGATTGCATGCGAAACCTTTTGTTTGGATGAGAACGAGACGCTTAAGAACACACAAAAATCCTTTGGATCAACCCCAATCACCAAAGACACAGTTAGATTTAGTTGTATGGACAAAGATGTGCCAATTAAGACATCGCTGGAGCAGAGCTATAAGAAAACACTGATGACATGTGAAGTACAGGAAAATAAAACTTTAGGTGATCACTCGTCGGATCGGGCAACTATATTTGTTGATATGAATGTTGATGTAAGTATTAATATAATTAAGTGATTTGTCTCGATCTCGCCTACATCTCCCCTCCTCTCCTAACACACTCTTAAAAAACTCTAATTTGCTTTCCCTGAGCCAGCGTCGACATTTAATATTAGACAAATTACCAGTATCGAACTTCTGGAGCTTCTACCATTTAATGTCACTGCCAGGTCTCTACGCACACGCGTAACTTTTAACTTGCCCACCTACAAAACCAATATTGGGTTTCGTACGCCAATCCATAGAATGTGCTTTTCCGTGGATTCGCATCCCTGCATCGACTTATTTTCTGCCGCGCACCACCTCTTTGGGGAACCAACTGCCAGCGCAGGTATTCCCGATCCGCTACGACTTGGGGACCTTTAAAAAAAGAGCGTTCCTCTTCCTTAAAAGCCGGCAACTCACGTGTAAGCCTCCTGGCGTTGCAGGTGTCCATGGGCGGCGGTTGGCACATCACTTGAAGTGACCCGCCTGCTCGTTTGCCTCCTCTTACATAAAAAAAACACCTCTGCTGTTTCATTTAGTTTCAGAGAGAGATATCAATTATTGTCTTTACCAAGGTTTCGTCACCTTGGTGAAGAAAACGACTTGCTACTTCCTTGTGATGTTTATGTTTACTTAATAAATAAATGGATCAAATTCTTTTCAACTCTCTTTTGCAGTACCTTCTTAGTACATAGTACCTCTTATTAGAGATCTGTGTACGCTTTTGCTTATTAAGCGCTTGTTTAAGGATGTGATATAAAATGTGTTTCTAGGCTGAATTAAAATATGAACCAGGTGATCATATAGGAATAATGGCCTGTAACCGAAAGGAAATTGTAAACACAATTTTATCAAGACTGAAAGATATTGATGTATATGATAAACCGCTACAACTTCAGGTTATGAAGGAAACTCTCACTCCAACAGGTATGGCGAATATACTTTATTTAATTTTTAAAGTTTTAACATTTTATTATTTAAAATCAACAAATTCATATAAACATTCTTAATATTAACTTAATGTGATTATAACTTTTGGTCCTTGTGGCAGTGTATCGCGATGCATATACGCTGACCGAGAAAAGCACCAGCTTTTGAATAACCGGTATTGACTATCAGGTGCCTACTTAATTCGTTAATAAGCGCCTATGCACTTGTACCCCCAGGGTCTAAAAGTCTCTTCTCTAAAGGGAACAAAATCGAAGTGGGATGAAAGACTTTTGTATTTTGACCTTTTCTTTTTTTCTCGCCTGCTCTGCAGCCGCGTCAGCTTTGGTGCTTGTAGGATGGTGGGACGATACTAATGTGTCTAACTAAGTTGTGTTTCTATGTATATAATATTACCTCAATGACTTTGTTATAAGCTTTAATAATTTCTTAATTATATGATCGTAAGAGTTTTAATGAGGCTTTTAGCATAATTGCGCTTTGAATGGATTTTAATTAATTTTCCATTCCAAACTAAATACAATTTAAGTGTTAGCTTAATGTTATTTTCGTCAAAGTTAGACCGTAGCAAAGTAGCATCAAATACTAGATAACAATATCGTATATATTTAGGTGCTTTAAAAAAATGGGAGAAACATGAACGCCTACCAGCTGTCTCGATACGGGATTTATTTACAAGATTCCTAGATATAACAACGCCTCCGTCTACTAAAGTTTTGAAGTACTTGGCAAGTGTGTGTAGCGATCAAAGTGATGCTGAATGTCTAACAGAGTTAATCGAGGTAAGGATTTTATTTTGTAAAAGGAGGCAAACGAGCTGGAGGCACAGCGTACGGTGAAGTCGCCGCCCATACACACTCACGTGGCTCGTGAGTGGGAACAGTATTTGAAAAATGAATTGAATAATTCAGATAAATTATGCCAGTGGTTCAATCTTTGTGCTTCATGATTTTTCAGTTTTACCTTTGGGAAATTAGTCTAGTTGGTAAGACAAGCTATATGATTGAAGCTTCAGAGCCGCGCAATCACTTTATATGGGTCGATAGTTTAATCAGTTTGTTAATGGTCTGAAAGTATTTCTAAGTGTTAGATTCTGGACCGATTTAATAGAACACCTGTTATGTTTTAAATTGTTTGTTTTTATTAAATGATGGTCTAACTAAAATGTTGTGATGTGACATGTTTGTATGTCTGTATTGTGTGACAAATATGCACGATAATACCTGAAATTGTCATAAAAAATCTACATACGTAATTACTTTTCTATATATTTGAAATAATATTATAATTATATTATTGAAGTAACAACATTGCAGGACTCAAACAAGTATGGAGATTGGAGATATCACTTCTATCCTAATCTAGCTGAAGTACTACAGCAAATACCATCATGTCGACCTCAAGCGTCGTTGCTTGCTGCATTGCTTCCTCCACTTCAGCCAAGATTCTATTCTATATCTTCATCACCTTTGGCACATCCGAACAGGATACACATCACGGTTGCTGTGGTCATATATAAGACACAAAGTAAGTTGATATTTAACGAATTGATACCGATATACACGTAGGAACAATAGGTTTTATGTCTTCTTGGGAATACACTGGGCCCTATAGCCAGTGTTACTCAATCATTATTCTGCTATGGCCCGGTAATTTATAATACTCCTTCGTAACGTATATCTATTTTGGCTTTTTCGTCACTACACGTTGATTGATAGTTAAAATTATATATAAAGTGAGGCAGGAATGTAGCGGTATTTAATATTTATGCACCGAGTGCGACCCGGAAAATTCGAAAAGCTGCTATAAGCTATACCGGCTTAACGCATATCCGCGACACACCATGTTCTTTTTATTCAGCGAATAAATTTTTGTATTCTTTAAAAGCACAAAGTTCAAGATACGTTGATGTATGAATATATCATTGTGAAGTAAGCACTCCAGTGTTTAACGTTCTTCTTTTATTAAATGCTATCAGCCATCAGGGTTCCAAAAAGACCCGTCTGAGAAGACAATAATACCACTTATAATTTTTTTGGCGTGATTACTGTGATTTGCGTGATTTTAAGACGACTCATTCCAAAGCTTTTTATCGTTTAAATAGTTTTTCACATAATACGACTTTCAATTTATTTATATATTGGTTAGTCAAATTTTCAAAATACGCTAAAGAAAAGAGTCGAATCGATTAGATCAAATAAAATGTCGTTTTCTATTATACTAGGATAATAGTAATTTAGGCTTAAAAATCTTAAGCTACTTTTATATAGTTTGAATATGTTTAGATGGAGAAGGCTCGACTCATTACGGTGTGTGTTCAACGTATTTGCAAAGTCTAAAGGCGGGTGATGAAGTCATCGCATTTATTAGGAGGTAAATATAAGCTGCATTTTATTTTAATAAATTTGGACTCACCCACTTAAGTTATTCTCTATGTTTATTTACATAATATTTATTGATTTAAGAGGCAACTTTGAGGATTAAGTGTATAATGTGCTTTCAGGGCCCCGAATTTCCACATGCCGTCCGATGTAACACTTCCACTAATATTGGTGGGGCCCGGCTCCGGTATAGCACCCTTCAGAGGATTTTGGCACCATCGCAGACATCTCATACAAAACGGCAATTTAAAGGACCACGGCCCTATCTATCTATTCTTTGGCTGCCGATATAAAGGGATGGATTTGTATAAGGATGAAAAGGAAGAGGCTATCAACGATGGCGTATTGAAGAAAGCGGTGGTCGCATTTTCAAGGGAGTCAGTGAATAAGGTAAAACACTTTATAAACCTACCAAACATAACTTTCCAACTTTGAATGTATTTTGGAGTATTGAGTAATAAGAACTTGTTTTATTAAATTTAACATCCCGATACAGTGAAAGAATGCTTCCATTATCATGATTACATGGTACCAAATAACATGGTAACAAATGAATATCAAAAAGTGGACCCTTAAATTACAATAATTTATTAATAATTTAAAATAAAATAAATTATACTAATTATAAATTGATCTTGTCCTTGCTCCTACAAATGTTGACTTTCCAGAAACATGTACAAACCCTTCTAGAGGATGAAGGTGCTGATATAACTAATATGCTTCTTGAGAGAGGTGGTCACTTCTACGTATGTGGAGACTGCAAAATGGCTGAAGAAGTACAACAGAAGCTTAAAGAGATAATAAGAACGCACGGAAAACTATCAAATACTGAAGTCGATGATTTTATGCTATTTTTGATGGTAAAGTTTTTTTTTACACAAACCACTTCTTGATATATATTAATTAATAACAGATAATTAACATAATGTAATGATATAAATAATGATATCAGACTGTTGCTACACACTGGCTGTATAGTCTTTATTTAAAGTACGATTTACATAACAATTTTATGGCTATGACGTACTATTTTGTTCAAATATGCTCCATTTGCTAAAATATTGATTTTTTTTGTTTAAATATATTAAAATATCGTTTACTGCTCTGATACAGTTAGTTTTATGTCACCTATTAAACTAATTTGTTGGAACTATTTAGATTGAAGCAAAATCTTAATCTGTCAAAATATTGTCAAGTAGTGTAAAAAACATTTATTTCTATGAAATACTACATTCCAAGGCGTTTCTGCATTATATTCAACAATATTCTATATAAAAATGTATTTTAATGAATAAAAAGTTCTAATTAAATATAGCTTTGATAATAAAAATTTACAATTCCAAATCTTAAATGCATACTGCAAATCACATGCGTACTTGTGGGTGCTATTTGATATGAGTTTCAAAATTCATGGCATTTTCTACGAGACTACTTTAGATTTTTCTTTGTGTGTAATAAAGACACATCCCTGTATTGTGCCTTAAGGCAATCCCTGGCATAGTGGCTCATCACCCAGCCTGATCACCTAGCAAAGACCCAAGATATAAACGACAATTAGGATGGAAGAGAGGTTCACGCCTATAGGGTTATAGTGGCAATTGTTCGTTTTCAGTAGGAATAAATTATTTCATTTTATTTTCAGGAAGAAAATCGCTACCACGAGGATATATTTGGTATAACATTAAGAGCGTCTGTCGTCCACACTGCATCACGGGAAACTGCCAAAAGAACCAGACTGGAATCGGGACAATCACAGACATAAGTGATTTATCGTAACTATTGTTAAACAACTTCCAGATAATTACAGGTTTGGTGATGCAATCTGAAAAGTTAAATATAGATTAAGAGTCGAGACACTTCCTAAAATATGCCTTATATGTTATCATCACGTGGCTTGTTATTGGTTACCATGGCAACAATCTGACTAAAATTATGGTAGCCACGGCTTTTCACGTTATTATAAGGACATAACCATTAAAATAAATTTTACATTGATTTAAAATTAATTGGATTTTGATCTAAGTTCTGAGTTCTGAGTTCTAAATAGTTAGTTCGTACGCAGATCGTTGTGAGAATGTCGTAAAATCAAAAAAATATTTCGCCGTTCTATAGTTCCATATACTTTACAGTCTTATCGTTACGGATTTTTCCGTACTAGGATTAATTATTTTAGAAAGACATAATTTTTGTATTATTATGTATTTTATATTTAAATTTGATTTGTACTTTATTTTGTCCTTCTCAATCAAGGCACTAGTGACAAGAAAGTATCTTTTACTGAGGTTTATTTTATTTAACCAGAATCAGTAAAATATTTATCAATAAGAATGACAATTTTAGTAAGATTATATTTTTATAACCAAAGCAAAAAGTATTACAATATTAAATTTTATATTATATTCAAGTCTTTTTTTCTCTCCTACTTGGTTCAATAGCTCATATGAGCGTCGTAGTAAACGGAGTGACATCTGGACTTAATGATATGTCTCCACTGGTCTCTATTTAATACCTCTCTCACTATGATATTGATTGATTAATTTGAGGACGATGATTTTTTCACATTGGTCCATAATATTGAGCTGCCGTGATCATTTGCCTTCAGTATTACCAACCAAATCAAATTTACCAGATTAAGAAATAAGAGGCTTTTCATTTATATATCAATACAATACAGAATTTAAATTGTCCACACAGTTTTTTAACATTTCCATCTTGTTCCGGTCAGGGACTTTGCATTAATAATTAATATGTATATATATGATTGTAGTATATAACGTAATCCTCCAAAAACATTGTATTAAGATGACCAAAAAAAAACAACCAAGCTGAACGCTGGATTTTCAGCTTGGTCGCATACGAACGGCATAGAGCCAATTCGACTTAAGACGATTCAAAATGTACATATGTATCTTCCCGAATAAAAAGATTTCATTTTAAATAAAAAAATCAAAACGTCTGTTAATTATATAGTTTGACAGTTTTTGAAGCATTCGTGCCTGTCAGTGGTTAGGTTCGTCGATTAACTTTTTGGATTTGATTTAGAAAACAATTTACATTTAAAATACATTTGAAACCTCAGTGGTTTGAACAATGTTATAATAACTCCTGTCCAACCTTTTTTGAAGACCTTTACACCCAAGTACTATAGTTATCAAATACGATGCATGCATTTTTAGCTCCAAAAATTGTAATATTTAAATATTAATATCATACAAAACCTCCTTCGGAGTAATACATAAACAAAAATAAATTATTTACCTCAGCTCTTTCGTCTTACAACGTGGTCGTATATTTCAATGTGTGTATATTTTGGCGAATATATGCGTTGCTTGCTTGTGTTTTGACCCGGGTCTTGCTGTGGGTCAGGGCAGATTATTTTATGATCGTGACGGTTTTGAAATAGAAGACCACGGTCTGGATCCATTACTGGCTGAAAAAATATAAAGAATAACTAGCTAGTTGTAGTATGCTATGTATAGTAACACTAAAAATCATATATTTGTGAGTGAAATGAGACGGATATTTTAAAAACATTCTGAACTAGAACTTCGTAACAAGTTCAATTTAAATTCCGAATCTAATTTGAATCTGAATTGCATTGAGTGACGGGAACTATGCAAGAATTCCATTGGAAACTTAACCGCTCCATCGGTTTTCGACATGGCCGCAAAAACTGATCATTTGGCCATCGAAATCAATCTAAACTTCCTTTCATATACGAATAATATATAATCTCATTTAATATATATAATGTTTGAATATATACATATATATTAATTATTACTTAACATTTCATCGTATTTAATAAGAGTTATATTTGCAAATGTATGTACAATCTTAAACACTTTGCTTCTAACGAATACTGAATTTTGAATTTAGAATAACTTGTTGGTACCGAAGGCTCAATAGTCAAATGACGAAAAAAAGGCGACACAGAAATGTAACACCAAAAAACAATCGACTATAGGACTCCTTTCATCCGATAATGTTTAAGTCTATCCCAATACCCACTGTGGGGCTCAATCAATTCAACAACCCGTTTATTTTACTAATGGCAGAAGCACACCAACAAAAAACGTTAGCCATAATTTCCAATCAAAAGTAATACGAGTAATATCGATCTTCTGAACTCTAATAAGCTGTCAATAACATCCAAGCAATACATCCCATTATTCCGCCGAGAAGCGTGTGGCTTGTGAGAGACAATATATGCTCTATTAGAATTTATTTATAAAGAAATATAGGTTGAACCGAACTTTAACTAAGTCTAAGTAAAGTTATGGTACCAGGCTGAACGTTTTATGACTTAATCTCGAGGGCTATCTAGGACTTGTCAATTTATAAATTCACATCAATCAAATATTCAATTAATTTAAAATCCTACTATAATATCATAACGATTATATCATATCATATTGAAAATTAGGCCCATAACCTGTTTGAGATTAAATAATACATGAAAGACGTTTATTAACCGGTAAACCAAACTGAGAACACAACAAGTACACACGCGCCATATGTGACAAAAAACTTAATTTACGTTCAGAAACTATATACTTGTAGATTTTATGTCTAATATTTAAACAGAAATGAGTAGTTCTAGTCCAATTTTTTGAGATTTTTACTAAGATAAGACAAGACAATTGTAAAAACAGCCACCAGAAAATGCCAATCCCACTGAGTTTCCGGCGCAGTGAACCCATGCAAACTTAGTTTTAGTGACGTTCGAAAAAGGTAGTAAATGATCCTATTTGCAATAAGGAATTTTAACTTTGACTGGTGAAGCTTGCAAGCTTGCTACACAATGACAATTGTATGTCCGATCATCTTACTGAACCATAGTTATATTCAAAAATGTCTTTTGTTTGAGACAATTTCTTTACACTGAATATCGTCAGCATAAATGTCGAAGTCGATCATCTGTATTTGGACAGTTTATTTATTTATTTAACACTTTATCGCACTTAAACACTAGAAGCAAATGACATTAACAGATGTAAGAACATATAAGAGCAACGGGCGGCCTTATCGCTAATAAGCGATCTCTTCCAGACAACCCACACTTTACTTTACGTTTACTTCGTTGTTAACTTGTAAAGTCGCATTACTTGTCTATTACCAATTGAATATTACTGTATTTAATTAATAATCAAATTCTCCCTGATTTACTCTATATACTGAGACTAATGTGCAATGTAACATTAAAAGCATTCAGGCATATAATGCTGCTTTGGTAACCACAATACAATCAGAGCTTCGATCATTAAGTTAATTAAGCTTAACGAAGCTCATATCCGTCTCTTTCAAGGAAAACAGAGAAATGCACAACTAACTTTCAACTTTTTAAAACACAATAGAAATGACAAAACTGACACGGATCGTGTTTAATAGTGAAACGTATTTAGGTGAAAAGTGAAAAACGCGATACACTCCCGGTGGAACTTGCATTTCATCGTTCTACTGAATTACTTTCGCATTTGCAAAGGGAATATTATATTAGATATAGACTCTCGCAGCTTGGTAAAAGTTGAATCAAAAATATTCTTGTTTGGACTTTGGCTTTGCTTTTTATATATATTAATTGACCCATATACAAATGACAATATGGTACCGACACTCACATCATCAGCGCTACTTTACGTCAATACCAACTATGAACCATGACTGCATGGGTCACAGTTTGTACAGTGAACCACCAATTTGTATCCGTCATTTTGGCTCTCATCACTTCATCAAATATTGTAAGTGGCCTGTATCGTTATAATAATAGTAGACTAGATAAATCTGCAACCATAGTGGTGCTGTAGTGGTTCCGTATAGCGCAATCTAGTTTGTTACTTCCCGATATACACTGAGTTTGAAAAATAAAAGGCTATTTAATCTACTGAAAAACAGCACTGTTTGGGTTAATATATATAATAACATTTTTTAATCATGTCGCCAGCTGTCTTCGGCTCCCCAAGCTGGGAAGCTTGTCAGATAGTGTTGCCAATCCAGTTCCACTTGCGACACTTCGCGACAGGTCCCCAAAAGTTTCCCGTTACAGATTTCCTAGAATAATGCGGAGACACCGGTATACGAAGACTTGAAGGCGACCACCCAATCCCGACTTTAATGAGTTTTTGCATCGCTCGATTAAGTTGTGACATCACTGCTACGGATATTATTCTCACGAAAGCAACAGTACACAGAAGTTTATATAAAAATATATTTGTATAGTATATGAAAACAAAATTTATCTGTAGATTGAAAATATGTTGAAACTTATAAGCTTTACAAACTTTTGGTGAGCCATTAAATTTGTAAGCTTTAGTCTGATAAATAGGCGTAGTTATAGACCCCTAAATTAAAACTTTCGAACTTTAGTGTATAAGCTGTTTGAAATTACTCTAAAATATTGTAAGGAATAAATGAATATCGAATCCATCCTAATGAATTCAAAAACCGGCTGTCGGCCATGTCGATAACACATAATGTGTTTTATATTAGGTAATGTATCTCTTTTCATCGCAATGTTAATAGATGAGACAAAAATACTATAGTTAGATAGGTTTTGGAAGATTGTATTGTAGGTATTTGTTTGAAACGTATGTAAATCACATACATATTTACTTATTAAAATATTAGTTATTACTATATATATTAGTAATTACTATAAAAAGCCTTTACAATTTTTATTGAGTTTTGATATTAAAAAGCTTTTCACTATTGAAGTTGAAGCAAGGAATATTAGTTATATTTTGAAATCACACGTTTTATTCGGCATTGCAACAGAGAGTTACCTAAGATACAAAATTTTTATCTCAAAAATCAGCCACAATATTGCCTTAGAATATTCTTATCTAGTATTCTAGTGTCATTTTAAAACAGTCGTGTATTTGCATACAAAGAATATAGCTCAAATATGCATAGCACAAAGCTGATGCGGGTCGCTATTTATCCTTACGTACACCTGTAAAGATGCAAATTCCTTACGTTGTAAACACTTAATCTAAGTAGTGTTAGAGTGGGACAAACTTATTACGTAATCATTCTTAAAAGTTGATTAGTTTTTCGTGGGCATCCAGAATGTATGTATGTTAAGCTTTCACACTTAAACTTCTGAACCGATTTCGATGAAATTTAGGGTGACTATACTTTAGGGAAGGAGGGGATTAAAGTTTGTATACAAATTTCAATAGAACACAGCATTTATTAACCCATTTTTCAAATTGGTTTTGTGTTTAAACCACGCGGACGAAGTTGCGGAAAAAAAGCTACTAGTTACTAGTTTGTTGCATCAAGAAGACGTTAAGCTTTTTTATAGTATTTGAAATATTCTCTCTGGTCTAATATGTAAAATTTTGACGATGCCATAAGTCTACATGCTATATAATGCTTCTTGTGTATTCTGTGCCCATAAAACCACGAGGATAGATAATATGTTTTAAAAATAAAACACAGCTAGCGTTCAAAAACATCGAGAGAGAAGAAGTATACCGTTAATACAAATGAGAATTTGAGAGAATATGTATTTTAATAAAGCATGAATATTGCGTAATACCTTGTAATTCCTGCTGATATTACTTCGGACAGTGCCGTGCCTCCAATGATAATATCCAAGATCACTATCGCGGGGCCACAACATTTTGTTCCCCTTAAAAAATGATGCCCAATTCTCCACAATCAACCGATGGGCGTAATCAATGTAGCCGGAAATTTCAAAACCGCCCTTTGTGAAGTGCCGAATGAAAATTATCGACTGCAAATGGAATGTAACGAAATTTTAATCAATTTATTTACTTTTTATAGAAGAGGGGGCAATCAAGCAGGAGGCCAACCATGAAGGTAAAGTCGCCGCCCATAGACACTCACGCGGCTGGGAGTCAGTGAGTGCGTTGCCGGCCTTTAAAAGAAAATTGGGCAAAGGATTGGCACCGGAAGGTCTCACTCACCGAACGAAACGCGAGTACAAAATGAACAAAGTCCAATTGTATCATTTTACGCCGGTTTTCTGTGAGAGAGTGGTATTTCTCCGGCCGTGCCTAAGTAACAGCATGGCACTCCCACTCACTTAGGGTAGTTCCTATGGACAGTGTTTTCCAGACGTCAGTTAGCTCGACCCTTAATAAAATAAACCGTATGCTCAAGATGGCATTCTTTGGGTATAGAAAAACTCTGACCGAGTGCCTTTAAATTACGGTGATGACGAAGACTACTTGCTTAGTGGCACGTAGTTACCATACTTTATAAGAACCGAGGTAAAACGGAAACGACGTCGTCTTTTCTCACAATGCCAGCTGTCCCGCGCTACGCGGCCTTCTATAAATCACATATAATTTACATTGGAGAGGAAAATTTTGACGTAAGTAAAGACTTTCATGAGTCAAAAAGTACTGGTTTCGATAAGTCTCTGAAAGTCTCGACTCGAAAATATTTTAATGGAGTTTTATTAATGTATTCACACTTTCTTACACTAAACAGTAGAAGGAGATAATGTTAATAGATGTTTCATGTATTAACATATATTAGTATACAGAATATAAGAGCAACGAGCGGCCTTATCGCTAATAAGCGATCTCTTTCAGGCAACCCACCAATTTTACATAGTGACTAAATAATCTTTCACATAAACATTTTTTGCAATAAAGTAATATTTTAGGTACAAACACTTAGCGCAAAAAATCGAAGAAGAGCCACACATCTCTTCGGCTAGCTAAGATGAGCGTGAGTGTGTAATTTGTGTGTGTGTATGTATCCGAGTGTGTGGATACATACACACACGGAAAGAAGAAACGCTCACTTGTTAAACGATCCTCGAAATCATACAAAAATAGTACCTGAAGTATTCCAACTCTGTTTGCCCTCTCCCTTAAAGCCAATTCTCTGCTAAAGGGGTCCCCTTCGTCAGCACCCTCACTGACCAGTACATAGGGCTTCACAATAGGGTACACAATACCATGTATTGCTTTCCGACGTTTGTAAAACTCTTTCTCTTGCAGTGTATCTCCATTTGCCCTGTGAATATATTGTTGCTGGACGAAACGTTTTCATAAAATGTAAGCTTTATTTAAATTTTGTATTGACCGCCATATTTGACGTAGCGTCTTGCGGAAAATGGATTTTCAAATCAGAATAATATATTGTATATTGTACTCACTTAACTTTTGCACAATGTAAACTTTTAAACCATGTTTTTTGAGAGAAATACAGAAGAAAACAATACATGTTATAAATTAAATAGCTCTTTGATACGTTTTAAATATACAAATAAAGAATAAATACACAAATGATAATATATTAACTAGCATGACAGTTTAATATATACGAGATAAATTTACCGTTTTGCTTCTATATGCGAACAAATCCCTGAACAAACATTAACATTTTACCTATAACCAAATGCTGCGATAGTTCGGGCCGAGGGTATACTCCTGAGGTTGCGCAGGTCAGCAATTTCAATGAGTGAATCTAAATAATCCTGCCATGTTTCAAAATCTAACAGACGCCGGTCCGCCTCCACACTTGCTGGGTATTCATTCTTTTTCTCCGCCATACTTATAAAACCCTGGTACTTTTGTTTGTATATAAATATCTAAAATATATCTAAAATTTTATGTCCAATAGCAAATGTCATTTTAACCTTCATTCGTGGGTAAGGATTGTCAGTTATTACTATCAAAATATAGATTATAATTTTTTTTAACCAAAGAGTTTGTTACACCAGACTCTATTTTTATAAATTTCAAGACGGTCAAATTTTTAATTTGAAATATAATGTTTGTCATTTGAACATTATCATGTGATGACATTACATTTATGCAATGCATAGACAATATATTTTTCATAATATTGAGAAAATTAATAACGAAATTCCCTTAAAGAAGTATTAAGAAATATTACCATTCATTTAGGTAGTAATTATGAATTTCAAATTAAAACACAGCCTTTTTAAGAGGCTATAACAAGTAATGAAAACACTTTGAATAGCCGTTAAAATAATCACTCGATAATGGTTTCCGGTCAACTTTAACCACTTTTATTGTAAGTTTTAATTAAAATACTTCTCCGATTAAACAAATCTTCAACAATATTAAGAATCTCAGTTACTCAGAGTCAAAATATTTGCCAAAAAAATGTATGAATCTCATCCTATATCTTAGCTAATCATATATTTCAAACTCTAACAACACTCCTGATGTTATTATAAATAATTACTGTATGAATAACAGTTTTCATACTGTATTCACTGAATACTTGAATAGGGTACTTATAACAGCAGGTAATGTTTAAGGCACCGGGATTACTAAACATACATACATATATATTAATAATAATTTCATTTTATTTGAATAGAAATTACAATCAAAAATATCTTTATTCATATAGATTATCTAAAACTTATGAATTGTAAAACAAAAAAAATAATCTGCGTAGAAGGGCGTAGAGCGTACGTGACGAACTGGCATATTTTACAGCATGTTTTACATAGATTGGAACCTAATTGTAGGTCCATCTAAAAGGAGTATTCATACTATTACTGACGTACATAGCGAGAATTCAACCATTATATAATGACAACTCACTGAGTTTCAAGTGGGTTCTTCTGATCTGAGGACCAATGTTTACTGAACGGTTTAGCTGTATGTCATTCAAAATACATCGATTAATCGAGGACAGTTATAGACGTTAATTGACGATTGCTAATTAATAGAATTTAGATGAGCGAGCACAGACACTTGTAAACTTAGTTATGACATCGCATTTAAGAGCATTAAATGGCATGCTTAGCACAAACCTTTTTTGGTATATGTTGAAGCGTTAAATAATATATAACATTTAATATCTTGAATGTTACGAATGTTGATTTCGGGAGTGTATATAACATGTGCAACTACTTTTTTTTCAAACCATTTTTTGAGTGGGAGTGCCATGCTGTTACTTACTAAAGTTTCAGCCGAATGGGCAGGCACGGCCGGAGAAATACCACTCTCTCACAGAAAACCGGCGTAAAGTGATGCAATTGGACTTTGTTCTTTTTGTACTCGCGTTCCGTTCGGTGAGTGAGGTCTTCCGGTGCCCATCCTTTTCCCCTTCCCTCGTCCCTCTCCCCTTTCCTGTAAAGGCCGGCAACGCACTCACGAGCTACCAGCCGCGTGAGTGTCTATGGACGGCGGCTTCACCTTTATGGTGGGCCGGCTGCTCGTTTGCCCCCTCTTCTATAAAAAAAAAAAACATAAAATAAATGTTAGAAATAAGACCCACACTGTGATATTTCCTGTGTTGTGGGTGTCCCAGTGTGTGTGTGTGTATGGGGGGGGGGGGGGAGATGTTTAAGTGTATGTTAATATTTCAGCATGAAACTGAAAAAACTCAAGATGTATAAAATATATTATATCACACATCGCATTGGGCTCTTCAGGCACTTTCTTGACCTACACGTGATTGCTGATACGATCCTATGAGGAAAGGATATTAATTAAAAAAATAACGTAGTTTAAAAATAAATATAGCATGATTTGTTAGAAGAGAGTGTTTTTAACTATAACTCAATAATTATAACTTATCTATTTATAATAACAAATATTTTATGAATGAATAAACTTTATTTTATGAATAAAATGCCAAATAGTACAGTGGTTAGAATCCCCCATGACACGCGTTAGATTGAGGTTTGATTACCCGCCCAAGTGGTATTATAAGACAACTTGTGAAAGCTGGATTTATATTAAGTGGATTGTTTAGCAAGTAGCAGCTTAGAATACTTCTTAAAACGCAATTTTAAAAAAAACTTGTTAAGTAAATTTCGTTCTATTTAACAGGCACAATCATGACTGAGTTGTATTTTTCACTGACAGAAACCGTTTGACAAAGTTTGTGTTTGTAGCCACGAATTTCCATAGATGTTTACGACAGTCCGATAAAACTTGACGTAATTGGGTCACAGACAACAATAATGTTCAGTATATTTTTAAAAGTCCAGCAATAGCTACCCACAATATGGAAGTAAAAAATGGCATATTAAAATGAATAAGAAATTATTTTGATAGTAATATTTTGAGAATAAAACTTTTTTTTCTTAAAAGCGATCTCTAAAATCTATTATCGATTTTAGTGAAAAATAAAACAAAGTTCCCTATTCTGTGCAAACGACAAAACTTCATTTCTATTTATTCCTTCCTTAGTTTACACATAATAAAAATTAAAGCTCCAATGAATCTGAATATACATTTCTGAATGAATACGTTTATCTCCGGACTATTATTTCGTTCGTATTTAGTCTTCCTTTAATTTTTATTAAATCAGAATATGTAGGAAAATTTTAATACGAAGCCTAATTATCTTATGTATAGTTGGATCTAGGATCAACATTGGAAAACTTGAAAAAAACAGTGACCTCATTGTTTTAAAATGTTTGCGCCTGATGGAAAATACGAACTAGCGATGTCTCAGAACAACTTATAAGAGGTTGATGTGAACTTTGCTTATTTTCTCGTATAATGTAAATTGTACTTGAGCTGAATTTAAATGTGCGGACGTGTACCACACTTATCTTAACTTACAGTAACAAAGGCAATGTTTTTGTGAGCTAGTACTTTGAATATTTAAAGTCTATACGGCTGCATATATCCTCTTTGAGAATATGACCTCCTCCTATTCTTCCCTCTTACAATCCGTTTATTTCTTTTTAATTTCTACAAATGATAATAGATGGCTTTTATATTAATATCAAGGGGGTATATACCTATATTATGGAAAGAATTTATGTCAATCTAATTTCAGTTAAAAATCACTGATAAAATTCATCATACGGTGTTTTTCACCTTAATTGTTTTTATTGAGACCTGGTACAAAGTATAATATGCTTAACTAACATGTAAATAGATTTATATAATATTTAAAATACTAACATTTTATGTTGGCCGAGGTATATCTTAGATGATACAGGAGTATTTCTTAATATATTTTTCAATGAGATATAGCTAAGGCTTTACGAAACATATATACAATGAATAGCACTAATCGACTGTATCTACAAGAGATAAGATCGTTCGTTCTATAAATAATATTCAAGAAAAACTATAATTCTCTCTGACTATTATATAATACAATCGTATTTGTAATTGGCCTCCCGAGTACATATTTGCATGTGAAAGTGAACTGATTTATACACAGGCCTCCTGTGGCTGTATTGTGAGTCCTTTGAACAGCTAAATTGGTATCTGCGTCTTGGTATTTGTGAGGCGAAATTTTTTGAAAATATTTAATAGTGAAGTAAATCCCATAATATGAAGAACGGAATTAAGAAGAACTATTCGCCTTTGTTATGGTGTTTTTAAATAAATTAATTTTGGTTAATTGCGGCTCATTATATTTCATGGTATTATGTTGTTTTTACTGACCCGCTGACAATTGACAACATTACCTGGGAATTAAAACAGTTAAGTTAAGTCATTAAATACGTTTAAATAGTTTATATAGACTATAATTGACTATAGGCCAGGGCTTGTGTATGGGTCGCGACCCCAAATGGGGTAGCAAAATATTGAGGTCAAGTGATTTTAATTACAAATATTTGATAAATAATGTTATGTGCAATTTTTAATTTTAGATTTTTTGTATGTTACAAAATGAATTCTTAAACTATATATTTTCATATGTATGTTTTTAATAAATAAATCATCTAAAAATATTAATTTTTTGCTTTTATATTTGTATAGATAGGGTCGTCAAGAAAAGCGCAATAATAAATAGGGTCTGGAATGAGAATAGTTTAAGAAGTCCATAGACAAATTGACATTTTACATTATTTAATTGTCATAAAATCACGCTTTCAAATATATACCTCATCGGGTAATTTATTTTACAGTTATTATTAAAATAGAACACAAAAACAGAGTGTGTTCCCCATAATAGAAAGTTATTTTTTTTATTTATTCACACTTTATTGCACTTAAACAGTAGATGTAGATAATGTTAATAGATGTTATTACATATAAGAGCAACGGGCGGCCTTCCATCTCTTCCAGACAACTAAATAAAACACTAATTGCAAAGTAATTAGTATGTAGTAAGTAGATAATATGAGCGAAAGTATACAAACGAATTAAAGTCATTAAATACATTTTAAAGTGTTAAGTAAAGTAAATCACATAAGATTGCACTTAGAAGCACCAGCTCCTTGAATAACCTGGACGATTAACTCAAGAGATTGAATTCAACATCAATTTGGGGAAGTAGGTACTTCTGAATCCATTTGAATATATATTTTACCTTCCACATTTAATGCTAGTATGTCTGTAAGCTATAGCTACACATTACATGCATCATAAATATCTCGTAACAAAAGAATACAAACTCGCACGATGAAATAGCACACATTTATATTATAGTGAGACCCCGCTAGCACACAGTATACCGACATGAATCTAGAAAAGCAGTTTCTGCTTACCATCCCTTTGTGGAATCCGCCAGCGCCAGCGCCAGCCAGCGCCAGCGCCAGCAAGCGCCAGTGCCAGCGCAGGTTTTTCTCGAACAGCTACTCGCCTTTAAGATAAGAGCGTACCTCTCCCTTAAAGGCCGGTAACTAAATTGTAAGTCTCCTGGCGTGGGAGGTTTCCAAGGGTAGCGAAGTAACCCGCCTGCTCGTTTGCCAGCAAGTGATCGGGGATCAGATGTCCAATAAGTCGCCATACTCAGTCACAGCCAATATTTGTTTGAAAAACAAATATTTCACAACTTGTTCACATAACTCAGGTAAGGTTCTACTGGCACATCGTAGTGAAAGTCGAGTCGTAGTCAAAGTTTCGGCAAAAATACCCGGAAAAATCTCTTCTCCTCCAACCTTTATGTCAATTGTTATGTTCGGCTTATTAGGAATCCGGACTTAAAATATTTGAACGACTCGTCTAATTACTATGGGATGTAGAATTTTCTGTAACTAATTAAGTATCGATGTGGAGGGATAAAATTCGAATGACATAGTTCTTTAAGTATTCAAAGTTGCGAGTTACGTTAATTGAAAATAGTTTTATTTAAGTTGTATCTTTGGTGTTTGTATAATTATGTTATATAACCTCTTCTCAAAATCATTATATTATTATTATTTAAGAGCTTGAATTTTTTTAAAGATTAATTTTAGATATCACAGACATCAGAAATATAACGATTTCTTTATAGTATTTAATTTGAATTAATTGAATAAAATATTAAATAAATTCAGCGATTTCTCATCAAAATAAACACCATTAATAAATTAATTATTAAATCAAGCAAGATTAAAACCCTTAAGTGACAGGCTTTAATCAAATGTAATTCGTTATCGTTACCGATCAAACGATATTTTCAGGCTCTTCCAATTATTAAACAAAATTGATTGTTGATCGTAATATAAATTGAGCAGATGAAACGATTTGTTTGAATTTAATATTACTTTATTGTTTCTACTGCATACCGTATACTACTGAATATAATACCAGGCCTTCGTGATGAGATTCCGATCTGTTAAACTCCAAATAAACAATTGCAAATTAAACGCATGACTTTTAAAAAGATAAATGTGTGTATTACTTGTATTAAAGCCGCCCAAAGATGTAGAACGCACGTGGAGTCTGTATTTTTTTGGAGTGGGATCCAGCTGTTGGCCTGGAGGCCTGCAGCAGCTGTAAAGGTAAATTGTAAATACTGTTAAATAAAAAGCTGGATATTTTGTCGGTCCTGTTCGGCGTAAATGTAATTTCATACACTTGTAAATAAATATGTCAACTAAAAGTTGATTAAGAAATATGAACCGTCAAAAGCAACTTATATCTTGCAATAAGAGTCCCAAAACTTTACACATAACTTCTCGTAATTCACATAATAAATTACGGTGATGTCTTTCTGTCTCTGAGAATATATAGGTTAAAGTCATCGTCTTATGCACCTCGTACCGAACTGAAAAAGGGCGTTGTACATGCATTTAAGTGATGGGAAATGTTATATCGATAAATTATGAATTTAATTTCATTATGATTTATAAACTCAATCAAATCATGTTATTTAGTTGAGTGTATATATGTTTATTGCCTTTTTGTCCCAATTGCTATGTTTAATATTATCATATTCAATAGAATCGTTATTACCTTTCTTAAGTTTTTGTCGATAAAGTTTCTCCGAAAAGGGCTTAAATGCTCAATTAAATGCAGCACGAGTTTTAATAAACTCAGTATTGATGTAGGTATACCACAGGGAACAATATCAAGTCCCAAATGTATATTTATCTCTTTTATAATGAGTAAAATGGAAGTAAATCCCTCCGAACGACAGAGAAGTCCTTTTTTCACGCCACAAGCGTAACAGACCTCGTTTAACACTGAACGCGTTAAGGTGATTCATACTGCGTTGGGAATCCACTTGTTCACTTGTTTTTCTGTGTGCAAATTATGCCTTCATTTGAAAATAAGGATCTCATGTATTTAAGAGATAATTATAATTCACTGGCGCTACCTGTATGTAGTTTGGATAGCATATGTTTATTTGTAATTTTTGTGTTATCTACAGACAAGTAAGACAGTTGTCAACAGTTGTCAGCTATATTTATGTTTAGACATTGTAGATGTATATCGTACAAACAGTATCGCACTTGTAAGTGCTTAACAGATTCTAAATTTAATATTTTAATGGTAAAATTGCCCATATTTTAAGCGTATACTTGTATTGTTTAGTAAAATCAGTTGATCTATCTTCAAGTTGCAACAGTTTGAAACTCTGATTAATGTCAATTATGCGCCTGAATTACGATCATCAGTGTTAAATGTTCTCGAAGATCACTTAACGTCTGAACGCAAAACACAGACGTAAAAGTTATGGTGGAATATAGCTTCTTTTTGTGTTTGTTGCTTTAGCTTCCTCTACAATCAAATTTAAATCCGTTATTTATACAACTAATGTTAATACATATAAGAGCAACGGGCTTATAATTGATCACCTTGCGGGATACCCACATAATATGATAACTCAAATTATGATATGAAATATAATTATGTATGTATTTTATTTATGATATGAAGCTTTCTGCTTAAAGTATGACCGAGCGAGCTGCATTTGTGAATATGCACAGAATTGTATTTTGTATTACTTGAGAATAACCCACGCATTGGAGTTTTCCTTTATACATAATACGATCAAACAATAACAAAAGAATAACTGACGATAGAAAAAAATGTCTCAAACACAAATCTGCGTTTTATGAGGGGTCGACTAGACATTGAACACGCCTTTGATTGGACAGAAGAAACGATTTATCAGATTCCGACATTGGCAAACATGCGAAACATTGTTTTGGGCCAATTGTTTTCATGTAAATAAAACAGATGTAAAAAATATTGTTTTATTGGTAGAGGATAGGGATTTATTTTCTTTGTTTTTCTTCTTTCGTGTTTTAGTATAAAGTACAAAATTTAATTATATGAATTTATGTATAAGTCAACGTAAGTGTTTTTCGTATAATAATTTTGATTGATAAATTAATTTCGTAAAATTAATTTATCATCGAGTGAACTGTGGCATAAGCAAACCGTTTGCCTGCAAAATAGGCGGATGACTTTTGTAATTTTAAAAAAATAACGACAAAAAATCAGGTTTACAACTTTTTATCCTAGTCCAGGAAGTTCTTATCCTAACCTAAATGACATTCCGCGCGTGATAATTAATCGTTTAACTCTGCACTAGAATATGACATTTTTTTGGCAGGGTTAGGTATGGTAGTTGAAGAATATAAGCGGTTGTAAGAAGCTTAAGAATGATTGAAGTGTTTGGTGTATATCTTGGCTTTTATAAATTATATATTTTTTAACATAAATTTTTATTTAAGCAAATTCTAATATATAATAATTATAGTAAAGTATATTTTGGAATATGTTTTTTTATTAATATTCTGGCACAGTCAACTAATAAAAGAAAGTATTACAGACATACATATAGACAGAGATATGGTGTAGAAATAAAGAGGTTTATAAAAGTGTTAGTTTGTAATATCAGTGAATAAAAAAGCTACATTAACAATACATTAGAGGATAAAATCGACGTTTGTTAGTATTTAATAATAAGCAATATACTTTTCTTAAAAGTATCTAATGAGTTAAAAATTAAATCAGAGTGATTCTAATTGTAATTGACAAGGCGTCGGGTCTTAATTGTGGACGTTATGAACTAATTTCTATAAGTCGCGTATACATACACTTTAAATCGAATTTTAATATATAAAACTTCCTCCCAAGCTGAATTGGATAATAAAATTTAACCTTTATGCGTATAAAGAGCAATACGAAGATTATGAGTTCATGAAAGTTCCCTTGTGCTAAATTAAAAGTGATAAACTTTGTATATAATGTGAAAACGATTCAGCTAAGATTATTTCAGAATTGAAGCTGCATTCCAGCCAGCGTTTGAGTTTTAATACAGACTGGAACTTTTAATAATATTCGCCGTCCAGGAAATTTAGCTCGGCATGTTTTTGGATAAATTAAAATGATCGTTTTAACCGCTTTATAGAATTTAATTTAGAACATTTTATTATTAAATACGCACAAGGAAAGTCATCAAAATGTTATTAAATGAAAAATTTTATTTTCTCGCTCAGCATATATATATCGGGTTGCAGTGGTTTGCCCGCCCGTTGCTCTAATATGTATTAACATCTTATACTGTTTAAGTGCAATAAAGTGTGAATAAATAAATATATCGCGATACAGCGAGGTAATGCTACCGATCATTATGGGTACTCTGCGACACGGATGAAACTTTTTAAATTTGTTTTAGTTTAGTGATTTGTTTTATTTTAAGTTATATTTACATTAGGTTAACAATAAGAAAGTTAATGTTTATTTGTTAAGTACTTTTAATATTTATTTCACATTAAAAATTATAAAGCTTCCATATTGTACACAATATAAAATAACGATAACAAAAAAGAACATAAATTCAGATTACCTAAATTTGAAAAATACCAATCAAAGATTTTATGAAAATACAATCATTTTCGTCGTTCATCATAGTCCTCTTCAGAGGGTGGAAATCTTCTTAGCAAATATTTGACGAGTCATCGAATGGGACATTGGAAAATTAATTATTTAGTCCATCTTTGTTCAAAGGAAAATCATACTTAATTATAACATACAAAATTAATTTGTTTTTTTTATATATTCATTAATATGTGATAAGATATATTTTTATATGTATAGTATAAATTAGTACACATATCGTAAGAAAGTTATGTATAAGAATAAAGTAATTTTTAATTTTTAATCGTAGGAAAATTATAAAAAAAATTACTTCAATAACATTCACTGCCCGTTCCCAAATCAAGGGCGTAGAGCGGACGAGAAGAACTGGCAAGAACTCCACCACTCCTTTAAATCGCCACGCATGTTTTACTGTACGGTTGTAAAGATCTGCAACCATTACACAAAGCATCACAAATATCTCTTTCTATATTATTTATTTATATATTTTTACGTTACGTTCGTTACGTACGTTTTACGTTCGCGACTTGTTCTCACTAGAACAAGTCGCGAACACATAAGTACACCAAAATTAATCACTATATTTATAATTTTAATTTAATTTATAAGAATAATAATAATAATTGTTTCACTTGGTAGGATGCTGATTAATCACAATTTCCATTATTAAGGTGAATATCGAATAACGTACCTACTTGGTTACCACAATTAAATCATCCGCCAATTGCCTCATAATTAATTCGCAGACTCATGGCATATGTTAATTAGCCTGCGCAAACAAAAATAACAGTGAGGTTTTAAATTTAATATGCTCATTTTGTTAAATGCCGTTCAATGTTAGTCTCTTTTTGGTTATGTACTAGCTGAGCCGTCGAACTTCGTGCCGACTAATAGTCAATGAATGTCGTGTTAGCTGAATTAATTTAGGGTAGAGACTTTTGGAGCATGGGGTGCAAGTGCACTGGTGCTTATTAAGGAATTAAGTAGGCGCCTGGTAGTCAGTACCGGTGATCCAAGAGCTGGTGCTTTCCTTGCTCAGCGTATAAGCATCGCGATACAGCGAGCATTGTGGGTACTCTGAAGCAGGGACCAAACTTTTTAAATTTGTTTTAGTTTTGTTTTATTTTAAGTTACTTATATTAGTTAGGTTAATATTAAGAATATTTTGTGTTTATTTATTAAAAAGTGTGTACTTTGTGTAACTGAAATAATTTTTTTTTTAGTATAAAGTTTATATAAAACATTACGTAACGCTAAATGAAAATGAATTAAATTAGAGACATTTAGGCTTTCATGAAATTAATACAAAATAAATATTAATATATGTATATAGGTTTTCATTATGATGAATATACGCAGAATGAAAATCAAAAAAATGATTCATTGTGTCCGGGAATACTATGTTGATAAGCTCATCTTCATAGTAAGATAAGCTGTCGTTCGATGAGACAAAATTGTAAAAATAAAATGAGGAAATAAAATCAATCCGCTCGATTCGTCAACAAGAACACGACCATTACCAATAGTCAGCAATTGCTTGAAGAAATCATAAGCAGACATACCGTTTAACAATGCAACTCTGATATTTACTGACAGTGTAAAATTTCTTCACAATATATCATCACAGATTTGATGCTTGAGGCAAGCGTTTATTTAGTCGAAAAAAACTGACAGTTAAAAGGGCATTGTTGTAAAGTCCTTGTGGAAAACCTTAAATGTACTTCACTTGCGCTTAACTATGCTTGCAGTGACTGAACCAGGATATAGTTTAATCCACGGTAGCTCTGAGTTTACCCAAGACGTTCAGAGACGGATTGTGTTACTATTTAATTATCTAAATAACATTGTTTATATGTCATAAAACTGATCACGTTAAAAGAGTCTGAATGTCTGAGTTATTTCCATGCGTCAGCCTAGAATTAAAGTTTATCTCTATATATCAAACTTTTTGCAACCTTTTAATTTAAATCGGTTACCATGGTAACTATAATAACGAGTAACATTTAAACTTAAGGCCAGGAAACTCTAATACATGATTCAGGCTCATCAGGAATGTTTATGGAATTATATGTCATATAATGATTTTACATAAAAGTTCTCAGAGAAAGCCATCCGGGGCCGCCATTCTTACTGTGCCCTGTCCTGCTTGAATACTACATCCAACCTTGTCAAAGCAATTATAGCAGAGCTGAAATGGAATAACCCCATTTTTATTATTGAAACGTCTGCCATAATTAATTACCTTATTTTATTAGTGTTAATAAAAAAATATAGTTTAGTTATTTTTTTTTTAATTGTTACGAACAATTGCAATTTAAACGAGGTTTTATATGAAAAATATGTTCAAGAGAAAAACTTGTTTCTATATACGAAGAATTTCACGTCAGCATCAGTATTTTTTCTAATTCATACGAGATTAGATAAAAAATATCAATCATATCTACCTTTGTCTGCTGTCGAGAAGTAGGGGTTCAGTCAGTATTGAGTTCCGCGTTATATGATCAGGGTTCTGATAATTTTACCTAATGAAATTCTCGTCAATAGAAACAAGTTTTTCTCTTGAACATATTTATCTTATAAAACCTCGTTAAAATTGCAATTGTTCGTAACAAAATGTACAGTACAATTTTTACAGTGGACCGTGAGCATTAGTGTCTTGGTTTTATTGTCAAAACTGAAGCAGTTTTTAAGACTTTAACTCTATAAACCATTTTAAACTTTCCGAAATTTTAAAACTTCCTTAAGGGTAGCTCCTGCGTGTTTGCGTTCAAAATCGGTTCAGTTAGGTAAGACAATAGCAACCAGCCTTGATTCGCGTTAAAGATTCGTAATTGTATTGTATTATTATATTTTATATTTGAAGTGTATCAAAATGTATTAAAAACTACACAGTAAGTGATTAAATAAATAAACGTTTCCTGAATTAAAATCACGTGACCGGTGCCGCGTAATATCAGCAATTCTGTCATGAAATGTTAATTTGCAACAGGCAATATTTACATTTGGAAACTGTGACTTGAATAACCAGAAACGAATGATTAATTTTTATCCATTCCAATTTATAAATCGTTAATTTTAATTAATAAAATCGCGAACTCTTCTGGTAGTGTGTCCATCTTGTCGGCGATATCCTTCCAGTGCTTTCTCAAGGCAATGATTCCTCTAAAATAAGGACTACAAATTTAAAAAATGTATATTAATTTGTATTTTTTATTACTTAGTATTTTAATTAATTCTCATAATTAAAATAATTGTTGAATGTGTAGCTCGTTCACCTCTTAGAAACATCACACAATTCGTGAAAATTCTCTCACATTTTAAATGATGTAAGTCGCTTATAGAGCTTTGAAACAATAGAGTAACATTTGTGTGAAGGTATAAAATATGTACGTCTCAAGAAATATATGTATGAGACGCCTATATGAGAATTACATTTAATATTTCAACTAGTTCATTGGGCCGCGACTTTGTGTTGTGAAGTATGTCTATGAATCATAATTAATATTGGGCAGTCTGTGGCTAGAGTTTGATACCACAATGCCACATAAGTGTGTCTACCAATCAAAATTATTTCTTGCGTACAGGATCAAAATTTGATAACACCCAAGGGTTGTGTTCACACAAAATCGAAATGGTTACGGTCATCTGTTTCATTAGTTACCGATACACAAAAATTGGATTTTCCATTAGATTAAAAAAGTATATATTTTATATATGGCTTATGGAGGAGTTAATTTATTAAAAATATCTACGGTTAACGCAAATATCACACATTTATAAAGAGTTATTACTTATTGCATTATCAATTATCATTTATCAATCAATTACGGTCGCGGATCTCGAATGTTCGTTTTTTCATTTCATCTTCACCTATTAATGTATTGAAAAGTTTAAAATTAGCAGATTTTTTTAATTTATTACAAGTACAAAGCTAATCTGCATGAAAATGTTTTTGCCTCATTGGTAACTTACATACGAAGATATTGGATACATTTCATACCATCGCGATCTCAATGAAGTTGGTTTGCCCTCTGTGAAAAGCTGTAGTTTGTTGTCCTTTTAAAGCGAGTTTATATATATAACATTTGTATAACATATGTATATGTATATAACTAACATTTTACAAAACCTGATAGACAATTCCAACAACAAAATCATACATGAACAAAGACGATCGATCATCCATTAGTACCTACCACAACATTATTCCACAAGCGTTGGAAAAGTTATCGTTACATTTCAGATTGTTTAACCTTTTGCTTTACTTTGAAAACGACTTTAATTTATTACTTATTAAGAACATTTGATGGTTGACTGTTTGTGCCAGAATAAAAATATTCTTATTGTTCAACGTTTGACGAGTGCTTTAGTAGGTACCGATGCGACAAATTTTTATTATCAAAAAAAAGTGACGTCAATATCGAATCATACAACATAATAATGAAATTAACAACGCCGTGTTTAATCAACGTGTCCGTGGAGATTAACTGAAAATTTCTTATTTAAAATAAGAGTGGAGCTCGGCTTACAAGTAGAATAGATTGCCTGCATTTTGTTTGAATATCTGATACCTCATTCATCAAGTGGCTTTCGGCGTTTATTTAATTTTTATTACGCCTTCGACGATCCATCACTGATTATGTTTTAGCAAATATATTCAATGGAGGCAATCTTGATTTAAATTTACAGTTAAACACAGTCGGATATTTTATCAATAAACTAGCCTTCCGCCCGCGGCTTCGCCCACGTGTAATTTGGTTATGTAGCGTTTTTTAATGATCTCAACAGGGCTTTCTTTCACAGGCTAAAATCTTGTCACAATTGGAATTATATATAGCCTGTGTTACTCAGGGAAGATGTAGCTTTACAGGATCCGACGGTTTAGGGAAATCGAGGGCAACTTTCAAATTAACTTACAGGCAATTACTTTTCTGATAATTTTATATTCTGATAGTCATCTTCTTATGTGGATGAGCTCGTGAAGGAAGGTTTAATTCCTCAGCGGTTAAGAGTTGACAGAAAATTCTTACGAAGTTATACCTTAAGTTGTTCGTATGGGTAGTGTTAACTCAAAAAAATCATGGGTTAAACGGTAATGAAAGTTTGAACTGCATGGTTTTCGGCAACGCACTCATGAGCTCCCAGCCACATGAGTGTCCATGGGCGGCGACTTCACCTCTATGGTGGGCCTCCTGCTCGTTTGCCCCCTCTTCTATAAAAAAAAGAAATCGTAGTCATTACACAATGGAGCATCTTAATACCGCGATTTAGGTTGATGACGAATTTTATCAACGCCATCTATCGCGCACATTGTTTAACACTTCAACCGCGCGCACTGCGTTATTTTTGTTACCTCTCATAAGTTTTAATATTAAGATTAACTTACATTAGAACATATTTAAGAATATATATAACGAGGAGAGAGAGAGTTCCTCTATAGGGCTACAGCCAACCTCACTACTCTGTAGGGTTATTTTTGAAAGGCGTAGGTAGCATCAGCATTGTCAACATCACGATTGAGTCGGTCATAATAACCACTTATATAAAGAAACACTTCACTGATAGTTTCCAAGGCTTATATTTCACAATTTGAAGAGAGGTCCGTTCCGTACAACGGCCTGAGCGCGACTGTGTCGTGCGGTCACAATGCGACCCTATGTATAGTGATCTAGCACTTGTTTACAAAGACGTATTGAAATAATAAAGATGACATTTCACAGAGTAACAAACGTAAAGTATTCAACTTATGTGTTTAAACTTATTTTAGGACAATTGAATGATGTTGAACTTAATTATTCTAGTTAATTTAAGACTAATTGTTGTAGTTGCGCCGATATATAATATATAACTTATCAATCAATATAAGTGTTTAAAAGTTTTGAAGCAGTGGTTGAAGTAAATTTTAAATTGACCATAATTTGTTTTTCCCTTAACGGATTTTGACGAGACAAAGTTTTGACAACGCTCCTAATTATATGTAATGTGTAATCGCGTTCAAATCCGTTCAGTAGTTTTGAAGTTATAACGTACCAGACAGACAAACAGACAAAACTTCCAAAAATTGTTTTTTGGTTTCTATGACTCTTCTTTAATTGCCTCGTTTCAGTTTTTTGAAAAAATATTTAATGTACAGACATTCGATTTTTACTGTCATATTATAAGTATAGATAAGGAAATCTAACCTAACACATACGTATTCTTAGTAATAAATACCACAATGATGAAATGTTGAGGCATGACTCAACTCTGAATATTCGTTTGGATGGGACGGATGGACGGAATTTAAGATGCGTTTGTAAAGAGAAATATCTTATGGATAAAAGTAAATGTAGAGTAGGATTTTTTTATATGAATAAAGATATTTATTATTTCTTAAAACTTTCAAAATTTCAAACCACGACACAACTCCAGAAACCGACCCTGTAATATGAGAAAGGTTATAATATTAGTACGCTTGAGTAAACGTTTTAAATAATATGGTGGGCGAATTGTACCATAACTTATGTACAGCTTAGTCTGAAAAAGCTCAGTCAAAATTACTTAAGATTTCCAGTCATAATTTAGTCTCGTTTTTATAACTATGTGAAACTTCACTACGATTTAACTAAATTATTATTAACGGCTAGTTGTTTCTTATTTTAGGATATACCTTACCTCTTAACATATTTATTCTTATAACTTGTATTTTCGTATTGTGATGTATTTGTTTGTTTCCTTAATAAATAGTATTGTCTAGTCATTTGCTACCAATGAAATATATTACCACCATAAATAATTTATTTGGAATACAGATCTCGGTTTATATTATTAGCTCCAGCTTAGCCTTGCTTCAAAAAGTGTGCTGGGATCATTTCCAAAAAAAATACCAAGCCATTTATTGCCTGCTTATAAGCTTGGTCTCGTACGAACAGGCGTAGAATAACATAAATTTAAGACGATTCAAAAGTCTTATGTACCTTAATGATTAAAGATATTTTAACTTTGACACTATCTAGCAGGTATTACGAAGTTCCGATGTAGGCAACTATTACGTTAAAGCGACCCCAGGGCCTTTCAATGCGGTCTTGAAGGTTTACCCCAGGTGGTTTTAGTGGGTATTGCACACCTCGTCTCTGAAAAGCAGAGACATCAGCGTGGGTTAAGTCCCACATATCCCTTATCCTTTGGGACCAGGGAATGTAGAAATGCATTACCACCTTGAAAAAAAATTTATTACGAAGTTATTTAAATCATATATCGTTAACTAAAGGCTTCATTAGCGCAGATACTTCGCCCCAGTTGTGTAGCTACATAGAACTTAACAAAACAATCCCGAACTAGGACTTTTGGGCGGATTCATGATTCACACAAAACAGTATCCAGTAGTCCTTTATATGAGGGGAAATAAAACACAATTGATTAATTCCTTTAATTCAGGAATAATTTAAGTGTACAAGTATATTCATAACATTTTAATAGACATTGGCCACAAACAGCACGAGACGAAGGCACAAGAAGCATAGGTTATATTATTAGCATATTATTTCATACTTCTCAATCGTAGTGAATGAATTATATCATCAAATTTCAAACAGCCTTTTGGGTTTTTCACAAAGATTTTGGTGACTTTTCTTATACATATTATTTATTACAATTTTCAAATGCGGCTAGAGCCAGCCTGAGCGTACAATTTAAAATATAATTGACATTTCGATTGTTTTTTTTTTAAGTTGTTTCATACATTTCGAAAATAGGCAAATTTTATGAGAACACATAGACAACATACGATTATATAAGACCTATATTGCATATAAGAGCATATTAAATTTGACAATAATGTATATCGTACTAACTAGGTGGGGCATTATGCGTGTATAATCCAGTCTCAGATTACCTTATATAATATGAAAAATCTGTGAGTATTTGAAATTTAATTTCAATAAACCACATGATAAATCCTGTAACAAAATAGATTCATAGTGAACGACCAATGTCGGTTTAATAATAAAATAATATATACAGTGTATACTCCATGTAACGTCAGTCGATTTAACGACTAAGTCTTTAAAGCGTCGAAATTAATTGGCCTTGGTTGATTTAGCTTGTATTCCAACGCCATAAAATGCACAATGAGTGTCGTTATATAGAGTTTACACTGTATTTGAAAAATGAGTTACAAACGTAGGTGGTATATCAGATCATTTGGACGGTGTGCCAATTTGTATTAAAGAGGTACCAACACTGCGGTGTAACTTGACATTTGTCAATTGTCACTTGTCATTTGACAGATGACACTTTAGAAAATGAAGTTGGACTATATGTCCTATTTTATTCCCCATATCAAAGCTTCACAGGGATAGTAGATTTAGTTTCAAATCTTAAATATTTACGAATCTTGATTATCACTAATATAAATAATCAAGGCAACCCGTAAAATGTTTGCTCCATATTCAAGACAATTTAGAAATTAATTTTAAATCTATTTTTTATGAGCAAGTACTTTCTTTGTATCAAGTGACATTAGAAGTTAATATAATCAAAGCCAGTTAGGTCGTACGCTTAAACACATTATCAGAATTACACCGCACAACGAATAAGATTTAAATCTATATAATATATATAAAACTTTAAAATTTGTTTTTGAACAATTAACATTGTAGTATACGCTTAGTATAAACCTAATAATCCCAAAAAGCATTTTTTGTAGTGGCCGGAACAGTCGCCCTGAAACACAAATTAATTTCTATATCAAGTAAACATAAATTTGGATAAAATAATTACAAAATTATATAACTTGACGGCGCATCCGTCAATGTTCTAATGACGTCAGGTTGATTTTTAGCTATGGAAATCAACCAGTGGGGGTTGCGATTCTGGCACACGGTGGTTCGAGAAGGCCCACGCTTGTGACGAATCCTTTTTCATCTGAGATATAGTTTGACCCAGTGTTATAATTAAGTTGGTGTCGTGTTGCTTAGACTGTATATTGTTCAATTGACTGCTTATTTCAATTATTAAACCCCGGGCCGTTTAAACAACTGTGATTTGCAACAAGGACTTGTGATTTAACTGCTAACGCCCACCCGTCTACCTACATCACACAAGATGAGTTCTAATGAAGGGTCTCCTGCCCCTTTAAACTCAAAATTCATTTTGAGATAAGCGACATCTATGATCAAGAAGCTACAATCAGTACGATGACGTCATCGATCTATGATTCCGTTTGATTTAATAATTTTAAGTAGGTTTATAAATAGAAAGACTGAAAGGTATTATTTGCTTTGAATTCGGAACCATTTGAGTCAAAAAATACAAGACAATAGGGCTGCCTTATTTTAAGACTTTTTTCGATATGAGCCAGTTTTATAAAACTTTCTAATTTGTTCAGTGATTAGAACTCACTACCTCACACTTGGCAACACTGCCTTACCTCGATCCAGCTCTGCAGCGTCTCCCCGTACTTGGCCTGGAACATTTCGGCGATGTCACCCAAATCGACCTCGCAGCGAGTCACCATGATACGAATCAATTGCCTGTCGTTCGTACCGAGACCTTTCATGGATTTGTGGAGACGCTCCGCGAAAAACAGCGGCTTGTTGCGGACCACTTTCACTGAAAACACGTAAATAATTCGGTTAAAAGTTATGAAATTAAACTGTTGGTCATGGCCTTAGTCTGAATGTCAGCTATATATATATATATATATAATATTTCACTAGTAATTAATAATTATCCGTTTTAAAGTGTATTATTAATAAATAAAACTTCGTAGGTTCGTCACATTATACTTTTAAATAGAGAATGACGTACTATCCGGCTCAAAGGACCGCAAAATTATCAGCGTATGATATACGGCTTTGAACTGTACATTCTTAAAAATTAAACTCGGAAACATAATATAAATGTTCCTTTCTTACTTTTTCTATTGTTTCATACAAATTTTGTATTCTACATAGTACACTACATAGTAATTATAGACTAACGTAACGAAACGGCTACGTACATCTGTCTGTACTCTAAAGAACAAATTTGAAATAGCTTTTTTAAATAAGAGATCTTGTTTATGATCCATTCATTTTAAAGCAATCGTAACAAGCAGAGAGAGGTATCAAAATCTTCACATTTCTTATTTAATTGGTTGATGAAAGTGCGACTAAACCGCTTCCGTATTTAATAAGTTTTTTTCTATATATTTTGATATAAATTATTGTTTATGTGGCCATTAGCCTGCCATCTGAAGCGGTAAGGAAACAGACTGCACGTACTTTTGATAACCAATAAAAAAATACTCGCATTTTTTTTCTTTTCAAAATCAAAGTCCTATTAAAAACGTAAAAATATTTGATTCAATTTTAATAGTCTTACCAATAGCACGGAGAGCCTTCTCAAGATCGCCAGAGAACTCCGCCTTGATGGCGTCATCGATGTCGTGTCCCGTGAGGAACTGGTACTCCTGGAAGATGGCCGCCAGCTGTGGGAACGAACGGGAGCACAGCACAGCGTTGAACACCGACTCATCAGTGCCAAGACGGAGTTCACCTGAAATTTAAAGTAGCCTTTTAGCGTATGCCGTTTTTTTTTGAAGAGGCGGCAAACGAGCACGTCACCGCCCATAGAGAATCACGTTGCTGGGAGCTCGTGAGTGCGTTGCCGGGTTTTGAGGCCGTGTGCACTTTCTTGCATATTAAAGAGTATTCATACGGTTAACAAAATATTCAATGGTGTTGCGGACATTAGGTTATCCTTATCTATAAAAAATCTTAAGAATGTATGTCGAAACGATAGACGAAATCGTAAACGTGAACATCACATACGACTGCAAACGTAGCATTTAAATAACTTTTGTAAAAGTTAAAATACGATACATTTCTTTTTAGTTTGTTTAAAATAAGTCTATATAATTGAAAAACTTTGTTTATACGTATATTAGGAACGTCCGTCTGGTACGTCAAAAAGAAAACAACACCAGCATGCTTACCAGCTTGCAGCAAGCTTCTAGCGTCTTCCCTCGCCCTCTCTTGATCAACGTGAAATTCTTCAGCTCTGTTGCCCTGAAAATTTACAGATAAATATTAGGGGATAAAATATTATTTTGTGTGGTATTTAATTTTGTATTTTGTGTATTGTTAAGACTTAATAGCAGAGAGAGCGTATTCTCCAAACAACTCCAAAGTAGTTCGTTACTAAAACGGAGGCACCAAACAGAGCTAAATAAGCAATAAATATTTTTAATTAAAAAAAAATGAGGCATTTTAAAGAAGCGTGAGGTGTGCCTTTCATTGAAATTACTTGTAAGGTTTTTAAGCTGCTAATTGGATTCGTAGTAAGTACTAAGTAATATACTGTGAAAAGCGGCAGAACATCTTGGTTCTTTAATTCTCTAGTCAATATCCAAGTCGACAAACAAGCGTTCGTTCTGGATTTCAGACAAGTACAATCGAAGTTTAAATAGACCCAGAAGTCTAGAGAGACAGATCTCAGTTGCCATGGTAACATTGCCTGTATCCAATTATTGAAAAGTATGGTCATCTAGCGGCGGTTTGGCAACGTCGCTAACCTATATTAGCTGCTTAGCGTCTTAACGTAGTAAGGCAGAGCTAGGAGGGACAGAAGAATATGGAAGGAAGGTCAAGTTAAGGTATTTAAAGAATCCTACTAGCACTTTAATCAGTTTTGTTTGATGGAAACTTGTAGCTCTACACAGAACATACAATATAGGAACAATGATTCAGGGGTCAGTGACCTTACCATGCATAATGATGTCATGAGCCGCTTAAAGTTTCCTGATGTATCGCCACGAAGATCATCCTCCAACAAAGTGCCATACACTGGAAGTATAAAACAAATTTAGTTACGAACACCACTAATAAACAATATTTCCGTTTAAATAAAAAAAATTGGTTCTTTAAATAAACAATGTTTTTTTTTTAAGTATATAAACACGACTTTATTGCTTCTATAACATACATTTTTCTTTGTAGCAATCGTGGTACAGAATTCTACCAACAGATAACAATTTTATGAAAAGATAATTTATCATTGAAAGGTTTATTGAAAAAGTGCAAACCAAAGACGGTATATTATATTTGGTTTTTAAAAATAACCCATTTATAGCACAGCATATATGAACAAAAAGGCTTTGTATTTTGTACACTGCCTAACATGACTAATCGGTAGTGTTTAAAAAATGTTGTTAAACCAGGCCAAGGTCTTACGGACTGTAACGACTTAATGATGATAGCTTAGATGGAATAGCCAGGATGAATGAATCAACATTTTTTTCATCTCAACGTGAACTTCGGGATTTAATACACACATAATTCCAAACAGGATTTATTTGTGTGTGACTTTAGCAAAACTTTAGTGTGATATTCAATATTTTATCTACTCATAGGCATAATCCTCTCAATACTTCTGTTCCACTATATATAATATAGTTGTAAAGTAGATATAAAAACATTTTTGACATACACAAGTGATCACTCATACGATTCTGTGTACCAGATATAAATAAATAAAAAATTATTCATACGTCACCATAAAACGTTTTTAAAGTGATGTAATGTTGTAGCTCTAGTTGAGTCACAACTACCGAGTAATGACGCCAACAAATTTCCCGAACTATTGATGAGTACAAAGCGATTCACTGTTATTGGCATATACATTTCAAGAATAAGAAATCTTAGCATCTTTTTTTATTTCTAAGCAATAAAAAAGATGCTCACATTTAAAATAGAAGGAATAATAGCAGGCTACGATTTAAAAGCTTGTTACCATGGCAACATATACATCAAAAAACGATCGTTTGATAGTACGTGTAAAAACTCTGTTAGAGGACAATGATTCCTTTAATTAGCACAGCATCGAGACAGTTTAATTCTTGAGTAGCCTTATTATTGCTTAAGTTATTTGAATTGGTCATGTAACTTAATTTTGTATGAAACGTTTATTTTAAAAGAGCTGCTATCGACTTGCCCGTTCTTCTTCGTAGATGGCTTTCAAACCGGTGGTAGTGTAAAAATTGACTATTCAAAAGTGATTTTTAAAAACCGTTTGTAAGAGTTTGAATTTGTTAGAGGCTCATTCATACGTACTGTATGTAATTGAAATGTTTCGTCATGCTTATTCATATTCAAATTGATCATGATAAGGAAAAATACCTTCAACACTAGCCTTACGTAGATCGTTTTATATAGAGCATTCATTAGTTAACTT
This sequence comes from Leptophobia aripa, assembly GCA_951799465.1. Lineage (NCBI taxonomy): Eukaryota > Metazoa > Arthropoda > Insecta > Lepidoptera > Pieridae > Leptophobia > Leptophobia aripa. The sequence goes on along the minus strand of OX637266.1, from coordinate 6,383,624 downwards.
CGCTGTGTATTATACATTTTATAAAACGCGTTAAGCTTCTTTTTATCGTACAAATAACAGATTAATTCAATATAACAACGCGACTGTGAATCTTAGAATTACTAAATACATAGATATTTTATATAGTGTTACCTACATGTTAATGTATTGTTAAGTCAAAACGTAGTAATAGGTAAATTCGCATTAAAATCAGGGAAGTACCTAAGTAGGTAATTCCCATTTATTGCAAATCCAGTGTTGGATGTACTGTGGCAGGAAGCTGCTCATTGTCATTCAAGGCCATTACATTATCTGACCAATGAATCTAGCTCGCATATTTTCAAATATTAATATTTCTTATATTAACATAAAAGCAACTGCATTTAAATAATCAGGCACAGCCGTTAGTAATTTAATAAACCGATTGAAATAAGTAAACATTCCACGCAACCTCAAAATGTTTTAATAATGTTTAAAACCACTTTGATAGATGGAAAATACATATTCACCCAGAAAATATCATTATTCTTTCAATAATATTTTTAAAGACGTTTTGTAATGTGTCTTCTTCTTCTTCTACGCTCTTTCTTCGAGTGCTTTGTCAATAAATATATGCTATAAATCACTAACCATAGCGATAAACAACTGTGCATACAATGTCTCACACATTAAAAAAAACTGATAATAAATAAGTAGGTATAATTTTTAGTTATAATTTAAAGTCTATACTAGACAAAAAACTTTGAAATTAAAACCTAGAATTTTGGAAATACTTACTCGCAGTATAGGCTTGCTTGATGACGTGAATTTCATGATTGGACATGGTGCACATGACTTCAATGAGGACATCTTCATCTGTTCCGATACCGGCTGTTGCATCGTGAAGCTCCTTGGCGTAGAACTGTGGTAAGGGCGTCATCAACGCCACTAGAAGGTCTTCAAACTTACCACTTGTCTCACTCTTTAGGTCTGATATGAGATCCTAAACAATAATAATGAATTTAGTAAGGCACTACAACTCATACTAAGTCTTCTAATTCGTCTTAAATTACGACTGTTTTCTTTTATGTCCAAGTACGTCTCTTCTGTGTATTGTGTACAAGTATAAAAAACTCAAGTGTATCAAGGATAAAGTTTAGTAGCTCATCTTATATGAATAGCTTAAGGGAATATGTTGGAAAACATTCAATGGAAAAAAATATAACGGTAAACTTTTAGATATATAAAATCAGCCAGCCCTAGTTTGTATAGGAAAACTGTAACGATATATTTTAGCCCGCCCTACAGACATTGGGGCGCCTACCTAACTACTTACACAATTAAAGATCATTTACACGATATGAAAATAATAACTTTAATACACTTATTAAATAGTAGCATGAAAGCCACACCTTTACATAAAAATAATTAACGCACCTTATATACACAACATTGAAATAAGTTTGGTAATTGTAACGAGCCGTTCCAATGCCCTTTTTAAAACAACAATACACGTGAAATTAATTTACGAATATTGTAAAGTCGATAAATATTGTCACGCATGTAGAACAAGAGTTTACAAACAAGCCATTTGCTAAATTTAAAATCCAACAAAACATACTTTGTTAATGCATGTTAAATGTACTTTATATACTATGTAAAGAAAATAATGATATTATGTTCGTACGCATGAAATCAATTACAGACGCCAACAGAATGACAAGAAAGCGAAAGTTACTTCAACCTTTGTTATGCAAGGTTAAAAAAAACTACGTCCGGATCGATCGGTTTATCCCGAAAGCGGTAAGACTTGTCGGAGCCTCACACATAATAGAAATGCCAATGTTAACATTTATCTTGTTCGAGAATTGTAGATAAAAATAAAGACTTTCCATATGAGCAATATTCAAACTATCAACAATTTTAACTTATAGCGTTGAAAGGTTATGGTTTTTTTTATTATTTATTACTTTAAAAAATTCTTACGCTATGTTACAATTATGTATTTTTAAACCAGCAAAGTTGCGCTATATGTATATCACAAAAGTTATTTGATGTGAAATTATGGCAGCTTATTAAAAATGATACAACGATTGTTATATTATTACATTTCTTATTAATATATTTATTTTGTATTACTCATTTATATATTTCTTATTGTATAGACATAATATATATTACCTTTCCATATAAAGTTTTGAATTCAAACGCTATCCGCAAACGTTGCTCGTTGCTTCGACGTGTGACCACTTGAATTATGGCTTTTTCATCAGTACCAAATCCTTTCATCGCTTTACGGAGTACAGCAGCATCGTCGCGAGGATCGAAGGGGTTCACTGGCACCACTGTAGGTTTCGACTGTAATAAAAATACATTTTTTTTTATAGAAGAGGGGGCAAACGAGCAGGAGGCCCACCATAAAGGTGAAGTCGCCGCCCATGGACACTCATGTGGCTGGGAGATCACGAGTGTACGCTTTTTTCTTGAAGGACCCTAAGTCGTAGTGGTTCGGAAATACCGTGGCGGGCAGCTTGTTCCATAACGTGGTGGTGCGTGGTAAGAAATGTCTTAAAAAACGCGCAGTGGTGGAACGACAGGCATCAAGGTGATACGGGTGGAAAAACATTTAAATATTAATAAAGAGTACCTGTGAATGCTCATACATTTTGTGACCTCAACTCAGTTACGTATGTTAATAGTTCAGGAATATTTACAATATAACCCTGATAGAATTTTAGTAATATGCAGCTTAAGAGCATGATCAAATCTTATGTACCGTGTAACGAAACGATTTAAATCCACGTCGCCCTCCCAGCGACATCCTATATATACTCCGTTTAGTATTCGACATTGTTGAGGACATTTTTGATGAAATTTTCACTAATATAACACAAACTACACTTTCACATAACCGTTAAAACATCAATATTGGTATATTTTATAAACTAAAAGCACTGGATCTACATCCATTGTGGGGAAGATCGTAGTCAAGACTGGATAGGTTATTGTGATAAATGTGTGCGGTGAGACGAAGTGAGCATAACAATGTAATTGCTGTAAACTGTTCCTTGAATAGAGTCAAAACGAATGTATGTATAGGTCATATAACAAATAATATATATTGTGATCTTTTGAAGGATTCTATGAACTCAAGTGACAATTTTTTCATCTTGCATGTAACCGCTTTGAATTGAGAATTCAAAATATTGTTTAGCTAATGTTAAGATATGGATTTTTTTGATATTTTGTTTTCATACTGTAAAAGTGTTAATTTTTAAATTAGATTTTACCATAAATAAATAATCAAGTAATATATCTATATCGTGGAATTTCATATATTATTAGTCATATCAATCCAGGCCCTTAAACTGATAAAACCATATCTTTATTGAGCAAAACAAGATGTTATCTGATGATAACACATTCTTAACATATAATTATATCTATGATAAACTCTTGAAAGATAACCCTTACATTTAAGCATCTTTTTTTAGTTTTACATTTCATAACTATAGCAAAATGTCAAATACCTACAATAGAAATGCATATCTTGTAACTGTGTTTTCCTTATAAATAATTAATAATCAATACTCACATTGGCTTTATGCCAATAATTGTGTATTAATGAGTCACAAGTCAAAATAAAAATTATAACAGTAGAATTTTCTTTTTTTAATCATGTTTTGTTCTTTACATCCTCTTTGATAATATACTTAATAATTCTTACAATAAATGCAAGCTGTTACTTCAACTGTATTACATAGAATAGCACCAATGTTTTGCTTATCACAAATAAAGTAAGCACATAGTTTAACTTACCTTAGGTGTACTAACTACAGGACTAGATGCAGTATAAGCTTGATGAGTTTGAATACTGTGAGCATATGCCTGATTTGACTGTGGATAGCCACTTGCCTGGTACCCTTGTTGGGGATATCCAGTTTGAGGCATTCCTTGAGCACCTGGGTAAGATTGAGCTGGGCTATGTTGATAAGCCTGAGATTGCTGGGAATAACCCTGAGATTGCTGGGGATATCCTTGAGGTTGCTGGGGATATCCCTGAGTTTGCTGGGCATATCCCTGAGATTGTTGGGGATATCCAGGATTTTGCTGTGAGTAACCGGGATTCTGCTGTGGGTGTCCTTGATTGGGATAGTTAGATTGAGGATAACCAGGTGATGCAGCTGGGTAACCAGGCTGGGGGGCCGGATAGCCCATTGGAAATCCTGGCATTGGCATGGGATTTCCAAAAGACTGTGGAGCACTGTTCGTAAATCCAATATTATGCAGATACTGTGGCGGTCCCTTGAAAGGAAAATTGTGGTGAGTGGCTCTTACGATTTTGTGATAAACAAAACAAGGTTACTGATTGCTCAAAACTATACTGGAATTAATGTTTTGTCTACTTACTTGGTAAGGATTCATTTTGTATTCCCAAATAATACGGATTGCCTACAAATATCTTAGGATGGTTTTGATATGAATAACACAGTATACTGAATTAAGTATTAATTATTTAAGTAAGTAAAAATAACTAGACAGAATAATTGATGCGCACAAGTAACTACTACTTCTATAACCAAAATTCTTTAAAATAATTGAGCTTTATTCCAACACCGGAATCAGAATCCTATAAAATGTAAAGTGAAACTTGAAACACAAGGGCGAAAGTCGATAGCCGGTAGCAATAACTAAAGTTTCCTGTTTTGGGATTCGTCATTCGTCATCAACTCAGAACCCACCACAGACTAGAAATATAGTCTATAAGGGATTATAGAACTTTAAGGCCGGTATTTCAAGTCGTCAATTGTCTCTTGATTGAAGATTTGAGTCACTGTTGATTGCAGATTTGGCTCGGTTTAACGAACGACACTCAATGGATCAACGATCACAAAATTCGACGCTCCGCCTTAATCAAGTGGAGATCTACGCTTAAGAACAGATTTAATTGAGTCTGGTAAATTGGTGAATTGAGTGCCGATTGTCTGTGCAAAATTTTTGTATTTCTAGTTTTCTCGAAATGAACTTATACCAACTTGTTAGGTAAATTGATATTTTTTATAAAATAGATATTTGACTTGAATCTGTTTGAAGACGAGGATAGATTGGATAATATAGCGAAAAGGTTTCTGATATATATTATGAGGCTCCAATTGTTTAAAAGAAGATACTAGTTTTCGCAAAATGTTGTTCAAACAGAAGTATACAAATTTGACAATCGAGGACTACCAGTACCTACCACCTGAAGTGCAAGTTCTGCACATTTTCAAGTAAGTTAAGAAAACAATACATAACATCTTTGAAATATTTGTTCATAGCAAGCATAATATCTGATATAATTCTTAAAAGGATAATTATGAATTTGATAAATATTCTATATAAATTGTTATCTTAGATAATTCAGTTTTCAGAGCAAAGAAAACATCTTAATGACAAGAAATATTGATGGTGTAATAGCACTCAAATTATAGCAAAACTAAACACTTTAGGTGACCAGCACCATGAAGCTTACAGGCATAATAAATCTCCATATGTCCCTTTCAATTATTTAATTCTAAACCTTACTTGAAAGTTAAATACCTTTTATATCTTGTAATTTGAAAATATCTGATTTTCATACAGTTATTTTATATCTTTAATATTATTTCAAGTTGCTGTTTGACCCACATGTTATTTGGTTATTGAATTTGATAATAGTGGGTGCCCCTATCTACATTATCTATTAACTCCAATTTGCTCTTCATCGAGTGACTCTAGTATATTTTGATCGTGGATCCATTGAGTCGTTCGTTAAACCGAGCCAAATCTGCTATCAACAGTGACTCAAATCTTCAATCAAGCGATAATTGAGCGTTGACTGATAACTTGGAATAACGGCTTATATCTTGTTAATATACACTATTAAACTTAATTTTGTCAATAGTCATAAATAAATATTAGTTATGATGTCTGTCATGTGGGCCGTGTGCTTGTCGCTTGACATATGCGGTCTACCGTCCGGCGTCTGACATCGTAATCTAGTTTGAAGGAATAACAGAATATTATACTATATAGTAGGTACCTAGAAGTACCGTACTTGACACTTGTGACTTGCCATATCTATTATCCTATTCAAAAGTCAAAACTTATGTTAGCCTTAGGAGAAATGCAATTGTATTAAATATTCATTAATTTAATCTTGTATCCTAATATATTTATTAGTTATCTAGCTCTTGTTTCCATTTATATTGTAAGTAATATAAAATAATATTTTCCATTATTTTATCTCTTAATACAATATTTTCTTAATGAAATCTGTTGATGATGTAAAACTGTTAATATTTTAGTTTAATAAATACCCCAAATCGGCATGATTTGGTCGCGACAAAATCGCCAGTCTTACAGGCTACTCAAATTTCACTTAAAACTGCATCATAATATTTGGAGCACTAGAATATTTTTTTCCTCACCTAGGTATATAAATAAAATAAAAAATCAAATTATTTTTACCTGAACAATTTTTTAACGATTTCATACAAACGGTTTTCAACAATTAACAGTTAAGTTATTTTTATCCCATCATAATTGTATTCTATATCAGGTACTGAAGGTAATCCTTCAGTACCTTCAGTATATATTAATATCTATGCCTCTTGGTGGATTACCACCAAGAGGCATAGATATTAAACAAATACTTAATTCCAATATATGGACTAAAAGAATATTATAACAATTATCCATTTTATTTAATAGAAATATAGCTTAAAATTGTAAAAAATTTTTGTCAATTAAAAAAAAATACAAAATATACCTAAAACATAAAAACTATTAGGTTAATTCATTTAGAGATTTATAAAAATCATGAATTTATACTTAATACTGGAATCAAAAATTTATTTATGTAGGATTTTTTTATTGCTCTGTAGACAATTAATAGATTTTATAGTTTTTTCCAGTTTCATGGCTCCTCTTTCTAAAAAGTATTCAAAAAAAAAAGCCTCAAAGATTCAGAAAAAAGCACATTTTGGGAAGCAACTAACTCGGATTCTACCTAAGCCTGTATCTGTAGGTTAGTAACTGAAACATTAATGATTAACAAATTGCTTCCATCAAATTATACATTTCTTTATATATTTTTATAGATATAACAAATCAATATGTTAAGCCTGAACAAAATGGTACCTATTTTATGGATGAAGAGGGCCAATACTATTATCAGCCCACAGCCGAAAGTGTCAATATTGCCATGACTGTTGCTAATGAAAATGATACCAACGTAAGTTTTTAATTTAATTATTGTACATAAAAAAATATGCCATTAAATATTTTATGCAACACAAAATATAACCTGTTTATTTTTTTTACAGAAGGATCTATCTATTAATGAAGAATACAGAGCCTGTACCTTAATGCCATCAGTGACTGAGACGGGTGAAGTCAGCTATGTCCTGGTGGTTCCAGATGACAAAAAAGATCTGAAGGTAACTTTTTACTATCAATAACCACACATGACATTGTTGTGTAAATTGAATGGTAAACATTAAAGATAAAAAACTCTTGAATTGTGTTAATTAAAAACAAAAAACTCTTGAATTTAAAAGCTTTTATCTTATTGAAGGTCATGTTTGGGATACAATGTTATGTTTGTATTAGTGGGTTGTTTTTAATGAAAAAAAATGTGTTTGTATTGTTTAGCTATTATTAATCTTACAATTTGTGTATTAGGAGGAGAGTGGTGGTGATGTTTATGTATTTGAAAATGAAGAAAAAATCGCTGAGGCACCCGATGACCCCATGTCATTGGTTAAGGTGAGTTATGTTAATACTTTTTTTTAAGGTGGGTTAAGTTAATAAATTACCATAGGCTCTTAATATATTATCTATATAATTAGACAAGTCTGATGTGTGTTACAATATTGTATTAATTTAATGTTAATTAGTTTTAATGTGGCACACCCTTTTTGTTTAATTATTTCATATTAGACAGTGCTGCCCTCTGCCCATTTGATCCTACAACACAGCATTTGTAACAAAATTTCTATTGTTTTAGCCCATGTGCAAGCAGAAGCCAACACAACCTAATTATAACTGCAATTATTGCAATTATGTGAGCCATAAAAAGTAATTACACTTTCATATATTTTATTGAGAATATAGCGTTCTGGCAAGCAATATCATTGTGAAATCTTTTCATAATCAACTGTGACAGTCAGAATTAAATAAATATTGCATTGGTTGGTTATTAGGTATCTCCTCCAAAGGCATATGAAAACACACTCGGTTCACCGGCTGTTTGTGTGCAATGTTTGTGACCGGACATTTATCACCAGATCCTCACTCACAAATCACATGAATATCCACAACGGTATCAAGCCGCACGGATGCAAATATTGTAGTGCATCATTCACTACTTCGGGTAAGTTTACTGATCTTAGGATATTTGACAATAGGCCTATAGTGTTAATAATCTTAAGTGTTAATATTTTATATGTATTATGAAAATTTTATGGCCGTCAATATTTTTGCATAGACTAGCTGTGCTCGCGAGTGACTGACTAACTGACAGACTCACTTACTGATTGACTGTTCTTAATTTTAAATCAAGTGTTAAATTATTAATGCTAGTATTCGTTTGTTAGGTGAAGTGGTAAGGCACATTCGCTATAAACACACCCACGAGAAGCCACATCGTTGCAATCAATGCGATTACGCGTCTGTGGAGCTTTCAAAGTTGCGGAGACACGTCCGTTGTCACACCGGAGAGAGGCCGTATCAGGTGAATTTGAATTTATGAAGGGACTGTACATTTTATGGCGTTATATAGAAAGGTCGTTACATGGAGATTAGAAAAATCATTGTATAGTGTACAAGCTAAATTAACTTAATTGATTTCGACGCTTTAGAGAGTTTGTCTTTAAATTGTGTGATGTTAAATGGTGTAGTTCATAATTTACAAGTACACAGTATATACTATTGTAGTCTAGTGACATTATATATAAACAACATTTTAAATATGAGAGTACTGTATTTATAATTGCCTAGAAGATATCGCTGAGAGCGGTAAGGCTGCCAATTGCTTTCTAATTTAAGATTGTCTAACCTTTTAAAACAGTACATACATATACACAATATTGTTTATTTATGTATAACTAGTTGGCTTTTCCTCGCGACTACGTCCGCTCGGTTTCAATACTAAAATAATTTGGAATTTGTACTAATTCAACCATTATTTTGATATAAAAAGTATCCTTAAGTTTAGTCTCTCTCCAAACTAAAACTCATCGCAATCGATTTCAGTTTTGTTATGTATAGTATAAACGTCGGTATTCATATTTTAATAAATACCGACGGGCGATGCATTCGCACCGCCACGAGTGATGTTAGTCTCGAATATATTTGTATGACAGCAGACGTTTTTTTTTTAATTCCTGCACATACACACTAAGTTTAAGCGTGAGAGCATGGATTGAGTATGGATTGATTTGTGTTCGCAGTGTCCGCATTGCACGTACGCGTCGCCGGACACTTTCAAATTGAAACGTCACCTGCGCACGCACACCGGCGAGAAGCCGTACAAGTGTGATTTGTGCAACATGTGCTTTACGCAATCCAACTCGCTGAAGGCACACAAATATCTACATAATGGTGAGACTGTGTTTTGAGTTTTTTTTTTTATGTAAGAGAAGGCAAACGAGCTGGCGGGCGATGTGACAACCGCCGCCCATGGACACTTGCAACGCAAGGAGGCTTACAAGTTGGTTGCCGGCCTTTAAAGAGTATAGTAGTAAGGAGTTATTAAAAATGTTATATATAAAATTCTCGTGTTACCAATGTCCGTTCTCATACACCTCCGAAACGGCTTGACCGTTTCTTATAAAATTGTACACTCCCCTAAAAGGCCGGTAACGCACACACAAGATCCCGGCCACGTGAGTGTCTATGGGCACCGAATTCACCTATACGGTAGGCCACCTGCTCGATAAAAAAATATTGAGTTGGACTGAGAATCGGTTGTTTTAAATACACCTTAGTGATAAGGGTTGTCCTCACTTCATTTTTTTTGAATTTATTTTTATGATGTCGCATAAAAAAATATATACAACCCTAGTTTTGTACCTTTTTATTTTTAATTTATTTTCTTTATTTCTTTTATTTTTCTAACCTAACCTAACCCAACCATTATTTTTTAATAATTTGAAACAATGATTTGCAGGGTCAGCTAAATATTATATAATTATTTTACATTGTATCTAAAAGAGATTAATGAAGTTTGCAATCAAAACTTTTTATTTTGATAAATAAAATAGCTTAATATAACCTTCAAATGTTAAACCGACTAAAAAAAGATTTCCAAATTTAAGAAAGTTAAAATTAAGTGGGAATCTGGAATTCCCAGGTGATCGCCTTGTGATTGGACTATACACCTTAAATCTTCCTAGATCTACAAAAATAAATAAGACATATATAATACATAATTCGTTTTATTTTTTTTTCGTAGTATCGGAAAAGCCAGTGTATCCATGTGAGCTCTGCCCGGCCAAATGTGGGCGTAAAATTGATTTGCGTCTCCACATTCAGAAGTTGCATACGTCTGATGAGCCGCTAAAATGCAAGCGTTGTGAGAAAAACTTCCCGGACCGGTATACTTTCAATGTTCACAGGAAGGTAAGGAAACTTCTAATTATTAATCAATACCAGTTACATTTAAATCTTCGTCAACTTTAAATTTTTATACTGTAAAATGGGGTGAATAGAAACGGTTTCAACTTTTGAATGATATTATAGTATGTTTTTAACTAATTATTAATAATAAGATTGTATGTTTTGTGTGTGATAATCTGTTTTCATCTGCGTTTATTTAATCAATTACAAAAGGGCGTATTTTATTTAACCACGATATGGGTGAAACTTTGACTTCTTTTTTGGTATCTATCAACAATTTCACTGTAAATGACGATGTAGTCATGACAGAATCTAAAAATCCATGCCGAATGTAAAATACTGAAGTTTAGCTTAGCTCACTTTCTTGATCCGCATCAGAATAATTTAAACAAAGCAAGTTTCTTTAGTCTAAAGTCTAGTTCTAAAGTCAAAAAAAGCTCTATTCATATGGTACACTTATGAATCGTCAAAAAAACAAAGATATAAAAAAATTGACTCTACATTTACTGCCAGTTCCCAAATCAAAGGCGTAGAGCGAACGAGAAGAACTGGCAACTCTCCGCCACTCCATTAAATCGCCAATGTTTCACAGTACGGGTAATCTGCAATCATTACACCATGCACCAGCGAATTCATCAGAATCTATATTAAAAAAATAACCTTTAGTGGGCATAGCGAAATAAGAGCACACATTTACGTTATTATGAGAACAACCCGCAAACACATTATACCCAGTCTAATTCATAAAAACTGTTCTGATGACCATACTAGGCAATTTTATTGTTGTTAAGTGCGATGCGATTTTGTTTTTAATGGCCGTGTCACACAAATTACCCAATGAGTGAATTTTACAGACCCACGTAGGTGAGAAATGTCACAAATGCGACCTTTGTCCGTATGCGTCGGCGACGCTGCGAAATTTGAAGGTCCATAAGCTAACACACACAGACGAGAAGCCGTTCGGCTGTGATCAGTGTAACCAATGCTTTAGGTGAGTTTCGTAATATCCTTAAGCAATGCAAGGATTTATTTTCAATGAGATTCACATGTCCGAAACAATTTGAAGTTTCAATTAACCCATACAAAACTACCTACGCCTTTTAAAAATAACCCTACAGAGTAGTGGGTCGGCGAAGCTGGCGCCGCGCCTTGCGGTAGCCCTTTAGAGGTATTCTCCTTGTTATATATGTATATATTGTTCCTTCGTATTTTTTTCTATTTTGTTGAATTTCTTGTTCTATGTTTTAACCTTGTTTTGGCTTTGCTTTTTTTATATATTTCTTCATTGTTTAAACTCTTTTAATATGCTGTATGGGTTTAAGAAATAAAAATAAAATTTTAAAAGTCCATTGGCGGCATTAAACATTTTACTCATTAAATTATTTACAACGTGAGGACACTAAGAAGGCTGTTCAGCCCAGATGACTTGTAAACTTCTAGAAGTAGTTCAGCCTGCATACGCAGAGACTAATAATGTCTTTTACTTCTTAAATATATTGTAAAATGTAACCCGAATAAAAACCAATGCTTTTTTAAAAGTAATTACTTTAATAATTAATAGTAGTAATAGTTAATAATAATAATTATTAACTTTGCAGACAGAAGCCACAACTTCGTCGCCATATAAATTTATACCACAACCCCGATTTCATACCAAAACCACCAAAGGAGAAAACGAATAATTGTCACGCGTGTAACCGCAGTTTTGCACTCAAAGGTAATACATATGAATTTAAATTATATATAACGAGGAGAGTACCTCTACAGGGCTACCGCCGACCCCACTACTCTGTAGGGTTATTCTTGAAAGGCGTAGGTAGCATCAGCATTGCCAACATCACGATTGAGTCGGTCATAACCACTTATTTATTTAAAGAAACACTTCACTAATATTTTCCAAGATTTATATTGTATTGAAATAATAAAGATGACATTTCACAGAGTAACAAACTGAAAGTATTCAACTTATGTTGTTAAACTTATTTTAGGACAATTAAATTATGTTTGAACTTAATTATTCTAGTTAATTTAAGCCTAATTGTTGTAGTTGCGCCGATATATATAATACATAAATATTCATTTATACATAAAACTAATTATATAATACAACCTGTATTTTAATGTGTGGTAGGTTTTTGCTTTGTCTTTTTTATATAAAAAGAATATGACACGATGATAATATATTACACATCAAATCACAACACAACAAGGACAAAAAAGAGACAAGAACTTAAATGTTCCCTCATTTAAGGAAATTACATTTAAGGCCGGTTACAAAATCTTGACGGGGGTTTAAAAAATATATCAATTTTTATAATTGAAATCACTGTTGTAGGATATTTTTGTGTACAAAACAAAAAAAAAAAATATATATATATATATATATATATGAAATTATAAAGAGGAAAGGTAATAAGTTGCATAAGCTCTGAAACTACTGGACCGATTTCAAAATTATTTCGTATGTTCGTATGGGTTTGGCAATAAAGGGTTGGAGGGGATGAAGTTTTCACCAGGACTCTGCCATTTATAACTATTTTCAAAATTCCTTTTGTATTTATACCACGTGGACGAAGTCGCGGGCAAAATCTACTTGTATATAATATTATACTTCTCTTATTGCGTTAATGTATGCCACTTTTAATTTAAAGTGTGTGACTGTGTATTTAACATGTTTTATCTGTGAAACATATTCTAGGATGCTTCTTTATTTTTGTGATATACCTCTTTCGTTTTGATTATGCTTTTAAATATTTCCAGGAAACCTTATTCGGCACATGGCCACACATGACCCAGATGTTAACCGTTTGCGCCCGTCATCACCTCTTAACGTTGACGGACAAAATATAAGGTCATCCCCGGCGAAGGTATCCGTACGAATATTATTAAAATCTCTTTTTAAATGTATTGTCGATAAGTACAGACGATTTTCCTTTGTTTTTTTGAAGTCTAAACGCAATCAGTACGACACACTTTGGGAACCCCTGGGTTATTTGATTAATAGTTTCTGAATGACAAACTCTTTTAAACGTCACAATATATATTTTATTTGTTATCTGCTTTAGTTAATCTATGTAGGGACACGTAAAAATGTAAATTTCATTACAAAATAAAATGCTTCCAACCCATTTGGTTTCCAATAGGACAGTGATGAAGATAATTCCGGTCACGTGAAACGTTTAAAGAAGGAAGCAACCATGGAGTACCAAGAACATTTGTCTGATGGAGAGTATGTGGTCATGCAATTGGAAGTTGGAGAAGAAGAAGGGGTCAATGAGATCACGCCAGATTATTCTGAAATGGAGGGGCGAGGTAATATAACTTTCCATACAATTTCCAATATTCTTTCTTCCGGGGCCCGTCCTTTCCTCTCCCCCGTCCTCTTCCCATACCCCCCCATTTCCTAATTTTCCTAAAAAGGCCGACAACGCACTCACGAGCTACCAGCCGCGTGAGTGTCTATGGGCGGCGACTTCACCTATATGGTGGGCCTGCTGCTCGTTTGCTCCTTCTTCTATAAAAAAAAATATGCATAATGTATGTCATGCTTCTGATAAAATTAGCTTATCGGCTGCCATATAAAACTAGGGCGTTTTTGGGTTTGGCTTATTAAAAAAAACAATTGAATTTGATTACATATTGAATGCTGTAATATTTTAAGACTCTCTGTTGTAAAAAGTTTCAAACCAGGCTTTCATACTTAAAACTTACGATAAAATACGTATTGATTATTCATGATTAAAAAAAAACGAATTATTATTTTTTGTTATAGTTTTATTTAGTTATGTACGTATACGTATTAAGGGTTTGAGTGAGTTTTATTTAGTTAGCAATTAATGCGTTAAATTTATTGTACATACATGTATTTTTTAAGCAGAAATTGAACATAACGTTGACCATTCAGAAGAAAACCAAGATGTACACTACAAAGGACAAGTGAAAACAATGGGACAGGGCCTGAAAGTAGAGAAGGATTTGGATACTTACTTTGGATTTGATGTATGTATGAAATTTTATCTTAATTTCTTAGGAATACTTGAAAGGCCGGTAACTCACAAACTCATTTGAAATTTGTTCTTTCACAAACCTCATATCTTACGATGTGTTCCCAACAGGATGAGGAACAGGAAACCATTATCCAGTATGAGCAACTGGACGATTTTGGTGCTAGTGAAGAAGATTTCACACTCTGTCATTCTTCAAGCAATGAAGAGGATGAGAATGATACTCGCGATTAATAATGTGGTTAATATTAATATACAGTGTAAACTCTATATAACGATACTGAAGTGACTGTGCATTTTATGGCGTTATAGTGGTAAGAAAAAACATGTTATTTAAAACAAGCTAAACCCACCAAAGCCAAGATTTCGACGCTTTAGAGAGTAGGTCGTTAAATCGAGCAACGTTTCATGGAGTCTATACTGTATTTATATATATTACACTTTACGTATAAAACACTATCACAATAATTATAATTCTATCTGGGATGTGTGCCCTTTAAAATTATATCTCAGCGACTAAATGCCGTGTTCATTATTAAATGTCATTAGCCATTGTATTCAGGGTCAGAGGACGATACCCTCAAAAGGATGTTAATCTGAGTCAACAACAAAAAAGTATTAATATGTCGCAGACTGTCATTAGAACCGATAATAGAAAAACACGATTAGGCAATGGCAACACTGCCGCCATATTGCTTACCGAGACTAGCTAGTGGGACGACGACGTGCCAAGACTCATTTACCATTTGGCCGTCATCGCGGTAAGTTCTCCTTGAAACTGTTGTTTTGTTGTTATCGAAATTACGATCAGTTAAGTGTATTCGTTGCCTCACTGCTCGATTACATTATATATATGTCAGATCTAATATTTATTTATTGTATGAGCGTCTTTGTACGTAGTTGTTAATGTAATAAGTTAAATGAAATCTGTTTTTAGTGTTGATCTAAGTTTTGTCAATGAGCAATCGGCAAAAGTTAAATGTAATCGTGATAAAGTAAGAAAAGATCTATTTGTTATATGTTATTTATTTATTAAATCGAAGACCCTTTTTTAGAATCCTTGACGTTTTCATTTTTTATCCCATATTACAACTACTACAGTTGTTTGAGCGCGTCATATATTATACATTTTTTTATTGAATTCGAGGTTTTTATGAGTGAAAGGACGCTCTTAGGCCTAGCTTATTCATGACTATGTAGAACCCTTAATTATGGACAATTCAGCGCTCACTGGTAATAAAAGCCCATTACAACTAGCGACATATATGATCCGCAGATCGACGTCGTCAATCCAGACAACTGTCTGGATTAAAATCTTTCGTTCTTTATCACTGGAGTCTCGGCCGGACGAATTAGGATTTTCGCTTGGAGGAAGTACATCTTTTTTCCTCCAATACAGGTATAACTAATGGTTTTATAAGCTTCGACGTAGCAAGTATCGCAGTCTACGATATTGTTCGCGGTTGAGAAGTCATTTACTTCAAAACTATATCGACGTAACTCATAAGTCTTTATCATAAAATAAAGTATATTAGAACGGATACAGATTAAATATTTATTGATTCTTCGGGCTTCTGAACCAGTAATTAGGACGTGAGCGCGTAAATTTTAATTATTTCTAATTCGTTTTGTATATTATATATTTTCTATTATTTTATTAAGATGTTTGGGGACACGGTACCAATTAAAGACTATGGGTTCTACTAATTTTTGTAGTTGGCGTTTTGTTGGTATTTTCTACTCTCATAATATTGATTTAGGATTACGTAATAATAACTTTATCATATTTGTTTACGGCTTACGTATATGTGTTTTTAGAGAGTGGTGTTTGCCATGTGTTAATGCAATGTTACAATGATGACTGAGGATTTCTTAACTTATATTAAATTTACCAATATAAATCTTATATAAATGTTATCATTATCGGTGTACTAAGTACTTTAACTGATAATACTAAAAGCAAAACAAAGTGTCAACTGATGATAAATTGTTTACATGTTACACGTATTGAATAAAGTTATAATAACTTTGTTTCATCCGTTTGAATTAATCCATGTATTCCGTATACAAGTTGCTTATTGCAGACAATATTATGTTCAAAATATGAAGGGTTTTCCAATTTCTTTTAGGTGATTTTTTATCAAGCCAACCTACTTACTTGATTGTCAACAAGGATGTCCTATTAACCGGACAACAAAACTTTCAGAGTGATAATATTTAAACCAAAAGCGTATCGTTTTGTTGCTATAGTATGATTCCTAAGAATATCAATAGGTGCTTATGAACGTTAACCAAATAAGCAGTAGCTGAACTAGCTAGTCAAAATGGAAGTTCGTTTAATGACATATTAGGCAAATGAAAGCATGCCTGTGTTACCGGGTTTTTAAGGTATATGAAAGACAAACATGATAAATATGATATTTAAGGTTTTATAACAATATTACACTTTTTTAATTCTGAAATTCCATCTACATAACAAGATCGGTAAGCATGTCGTATGCTTTTTTCACTACTGAAGTTACGTCTTCTATAGGTTGATCGTTCTTAATAAGCCAAACGCTCCCGCTGCCTCCGCGTTTACATGCATCTATCAATCCTTTTGCTGCAGAATCCGCACTAAAACAAAAATGTAATCTTCAAGGGTAATCCAGTCACGGTTGCGACTATAGGAATAGTTCCTTTTTTCTATAGAAGAGGGGGCAAACGAGCAGGAGGCCCACCGTAAAGGTGAAGTCGCCGCCCATAGACACTCACGCGGCTGGGAGCTCGTGAGTGCGTTGCCTGCCTTTAAAGGAAATTTAGGAAATGGAGGGGTAGGGGAAGAGGACGGGGGAGGGGAAAGGATGGGCACCGGAAGATCTCTCTCACCTAACGAAACGCAAGTGCAAAATGAACAAAGTTCAATTGTATCACTTTACGCCGGTTTTCTGTGAGAGAGTGGTATTTCTCCGGCCGTGCCTGCTCATTCGGCTGAAACTCTAAGTAACAGCTTGGCACTCCCACTCAACATAATGGATTTACTAATTAGGATCGCATTTAAAATTACTTTATATAATTTGTGTGCAGTCAAGACTAGTCTTGTTTTAATGCATGTGGATGAAAAATGCTGTATTACTCTCGATTCATTGTAGATTACGTTGCTTCTACTAAAGTTTGTATAAGTTACGGCCAATGAAGACAATCTACAACCTTACTATGGCAAATCCGTATACAGACCTGCGTTTGGACAATTTATTAGCATTATGTATATGGAGGTACATTTCTTTATTTATATAAAAAAAAATCCAATTTTTGGTTATGATAATGTTGAATAAATATAAAAGAGATTATAAGTTCTTAATTTACTAATTAAATCAGAACGGTAATAATAAAGAGAGAAAATGTATTTACCTTTGTAGAGGAAATTGTTCAATGTATGCATGAAATTCATTTGTTAATTCTTCGTCGAATGGCTTCATGTTTATTTTATTTAGCAGACTTGTGTCTGTAGCACCGTAGCATATGCATATCACCTTGACAGCGGTTTTTTCATAGTTCTCCTGTAACTGTATATTTCAATTCCACTATTGTAAATATTGGTCCTTATCGTAAAGCATAATTTAACACATCGTGTATCCGGTTTTAATATAACCCTACTCATTTAAAACATGATTTATCTACCATTTATATCAAGATTTTGTCTTATCATGTTTTCAAGAGTTTACAGATTTTGCAGAAATCAAGATTTAGAACAAGTTTATTGCTTACGTAAGAGCACTTATGTGTGATAAAGATCTTGACTTGAAGACAATAATGTGTAGAGTACCTTAAGAAGAACACCTTTTAAAACTTACCCCAATACAACTGCTAAATTGCAGTACAGCACTTTTTGCTGCAAAGTAGACGGGTAGATAGCGAGACTGCATAAATGCAGCGATAGAAGATATATTCATAATAATCCCACCTCTGCCTGAACGGTCCTTGCGCATGAGATCTCTAGCCTTTAAAGTACTCGTTATTAAGGCATTCTGAAAATTCATAACACTTATCATATCAGAATTAGTTTACTTTACCACTTACTTAATTATATGAGTTTACGTAAACAATGATTAACCGGTTTCTGTTTTTATGCTTAATTTTTTATATAATATAACTCTCACTAACTTCACTCACTCACACAGCAACAGACTTTTAAAGGCTCACACGGCCAGTTCTTCTCGTCCGCTCTACGCCCTCTTTATAATTTTTTAACGATTTATAAGTATATATGAATATGAATAATGTTATTTAAATTATGTATAAATGAATAACATAGACAAACTACAACACAAAACTCACAATCTAGTGAGATGCGAATATAGCCAGCACAAGTCAACGGAAAATATTCAGTATATTTTTATACATAGTACTTAAAGCACCTGTTAAGTTCAGGGTTTTTATGAGCGTGCCTCCATTGTCTGGTCGCAGGATCGTTTGTCCCCAAAAAAATTATTAACTACTCACAACATTAAGATTTAGCGCACTCCTATATACTTCTGGACTGTCATTCATTATACCCGCATTGTTGATCACAACATCTATATACCCATGTTCATCAATAATTGTTTTATAAATATTAAATAGTTGCTCATCGTTCGTTACATCACATCTGATAAATTTAACGCGTGCTTTGAATTTTAAACTCAGCTCTTTCTCCAACTGTTTTCCCGCGTTCTCGTTAACATCTGTTATGGTTACGTGCTGAAACATAATATCTAATAATAATAATATAAGAAACTATGAATCTCTCTCATTACGTTTACGGTTCATACTTTGAAATATGACGGACGTTATACAAAAAAAAATCTCGTTTCACCGATCTTAACTAGAATATATACTTGATAAATATATATTAAATATTCTGGTTATTTTATTGACCATATAAAGGGTTCAGTATTAAGCTGAACCCGATGGACCAATAGCCCAATTGAAAAATTAAAAGTCTCCTGTATGAAACATTATAAAATATGTCTTGTACAGCAAGACTTCTAAAATACACAAATTATTTACATAGATAAAAACTGGAATTACGTAATTGAAAATGCTTATAAAGAGTATTCTGGTTGGATAAGTAAAATAATAGTTAAGAGGACAATGATCCTTGGAATTGTGTTAGGAATAGATCAGCATCGGGATATTTAAATTATTTAGTAGCGAAACAATACTTTGTAATTTGAATAAAGATACAAGTAATATAATTGTATTTTATATCTTTTTTTAATACAGCAGCTATCGAGTTTCTTGTTCTTCTCAAAAGATGCATAAAGGGCCATCCGATACAAAATTGTCTTTTATAAAGACCTACTTGGACGAAGATATTTTGAGTAAGTATATACAAAATATTTTTTACCTTAGCACCCTCTTCTAAAAATAATTTAACAGCAACACAGCCAATACCAGTCGCTCCACCGGTGATGAAAATAATTTTATCTTTTAAATTATACATTTTGAAAACACGACCCTCTCCTTTAAATATCCGTAACTATGTGTACTCTATTTCACGCAATAATTCTATCACTTCAATAACAATCTCGAACAGATACACTTTGCACTACAATTATTATGCGTAATTGTATCGAGGGCAATTGTTTTAATTGAATTTGAAAAGATTTTTTCGTTGGTATTTTCAACCCTCATAACTTGGCTTTAGGATTACGATTTATATATAATGACTAGCTGATCCCGACAAACGTCGTTTTGCTAAAAAATAAAAAAAAATGTCTCTAAAAATAGATGTTGGCCGATTCTCAGACCTACTCAAAATGCTCAGAAAGTTTCAGGAGAATCGGTCAACCCGTTTCGGAGGAGTAAGGGAAAGAAAACTGTGACACGAGAATTTTATATATTAGATATATAATACGTTTTTTTATATTAATTTACGGATTGTTGGAATCGTTTAGTATTTGTTTTTTTAGAATGTGTGATAAGATGTGTTTGCTTCGTGTTATGAATGTTACAATTAAATAATGACAACGGATTTCAACTTATATTGTTTTGATGATATTATTCAATAATATTATTATCAATTTCACTGATAAAACTTTAGTTGTCTAGCAAAACAAAGTGTTATCTGAAGATAGATTGGGTACACGTTTATTACGTTTTTGATAAAGTTATGATAACTCTTGTCTTTTCCCTGTTTAATATAGGCTTAGTCCTAGCAGCAGATGCTGATACATGTATTCTGAATAGAAGAAAATTATATATTCAATTGTTATATTTATTTAGTGCTATTGTAGACACAACATCCTATTTAAAATATGAAGGCTTTACTAATTTATTTAAGGCGATTTTTTTCACCAAACCAAAACCTCTGCATGGTTTATCAACAAGAATGTCCGATCGACCGAATATCAGAATTTCAAGAATAATAATGTCGTAACGAAAAGCGTATAATTTTGTGGCTAGAGTATAATTCCTAAAAAGATCAATGAGTTCTAATTAACGTAAACCATAAAGCATAAGCTGAACTAGCTCGTCAAAATGGAACCCCCTTTTTATGGAACACGAGCCACAGAACATAGCCTGTATGATACCAGTAACGTAAGCTTACAGGTGTGTTGCCACTTTTTTAGGGAATGTATGAAATAGGAAAGACGAGAGTAGAAGTCCGACAAACCGCAGAACAGGATAAACCTATTGAAATACTTTATGCCGGTTTAATTATCTATAGTATTATAATATTAATATTACTAGCTGAACCGGCAAACGTTGTTTTGCTATATAAATTATTAAAAAAGTAGAAATAATTGAATTTCACGGTATTTCGTTTAATACAAAATAAATTTAATTTATACTTTAGCCTCAATAACACATGGTAGTCATGCTATTGAATTGTAGCTTCAATGACACGTTTGTCGGTTTACCATACCAGTGCCATCTATTGATTACTTACTCAATCCAGTCGAAAAGTATCGACATCCGTTAGAATCTTTTGGAGTTAACAGATAATTGTGACTGTCAATTAATTATATAGACTAATAATTTGCAATAAAATAAAATTGCGACTATAATTAAAGATCTAAGCTATCCTACATCTCAAGCTGGACCAGACTGCTCACGGTGTGCCAATTTAATTTAAAATCGGTTATGTAGTTTAGGAATCCATCGGGGACAAACATCGTGATAGGAGATTTATATATATAAGATTAAAGGTTTAATCAAAAATATTACACGTTTGTAATTTAGAAATTCCATCTATTTAACAAGGTCGGTAAGCACGCCATATGCTGTTTTCACAATTGAAGTTACGTCCTCTACAGGATGATCGTTCCTAACCAGCCAAACACTCCCGCTGTATCCGTGCTTACAAGCATCTATCAAACCTCTTGCTGCAGAATCCACACTAAAACAAAAATATAATTTTTAAAGGCAATTGATACTTAATTGCGTCTATAGGAAATAATTAGTATTCAATTTTAATATTACTTAGTAAAGGCTAGTTTAAATGACGTTGATAAAAAAGGTCACTGTCACAATTATTTCTTGCTTTTACTAAAGCTTAAAAAATTACGCTAAGGCAAAGTATAACCTCTTTTTACAGTGACAAACCTCGCATTGTGACGATTTGTTTCTATACAACAGCCTGCCTTTGTTTATAAAAATACAATTGGTGGATTTAAAAGGCATTTGAGTAATTTATTTCGAGTTAGATTTCTTTATTTATATATATTTATTTTTGATAATGTTTTGATTATAATAATTTTGATATTGTTTCCACCTTTTTTTGTAATGAACGAACTGTAGAGTATTAAGTAATATCATCTATTTTTTTAAACTAATTGGCATAATTAAACCCGATAAAGAAAATGTATTTACCGTTGACGAGGAAATTGTTCAATGTATTCATGTAATTCACTTGTTAATTCTTCGTCGAATGGCTTCATGTTTATTTTATTGACCATTTTTGTGTCTGTAACACCGTAGCATATGCATATCACCTTGACAGCGGTATTTGTATAGTTCTCTTGTAACTGTAACCATATATTGCAATGTTGGACTTATTATTGGTACGTATCCAAAATCATAATTCTGTGAATCGAGTTCACGGTTTTGATATTTTTATTCTTTTAATCCGAACAACTCCTCCGAACACACCCCATGGTAAATGCGATAGAAGATGCTGAGAGATCCAACATCTCTACGCAGCGCCAAAGGATCAAGCCGGTCGGAGAGTGACTGGTAAGCGACTAATCGAACCGCTCTACGTTGAATGCGATCAAGAGGAAGGAGCTGGTACTGGGGGGCTCCCGCCCAGAGGTGAGAACAATATTCCATGTGGGGCCGAATTTGCGCTTTATAAAGTTGCAAGCGGTGGCCCGGAGTGAAGATATGACTTAAAGGGCGGTTACAGATTAGCGATTTTTTTTATCTGCGCGCAAACTGGCATTACTTATTCGTCGTACATTCGGTTTGCCGCGCTCATACGAGTTTAGAAGCGTGTAAGCCGCGTGTGCCTAAGGCGTGTATAAAACGCTTGTCTGTAACCGGAATAAACAGGAACATTACACCCATAAAATTTTATCCACATGTTAGTAATCACTTATGTCTAGATTATGTCTTATCATTTTCTAAAGACCTTACATATGACTTTTCATATAAGTTGTGTTTCTCTAATCACAGCAATTATAAAATGTGTCACTACGATTTTGACTTGCCTGATCTGATCTTGAACACAAAAATGTATTCCTTAAGAGGAACACCATAAAACTTACCCCAATGCAAGTACTAAATTGCAGTACTGCACTTTTAGCTGCACAATAGACAGGTATATAGCGAGACTGTAAAAATGCAGCGATAGAAGATGTATTAATTATAATCCCACCTCTGCCTGAACGGTCCTTGCGCATGAGATCTCCAGCCTTTAAAGTACTCGTTATTAAGGCATTCTGAAAAAGTCATACCATTTCAGTATTCATTTGATTTAACGCTATTCGAGATTCACACACTCTACGCTGTGACTAAACAATGCTTAACCGTCACCTGTTTTTATGCTTCATTCTATACATTATGTTTCTTTGTCAGTTCTTCTGGTCCACTGTAGAGCAGACCATTCATAAGTGTAAGTACCTAATATGAATAAAGTTGTTTTTGATTGATTGACTGCTTCTGGATTCATAGTTAATGTTTACAAATTACAATTCATAAAAACAATCTAGAGAGATCCTAATGTTGACAGCGCAAGCCAACAAAAATATTATGGGATTACAATTACATACAATTTTGGTCAGGTTTTACAGACTTCTAAAGTCGATTCTTTAATTTAGTATATGTTTTAAAGAGCACGCTGCATAAGAGCTTTTAAACACTAGTGTCCACGGGTGGTGGCCACCCTTGTCAGCTTGTAGGTTTGCTTGTCTCAAAAAATAAATAAACTATACTCACAACATTAACATTTAGCGAGTTCTTATATTGATCTGGACTGTCATTCATTATACCCGCATTATTGATCACAACATCTATATACCCCTGCTCATCGATAATTGTTTTATAAATATTAAATAGTTCCTCATCGTTCGTTACGTCACATCTGATGAATTTAACGCGTGCTTTGAATTTTAAATTCAGCTCTTTCTCCAACTGTTTTCCCGCGTTCTCGTCAACATCGGCCACGGTGACGTGCTGAAAGATATTATTCTTGTAATCCCCGTATGTTGCATATGCATGAGGTGGCTTCATGCGGTACTTTGTCGCATTAAGTTGAAGA
Source organism: Leptophobia aripa (assembly GCA_951799465.1). Classification (NCBI taxonomy): domain Eukaryota; kingdom Metazoa; phylum Arthropoda; class Insecta; order Lepidoptera; family Pieridae; genus Leptophobia; species Leptophobia aripa. The sequence continues at coordinate 6,359,297 of OX637266.1, read as the reverse complement.
CGACGTCATGCAAAAAAATATGGCCAGCAAATAATCTGTAATTTACTTTGTTACTTGCTTACGATGCTTGTTGCTTGTTATGTGCTAATTAAGATTAATAAAAAAATAAAAATAAAATATTATATTAGTATGCCAAGCTGGGCTGTTGGGTTTTTAAGTGGCCGTAGCAAGAACAGTTGCTGTACCGCCACTGTTCCTTGCCATTTGTTAGCTTGCAACATCAGTACAGTTAAATACATGATTAACTTAAATGCTTTTAATTTAAACAAAGATGTAACTAACATAATTGTTTTTGAAATTTTAAAAACAGCAGTAGAGTGTCTTGCATTTCTCAGTAGCTTCTAAGAGGGCCGCAAATCACTCTTAAATAATGATATGTCGGGTGAGTTAATACATAATAATTTTTACCTTTGCACCCTCTTCTAAAAATAATTTAACAGCAACACACCCAATACCAGTCGCACCACCGGTGATGAAAATAATTTTATCTTTTAAATTATACATTTTCAAAACACGAACCTATCCTTTCAATATTTGTAACTATCTCTCTATTGAATGCAATTTCGATTATATCACTTTAATCTCTCGAACAGATAAACTTTGCAGATAAATGTATCAAGGTTAATTGTTTAATTGAATTTAATTTTTTTCGTATTTGACGAGATTTTACTGTTATGAACATTGTTCCATTCCAAAACTGAAGAATACCGACTGACATGGCATCGTTGTACTGGACCGCGGCTGTGCCCTAATCGGGAAACTGCTCGGGATCTGTGCGTTAACAACTCTGTGTTATGTTAACGTAACCCACTCGGTTATGTGAACGTATACTTGTTACGTACACGTTAACGAAACTTATTCAATTCCATGCAAATTCATGTTTAGTTTAACAGAACTAAGTGCGTTTAATAACTCACTGATGATTAGAGATAAGAAGAAAATACAGATGAACCAAAACTTTAACTATATAGAGCGGTGTAGTACTTGGGGGTTTTTATTATACAAAATAAATAAAAACTTTAATCACTTAAAGTATATGAAGTACATATATATATATTTTTTAAATAATTATATAATGATTTGACTTTACAATTACATTTACTGTCAGTTCGCAAAATCAAGGGCGAAAAAGCTGGCAGACTCTCCGCCATTCCTTTAAATTGCCAAGTATGTTCTACAGAACGGTTGTAAAGTGCTGAAAGCATTACATCATACTCTATCAACGTAATTTAAATAAATCCGATACCTAAAAGAAATATTTTTTAACTAGCTTTCCGCCCGCGGCTTCGCCCACGTGTAATTTGGTTAAGTATATAGCGTTTTTTATGATCTCGACAGGGCTTTCTTTTACAGGCAAATCTTGTTACAATTGGAATTATATATAGCCTGTGTTACTCAGGAATGATGTAGCTTTACAGGATCCGATGAAGTAGAGAAATCGAGGGCATTTCTGACAATTTTATATTCTGATAGTCATCATATGTGGATGAGCTGATGATGGAAGGTAAAACTCCTCAGCGGTTAAAAGTTGAAAGAAAATTCTTACGAAGTTATACGTACTTTTGAGGTTATTAGTTTGACCAAATAATAAAAGGTAAACCTCATTAACGTTAAGGATGTAGGTGGAAAAATGGATGCGGACAAACGACAAACGTCTCTTCACTCGTTTCCCTTTACTTGTCTGTATTAGAGGTGTGACTAATATAATCGTAAAAGGTACACGTAATATAATATACGCAATTTATATCATATTATGTTATTCGAAAATAAAATAATAGGTTATCTAGGTATTAGTCAAATATTAGGTAGTATCGAAATATTAGCTATTCTACGCGATACGTGTTTGCTTCGTTCCGACAGCGCCACAGATCATGCTACAAAGCGAATATAAATATAATAGGTTTCATATCGCGAGACCGAGCGAACGAGATGACAATATCATTTGAAAAGAGATGGCTGGAGTCGTGACTTCGTAAGCACATCACATAAAATGTTGTTTGACATACAAGTCGAATTTCCTATAAAGGTTACATAGTTTGCTTGAAAGTAAGCAAGCAGTGAAAACATATTCACTGCGACTTTTTCGTTATTACTCTTACTAAAAACAAATGGAACTTTAGGATTTTTTGTTTGATGTACACGTCGCGTAACGCGTTTAATAGGAACGTAGCGGACTTTGCGGTAAGGTAAGGTAAGGTAAGCAAGCAGTGAATACCGTTTTAACCATATCTTTTTTCGGGGATTCATTGATAAATCAATTTTATATTTGATATTTCTTTAAATGCAGTATAAGTGATTAGTCTTTCATAATTACGCAACAAAATATAACACCTCTACAAACGATAAACGTCTCTTCAATCGTTTCCTTTTACTTGTTTGTATGGATAGTATGAATTCAGAATAATCCTAGAATAAAACGTTATCGAAAGTTTGAACTGCACAATAGTCATTAAATAATGGAGCATCTTAATACCGCGATCTAGGTTGATGACGAATTTTATCAACGCCGTCTATCGAGCACATTGTTCAACACTTCAACCGCGCCCGTGCGCGCTGCGTTATTTGTTATTTTTGTTACCTCTCATAAGTTTTAATATTAAGATTAACAATATATAACTAATCAATCAATATAAGTGTTTAAAAGTTTGAAGTAAATTTTCAATTGACCATAACTTCTTCTTCCCTTAACCGATTTTGACGAAAGAAAGTTTTGACAACGATTATATGTAATCCAACTGTGAAAACCGCGTTCAAATCTGTTCAGTAGTTTTGAAGTTATAACGTACCAGACCGACAGGCAGACAAGAATTCCTAAAAATGTTTTTTTAGTTTCTATGACTCTTCTTTATGTTTTTTGGAAAAATATTTAATGTACAGACATTCGATTTTTATTGTCTTATAAGTATAGATATAGATGTATATCCTTAAAAAAACCTTTATCCTTTAAAATAAATTAATTTAAACGTGTAGTTCGCAAATAAATAATGGTTTTGACAATTAAATTTAAGCTACCACTTTTATTTCTGCGTTAATAAAAACGCCTGTGTGATTTTTGTTATATATGAAATGTTGAAACTTATCTTATTTACAGGCGCCATTAATTATTAATATAGAAGAGAAATATCTTGAAATATGAGTAATGAGTTGATAACTTATAATAAATACAAACGAAATCTGTCTGAATTCAATTGAAGTACACTATGGTCTTATAAAAAAATTATATTTTCAATTATTTGAACAATAAAGGGGTGAATTCCGCTACACTTTTGTTACTAATCAGTAATTCATATGATGTCAACTATATATATATACAGTAATAACCTTTCTAAAACTTAAATAATCAAATAATTAAATTATTTAACTCTCAAGAATGCCTTTGAGGAAAGTTACTTAGTTTATTGTATGGATTAGTGTAAATAGTATATATTTTGAGGTATATAACACCTTTTCTGATAACGTTTGTAATTGTTTTTATAGTTAACCAATTGATGTTTTCTTATATGTATCCAAATATAGACACTTTAAAAATAAGTATTGTAAAAGATTCGTTAGAATAGAATGTATGGAAGCGAATATATTTTGTTACGGGCGTTAAATGAAACTCGGAGCAGAACAGTTAGTTAATACGTTCCTCTCTTATTTATCACACGTTAGTGGTGCCATAAACACCAGCTTATTCACTAACGTCCGTCCGAAACGCTGCATAAATCTATCTCTCTTATTTTTTTTATAGAAGAGGGGGCAAACTAGCACCATAAAGGTGAAGTCGCCGCCTATGGACTCATGTGGCTGGGAGCTCATGAGGGCGTTGCCGGCCTTTTAGGGATTTGTACGCTTTTTTCTTGAAGGACCCTAAGTCGTAGTGGTTCGGAAATTTGTCCAGACCGTGGTGGTGCGGTAAGGAATGTATAATTCAAAACTTAGTACTATGGCGCTGCTCAGTATTTGAATGTGCAAGGTTAAAATCAAATAAACATGGGAATACAGGCGAACATCACAGTGTCAATACGAACTAAAAATACATCAGATTAAAAACACATTTTTTTTTATTTCACATTATAAAGATAATGACCAATGAATGTCAATTGTATCCTTTGTTTGTCTGACACCGGTTGATAACAAATTATCAGTCATACGAAAATGACAAGGAATTGATTTATGTTTTTGGTGTGTTTATTTCATACTGCGATCCTTAATTATTCTAAGGTCTTTTTAATCTTATGTTCATGATCATAATAACAATAATAATAATAAAAGTTATAGTAAATATTTCACTACAGCTCTATAGAGCCCGAACATCCGATTACTTGATGTATATTGAAAGGCTTCCGTGCGAAGGATAAAATAGCATAATAAATTGTACAATGTACATAAATTAAACCCTAAAGCCTGTATAGGTTTCATATCTCTCTATGGAATAAAATTCCTTTTTTCGCAACCCAAAAGTCACATGGATATATGGTAATCAACTGACTTACCAAAATCCTCTGCTACTCAGAGGACCGGTGAGCCATACCTTCTGAAACGCTCCTCGGGTGTAACCCAGGATTCCGCATATGGAGACAACTTTGGTCGTGTTTGCATTCTACCATAGTAAGGAATTAACACCATGAAAATATCGTTCTTAAATCTTCAATAAATGCTTTATAACATGCTTACCACAATAATGTTTTATGTATAGACCGTGGATATCAATAACACATTTATTGCTTTAATTATTCGTTAATATTTCTACTAAACATTAACCTAGTAAAGACTTATGAAAAATACACAAAGGTAGATAACATTTAAATAAATGCCTACTGTGATTACTAAACTGAATCAGTCTTTTGTGGAAATTGAGACAGAGCAGACATGTTTGAAGTGAATAACAAAGTTTTTTTGGTAACGGGCGCAGCGGCGGGAATCGGCGCAGGCGTCGCTCGTGCCTTAGCAGAGAATGGGGCAAAGGTAAGAAATTTTACATTATCCTTAAGACTAAGTGTTAAGATAACGTTACGGGATTTTGGTAAATGATAAGTTATCTTTGTTGCTTAAATAATTTGAATGATAAATATTCTATTGTATGGAAGTTAAATTATTCAATACACTTTAGGGTTAGGCTCCTCAATAGAATATGGTTTAAAAATGGAATAGCTGATACGACTATAAACCTTACTTTTAAAGTTTTATTTATGTAACGTAATACTTTTTTATATATTAGAGCAATTTCATAATTGCTACTTAAATAGGAGCAATTATGAATTAGGGAGTTAGCTCCCAGAATGGCACACTAGAACAAAATAGACAAATTTCTCCAAAAGCTTATTAGGTGCTACAGATTAGTCATATTACAGTGTTTATAATGTGTATGTTTTTTTATAGTAAATCATTTTTTAGCACATAGCAATTTTGGATATCGATGTAAAGAATGGTAATGCGTTAGAAGCAGAAATAAATAGGGAATATGGAATTGATACAGTGAAGTTTTACAAGTGCGATGTTACGACATCTGATTTGGACGCATCCTTCGATGCAACTATTAAACAATTTGGTTACATTGATGTTGTAATCAACAATGCTGGTATAATGAATGACGGCCCTGATTTCTATTTAAAAGCGTTGGAGGTTAATGTTGTGAGTATGAATTTGTTCGTTTATTTTTGGTATTCGCGTTGTGTGCGATTATTAAATCGATTTATTGAGAGTGGAACGCTTACCACAATTGCATTATTGACGTATAGTGTACTAACTTAGGACTAACGTATTACTAATGAGTACTTAGTACCCTTATCTCATGATCGACTTATTCTAGATTAATGTGCGTGATAGATAAATAAAAAACAAATGAAAGGCGTTAAACTGGCCAATGAACTGGTTCACTTAATTTCGTCAAATTTTAAGTTTTTTTATAGCTGTAGTAGTATTTTTTTATTATTTTATCTGCATTCAGTTATAACAAATTTAGTCGTTGGTACTTAATTGGTTTTTGAGTGTGTCCTCCAGTGAGGGAAGGCAACTACTCTTCATTACCTCCGCTTTTAATTATCAAGGTTATAAAATAGCTTTCGTAGTAGCTTGTGCCTAGTAGCTTTAGTACGTTGCTAACCCTGCAGCCAGCTCATTAGGATGGCGAGTTAGTCTCCTACAGTAAAACGAACTTCATATGAAGCCGGGTACTCTCAGTTCCTAAGGAACGAAAAAAAATTATGTTCGTGTAATTTAGTTGTAGATGTAGGGTGGATGTCAACAATAAATATTGACTCTATGTGATGTGTTTAGCCGAGAACAGAAAACGGTTATTGTTACTCAGGCTTATGCGTTTGGCGACTTTGCACTTGTGTTAGGGTTAGGTTAATTCTTGTTTTTACAAATACTTCCAGTAAAAACTAATTGTAACTAGGGAATCGCGTTCTAACGGGTTGTAACTGTAACATATATAAATTCATTTATTTCACACACAATCGTATAGGTGATCTTGCTATGAATCAGGATTAAACTTCTTAGATCGATTAACATATTTTTATATCTATTAATTTATTTAGCAAAATATGTGAAGCAGGAAAAAAATATTATAAAAAAATAAATGCAAACATATTCGTGATTACATTTTTTTCAGACTTCTCTTATAAGAAGTTCACTGAAAGCATATCACCACATGCGTAAAGACAGTGGTGGAAAAGGTGGTACCATAGTAAACATCTCATCAATTGTCGCTCTGATGCAGTCTCCCTTATTATCTGTATACAGCGCCGCAAAATCCGCAGTTTTACAGTTCAGTAACTGTCTGGGTGTAAGTATTGATAATTTTATATTTCACGTAATAACCAAGATTTTTTTCTCGCTGATATTGCAAAATTAGGACGCTTAATAGTTATTTGCGACGAGGAAATGTTACTTACTCCAACTACTTATAATTATGCTCGATTTAAAGTCTTCGTAAACCGCTACCTTCGCCGGCATCTGGGTGTCTATTGATCGGAAAAAATCTCCAAATAGCAACTTTTGGAGCGATGTCGGGATCCCAATTGCCCAGCAAATAAAGCTTCGCAAGAGGAACTGGATTGGCGACACTCATCGGGAGTTCCCAAGCAGGCTCGGAAGCACCCCAAACAGACCTGGCGATGCATTCGCCATGTCTTAGATGTCGAAGATGTGCCATGTCGAAGATGGTTGCAGTCGAAATTAGTCGAAGGGTAGCCGCTAAGACTTGGAGCGAGATAAATTGCGTTGCGTCGTATAGAGCGCGATAGAGGACTGCTGTGGATGCCCACTGCCCCATCAAAGGGGACATGGGATCATAAGTCAAATCACTTATAATTGTGTAGGTCTCTTAACGTAAGAGAGTAGTCGCACTCCACTGTGCTTCCTGTTAATTCTCTTATTTAAATTACATTTTAGGCCGAACAAACATACAGTAGGACGGGAGTACGCGTTGTGACACTATGCTTTGGAGCCACAGATACAAACCTAATAAAAGGTTACATTGGTGGAATAGATGATGTAATCGAGAATACAATACCGCAAGCACTTCCTAGAATGCCTAAGCAGGGGTAAGTTAAAAGAAATATTGAGTGGGAGTGAAACGCCTTCGGGCTCCATCCAAATTATCTCAAACAGAAAACTGGCATCATATGTTTCCAATTCTATCCTATACATTTACCAATTTTTATCGTTCTCCGACGAATCCCATTCATCCTGGCATTGCAGGTGGTGACGGTTATCATTTTGGTTTTTTCTCCGCACGCTCGTTTTACACTAATTTAAGAAAAAATGGAGGAAGTAGGTATATATCGTGTCAAGTGCTTTATTGATTGTCTTTGTCTCTTAACAAAACACATAACGAAATGCTAGTCTTGTTATCAGTTAAGCTTTATGTTTAAAGCAGGAAAACGTAAATCACCATGTCATCGAGTTACGGAAATGTATTGTCCTCTTAAATTACTGAGCTAAATTAAGACAATATAATTGGAACGATAAACCTTCATTGTATTTGGTAATTTATTATCATATTAAAAATAGTTATAATGAGACTATTTATACCAATCAAAATATAATATTTAAAACAAGTAGAGTATAAGTATTTTTTTAATAAGTACACTATGATATATTAAAAGTTACAAACTCCGATAAGACGCAATTATTATTTTAAATAATTTAAATTTTCGTATATCGAAAGGTAGTTTTTAGAAAGACTTTTTTTTAATTATTAATTTTAACAGAGCAACGGGGTGTGTGCATTTTTTGACATTGTGAAAAGAACATTCATAATTATATAATGTTTATTGATATTGTATTTAAAATGTTTTTTTTTGTAAATTACCTACTTAAAACCACAACCTTGATATATCTTAGCAAGGTACTTGGTGTAATTATTTTAATACTAATCGTAATTAGCAAATTTGGAGGTATATAAGTATAGTAAATACGCCATAACCTGTCAACAGAATATTGTGTTTGGTTTTAGTGTTGATGATGCTGTTAAAGGATTACTCGTTGCTGTTGAAAAAGGCCAAAGTGGGGACACCTGGCTGGTAACATCTGGAAAACCAGCAGAGAACATCACACAGAGAGTACAAGATTACTATGCAAATTTTGCGAAAAGTATAATGGAATAGAAAACTTATTGAAAATAACATTTTCTATTTGTAATTTTTCCGTTTGTTTTCGCTATAAAAAACCGATATCTCCAAATTTAATTTATCTTATATATTACAGTGCAGACAAGCATAAAAATAATCATTTTTATCTGTTGTATAATTAAAAAATGGAACACCTCATAATATAACATCGTGTGCGTAGAATGAAGTTGAAGAGTATTTAAATTTGTTATAATAAATTCACGTTAAGACAGTTAATTTAGTTTTTATAAAATCACATTATTTGATAGACGCACGTATGCATTACATGAATGTACTCGCTATAGGAATTTACAAGTAATCCCATTCTTGACTGTTATAAAACAAGTTTAAAATGTTTTAACGGTTATGCGGTCAGGGTAGAAGAACGGTGCTTGCAAGACACAAGACCACATTGTTTTATTGTATGGATTTGTGCTAGATTAAGAGCGGTTTTGGTACAAATACATACGACAAAAAATCCTGCTAATATTAAAAAAAAATCAAAACTTTGCCACAGAATTGTGCTTAGGTCATGTTTGGATTTGCCAACATTCTATTTTCAAAATTACGTTTCCAACAAATGAAACAAACCCAATCATGCAATAAATAATTTTATTTAAAAACTCCTTATACCATCATAACTTTTCGTAACCAGTGAATGCGAAATTATATCTGCTTCATTATTGTCTTCCAGGATAACACCTGATTTGTTACATCCAAATTGCGGAAACTTCATTCATTTAAACAGAAAATTATACCGGAATTCGTACATTATGGAAGACGATAAAATTTCTACATCATTAATACTACATGGCCAATCTCAATACCTTACAACTAGTGTTGCTAAGATTTCTTATAAAATTGACCTTACAAATTACGTGACGAAGGGTCAGCTAACCATTTAGTTGTAGTTAAAGCCTGGTGAAATTTATTAGAAGCCTTAGCGTATAAAAGCCGAACTGATCTTGTCATTGGTCCGGAGACTCGTTACAGGCGATCTGTTATAAACGCCTATTACTGTTAATCTTGTAATATATGCGTAAGCTATTGAGAGGGCAGTTGAACAAAAAGTTTTATATATATAACGGAAGTTCAAAATTTATTCAAAATTACTGAATACATCTGAACTAAGTTTAGACTCGAGTTTAAAACAAAAATAGAGACTTACAATAGAATTTAAGTGTTAATAAAAAAAATATTTTTGAAAATATAGAAAAAAGTATCATTAACAAAGCGTAAATATAAATGTAAATACATTTGTTAGAAAAAACGTAAATCTTAGTGTAAATATATTCAGTATTTTCTTATTAAGTTCGGTAATTGTTTTCAGGTCTATGACAGTCTTTGATACATAATACAACTAAACAAATTTTAATTTTCAACATTATGATCTTTATTATCTTACTTAAATTTGAAAGGATTATATTATTTAATTTGTAATTCTATACAAAATTTCATAAACATCTTGAAAAAAAAAAACATCGTTAACGTACCAATTGAAAAAAGCCAGGCACGCCTCTAATTGGCTCAAAATTAATACACTTTGTAATAACACTCCAAACATTATCTATTCGTTAATTTTATATTTACATTTATTCATACAAATTTAAAGATTTAATTTGTGTAATATATTTTCTCACACAATTCATTTTATATTTGTAATAACCAATTGAGCCAAGTTGTATGACTTGGTTTCGCTTAGCTTACAAAAGTCTCGACTATGTATTAAAATAATATTCTTTACATTTGATTAAAAATTTCAATATTACTTTTTCAGGATAATAAAGTCGTACCTTATATAGTTTCTGCGCAGCGAAGTGTCGCAGCGCTTTATAATTGCCTACGCCCTACGTAATTTCCTTTTACCACAATAACTATCATTAATTAATAACCAAAGACTGTCATGCATCGGTTCCTATGTTTATCATAATCCTAACCGTTACGAGGTCATTATCATATCACTACAAGTTACTACTAGTTAACTCGACATAACAAATCTGAATAATTTCCTTGGGAAACAAATTTATATCACTTTAATTATATTAAGATATGAATTAGGTTTAATTTTATTTACAGTAGGATAAGACTGACATGATTTACCATTTTGGGTTAGTTTATAATTCTGTATAACAATGAACACATCTGACAAATGCTTAATGGAAAATCATGTCGTTTTAAATTTGGAACGCGTTATACTAACACGACGACTTAAAATCTGCAAATCTGCAAACCTGTATCGCGCTGACGAATTTTGACTATTTTTTGAACTACTTGCACCACCGGGGCCTTAAGCCTCCAGTGATTTTGTTTAACCGACTCGACGCCATGTATAACCCCTAGCCCTGTGCTAGTTAAACGCTTATGAGATATATAAGACTAATCGTTTTGTAATAAAAAGAATTGTAAATTTTTTGTGAACTTCAAAATTGGCAGTATCGTGGCGTATACGAATTTGGGGAACACAGGCATATCCGATATTGATACAATTGATTTATTGCCAAACGGTATATTAACAGTCCGAGTAAATTATTTACAAGGTCACAATACAACAAATAACACGTACGTACTCGTACATTCGACCGATCGGTTCAGGTAAAAAAAATTGTGCGCTTTTTAAAATTACATAATGAAATCAGTCGTAATTATACACAGTGTAAACTCTGTATAACGACACTGATGGGACAGAGCATCGCGTTATAAATAGTGGTCGTTAAAGAGAAGAAATATCCTTGTATGGAATACAAGCTAAACCAATCAAATACAAATTTAGTTTTCGACGCTTAACAGATATTGTCGTTAAATCGAGTGATGTTACATGGACTTTACACTGTATCACTTAATGGAATGTCTTAAGATAAATCCATTCATCAACGATGGTATTCTCATATAAGTTCACTTTGATTTAAAAATCATAAATTTATATAATCTTAAGGTTTTCGGTTGGTTTTTTCTTAAGGTCTAATAAACTATTGAATTATAAATACAAAAAAACTTATTCCAAATGTTGTGATCAGACACAACTACAAAAAAATTGTTCATACTAAAATAACTCGAGATAAGGTTGCTCATATAAAGCATCCCATAGACTTAAAACTTGAATATCCCAGAATGGAACCTTATTATTTTTGTCATAATCGCTCAGTAAATATCAGACTACCAGAATAAATATAATCCTAACCGATCGGTAGCACTTTGGTCCGAAGGCTCGCTTTAAAACTATTCAATCTCAACTCGAGTTCAATGTGAGCTCGTGACGCTATTGCGCCTTAACAAGAAAACTAGACTCCGTGCGTGGAGAGTCAAACAGTGGTGACTCTGTCTATTTCCACGTATCGCACGGAGTCTTCGCTTGGTCAGCAAATCACCTCTTTCTCATCAAAAATTGCCGTGTCCGACGAGAAACTTTTGAGGCGCTGTTGGAGCGCCGAACGCCGCCGCCGACAACTACGAGTTGCAGCGACCTGAAATAATTGAAAAAAAAATAATACAAATTTAACATAACTGACTACCAATTCTGTTAAGAAATTTAAAAAAAGTTGTTAAACTAAATAAAAAGCTTTTAGAAAAAGCGTTTTATTTTAATTGCTCTCGCTCTGAAAAGATTACTAGGATCATAAAAAAACCAAGCCTCGGTTGCTTACAGGTGTAGTTAGATTTGAGACGATACAAAATGGTCCTATGTACCTTCCTGAATAAAAATTCATTGGTAACTTATGATGAAAATATACTTACTACAATGAAGGCGATACAAGCAATGAAGGCTATCAACCCAGTAAGGTAATGGAAGGGAGCGTTCATGAAAGAGGAACATTGAGTTATGCGCTCGTCAGCTCCATCTGGACATTGGCTAATACCATCGCACCACAGCGCTGGGGATATACACGCATCGATAGACGGACACCTGTAGCGGCAGTCACCTGACAGTGCGAACACACCACCGTGATCAGTTGGTTGTCTGAAAATAGAATATAAGGCTATATAGTTTTTTCATAAATAATTTATGGCCCGAGTTATGGACCACGAGCGTTGTTTAGAAAAGGAATAAAGCGAAGCTGGCGAAGAGATGTATGTTGCAGTTTCGTTTTAGACCATTACTGTTAAGTTTGGACGTGGACGTCAAAGGCTCGTGATCGCGAACAGTGGAGAGGTCTGGTCCCGTTCTATGATAGCATAGGCCTTAATAGTTTTTTTTATGTAAGAGAAGGCAAACGAGGTCACTTCAAGTGATGTGCAAACCACCGCCCAGGGACACCTGCAACGCTAGGGGGTTTAAAAGTGAGTTGCCGGCGTTTTTAGGGTATTTTGGTCCTTCGAACCGGATCAACATCTATAGTAATATTGTTGGAATTAATACTTAACTAACAAAATAAGCTTATGTGTGAAACACAGAAAATTCAATACCTTCTAGATAGTTCCAGCCATGTCACAAAGTATGAACCGCTTTCAACGCCTATCAGCTCTACGGAGAGTGATCTGGGCCAGTCCAGGTCAAAGTGATCTGGTGATGGCGGCGGCGCTAACACGTGCTTTGCGAGAGGATCCACTTCTTTCACCCAACCGTCGGAAAATATTTCTACGCTCTGTTCTTCCTATAGTGAAATATATCCGTATCATTGTATCACTGCATAATCCATACTAATATTACAAATGTAAAAGTATGCATGTTACGCTTTCGCGCTTAAACTACTGAACCGATTCCGATGAAATTTGGTACGGCGACTAAACTAATCTGGGTAAACTGAAATTTAGTACATAGACAAAATAGGGCCGAAGGGGTTGAAATAGAGGTTCAAGGTTTGCATAAAAAAATACACCAGAACTCTGCCAATTATAAACCGATTTTCCAAATTACAAAAATGATTTATATATATACTATTTAATTAATATCCTAGTTCAAAGATACCATACTTGTCTATGCGGTGGCAGTGGGCAGATATAAACAGGCGATAGTCCTCCAGTATACACAGCTATTCGATTCTGCGTTCGGCACATATGACGCAAGTCCGGAGCAACCGTTATATTGTTAAGGAGAGTGAAGTTGTCCAAGTCCGGTTCATTGATGATACTGCCTTCTATCCTTAAATATAGATAACGACCTGGCGATGGGTCAATCAACCAGGGTCGCTGGTCGCATTGGTCCTGAAGGCATAAGACTTCTAATAAGCACCAAGAAATTTCTTGAGTAAATCCAGTTAAATTAACTAACAAACACAACGGATAAAGTATTAAATAGTTTTGCGTTTTGTTTCATTTTAAGTTACTTATATTAGTTAGGTTAATAATAAGAATATTTTGTGTTTATTTAATAATTAATTTTGTTTCTAAATTAAATTAGAATTTAACAAAGGTTTATTTTAGGTTCACAAGAGGTTGATTTATAATGAAATTATTAAGGTTTGGTTATGCAATTAAATAATTTATTAAATAAGAAAGAAATTAAGTTATTCTAAGAAAATCACCCATACCCAGACCATAGATAAAAAACATTCTTCACACAATTGAAAGCTCTCGTAATCCGTCTTTATTAGGCCCAGAAAAACAAAGTGCACAAGAGTAAATTTGATAGAAAAACATTAAAATTTGTCCCAGATAAAGATATTGTTATTATTATTAACTTACCATGCCCATAATAGAAGAGTACAAGAGTAGTTCACCGCTGGGTCCATGCACACGATGTGTCCCTTCACATTGAGATTCGACCCTCACAAACTCAACAGATGCTTCAAATCCAAAGGACCGGAAGTCATCCAACGCTGTCATATTTACCACGTCAAACTTCAATTCCGCTACTGTGGATGTCGATGTGAACTCGTAATCTAATACGTCACTGAAATATGTTACGTTTTTATTAAAACTTATAATTTATGTCATAAAATTGATAGTTATTGGTGAGTTTGTTGTCTTCTCAGATCGGTTTATTTTGGAAACTTCGTAAACTTAAACAAGTCCCGGCAACGCAGTCACGAGCTCCCAGCCACGTGAGTGTCCATGGGCGGCGACTTCACCTTTATGGGGGGCCTCCTGCTCGTTTGCCCCCTCTTCTATATAAAAAAAGAATATTAACTTATAAATTAAGTATTGATCAAGTGACCGATGATACGATTCTATGTGGAGTGTCATAAAAGTAGTAAATAAATAATGCAGACTCTTTGAATACGTGGAATTATTGGCATAATTTATTATTTCAACATTCGTCTAAAATGTACGAGCTAAGAATGTTAATGTCAAATTCAAATTAAAGACATGTCTCACCTTACTTTACTTTAATAGCTGAAAGTATGATAAAAATAAAGTACGGTGATTGTTACGGGACTTCTGTGGTCATACATAAGACTTCGTATTCTTTTACCTGCATAAACAATCCCGAAGAACTCCTGGGCCACTATCCTTCCAGGGTCTGTCGAATACTCTGACAGCTGCAGTTACCTCCCCACCACATCTGAACAACGTCGAGTGGGCAGAGTGAACTGATCTGCATAGTCTACCACCACTTCGGACGCTCCATACCTTCAGACGTACTACCTCGCCAGGGTTAGCTTCAAACCGGTACGTACAGCTGCAAAAAATGTCTAAACTCATTTAAAACTGTATGAAGAAAGCTACTAAAGACATTTTTTCTTGTATTTTAACTTTTATAAAAACTCGAGAGCTAATGAATTTAAAAGCTTGACGGTGAGGTAATGGGGATTTGTGATTCATATTAAATGTATATATAATGTTTTTAATTTAATAAAAAATAAAGACATAAAAACAAAAGACGAAAATAAAAACCAAGAAACTTTGATACAAACGAATTTTGATATTGTTAATATTACGAGTTTACATGTGTTTAACTGACACACAACTTTACAGAGAAGAATATTATAACCAGATTACATATTTTAATAACCAGAGCCAATGACAATCGCGCCAAAAGGGTCGTCGTCAGAGTTTGCCGCAGAAACAAAAAGGTTTTAAAGTTTCAATTGTAACGTATATAGAATACCACAATACCTAATGTTACGATTTCCTCCTCGGCCATAGAGAAAAACGTCTCTGGGTGATGAAAATGTTACTGGTGGGTCGGGAGGGGCTTCGGGAAAGGAACGCGATGAAAACCGTCTGGAACAGGGCCCACGACCCCATGGCTCTCCATCTTGGTGCAGGTCAACAAATTCATATAACGCTTTGAAGAAAACTGGCCTGTAATAATAACGAATTATGTATTTACACTTGTTTGCATAAAAAACTGTACGTAAATTAAATGCGTTAGACATATTTTATTTGATAAACCCATAATATAATCAAGGATATTATGGTTTTATGTTTAATGTGAAATAGAGATTTTCTCAAACCAAGTATGTTCTTATATCTATATTAATTATTTTAAATTGGGGTTTTAGTAATTCACTAACATTAAATTAAAAGTAGACGTATATTTAAAACAACCGAACCTAGTTTTGCTTTCAATAGAATTCACATTAATTACGAGTGCCATCCTATGTAAATAAGTCTTTTAAAGTTACTGAATTACATTTCAGAAATAAAAAGAAAAATGTCAAGATATTCATCACAAACTTAAAGCCGAGTTTCGCTACTTCAGTTTTCAACGCACAAGATTATAACAATAAGTTTCAAAGTAATATAAAAGAGGGCCGGGTAAGTAAATTATAAACTTACTTCAGAGCAGTCCCTTGCGTGAGTTTCAGCTCTAAAGTTAGAGAATCGCCTTTTGATAAAAAACTTTCGGTCCGAGCGCACGCCCTCGATCTTCTTAGTAACGCATGTTCACACGTTCGGGGTGCCCTCTCGCGGCAGAACCTCGCAACTAAAGTGGCGTTAGTTGGTGGACGACCCACAATGACCGACTGTGGCGAGGTAGCTCTAGACATTTGAACTGAGCGGTCTTTGTCACTGAAAATCAGAAAACCCTTTGTTAATACAATTTTATATATCTTTAGTATTGTATTGAACAATTACTAGCAGTTATTAACTGTAATATTGTCAACAAGATGTACGCTTTTCTAAAGAAACTTTTCCTAAAAAAAAAGAAAATATTGCATTTAATTTATATGAAAATTAGCCGATATGTAAAGTAGAAAAATCTTACCAAAAAATATCACTGCAACCAGGCGATATTCTCATAGGGCCATCCCATATATTCAAATGGCTGCCGCAGTACTCATCTTCAGGCAAATTTGGATTGAGGGCGTTCGTCACATAAAATTTTAATACAGAGAACCACACACGAAATCTCGGCGCTGAAAATTGTCGCCGATAAAATATATTCTTGCCGGAAGGGCCAGACGTATCGATTCCCTGCATGTGATAGAGACACGTAGTGTTCGGTGGTAATGAATGTTGAGGGTGCTCCAACACACCTCGGCCAGTGCCCCTTATCCAAAACTCACAGGCTCGCTTATTTTTTGCGTAGGTTGGCGATTGCTGATCGACGAATCTTACCTATAACGTTTTGATACGAATATATAAATTTAATTCGATTTTCACATATGTTTTTGATAGGATTTTGTTATTTGAAGATTGATTTTAGATTGGAGACAAGAGCGTTATACGTTAAGGGGGAGGTCAAGAGGAATTAAGAGTTGTAACCTAGATTTTAATACGATCGCTTCACTTAAAAATGGTTGTAAGATGTGGGTATAATTTGCTAGAAATGTATCAGAAATGTACCGCTTTGATCGGTACAAATGTTTCTATTAAATGATATTCATTTAATTTAGCATGATTTAATTATTATTATAAATGACTTTTGTTATTTATTCTTTATTTGAAAGCACATACATTATCATATGAAATCCTAACAAGTAACAATTAATTTGAACTTGACGTCAATAGACAATCAAAATATATCCAATTTGTTGTACCTGATATAAGTGATATTTCAACAAATTTTGGACGAAAATTTAATACTTATAATATTCGATTAAAAGGAAGAAACAATTTAATACCGTTACGGAAAAACATAATTGAGGTAAAATTATGAAAAGGTAGAAAGTCCTCGCGGTAAAAAATGGTTTGAGGCCGCGGCCTAATTTGATATGTTGAAACAATGCAAACTGCTGTGGAGTATAGTGAATGCTCCATTATAATAACTGGCCGTACGAGCTCTGCTAATTACACTTTGGCATGGTCCCAAGCAGAGCCTGGTCTGCCTTAATTTATTGTTTAACTCGAGTGAAAATTTTATATGCAAATCTAAAGTATCATTTATCGATCTTAGTTACAATTTAATGGTCCGAATCTGAATTATTAATAAAAATATATTTTAATAATGTCTTTTCCACATAGAATCTTGTGTACCTGAATTTGATATAAAGGATCAATGAGCACTCTAGGATGATTCCATAAAAATGATTTTTTATAAGCTAAAACTGCGTGTGTTTGCAGACCGGTCTGAAAAGATACTCGTATACAACAAACTTAGCTAGTTACTTCTTGTTTTTCCGAGAATAGCGGATAAATGCTTAACCGTAATAAGAGAGAATTTTAAAAGGCGTCGTCTCATACATTCGTTTCAACTGCTTGATAGATCTCTCTCATTAGTGTACCACCAGGTCTCTGTGCTCTGAACCCTTGCATCAAGCCGTACCTGGTCGTCTGTCCTAGTAGGACTAGTAACTGTTATGAAGACGTCATACAAGGTTAATCGAAGGTATTAGGTCCGGTCAATAGGTTCAGAGTTTCTTTCAGAAGTGGGGACACACCATCCTAGCACACTATACAGGTGAATTCGCCGCCCATAGACACTCACGTGGCTGGCAGCTCGTGTGCGTTGCCGGTTTTTATTGAAATGCTCTTTTCTTGTATCAGACTAATGTAATCGTTAAAAATTGGTTTCGCCCATTCATATTTTCCCTTCCTTCGTATTTAGTTAAGAATCATTTTGTAAATCCCTCAATTTCTTGATGGTCACAATCGCTAATGGAGCTTTGTGGAATTAAATTAAATTTCATTGCAACAGTATTTCAGCCAACTGAGACTTGGAAGATTTGTCTCAAAGACAATGGGCATTACAATCTTAAGTATGATTTAATTAAAAAGTTCTTACGTTACAAATTTGTTCTTTCGAACCGACAAAATTCTATTTATAAATATTTAGGTTCCACATTGAAGTTTTTATTAATTAATTTTAACGACATTATGATATTAATTAACGTCTGAACTCGGTCAATGTTTACCAAAGACTTATCGCAATTGAGCGGGCACTCAAAGCATTATTAGCTGTTAAATTACCGCAGCCATCGTATTATGGCTGACGGAAATTCCAGCGTATGCTCATATTAAATTCATAATTTCAAATATACATATATTTAGATCTTCGTTTCTATAACAGTGTTGGTCTTTTCTATGCGTACGAACGGGTTTTGTCTGCGTGCGTATGCCCAAAAATCTAGAATCCACGTCAGACACAATTGAAATCTACGTATACATATAAAAATTAAAAAGATCATGAAATCCTAAATCAAGATCGATTTTTTGCCGTTCATATGTGTTATGTAATATTTTTTTCCGGAATCTTGGCCCTGCTCGCTCGGGCGTAGAACTGAAACTCTTAAGAAGTCTACCAAGGCACCGCGCGATCGGTAAAGTGAATCGAGTTAAAACACAGAGCTGAAGCGAACGCTTATAGGAGACGGATTTGTATAATATAGGTCATCTCAAACAATATAACCACAAAAGATGCATAAGTCATTAATTATACTTATTATTCAACCTCCGAGAAATAAAATTCAAGAGAAATCTGACAATTGCTTCATTGCATTCAAATATGTCAAGTGAATTTAATGCCAATAATTAACGACCCTCATAACTCTTAATTTGATTAATTTATTTTTCTATCTCTATATGATTATATTGCAGATGCTTTTATTATATCGTAACATTAAGGTAATGAAGAGCTTAAAAGTTCGTACCTCAACTTCTAATTGGAATCCATGCAGAGATTGAGCAGTAGCCGGTTGCAAAAATGTTCCAAACGGTGACGTAGTAAATTCCACTAACAACTCAGGTCCACTCGATATCGCCTCTGGAACTGACACTCCACCTCCGCAAAATCTCAAGACGACTGGATCTCTTGTTGTATATCCATCATACACCGTAACATAGTCTTGTACTTCATCACATTGTTCCCAAAACTTTAACTCGCGTCCACTATTCCCTCTTTCTTGCTGGTTAGTCGCATACAACGCCTTCTGACTTCTTATTGATATCAACTGACCGTTGGGTTGCTTAACCACAATTAAAGCGTGTTTACCCTGAGGTACTTCGTGTTGTCGTACCGCGTAGTAACAAGTCAAATTCCTCGGATAAACTCCAGGGAAATTTGGAGATTGTAACCTACAGTTTTTACGATCGCAGTCGCTGAAGATTCTCGAGCAATAAGTCCCAGAAATCAAATCCCCAAGGTAATACTCTCTCTCTCGTGAAATGTTCACGGGATATGGCATCGGTCTTAGTTTGAAAAAGGGTCGCTCTGAAATGGGAATAGTTATGATGTATGGCCCTTTTACGTATTTCACGATAATCGTGACGTAAAACATGTCCGATTTCAACTTTGAGGTTAACATTTTTAATCTTACTTAACTATTATAGATAAATTAAGCTAAAAGCGCTTTGTGAGAACAACTTGCAATAGAAAGTAATAGATGATGATGCTGTTTCATTTTAATTAATTATATTTCCGTAAAATAGTGTATTATTTAGTTAGTCTAGTCACTAACCTCAAAAAAAATGCATAACAAAAACATACCTGACAAAATATACCAAGCAAACAATTTTTTGTTTCAACAGCTAAATGTGACGATGTGAGTATGTCAAAAACTCTGTTAAAGTTTTGACATATATTATGATCTGTGGCATACTTGGAAAACTGAAGGGTACTATTTACTTTAACTTGGATATCTAGTGACATGTTTTCAAAGTTGTCTATGACTCACCTGAGGGTGGCGTCCCTCCATACCGAACTGTCGCGTACTCCTTTCTCAAAACTTTGTATGCCATTCGGAAGTCAAAGTTATAATTGTTTTGTTCTTTAGATAGATGTAGAAGCCTGATTATTAGTGTTATTGATTTGGTTTCACTGTAGTAAATGGAGGGACCCCATGATGTACCACACCATGAGCCGCCTACTTGGGGTCTACTGGCTTCCTGTATCTGCATATAGCCATCTGGACACCCGTCTTCTGTGAATGATGTGAAGCGGCCGAGGGTGAAACTGTCGAATAGAATCTGTAACAAGAAAACATATTATAAGTTGTTCAAAATGAAAACGTATATTGAGTTAGAAATTTTGTAGTCTACAAATATTTGCAAGAATTGGAATAATGGCTGTTTTTATCGAAAAATATTATTTTTAATATGGACGTAGTGCATTCGAATCACGGCTGTTAATTTCCTTTGTTCAACGCTTGCAAAGATTGCGAGAAAAACATCCTTAATAACTTGTGTCTATGGTAAGTTTAACAGATTATGACTCATATTTATTTTAAGGCCATTTTTAATAAGTTTTTTTTAAGTATTCCTATTTGTTCAAATTCATTTAATAGAATCCGTTTCGTCTAGACTTTTACAAACTTCGCGAAAACAAAAATGTTACTACAGGATTTTTCAAAGAAGCAGTAAAAGTTTCGCAAAGTGTAAACACGGCAACTACATCACTTCCATCCCAGCACTTTGCTGCACTCCTATAATTAACTTTGAAAGTTTTTAATAAAGCTCTCCCTATGCTGAGTTGCGAATGCGAGTTTGAATTAATTTTAACGCATTTTGTTTAAGTGTTTTGAATTCATTTTATTTTTAACTCTTATATAATTTGTAGAAATATTTGCAAAGTGCAAAGTTGCTTTGCGTATTTTCTTTAGGTTAAATCTAACAATTTCTATATATTTATTTGAAAAATAATTAATGAACGTTATATAGTTACTCGGAAATTATTCATAAATAATAAACTAAAAAAAATATTAAGATATTGGATAACTTTACAAAAAATCCTAGTTTGGAAGTACGTTCCATAGCAGATATTCATATTTGATATATATATAACTATTTGATATTTTGAATTGTTTATGATAGTTATTCCTTGTTCGCAATTCGAATGTTTATGCCATATAGCTGGCTAGCGTCTATATACGACATTTATCATTCAAAGCGCCCCAAATTCGTTTGAGCTGCAAATTGAAACACCACATCTTATTTTGGCTGACACCGACACATTTAAATTTCATCAAAGAGCCGACGCTCAACGCCCTTGGCAATGTAAATGCAAGACGGAATATAGACGAACTAAATCGTACAAGAGACGCTTTTTATTGTTCACGCTCTGAAGCCTGACACAAATACCTTATAATTCATATTGTTTAATAATGTATTTCGTTCCTCTTTTTAAATGTTCTCTGATACGTTCAGAGAACATTTAAAAATGTGTATTCTATTTTTAAATTTTGTACGTGTTCAACAATTAATGTGTAGAAAAGGTTTTATATGTACAATAAACCATAAGCAACAAACATCCTATGATTATGTAGATTGATACTGAATAAAACTAAGTAAAACGGAACAGTTTCGTAAACGTATTAAATTCAGAATGCATTTGTTTCTTTGGTTTTGTTACTACAGTTGCTACTATTCTCACGATAGCATTCTCAATACGAGTAGAGATTTGTGAGGAAAAATCCAATGGTGCAAGGGACTGACTTAAGTAAAAATTAAATAGTGTACAAATAATCATTGAAATTAATAACAATTGGTTTTTTGAAAATGTTAAATCTTATTTTAATTAAAATTTGAATATGGAATTGATTCCAATCCATATTTGTTTCCACTTAAATATGGTTCAATTCCACATTCAAATATGGATCAATTCCATATTCAAATAGTTCAGAATTTTGTTACTTCTCACATAAAATAAGATGTTCAATATATATTGCGTAGTTGACATTCGTTGCAGATAGCGTCGCCACTCGAGAATGTCTCCTAAAATTGTATTTTCCGTGCGACCGGAAGGGAAATGACGGAGTGACACGTACACACACTTCGCATGATATCTTATTCATTGCTGTGTAAAATTGTGTACATATAATCGAGGTATTTTAAAAGTGAAATGATGATATAAATAATAATTAAAATTATTAGTTTTGTATTAGTATATGTCGTAATAGTAATTGGTTAATAATAAAGAAGCTAGTTAATGTACGAATGTAAGTGTCAGTACACAGGCACAGAAGTCTCTGATCCTAAGACATTTATAAGGATAAATGAACTTTTAAGGTATGATATGAATTTGGTACCAAGAAAATGGATCTATTCCAAAATTGTGTTTTATTAAATTGAAAAACTTTATTAAGCAATATTTGTTGAGCAAGTCCTACTACAGTGTAAAAGGATAAAAAAAGCGATAAAAAATATATAATAAGTGCTGAGATATGAACATTTGCAATTTTTTGGAAACTTGGTTTTAGGTAGATGATGAGAATTAGCTGATAAGATTCTATATATCAGTTATTATTCTTAACCAAAATTGAACTATTTAAATTATTATTGCTTGTTATGTTTTGCAAGAAACATTTTTTTATTTTTTTTTGCTTTTTATATAAGAATATGGTACTGGTGACATAAAACTTAAAAAATTAAAAAAGAACTGAAATGTTGAATTTCAGTAGTCATTCGACTTGATGAAAATTCCAAGATGAGTCTAATTTTTGTATTATGTCATCAAAGCAACCATAAACCGTGAAAAATCACACAAATGTGTCAAGAATACAAAGGCTATTAACATTCCGAAACAGTCCTAGATTTTATTTTAATCCGTGTCGCGAATACTTTTCTTTATTAACATGGAATGTGGGGAAGAGAATAATAAAACGAAAACAAAGGGAAACTTCAGTGGAAATTCAACCGAGTCATCTCCACAATTTGAGCGGATGTTTCATTTCAAAGTTGGAAAACTAGTAGCAACCCGTGGTTAGTCTCGCATAGGTCTTGTTGATTTTTATAGATTATATCACTTGAAATACAGAGGCCTATACGTAATACTGATAAGATAACTGCCTTCCGAACCGGTGGTATGTGAAAATTGACGATTCAAAAGTGTCTTTTTGAGTTTGAGTTTTGATGTTTTAAAAGTACATTGATTGTTTGGAGCTACATAAGGTACTTACAGATCTAACAATGACAGCTGTCTCAGTGGAACTCGCGAATTGATGCACCAGAAGTCTGTGATACCGCGAAATGGCGCCGTGTATGAATTCTCAATTCCGCGCCAGAGCTAGACATATTTTTGATTTAACAAGACTGAGTGATCATCATTGAAGTCTTAACTTTAAGACTGAGAATGGTATATAAGTATTTGTGGCATCATTCCGTATTTAAATAAATATGTGACGTTTAAGATTAACACATTATTTCGTCTGTTGCCTACAATGATTTATTTATTTACACGTTAATAGATGTTAGTAGATAAAAGAGCAGCAGGCGGCCTTATCGCTAATAAGCGATCTCTCCCAGACAACCCACTATCTACTTGCCTTAAACGATAATGTTTTCTATGTACAAAAAAACGTCTTATATGAATTACAATTAGCGATAAGGCCGTATACATAATATGTATGTTTGCGTTGTTAGCGTGTTTAATTTAATAGGTTATGGGCAATTCCATATGTTTTCAGTAGTTGATAGTATAAATCAAGTAATTACAGTTGAAAATAGTTGAACTTTCTAGATAACATGGCTGTTAACTATATTCAAAGCATTCCGAAACTCAAAGGTCGCGAAAATTACGATGAGTGGTGCTATGCACAGCAGTTGAGATTTTGTTGGTGCTTGAAAACATCGCGAACTACATAAAACCTGACCCGATAGTAGGTTTTGAGCGAAAACCTATCGAGGATGCTAAAACTAAAGCCAAATTAGTTTTGACGATTGTTCCAGGATTATACGTGCACATTAAAGAAACAAATACATCTTTAAATTTATTTCAGAAACTGAAAGTTATGTTTGACGGTTTTTCTAAGTATCCTTGCGGCATTTAATCTCGTTGCGACAAGAAAATTGCGAGTCCATGACTGCATATGTGACGAAAGTAGTAGTTACAGAACAGAAATTAAAAGGGACAGGATGTGCTATTACGGAAGAAAGGATGGGATCATTGTTGTTAGCAGGTTTGCCAGACAAGTTTTCGCCAATGATTATGGCCATTGAACACTCCGGCATAATAATTACCAAATACGCAATTAAATCGAAATTAATTAATAAGGAGGTTTCAAATACTGAGACGGACACCAGTAGTATTCGCTGCAAATAAAACATTATAACATAAATCGAAAAAATTTGGCGGCACATCAAAAATGTTAACCTCTAAAGTTACAAGACAATAAAATGTAAACAAGTTGGTCATTACCGAAGCTAGTTTCATTATTGCTAAAAAATAGGCATCAAATGCTTTTAGCGTGGTATTTTTCAACCGAGAATATAATAGAAGCGAATGGTACGTCGCCAGCGGTGCAAGTGTTCACATGACGGCTACTAACGTAGTTTATTGTATTAGTTATCAGTAAGCTATCAGAAATCACCGTCGCGAACGATATGAAAGTATCAGTGTTAGAGATATCGACGGATTATAATTATGATATTACTGTTAGTAGTGTAAATGCATTCCAAGCTTAACAACAAACTTGTTGTCAGTAAGTGAATTGATCAAAAATGGAAATAAAGTTGTTTTTGAAGTTAGTCACTGTTATATTCGCAACAAGAAGAATGAGGTGGTGGCCACAGCAATATTAAATAATGGAGTATACAAGCTAAACATAAAAGTATGTTGGCAGTACCAGCTGTAGCAAGTGCAGAGCTTTGGCATGGGCGGTTAGCACACATTAACTGTAGTGATTTAAACAAAATGAAGAATGGTGTTGTGGATGGATTGTTACCTTGATACCAGTGACATGTCAAAGAATAAATGTGTGACTTGTTGTGAGGGTCAACAGATGAGGTTGCCATTTTAACATGTTGGACAAAAGAGATCATAAACACTACAGATAAAACATGCTGATGTATGTGGTGCTATGGAAACAAAATCCATTGGCGGTGCACAATATTTTGTATTGTTCATTGATGACTACAGTTGTATGTCTTCCATATTTTTCCTAAAACACAAGAGTGAATTTTTTAAAACATTCCAAGATTTTAAAGCTATGGTTGAAAACCAGCAAAATAAAAGAATAAAGATTATACATACAGAGAATACAGGTGAATTTTGTAATGGTGAAATGAAGAACTACTTGTTCAAAGAGGGAATTATATCAGAAAACAAATGCATACATGCCAGAACACAATGGTGTTTGTGAGCGAGCAAACAGAACTGTGGTTGAAAAGGCAAGATGTTTGATTTTTGATTCCAACTTAGATAAAAGTTCTGGGCTGAGGCAGCAATAACAGCAGTTTATTTAAAAAACAGGTTTGTAACTTCATCTTTACATGATAAGACACCATATGAAGCGTGGTATGGAAAGAAACCTGACTTGTCACATATCCACCTGTTTGGAAGTCCTGTGATGGGTCACATTCCCAAAGAAAAAAGATTGAAATGGTATAGAAAAGCAGAACAATATATACTTGTAGGTTTTTCAGAAACAGTAAATGGTATATATGGGGGAAGGGGGGAAGGGGAATATATGATCCCAAAAGAAATATTGTCACTGTGAAGAGAAATATTATAGTGATGAAAGAAAAATTAAAATCATCAGAAACTAGCGAAGAAATGGATACAGAATGAAGAAGAAATTAATAAAAATAGTAATGAGAAAACTGTATTGCCTGTAAAAAATGGAGATTAAGTGGGGGATTCTACAGATGATGAATCTCTACATGATTCAGATACAAATACATATGTATATATAGATCCACAAATTGAGACTGAGGATGATACCCCGAATCATGATTGGTTCTGTAATTTCATGGCAAAGTAGAAAAAAGAAAATTGTTTCATTATCTAGTACAGAAGCAGAATATGTTGCACTATAGGAAGCATCTAGAGAGGCTTTATAATTATGTAAGTTCATGCATGAGATTACTGGTAAACAATGTGTTATTAAATTAAAGTGTCATAATCAAAGTGCATTTAAATTGTCAATGAGTCATCAGGCACATAATAGATTTAAGCATATTTATGTGAGGTTTCACTATGTCAAAGATGCAATTAAAAATAATTTAATTGAAATCGAATACATTCCAACTCAAGAAATGCCCGCTGACTTGTTGACAAAAGGTTTGTTATCAACTAAGCATTATAAGTTCATGGAGATGATGGGAATTGTAAGTAAATAAAACATGTCATTTGTATTGTACATTTATATTTCGTTAAGTGGGGATGTTATTCATGTATAAGTAGTTACAAAATGTAAATTTTATAGTCTGTATTAGTACTTATGTGTACTTTGTGACACTGTTTAAAATAAAAGACAGTCAGTTAAGAAAATTCACATGAATAAATAATATTTGGGAGATATATATTTATGTGTGATTATGTATTTACAAAAATTCTTTTCCATTTTAAATTAGAAGATAAAGTACTTGAAAAATAAAGTGCAAATTACGAGACAAAATTGAAGTATAACATTTTAGTGTGAACAACGTTCACAGTAAAATGGGGTTAAATAAAATTAAAAATCATACATCCTCATATAACTCAGGCAAGGGGCGTAACAAACGCCTTCGTCCTTTTGAGACGTGGACAAATATGTCCTCGTTCTACGACTAACTTTGATGAAATTGCCTTTTTTACATTTTTCAACAAAGTGCCTTTTTTTTCCGAGGTGGAAATGAATTTCCGCATTCCCTGGTCCCAAAGGATAAGGGATATGTGGGACTCAACCCACGCTGGTGTCTGCTTTTCAGAGACGAGGTGGGCAATACCCACTAAAACCACCTCGGGTAAACCTACAAGACCGCATTGAAAGGGCCCTGGGGTCAACAAAGTGCCTGTTCATGAGGGAATTTTAATATTTTTTTACTAATGTACAGACGAAAATGCTATTAAGCAGAGCGTAGTTCTCATTATTTCAATGTGGAACACATTTTTGTATTGCCTTATAATAATTATATAATTAATATTTTGCATAGTTAGTATTTTGTGTATAGATTTGTTTTATTTTTGCTTGTTGGACAATTGTGCTGTGCATATCTCTAATTTATGGACGTACATGTCTTGTGTGTTCTTGTAATTTTGTTTGTTATGTGGCGTTCCTTAATAAATTAATCAATTAAGGAGTTCTTAAGTAATTGTTGCACCCTTTTTTTTTAAGTTGGACTTGTTTAAGGAATATATTTGTTCAAAAAATACTTCAAGTACTTATTAAATATCTTTATGTTGACAACATTAGTTGTAGGTATAGAAAATTATAACATCGAATTTGTTATTTTTTCGGAGTGACCCACCCGCCTTCTCGTTTGCCTTCTGTTACATAAAAAAAAGAATGAGCGAGTTCTACATGATTAACATTTTACAAGTCACGTATGAAACTATGTTTTCAGATATTTTAAAACTGGCCGTTTACAAAATTCTAGTTCAATGCCCGATACCTCTTATAATCTCGACGTAAAGATAACTAGAGAAACATAAACTGAAGCAAGCATATCATGGATACGATTATATGTAAAAAAATTGTATTAAATGTTATCCGAGCTAATAAAAAGCGTCGGATAGAGCGTGAAGGATTGCTGTGGATCCATACTCTGCCCCATCGAAGGGATCATAAGTCAAAGTAAGTAAAAAAAAATAAGAAAGTATATTTATAAACATGTCTAGAAAACTGAATGATAAGGTCGCATTTTATTGAAAATGCTGAGATGAACTGAAGTTGAATTGAGCGAATGCCCGCAGCGGACAAAAGCACTTCACGAAACTTTCTGTAATTTTAATACTTTATCGGTCAAAATGATCTTTTGTAATTCTCTTTTATGATATAAATAACTGGAACTCAATTTTGCAATTAACGGTCGTTTTATATAATCGAATAAAACTGTAATATACCTAGTTACAGTTTAACTGATATGCGTAATTTATTTTAATGGATTATTAATAAATTTATTAAAATGTATGATAAGACAATTAGAATTCACTAAATAATAAAGAATAATACTTGCTAAATAAACAAATTTAAAACATATGTGAAAACAATTGTTTTATTGCGTTAATACTATTTTAAGTTCAGACATACCATTGGTAAAGTCGAGATATATTTGATTTCATAACCAATTAATAAAATATGGTCAAAAATAATAATAATTGCAATCATGCTTCCTGTTTTGCCGGAAATTGATAATGTAAAAATTGCAGCCCAAAAAAAATCAAAATAATACTCCGTAACTACGATTTTTTTATATATAGAAAAAGGGGCAAACGAGCAGGAGGCCTACCATAATGGTGAAGTCGCCGCCCACAAGTGGCTGGGAGCTCGTTAGTGCGTTGCCGGCCTTTTAGAGATTGGTACGCTTTTTTCTTGAAGGACCCTAAGTCGTAATGGTTCTGAAATACCGTGGCGGGCAGCTTGTTCTATAACGTGGTGGTGCGTGGTAAGAAATGTCTTAAAAAACGCGCAGTGGTGGAACGACAGACATATCAAGGTGATACGATCATATAATTATTGTCTCTTTCCTTAATTTTTATATGTAATGTATGTCTGTATGTAAAATTTGTAACTCTTTTGTCCCCATTGTATTAAGCATACTGTTCTGTTTAAGAACTATTTTTTTTATATTGAATATTGTGCAATCCGAATTTTGAATGATGTAAATAAAAAACGTATAATTTTGAACAAGTGTTTTTAATATTTTTCAATAAAACACGACGTTATAATTATTCTTATATCTTGAACGTTTATCAGCAGATAAATATTGATAAAATTTGAATTTATTTAGTTGTATTGTCGATATGGTGTGAAATGGTTTGGAGTGTGGAGAATAAAGTCGTTTTGGTGACCGGTGGTGCGGCTGGAGTTGGTGCTGGATTGGTCCGTGAGTTGCTTGCTAGGAATGCTGCGGTATGGCTTAAAATATTTAAATATTCATAGCGTAATAACTCCATTTTAATTATATTTGTTTATTCACACTTTGTTGCACAAAAACAGTAGAAGTAAATAATGTTAATAAATGTTAGATGTCAGAGAAATGGGCGGACTTATCGTTGTTAAGCGATCTCTTCCAGACAACCCACTATTGGGTATTTATAGTGAACAGAAAGGCTTTGGTTATCTTAAACTCACTCTTGCAAATGTAGGCATCTTTTCTTATTTATTCCACATATCCTATATGAGTTCTTTAAAAACGGTAATTATGTGACAAGCATAGTCAAACTCAAACTCAAAATATCTTTATTCAAGTAGGTCTTTATAAAGAAACTTTTGAATCGTCAATTTTTAAACTACCACCGGTTCGGAAGGCTACCGAGCAGAACCGGCAAGAAACTCGATAGCTGCTCTTTTAAAATAAACAATTAATACAAAATTGTGTTACTGATAATTAAAATAACAAAGCATTGTAAGAATTGAACTGTCCCGATGCTGAGCCAATTGCCGATACATTAAAGGGATCTTTGTCCTATAAATATTCGTTTACGGTATAGTATGCCTTTTCAACCAAAAAACCCTTTACACGAGTTTTAAATTTGTTAGAAGTCAATTTGGTTATAAGTGTCGGGACTTTGTTATAAAAACGTACGCTCATACCTACAAACGATTTATGAACTTTACTAAGGCGAGAATCAGGCACATCACTTTTTTCTCTATTTCTTGTGTTGTGATCGTGTTTATCTCCACTAAGTGATAAAAAATGTTTATTTTTATGTACGAACAATATATAGCATAAGATATATTGTGAAGCTACTGTAAGAATACCGCTTGTTTTAAAGTGAGACCTTAAAGATTCCCTAGTCGTTGACTAGGTGTTGAGATCAATGTCAAATTGTACGTTACACGATTAAAACCAGTGTTGGTGTGCTAAACTACTGTAAACTTCACAAATCCGCCGTAAACAACAATTAAACTAAAGCCCATAGTGGGTTTAAGTCCAACTTAGTGCTTTTGGTTGAGAGGCAATTTGTATCGTACTTTGATTTTCTGCTTAAATTCACATAACTTTGAATTTTAGTTTGAACCTCTTCTATGTTAAAAATATTCTGGCATGAACTATGAAAACCTTATTAAACGCCTTTCCTACAATAACCACTGTATATTTTAATATATGTAGCGCTTAAACAATTTGTTCTTACTGATTTATTAATACTGTTTCAATGTTCATATGATCTTATAATTAATTCTACATATCCAACTGTACAAAGTTAAAAGAAATTAATTATTTTCTAAATTCACATATTTTCAGTAATCATTTAACTTAATTAAATCGTGATAGAGATTTTCAATTATAATTATTTATTATAAAAGGCTTTCAAGCGAGCCTTCAGTATCTCGCTCAACCTTAGAACAGCCCATTTGCTTCGTTATAATGAATTATAAAGATTTCGCAAGAGCTTAAATATCTGAAGTTGGAAACCAGCTATAAACTAATTTACATCTAATTTTGACTATTCTTTGCAAAGATTATCCCTCGCATAATATTCTAAAGATTCTAAAAGCAATCGAAATCCACCCCAATACGGGCCATTCGCCAAATCACGTAGGATTTCATTATTGGGCTTCGTTAAGCTAGATTTGTTGGTGAAAATCCGCACAAGGAAAATTCGGAAAGAAGTCAAATAAGAAATGGAATTTCATACGAATTTTACTTCTTAGTTCAATATAGTGAAAATAGAGTTGCTCTGTTATAAAGTACCTATGTATTTTAAGCATTCTTTACCAAAATAATTTCCGTACCTTAGAACTTAGAAATGTTACTTATAACATTAAACACTGGCACTTTTAATCCAAGTCTTGTGCAAGTGTATATGTATTATATGGACAAGAATTAAGAACTAATTAGGCTCTAATCATCGTGGTCGTTGCCAAGTCTTTAAAGTATTATTTATTTTATTTAACACTTTATCGCACTTAAACACTAGAAGCAAATGACATTAACAGATGTTAGTACATATAAGAGCAACGGGTGGCCTTATCGCTAATAAGCGATCTCTTCCAGACAACCCACACGATAAAATAATACTTAAAATATAATAAGACAGGTGCAAAGGGTGCGAAGTGTACAAAAAAAATAATAATAATACAGAAACAAAACACAACATACATTAAAATAAGAAAAACCGAAAAATATGCTAATTTAAATCTAGAATTTTAAATAATTATATAAAAAAATAAAGTAAATGATGTTGTATATGTATAAAGTTTAGTCTTTTGGTAAGCTTCGCTTAATTCACAAGGAATATTTTCTGGTATCCACCCAGGGCTAAAACCGTGGACCCCAGGGCCCTTTCAATGCGGCCCTGTGGTCTACCCGAGGTGGTGTTATTGGGTATTGCCCACTTCGCCTCTTCGCCACACCAGCGTGGGTCCCCCAATACACATAGGGACAAAAGGTCCAAACCCAACAACGAACTTACTCAACAGTTCATAAGTAATGTTTTCCACATAACATAAATTCACACATAAAGATTGAACAATTCTCAATTTTAGATTTGACAGTACCATTTGAATATAGACTTAATTACAAAACGTATTCATGACATAATAAGCTAATAATAACTTCCAACGGTAAATTGGTTGCAGCACGTCGCGTTTCTTGATGTTGCGGTGAGAGAGGGTGCCGCGTTAGAGCACGAACTTCTAAATAAGTTTGGCGCTTTGCGAGCGAAGTTCATAAAATGTGACATCACGAAGGAAGGAGAGCTCAGCGAGGCGTATGTGCGAGTTGTCGATAAATATAGGAGACTGGATGTCGTCGTGAATAATGCTGGGATTGTTGGTGACAATGTAATGTGTAGAGAGATGATTGATGTTAATTTTGTAAGTACACTTAATTTTATATTCATTCGTTTTTTAATGTAACAAATGATAATTGCAAGATAAAATATAATTAGTATATATATATATATATATCAAAGTAAAATCTTTTTATTCAATAAGGTACACAGGAACATTTTGAATCGTCTTATACCTAAAATACTCTTCTCCTGTACGTACGCGCGTATCCTACAAGGATTATCCAATATATTAAACAAAATTCAACGACAAAAAATGAAAGCAATACAAAAAACTCACACAGCAACACTAATACACACACACACACTTAAATGCGCGTTCTTCACATAATATACTCCACTTGTTCATATGTATATATATTTTTTTATTGATTTTTTTCTGTTCGTGTTTTTTTGTTATTGTTGTTACTATTTTAGATTCTATTTACGGTTCTATGTTTTAACCTTATTTTGGCTTTATTTTTAATCTATTTTTATTGTGTAAACTTTTATTGATAAGCTGTATAGGTTTCAGAAATAAAAAAATAAACTAAACAAGGTTATACCTTTATTGTATAAGGCTTTTTTCTGGAACACAACACTAACAAATCATATCCGTATATTATTTCTTAATAAAATACGACTGTCTAGCGATATTTCGTAATGACTTTTCGTTGATTAATTATGTATTTTTACTTTTGGAATTTATTAAGGATCATTTGAATATAACGTAGTTATGTAAACAAATCTATATATTAGTGTTTTTATTATTATATTTTTAATTTGTACTGTTGTAAATATTAAACGTATATTCTCTTATAAGTGATATCGATGTTATGTTTTAAGAGAACAAATACTTCGAACTGAAGTATCAACTTGAAAATGTCGACGGAATCCTTTTCAACAATTCGTTGACAATTCTTGAACAAAAATCCCAAACACATAACATTCTATACTTCATTACACTCTACGGCTAAAAAGCTTGTAAAGCTCATTTTAATTCCTTTTAACTTTTTTTCAGTGTGGTACTGTAACGAGTACATTAAAGGCTTTAAGCATAATGAGGGCGGATGTGGAAGGAAGCGGCGGGGCCATAATAAACGTATCATCCTCGCATGCTTTTAAATCGTCTTCACTCTCTGTCTACAATGCTACAAAAACCGCCGTGTTGCAGTTTACAAATTTCTTAGGGGTGAGGAGAAAATTAGGTTATTATTTTTGTAGGGTCACACATATTTAATTTCGCCTCGTAAACACATGTGTGTGTGCTCACATTGAATTCATTAAATATTAGTCAGTAGTGTACTATCAGTTAAAGGAAATAAACGTGGGCTTTCTTTTATTCTCTATAAATGAACGTTATATAGACACACTACTCAATAGTATTGATTGTCAGTAAATTAATTTAAAAAAGTTTAAAGCGTTTAGATAAAGGAATTATATAAATTGTCAGATTGTTTTGATGATGACAAATTTTGGTAAAAATTCCAGGTAGTATTTTGGAAGTGTTGTGTGTTCGATTTTTTATTAATTATGGATAACCAAATACTCTTAAATCAAGAGATTTCTTTCTGTGAATATTGGAGTTGGTAATTTGGCCTATAGTGGGGGTATACCTTGATACGCCCCAAAAAATTTATTCGTTCATTAAATGTTCGTATGACTCAAATGTTATATAAATATTTTGACTGAATTGTTTAAATGTTTAACTACTATTTAATTTAATTATTTGTTTCGACCATCGGTCGGTCCAACAAATTTACATTGTTACTGTAATAATTACAGTTATTAAATGTTGGTTCCGGTATAATTCTTCATTAACTTAATGTGTGTACAATTATTCACTTTACGTATAATTTATGTGAATCAATGTAACCCCGATTTAAAAGCTATTTATTATACTCTCTACTTTTAAATGTATTATCGGCCTTTAAGGAAGTGCTTCATTGTTTATCTATTCTACTGGACGCTACTAACCAAGCACAAAGATTTATACAATACATAAGCTCTAATAAACTCATTATGAAAGCTCGAAAAGTTTGTTGGAAATTTTCAATTGATTTTCAGGATGAAGAATCCCGTAGCACTGTACGTATAATCACAGTTTGCCTCGGACCGACGGACACGGCGCTACTACATAAGAGAAACTTGAACAACTTTGCAAAAGACGCTCACGGACTAACTTCAGAGCCTCAAAGGTAATTTGTTATGACTTGAAAATACTTGTCCCAGTGGAAATGAGAGCAAAAGTAATTTACGAGAATGATTTCTTATAATGCTTCGATTAATCTGTATTATAAGAGAATTAATTTCAGCATTCGTAACTGTTACAGAGATATATGAACTATTTGAATTAAAAACGTGACAGTTTCACTGTTTTAAAATATTCTGAAAGAAGTTTTTATTAAAAAGTTTTAACAGCAAAATGGTTTAGTAAAACTTTTTTTGTATTATGAAAGAGAAATGATCAATTTGCATACATCATTTTTATTTTATGTCTGAAATTAATCGCATAAAGGTTTTCTTTATATTACAGTATTTAATTAAAAATAACATAGAAATAAATATAATTTTAAACACATTATCTTACATGTAATATTAAGTATTATATTGTCTCTATTAATCTATGTATTATATATTAATCATATTTAAGAGAAAATGTACGTATATCTCTGCAACAAATTACCCACTTCTTTGTTCTGAATGTGAAGTTTTGTTCTGCTGTAATGGTAAAATAAAAAATATCTCGTAAAAATACCTTTAACTATTAGCTGCTCTTTACAGCTGGATAGAAAACTTTTAGATTCTCTAGATTTATACAATTCAGTTGTTTCCCGATATTTCTAGAGAAAGCACCCAGAAAATAGGGAAATAATTTTGACAAATGTCAACACACGTTAAACTTACACATGCATAATACATGAGGCATGAACGGGCAAATTGAAATTTTCCTGTTTATGTCTCTATATCTGCTACTCAGTTGTAATTACGTATAAATATTTGATATGTAATTAATGATAAACGTTATATCTAAACTTGTTCTAAATATTGTTAAATCCCTAGTTTGTAATACAATCACTATAATATTTTTAGGGTTGGCTTTTAAATATATTTATAGACTCACAAGCATAGCCAAGGTATTTAAGTTGACATAAAATCGTACGCGTTATTTTTACCTGTAAATATTACCGGCATTGCAATAAATGATTAGTTATATAATATTATATCGTGACTTCAACATCCGAATGAAAGTCAAATCTTTTTATTCAGTAAGGTACATAGGGCCATTTTGTATCGTCTTAAATCAAACTCAAAATATCTTTACTCAAATAGGTTTATAAAGATACTTTTGATTCGACAATTTTTACACTACCAGTTGGTCGAGAGGCAATCAAAATGACTGAATGCCTGTTCGCGACCGAGATGAGAAGAAGCAGGTAAGAGTAACTTTCAATTAAATTTCGATTTCAGAGTAGAGTCAGCAGTAAACGGTGTTATTGAGGTTATACAACGTGCGGACAACGGGTCGACCTGGTTGATCGCTAACGATGACAACGCTCGAGACGTATCGACACAAGTGAAGGAAAGCCTTAAGGCTCTGTCAGATATCTGTAATCCTCATGTCGATTAGTTTCTTCTCTTTCTGTTTAATTCAATTTTTTTGTATCTTCTGTTTTACGTTCAACGAACGTTACTTTATATAAGTAGAGGATGCCTGTAAGGGTTGCTGCAATTTTTTTTTATTCAAATTGAAAAATAGTCTGTTTTCAAATTCGCATACAAAAGTGTATTGTAAATAATGTCAAACTTCTAAAAGACATTTATTTACTAGATTGAAATGTTATCGAAGTTTTTGAATACAAATTGAATCGAAGTAGAGAATTTTGGTGTATTCTTTATAAGTGTGAAGTCTGCTTCAATATTGTTTACTGTTTATAATAATAAAACTTGCAAAATTTGCAAATATTTGTTTCAAGATAAAATTTATGAGAAATTCTAATAAATACAGCATTCAATATTAGTCCACTGAAACGCAAACGGGTAATGGGTGCTTAACAAAACAAGATTTTCCTATAGAAATTTACTGTGAAAAATACGAGCAATAAGACTTGGGGTAATCGAGTGTGCTTAGATAAAAACGAGCCAGAATTCACGCCTTGATATAGATAACCTCGCAAAATTTATTTAATAAGTAAGGACAAAGATTTGTTCTATGTTTGTTCAAAATCAAACATGTTATGAAATTTTCGTACTAACAATTATAAATTGTCGACTATAAAATTACATTACTGCCAGTTCCCAAATCAACCGCGAAGAACTGGTGAGAAACTCTCCGCCACTCCTTCATATGTTATTAATATGGACATTAAAATCAAATTAGCTATTCGGACACACATCACGTATGATTTGATTAAGCATTATGGTTCTAAATAACAATCCAGGCACGCTTTGTTGAATATCAAAATATGGGAATGAGCTGCCGAAGTGTATACAAAATCGGTGTTTAAATTTACAGTTACAATTAATTGATTATTAGCAATTATGTTGATTTTTCACAAAAATATGCTGCATTGCACATAATGCATTATACGGCCTCCTTTGACCAAGTCAATCAATTAGGTCGATACTAAGACAGAAACCATAAAAGATTAGTTAGAGAAAAAAATAAATTGCTTCAAACGCTACGCGAATAAACATAGTATTTCGAACTGCAAAGCATGCAATTGGATTTAATAATATTTATATATTTTCCACGTAGAATCGTATCAGTGATCACTTGTACGTCAATAACTTTTTTCTTATAATCTAAGGCTATGATTATTTCAATATAAACCGGACTGAGGAGATATACACAACAAACTCAGCTGGGTCAACTTAAGCGTGATTACTCCTAGCGTCCTTATCTCAGCATTTAAGGCGATTTATTCCCAGATTTTTTATAGTTTAAATAATCCTTTAAACTATGATTTACTGCGCTTTAATTAATCGTTCTAAAATACGACAGAAAATCTTGACGGACATGGTGAAATTTGACTTAAGTGGCATATAACTGCTAATATTAATTATTTTCTTACAAATTCAAATAATAACAAACAATAACTTTAGTGATTTGAATCTGCTTGTTTATTCACTGACATTTAAATCTTTCTAACACTTTAATGTGGCTTTTTAATTTCGTTCGTCGGCACTGTTAGTCTGTAATTTAGTTAGTCTATAAGTTACGAACACGTTTACAGTGTTATGACTGTTCTTGTCAAAATAATAATATTATACTTTATATACCATAATATATATAATTATACCACACAGGGGATTCCTGTGTGTTTTTGGTGATGAAATTGAGTAATTATATTGGTAACACACGGTAATTTGGATTATTATTTTTTTTTTATGAGAGAGGAGGCATACGAGCAGGGTCACTTCGAGTGATGTGCCAACCGCCGCCCATGGACACCTGCAACGCCAGGAGGCTTACAAGTGAGTTGCCGGCCTTTAAGGAAGAGGAAACAAGGAGGATTATAATTAAGATTTTCTCTAAATCTAGTAATTCGCTATTAGCCTACGCCATTAGCCAAAACGTTTGCCCATTTTGATTCCGCTTAATGTTTAGAGTTCCAAGCTTATTCCGCGTAAGTAAATATAAAATAGTTTTGTACAAATATTATATTTTCCAGCCGCGATTGATATAAGGAAAAATAAATGTTGGCTTATACTTATAACGAAATTGAATTCCCTTTGGATTTTGTTTGCTATATAATCAATTATTATATGAACAAAACAAAAGAAAATATTTCGATCTCGACTAATTTTACACGTATATATAATTTAAATAGTCCCCAATCAAGTTAACAACAGCATTTTCGACTGAATGATAATCGTTTTACTTCCGCAGGAAAGAGATTCAGTTTCTTATTATATGCTTTTATAGCAAATCACGTCTTAAAATAAAGAAATATGAGATGCTATTTTATATGCAATGCAAGTAAAACTATGTGGTTTAATAGTCCCAATTATGATTTAATAATTAAAATATTTTGTAACTTTAGACGTAAAATAAAGCTTCACAACACCATGAATCTCGCTCGTCAATAAAATGTCGAAGTTTGTAATTTTCTTTCATTATATTATTGAGTTTTTGAATATTTAATACCTTTAGTTATTAGGGCTTGTTGTACGTATGTAAATAATTATGTACGTTAGTGTGAAACATTTTTTAAAGGGCTACAACATTTAATACATTTAGAGAATGGTCAGAATCATAGATAGTTTATTACACATAAATGGTACAAATTACGGCTGTGATAGGCGTGAGCAACTATTGGAATTTTTGATTTTCCTAGCTAGCTAGTTAAGCAAGTAGCTAGCTAGAAAAAAGTCAAGGAAATTTCAAGCAATATCATGGTCAAAAAAGACAGTCAGCATTTTCTGGGCGTAAGCAATGTTTGGAAATTCAGCGTTCTCTATAAATCTAATTTTGTGGAATTAAAATACATTTTCTTTAAATGGTAATGCGCGACATTTCAATAATTAAAGGTGGGTTGTCTGGAAGAGATCGCTTATAAGCGGTAAGGCCGCCCGTTGCTCTTATATGTACTAACATCTGTTAACGTCATTTGCTTCTAGTGTTTAAGTGCAATAAAGTGTAAAATAAATTAAATAAACTAAGCTTAACGTAATGCGGTAAGTTAAAAGTAAGACCAATAACAATTTACTGCATTTATGACCAAGCAGACCATAAACACGATTAAATCTTCTAACTTTCTCCACTTCAGTGACTTGTAAAATATTACGAGTTGTGTTGGGTATCTCAGACCGGTTTATTTTTGAACCCTCGTTGCCTTCTTTTAAAAGTTATTGTAAGTGACCGCTGACACAATTATATGTGAAATAAAAACAAAGACTGTTCGAGTTTGAAACTTTTACGTATAAAAATACGTGACGGCTATATATTCGCGTGTTGCCGAGTACTTAAAAAAGCAATCCTGTATTGATTCTAGGAGAGTTTGATGTAATTTTCGGCTTCAACGCTTCCACTAATGGAGAGTTGGATTGCAATCGAGAGCCACCATTTTAGTTTCACAATATAGCTTGATGTTTGAACTCGAAGCTGAATAATGGTGGCGAGACATTTCGCAGCGTGATTCAGCAGGATATACTAACCGTATATACTTATACAATAAATGTTTATACAAACAAAAAATCTTTTAGAGTTAATACATAATAAAACTATTAAATATATATATATTTTAAATACTATCCAATCTCAAATAATCCACTGCCAATCGTATGGATTGTTTTTATAAACTCTTATATGACAATTTTAAACGTGTTTATAGATACATAATATGCATACATTTGTACTATGTAACATATAAGACATATATAAGCGTAATATATAAGCATATATATTTCTTATATGTTACGTAATAAATATATAAGCATAATTTTTTTTATGCAAACCTTTATATTTTAAGTAACAGAACATAGGTCACTACTATTATAAGAAATGAAAAGACAAACTATGTAAAGTAGGTACATATTCTAGAGAGCAAATGATATATTGAATATATTAGTTATAGATTGAATATAGAGGAAGTTGTCTGGTAAAAAGATGGGAAGGGAAGGCTGCCATTAAGGTGATGGATCATTAACTTTGTATTGTTAAAATGAAGGTATTTTATCGTACAAATGCAACACGCCTTACTACTTACAGTCCGATATTAAAAGTAAATTTAAAAAAGGAATATCAAATGCTTAATCTCTACGCCAAAGCGGCTTACACCAAAATAACATTCGACCGGCTGAAATCGGAGTCCACAGATGCATTATTAATTTATCACTTACAGTGCGAATACTCTAACAGATTAAATTTTAATTGTTTTTGTAAACTTCATCTGTGTGCTTTTAGGATATCTATCACTATATTTTGCTATGAATTTTATTGCATTATCAATATTGTGTGTTGCCTGGAAGAGATCGCTTATTAGCGATGAGGCCGCCCGTACTCGCATAGTCGTACGTACTAACATTATGTACTCCTAATGTTTCAGTTCAACAAAGTGTGATTAAAAAAATAAAAGAATATAAAAGATTTAAGACCATTTGAATAATATATTTATTTTGATTACCATTATAAAAATGTCCCATTATACCATTTTAAATAAAAAACTCAGTTGAGTTTCATTGTTATTAATAACATTAAAAATATAAAATCAATTATTGCTTTGAAAAAACGATCTCGTTTGATACATTCTGACTTTCAAACGATCACGCGTTCACGTTCTAAACCCGCACACTGTAACCCACTTTCAATGTATCGCGCAAAAATGTCAAAAGAAAAACTAAATGGGTCGTTAGGCCTGTATTCCAAGAATTGGGCGAAGCCCTTAACATAAATCAGTAGCTTACTATCGAAATGCAGTAAATGCATGTGCCAACTACCACAGTTTGGCGACTTCTACTCGTATTTCATGGTTCTTTATATCACGTGAGGTTAGTACCAGGCTTTATGCTTGTATAGATATGGTATAAATTTATTTATT
This sequence comes from Leptophobia aripa, assembly GCA_951799465.1. Classification (NCBI taxonomy): domain Eukaryota; kingdom Metazoa; phylum Arthropoda; class Insecta; order Lepidoptera; family Pieridae; genus Leptophobia; species Leptophobia aripa. The sequence continues at coordinate 6,318,261 of OX637266.1, read as the reverse complement.
TTTTTAATTTGTTTTTCTTCTTTTCTTGTTTTTTGTTCTTGTGTGTTCTTCTTGTTTTGTTTTAGTTGTGTTTTGTATGTGTGTTGTTGGTGTGCCTTATTAAATAAATATTGAGTAGCGAGCGTTTTTAATCTCTCGCAATAAAATATTTCAAACATTTGGGCATGCTTTGTTATTGTTTTAGGTAATATGTGAATCAATGTCCACCGTATTATTATTTGGTAACACGATTAATTGAAATCACCAGTTAATAAACAAAATTCTACGCTTATAATTTAATGTTCCATCCAAACAGTTTTCCTAATAAATCTAAAATTAATCTTCATCATTTATTTATTTGTTTAATGTAAGAGTGTAAGTACAAAAAACTTGTGTAGGTATATTTATTTATTTATTCATACTTTTTTGCACTTAAACAGTAGAAGTAGAAGAACATCATCTATGGTAGTAGATGTAAATACATTTAGAGCAACGAGCGGCCTTATTGCTTATAAGCGATCTCTTCCAGGCAACCCTCAAAATACTTATAGTACAATTGGATTTGTGCAAGAGGTGCGAAGAATTAAAACAAAATACATTAAATTAAATAAAACAAGAAAAATAATATTTAAAAGATGATAGCGAGTAGGCTTACCGGTATATGTGAATGTTAGGAATGAATAAATAGGTAGATAGAATAGAATACCAAATACCAGGTTTGTATGTCGAAGCACAAGTTATTTATTAGGTGGTCCAAGCGTTTGTGCCAAGCAATCTATGGTTGCAATACAGCCTGAATATTTCTATAGTGTGGTGAAAACAGGTCAGGCGCCTCGGCCGTACAGCGCAGTGACCGGAAATAATTTTTGTCTTCACGCGCCGATGGTACGCCATTTAGTAATGACTATTCAGCAGATTAATACATTAATACATTTTTCATATAGAACAAGCATCTTCTTACAAATTCAACTAACGACAACTAATGTTGTATACCTTAATTGGTGTTGTATTGTTATTAAGGTTCTATCCTATTACGAACCTATTGATCTCACACTTTTATATAGATAAATACCTGTTTAGGACTGTTTTTTTAGTAGGATTTAAGGGACAAATGATTTGTTAAAATATAACGTAGAAAAATTTGCGATGCGATAAACCTGAAGGCTTTTTTATTTTTATTAAGTTTATTTTATTCGTTATGCCGTAGTGTGAATAAGTAAATAAATACTCAGATTTCACGCACTTTAGTTGACATATAGCACGCCACCACGTATCTTTTAATGTGTTAATATTGTCTCTCTTTAAAGTAGTCGCATCTTTAAAAACCACTCTCGATAAGAAATAGGCATTACAATGCAAATTAAATTGCAAAGTTTTACAAATGACTTTTTAAATGAAACGCGACGATAAAAAGCTACCTTCTTCGACCGAGTTTACTATGAAAATCTAAATTAGTTTTACGAAGAAAGGTATGCATTTACTTCAACCGAAAAAGGATGATGCTTGACCAGTGAGAACTTCGTTACCACAATTCAGGGTCGATGGCGTCATCATATTGATTCTGACTGCCGATCATAGATTTCGTTATAAGTGAAAAGCATTATAAGAATCATTTTTCTTTTATTATTAAATTCATTGAAGGATTTAATTTTAGACTTCAATATCTACTTAAGTAGTCATCGTAATGAGAAGATACTAATTAAATTATATCTACTGTAATTATATTTTTTTGAAAACTTTGAATAAAGTCTGTAATATTCATTTGAAAAAATTCAACGTCAATTTATCGACTGCGGTATAGATGATTTCACTTTTCATTTAAGAGCTTTTGAATGTACTCTCTAAGGATTTACAGCGGATATTGGTATCCGCAGACTGTTTATATTAAACGTATTCTGCTACGGCGTAGCATTTTATACGATATAAGGTAGAGCGGTAATTTAATCAAACGAACACTCGTTATTGGTTAACTGTTTTTTAATTAAATTTTAATATAGAATTTCACTCTTTTTAAAATCTTAGTTAATAGAAGTGGGTACTACATAATATTATTACCGCCTAACCTATATATAACCTATTACAGTTTTTTAAATTATATATATTCATATACACTTGATATAGCTGTTTTATCAACTCTTCACCGATGTACCAAATTTGTCCTTTAACTTTATTAAGAATAAAATGTTGAGTAATATCTGTGATAAAAAATCATTACAAATGCCGACTCGAATGATTAAAAACTTGGGCTTAAATGCTGAGCTTTAAGCTTACGTAATAGAATACATGCTTAAAAAACGATAGGTAATCAGCTGAGTTTGTTGTTTATCTTTTCAGAACCGGTCTATTTTAGAACCCTCGTAACCTTGAGCTATAAGAAGAAAGCTGAGAGTTGCATACTTTGATACCTCATATCAAATTGGGCTCTTCAAGCACTTAGGCGCACAAGTGATCGCTGATACGATTCTATATAATAAAGAAATAAATAACATCTCACACATTACATTTGATTAATTTTAATTAAACGAAATGCGCCATTTATCACACGTATAAATCATTCATATTTTGAATGTAATAATTAATTGTAGAGCGTAATGGTCCTACGCTTATATAATTCCAAATTTGTTTTTATTTATGGAATAAACTTCGTTAAATATTTAAATCCAAACAATTTTATATCAATTCGACAATGTCTATCTGGAATTTTGTTACATTTTTTGCATGATTCTTATATGTTATCTAGAAATGCATATGTGTAATGCAGTATTATAATATGACAGTAACTAATCAATGCGACGATAAAACAATCCAAAGCTTGGATGGCGATTGAGTACAGAGCAATCATTTCTTAACTCAGTAAATAGCATATCAAATATCGATCTATTTCTAGGTGCCTAATATGGACAGTGGTTTGCTTATATTAATAACATAATATGTAGGCACAACACTTCCCTTCCTTTTAAACAAATAAATAATAATAAAATTTAAACCAACACTTGTTTCTAGTTTCAAACTTAATTATGGAAAATAAATTAACCTTTAATAATAGAATTCAAACTAGATTGTATTCTTGTAACGTTTTCCCTAAGGTCATGTATCGATCGGGTATACCAAATTAAAGCCGAGAACGACCACGATATTCTAATTCTTATTCCAGCCGTAAACCTTTCTCATTTGTTTTCATGGAATTAATTCACTGTCAAGTCGTTTTAAAAATAAATAAATGTCATGATGAAAAGTCTTGAACAATGCGAAGTAAGATAATATATTTTATATATTTAAACAAAATACTGGTTGTATTTAGTTTAATAAGTTTGTTGTTTAGCCAAATGGTTCAAGTGACCTCAGCGAGTGAGGTCGTGTATTTGATCACAAATCTGCATCATTCGTTTAAGGAACGTCGTCAAGACGTTCTAGAAGACATGAGTGCGATTTGTTTGCGTATGAATGGCTATATTATCTGTATACTTGAAGTTATGTGCGAGAAATTAATGTATGCAACGTCAATTTTTAGTGGATGTGATTGTTATGTGCCATTTTTATTATAGTAAAAAAATTAATGAGCCAGGAATAGAATGACTATCTTCAATTAAGATTATTATAGCAACGGAAATCTAAAACTGCTCAAATTATCATCATTATTTCTTCATATAGATACATACATAAAAGCCCAAATTTGTTATGATATGTTATGTCATGCTTTTATTGACGCAAAAGTCACAAAACGTTAGTGTATTAATTATTGCATTATTATATCTTCGTTTCAAAACATTAGAAGCGGTCATAGCAATATCAGCTAATACTCGTAAAATTTGTATGGTACTTAAGACGACTTTGAAAGATCATAAATCTAAATAATTCTTCGTCTGTTCGTACGCGACCAAGTTGAGAAGAAGCAAGAAACTTGGCTTGATTAACTTTTTTTAGTGGGAACCCGAAGGACTACTTATATTTTTTTGCTATAAAAAGCTGCTAATATAAGAACTGGCAGACGTGAACTATTTTTTATTTCGCACCTATAATAAAACTTTAAAATGTTTTATAATTTATCGTCGCAGTTCTGAGGTGAATTTAATAAAATTCTACCTTCTAGCGCAGATATTCAAATGAAATGAGATATAACTTTTCTCAATAACTGACTGGGGAATATTTATGGTCATAGAATTTATGTTCTTTTATATTGTACCATTGCTGCGACATCTTACGCATCTTACTTGTATGGTGATATAAAAAACTAAATCAATTAAAAGAATTTATAATAATTCTTTAATTCTTTGATTAAAACTTTATGGTACCAGGATTGGTAATACGAGTATAAACTCGTATAAAGTACGTATATGTAATATGCATGTTACCATGCAACTTTTTGTTTATAAAATAATTAATATTTTTTTTAATAAATAAAAAAAATCTTATATCATATTTTCAAGCAATAAGTCGAGGCTATATTCATCAATTTCAAAATTTTGTATATAGATTTTTATCATACCCTGGGTAAAAAATATATGTTCAGGCACAAGAAAGTTACAAGAGTATTTTCTCTTTTTAAATTTATTATCTTTGGAGTTGTGGAAAACATTCAGTAGGCGTCTGCAGTCAGCACTAGTGACACAAGAGTTGGCGCTTTTCGCTCCGGCCATAAGCATTGCGATACGAAGAAATAATGCCAGCTTTTACAAACATATAAATGTATTTGACTGTTTAAATAAATTTATAACGAACCCATACAGATTACATATTGTTGATAAAATAAATGTGTATTTAATTATCTTATATATTTTTATGTTCAATTCGATCTAAGAATATTATGAAGATACCTGTTAGGTTTACACATTACATAATAAAATCCATGTATTAACAGCTCTACGTAGATGTAGTTAGGCTTCGTCTTAAATATTTAACAATAATACGGTACATTATTTAGTATTGAGGATCAGTTCTTTGTTGTGAACGTTTAAATATGGAGCAGGTACTCATAGTGGAAATCCTTATAATATAAATTTAAATTTGCGTAGGCATTCGTTGAGTCTTTTGTTGGATTTTGAACTCAAATAGAACGTGTCAAGGTTCAAAATGCGATTGCGATGCGACAACACGACAGATCATTTTTCATATTCCATCCATTCCACCGCGTGAAAAGGCACGTTTTTCCTTCATATTTCGTTGCTCGCTTTGACGATTTTTGTTTTCAACGTGGGAAATATTTTATTCAGTCCCATTCGGGACTTTTGATTTACCACATTTATGCTCATGTGGATGTTATTTATGCTTTTGTACTTAAATAACTAATTACACAAATTTTATGAATGTCTCGTTTACTTATGTAAGTAATTCTTTACATTTTTAGTCTTTCATTAATTTAACATATTAAACTATTTGTGTAAGTACTTATTACTATGGTTTTGTTTGTTTTTTATCCATGTCGAATTATGCTTAATATTTTTTTAATCTTTGTTAATCATAGTTTTTTATGAGTTTGTAAAGGTCATCTGTGTTACTGTACTATGGGTGTAGAAATAATAATAAAAATATACCAGTCATGGTTTAGAAAATGTGTTCTAGTCCTTTTACAACAATAAATAATAATAAAAGTTGTCTCTATAATATTTGCATGGTGATATTTTTTTAAGTGTTTATAAAGATACCTGTATAAGATCTCCATGTACACCACCAGCAGCAGTGACTGTGATGAGGCAGACATATGGTACCAGATCCTGTCGTGGCCGGTGCAGCTCCAGTTCGTAGGTTCTGCCTATATCTCCATAATAGGTTCGGTTGCATCCTAGAAAGAAACAATAGATTAATCATTACTTGAAAACTCTCAAACAGCAGCTGGTTTAAATGGGGAAATTACCTCTAGACTACTCACTGTACGATATTTATTCATCTATACTAATAATAAGACAGTAAAAATCGAAAAACTGTACATTAAATATTTTTCCAAAAAACTGAAAGGAGGCAATTAAAGAAGAGTCATAGAAACCAAAAAAACAATTTTTGGAATTCTTGTCTGTCTGTCTGTCTGTCTGTCTGTCTGTCTGGTACGTTATAACTTGAGAACTCCTGAACGGATTTGAACACGGTTTTCACAGTTGGATTACATATAATTGGGAGCGTTGTCAAAAGTTTGTTTTGTCAAAATCGGTTAAGAGAAAGAGAAGTTATGGTCAATTGAAAATTTACTTCAACCACTGCTTCAAAAATTTTAAACACTTATATTGATTGATTAGTTATATATTGTTAAATATGTTCTAATATAAGTTAATCTTAATATTAAAACTTATGAGAGGTAACAAAAATAACAAATAAGGCAGTGCGCGCGGGCGCGGTTGAAGAGTTGAACAATGTGCTCGATAGATGGCGTTGATAAAATTCGTCATTAACCTAGATTTATTGTATTTTTTTATTTCTTAAACCTATACAGCTTATCAAAAACAGTTTACACAATAAAAATAGATTAAAAATAAAGCCAAAATAAGGTTAAAATATAGAACCGGAAATAGAATCGAAGATCAGAAAAAAGAATAACAAAAAAAACACGAACAGAAAAAAAAAAGTAAAAATATATATACACATGAACAAGTGGAACTATGTGAAGTGCGAACATTTTAGTGTTAGTGTGTGTATCAGTGTGTGCAATGGTGTTGCTGTGTGAGTGAGTGTGCGAGGTTGAGTCTTAGTTTTTTTAAAACTTCTACTAAGGCCAAATATATCCATCGCGGTATTAAGATGTGTGTAATGACTGTTGTGTAATGACTACCATGCACTTCAAACTTTCATTAACGTTTTACCCTATGATTATTTTGAGTGAACACTACCTATACAAACAAATAAAAGGAAACGAGTGAAGAGACGTTTATCGTTTATCCGCATCCATTTTTCCACCTACATCCTTAACGTTAATGAGGCTTACCTTTTATTATTTGGTCAAGCTAATAAGTAATAACCTCACAAGTACGTATTTCGTACTCATAACTTTGTAAGAATTTTCTTTCAACTTTTAACCGCTGAGGAGTTTTACCTTCCATCATCAGCTCATCCACATAAGAAGATGACTATCAGAATATAAAATTGTCAGAATAGTAATTGTCTGTACGTTAATTTGAAAGTTGCCCTCGATTTCCCTGAATCATCCGATCCTGTAAAGCTACATCATTCCTGAGTAACACAGGCTATATATAATTCCAATTGTAACAAGATTTTAGCCCGTGAAAGAAAGCCCTGTCGAGATCATTAAAAATAGCTATATACATAACCAAATTACACGTGGGCGAAGCCGCGGGCGGAAAGCTAGTATTTTATATGTAAAGTTGTATACTGTAATAGCAAGTAATCGAATTCACTGTCATATTTCTTTCGTTTGTACATATAAGTCCTGAGCGAGATAAATGTTATCGATTAGTTTAGAGTAAAAAATAAGTTTTTAAGTTTTTTAAAGTGGTGACACCAAGATCCAAGTCAAATGCCAGGCCGTTTATTAGCCGCGACATCTACTTTGATGTCTTCTCAGCGTACATATTGGCTCGTGCTGTACTAAAACCAACCTGCGTTATTTTAGGGCATAAACATCATGCTTAACCTATTTTTATGTCGAAATAAGACACTTATCATTTACTTATTTTGACCGATGTGCCGAGAATTGAAGATTATTTTTATTTAACCAGTAAAAAAAAAACTCTGAATTTGTTAAAAGACAAACAGGAAGGGATAGATACCTCAGACACATGTAACACCACTACAAATCCGCAAAGCCCATAAAACTTTCAAAGCTTTCTTCAAGTACTAAATTATGCAAGTTAAAACACCTTCGCTAACACAAGGTGAATACAAAGTAGATTTAATGCTACGGGCTCGATCGAATAAAAGTCCTCTTTACAGTTTATCGGAACGATGGATACATAAAATGTTATACCAATATTAGAAATACGTATCAGAACGTACGGTGTATTCAACATTATTCACTGTTGGCAGCTAATTATAAGTGATAATAATATTTGGAAAATTTCACACAAAATAACACGGGCAGCCTTTTGTGCAATAAATAATGTTGATTGATATTAAATATTATACGAATGTGTTATTTTAATACAAAGAAAACATTTTCAAACCAATTTTCTAGTCCAAATTACGGATTTTCCCTGAGTGGAATAGATCTGTCGTTACCTGGTTAAGGTACTTAAAGAGGAATTACGTCAGGTGTAACTTACGACTTTAGGTCTGGTATAAAACGACTGGTTTTAAACCCAAATTCTTGTTCACCGGGAACTATGTTGTTTACTTTAGTAAAAAATGGAGGGAGCATTTTAAAATTAATTTTTGGACAAACATGGAATTGAAATATTTAAGTCGCCCTAACAATTTCAGCCATGGCATTCACCCACTTAAGCAAACAAAGGGTAGCTCCACCAGAAAATACCTCGCATTTGTCATCTCTCACACACATTCCACATGAAGTATGTTTCCACTTTCGTCCAGACTTGAATACATATTTTCAGTGGGAATTATGCCGTGTACTAAGGCGAGCTTGAGTTATATGTATGTAGCTTTAGGAGCTTTAAATCAAGATTTAGAAAATGGAAGAAAGCCCTCATTTGATTATTAAAGAAAAATCATAATTAGCCAGCTTTGTTGAAGTGAAAAAGATATAAATAATATATTAAAAAGCTTTCATTCGGTTATAACTTTTAATCCTATGTGCGCAGTTTAATAACGTAATAATAAATTATACTATTAATATATATAGCAACTTATCAACGTACTAATCTAGAGCACATCCCCATTTAATTAAGAACAAATAATTAAACCTTCTATTTGTACAAACAAGTTCCTACATCAATGCAGGCGAAAGTTGTACACAAAGTTTCCGTCTACACGGAGCTTTCAAGTTGATTGCCCAAACAATAAATACGTGTCTTTGAAACATAGCTTACAACTAGCTGAACCGGCAAACGTTGTTTTGCCACATAAATTATTAAAAAAGTAGAAATAATTGAATTTCACGGTATTTCGTTTACTACAAAATAAATTTAATTTATACTTTAGCCTTAATAACATGTAGTAGTCATTCTATTAAATTGTAGCTTAAATGGCACGTCTGTCGCTTTACCATAGCAGTGCCATCTAATAATTACTAAAAGTATCGACATCTGTTAGAATCTTTTGGAGTTAACAGATAATTGTGTTTGTCAATTACTTATATATTTTGCAATTAAATAAAATTGCGACTATAATTAAAGATCTAAGCTATCCTATATCTCAAGTTGGACCAGACTGCTCACGGTGTGCCAATTTTTTTTTAAATCGGTTATGTAGTTTAGGAATCCATCGGGGATAAACATCGTGACAGGAGATTTATATATATAAGATTTGGTATTAATATTTTTAGTGTTTGTTTAATACTATAATTTTTATTTTATTTTTAATATCTTTCCCACAGAATTCTATCGACCACTTGTGTATTTCAAATGCCTTATGTATCACTTTAAGTTGAGTTTTATACTTAAAGCTTCGAGGATTCCAAAGTAGACCGGTCGGAGAATCCACAACAAGATCAGCTATAGTTTTTCCTTGAACACAATAAGCTTATAAAATCGTAAATCTAAAAAAAAGTTTTGATTAAGCTATATAAAAAAATCTAGAAAAGTCAATGAATCGGCCAAGATCCTAAGAGGTTAATACTGAAGTGTTAATAACTAATTATGAAAGATATACCGATACAGTCTAAATACAATAAACAACATCTGAACCTCGCATTTGCTATGAAAGGATGTTGTGTGCTTTCCTAGACGCTTTTATAACTGCAATAGCTAATTAAGGTGGCATACATTTACAGAGCTTTGAGGTTTTATTGTTTATAGCACTTTTGTATGTTGTGGTTTTGATATAAATATGTGACAGATTTCAAACACGGTGTGATAGCTGGTAAGCAATTTATTGCTTGTTTTACGAGAGTATGATTTCTTAAATGATTTAAATAAACGTTATACTCAGTCTTTTATGTAAAACTAAATTGATTTGTAATTTTTCAAGATTCTTTTACGGGTTTTGATTATGTCATTATATTATCGTTTTCTAACTCGCGCAACTGATTTAAAGAAAACGAATAACTTTAATAAGAAATTTAATATTAATGTGGATTTTTATTACCGGCTTACAAATGTGCCAAAAGAAAGTTATGACAAGGCACAAAGTGGCTTTCTTTCATCGATTAAAATATGAAAAAATGTTTAAATAAAAATCTTAAATCTTTTCAATTTGACAAGGAAGGAATTACTAGATATTTTTACTATTATTATATTAGAAAAAAAAATAAAATTAATAAAATTACAAAAGATTATTAAATTTAAAAAAAATGTATAATTAAAAAGATGTGTGAACATTCACAGCACGTTGGTTCGTTATAATATTTTCTTTATAATTTAAAGACAACGGCCTTTCTCAAACGACTTCAATTTTGGGTGCCCATAGTCCTGTGATCCCTGGACAGGTGTACCCTTGAGATCCCACTTCATAACACTGTCCTTGCTAATTCGTACTGTGTATCCGCTAACGTCAATGTAATTCCCTTCCGCATCCATCTAACTCCTAAGTCCTACCCTAACTTTATTAAGTCATCACCTCATAAATATTATAGTAATCTAATATTATTTAAAGTGCTTGTTTAGTTTTGGATTTTCCTTCTCTTGTGTTTTGTATATTTACGATAGTTTTCGCAGTTTATCAGTTTGGTTGATATTTCTCCTTATATTCTCTTGCCAGTTGCTCTAATAATTTTAATTTCACTTGTGTGCATATTAAAATATAGCAACCAATAATTAATAATATAAATAAATAACGCCTGCACGTTGTAGATAACCGATAGTGTTTTAAACGTGTTCTATTTTATTATTGGTTTACGCACGCGCTCGTAAGGTGCACCGCGATGACCACAAATTCCTTGAGAAATTCAATGATATAAATAACGAAATATTTCATATCACATTTATATTGTACTAGCTTTCCGCCCGCGGCTTCGCCCACGTGTAATTTGGTTATGTATATAGCTATTTTTAATGATCTCGACAGGGCTTTCTTTCACGGGCTAAAATCTTGTTACAATTGGAATTATATATAGCCTGTGTTACTCAGGAATGATGTAGCTTTACAGGATCGGATGATTCAGGGAAATCGAGGGCAACTTTCAAATTAACGTACAGACAATTACTATTCTGACAATTTTATATTCTGATAGTCATCTTCTTATGTGGATGAGCTGATGATGGAAGGTAAAACTCCTCAGCGGTTAAAAGTTGAAAGAAAATTCTTACAAAGTTATGAGTACGAAATACGTACTTGTGAGGTTATTACTTATTAGCTTGACCAAATAATAAAAGGTAAGCCTCATTAACGTTAAGGATGTAGGTGGAAAAATGGATGCGGATAAACGATAAACGTCTCTTCACTCGTTTCCTTTTATTTGTTTGTATAGGTAGTGTTCACTCAAAATAATCATAGGGTAAAACGTTAATGAAAGTTTGAAGTGCATGGTAGTCATTACACAACAGTCATTACACACATCTTAATACCGCGATGGATATATTTGGCCTTAGTAGAAGTTTTAAAAAAACTAAGACTCAACCTCGCACACTCACTCACACAGCAACACCATTGCACACACTGATACACACACTAACACTAAAATGTTCGCACTTCACATAGTTCCACTTGTTCATGTGTATATATATTTTTACTTTTTTTTTTCTGTTCGTGTTTTTTTTGTTATTCTTTTTTCTGATCTTCGATTCTATTTCCGGTTCTATATTTTAACCTTATTTTGGCTTTATTTTTAATCTATTTTTATTGTGTAAACTGTTTTTGATAAGCTGTATAGGTTTAAGAAATAAAAAAAATACAATAAATCTAGGTTAATGACGAATTTTATCAACGCCATCTATCGAGCACATTGTTCAACTCTTCAACCGCGCCCGCGCGCACTGCCTTATTTGTTATTTTTGTTACCTCTCATAAGTTTTAATATTAAGATTAACTTATATTAGAACATATTTAACAATATATAACTAATCAATCAATATAAGTGTTTAAAATTTTTGAAGCAGTGGTTGAAGTAAATTTTCAATTGACCATAACTTCTCTTTCTCTTAACCGATTTTGACAAAACAAACTTTTGACAACGCTCCCAATTATATGTAATCCAACTGTGAAAACCGTGTTCAAATCCGTTCAGGAGTTCTCAAGTTATAACGTACCAGACAGACAGACAGACAGACAGACAGACAAGAATTCCAAAAATTGTTTTTTTGGTTTCTATGACTCTTCTTTAATTGCCTCCTTTCAGTTTTTTGGAAAAATATTTAATGTACAGTTTTTCGATTTTTACTGTCTTATTATTAGTATAGATAACAATTATTTGTTTACTTTGGCTAATCATACATTCATTACAATATTGCAACACTTATTTTAACAGTACGCCTTGTATACCACAATCTACGTAGATTCATTATTATTAGGCTTTACAATATAGGCATACATTTTGTAGATACAAATATCGATATCAAAGCGCTGAAGTACAGCAATGTAGTCGTTGTTCAAAGCGAATCCACAAACAATGCCTGCGTAAGTACTTTGAAAACCTATGTTTGAAAGCTTTCTCTTTGATTGAAATAACTGGGCAGTCTTGAATATATAGTCAGTGGATGTTTGCCACAGTTTCACATACGTTACATTTAGGTGTTAAATTCAGTTTAGCTATTAAGTAGGCCCTGGTAGTAGTACCAGACAAACCTAGTGATTTTCACGCTCAACATAAAAGCATAAGTATAGGAGATGCCCAAGCATGGGTACTTTGACACAAGGAATAAACTATTTAAATTTATTTTAGTGTTATAGTTTAGTTTTGGTTATAAGATGTTTATTTTGTTTATTTATAGTCTTATTATCTATACATTTATTGTAAGTTGTAATAAATATAATAACATTTCATTGACTCGATATTTTTTTCATTATGCTTTTTTATAATTGATTTTTAGTATATAATAGATGCCCTTATATATTTCTTTTTGTTTTTTGACGTGAACGGGTGTTCCAATGAGATTTATAATCCAAAAGACTCAATCATAAATCATATTGTTAATTTATTATAGTTTCATATCTAAAATTAAATAAGACTACTTTCGTAAAAGATAAGCTAGGTCTGATAAAATATTTTATATACAATATACATCATTACGGATAAAGCCACACCCTAATTTTGCAAACAAATTCTAAGGGTAATGAAATACAAAATCGGTCATTAAGCTTCTAATCCGTATGCGGAACTCGGCTAGTTCATGTCTGTAAAGTCGAGGCCATTAAATCCAACGTAAAGTAATGTTTAGAATGTTGATTTAACGTTTTGTGCTTTCCCTGTTGGATTGCGCGTAGATTCTTGGCGTGTCGAGTACTCTTCACTTGATGCATTTCGGTCCTCGGCAAAAAATTGTTGCTCTCATTTCTGATATCGTGTTTTTGTGCCACGGCCCTTCTATCAAGTGTTTTTGTACAATGAGAAATTATTTTTGTTTTTATTCGGGTTATATTTTTAGTTATGAATGAATGGAAAGTCGAATTTTCAAATATTTACAATGTTTTCAAAACGGGTGGAATGTTAATGCAAAATATTCCACGTGTTTAGATTTCTACATCTTTTAATATCAAAAAGACAAGAAAGCAAATAAGACGGATGCACACCAGAAAAGGTGTATCACCTATCATATACACATGGCCAGTGGCTCATAGGTACGTAGCGGAAACCTATTTAAACCAAAAAAGATAAAAAAAAATCTTAATATTGACGATAATCTGTAATTTATTGTAAAATCGTATCATTTTACGAAATAGATATGATTTATATGATTAAATGATTTATAAAATCATTCATCGTCATTATTTTATTATATAACTGTATTTTGGTAGTGAAATAAACAAACTAAAGTCAATATAGATTGACCTTATTCTTCTTTCAGTAGAGAAAATGCAGGTTGTCAAACGTGAACTATTGTGTTTGACTTGGGAGATTGTTTTCCTGTAAACAGTATACTCAACTGAACAAAAGATATTAAGTCTTTTATAAGTGCATACTGTGAAAATTATATTAAACAATTGTTAAGGGTCATAATGTTCGCACACTACATATTTTTGTACTACATAAAATTCTGTTGTTTATAACTATAAGTGTTGTTTTGTTCTAAGAAATTGTGCCTTGAACTTTATAACAAAATTGTTATAATGTTAATAAAGAATTAAGTACTGATGGTAAGTTGAGTTCTTCTTGAGAATGAAATTAATTTTTCAATCAAGTGACAATACAGTTTTGTGAGACAAACATTAATGATTCGGTTTTAGGAATACCGTAAGCATTAAATGACTACTAATTATTATATCACATCATACACGTCTGTCAATAAACAGCTATTATCAAGTCTGTTAATTAATAAACAGACGTGTTTAACACATTAGACTCGATTTATAATTTACTAGAATAATACCGATTCAACGAGATATTAAATTTGTTTCAGTATTTGATCCTAAAAAATATACTCGTCCGTGACGGAATTTAAATTGAAAATATTTTATTATTTAGTCACGTCATATGTTTGTATAACGCGAAAGGGTAAACGATGATCCCTTTTTTGTTTTTTCGTTTTGGTTTGAAATAAAATAAGCATCCTTTTCAAATAAACTTAGACTACATATTATACAGCTAACCATAGTAATATTTATTTAAGTCCAATGTGAAATTACTAGGGAGCGTGAATGTTCGGTACGGTAGTTGGTTCCATAACTGATAAGACTATATTTAGTCTTATCGAAGTATTCTTCTTGTCTTGTTTCTGTGTGTTTTACGAGGTGATACGGGTGATTTTTTTTGAATTTTTTGTCTCTAAAGACAAAGGCTACACGTAAGTTAGGTACAATATTTGATTCAAGATAATACATTCGCACACTATATTGTTTCAACCCAATACATAGGCTTAATTGAGAATTACCACAGTATAAGGGTTTAAGTATGAAATTGACGTTTCGTTGTAATAGGTATTTTGAATTGACACAGACAGAACCTTGATGGAGACTTTTGAGTGAAGCTTTTTTCTTATGTGTAAGTATGATGTTCCTTCTTTGAGAAATGTGCAACATTCGATTATCGGATTCTTGCAATACACTACCATTTTTTCTGAATGTAAACATTTTTCTACTTGATAAAAATATGTTCTTCCCGGGAGACATTCAATGCTTTCATTCCGTCAAATCTAGATCACTGGAATGAGAACACTATTAAATATTTTGATTAATTCTATTTATTTTTTTTATGTTCAAATATAAAAAAACATATAAGGACGTGTTCTCCAATAACACGCCAGTAAACTGCTTTAATGAACACACAAATTTTATTAAATAAAAAAATATATATTGTATTACATATTTTATAAAGATCTATTTTGATCATATAAACAACGAATATAAGTCGCAAGTCACCTTACGGACCTTTTTGGTCAAATTAAGAAAAGCTTTCAGCAAACCGCTTAACACTGGCCACTTTATCACGCAGTAAGTGCAGTTACTTCTAACCTTAAGAAAACCCTATACTAGGAATAATAATAATACTTATTTTAGTGGAGCTATATCCATTTCTAAACGTATATCATTTATTTTAATTAATGGATTTCTACTCATTATTCATTACTCATTTGTAACATGAATCAATTCGTATTATTTTAGTATGTCTAAAGCAAAGTTTAAGCAACAAGTTAGTTAGTTAGTAAGATTTGCAACAAGTTAGTAATTAAAATGATTCGCGATTACTTAAAATCTAATTCAATGTTTAGCACGGCATTGTGTCCAGTATAACATCCCCCACAACTGTAGCGGGTAAGACAATTGTAGTAGAAAAAAAAAACAACTCACGATTTCTGAGAAAATGTGTTGATATTTTTTTCAAATTTCACAAAATAATATCACACCTTATTCTAACCGACATTTAAACCGCGCAACGGTTTGCCCGTGCGTGGTTGATATGTAAATTATAACAATAGACCAAAATTAACGGTACAACAAACAAATATTAACTTTGAAACTAACTAATGAATATAAAAAAGGATGTCTTGATGCTGAATCGCGATATCTTCCAGGCAACGGAGCATTAATAGTTCACAAATAATTTTAACATGCCGAGAAATCACTTGAATCAGACAACGTATTTTAAATTATTATGTATATTTATAAAGGATCGTTACTATTAAATAATATAAAAATACTTTATTTCAAAAATTAAATATTACAAGTAAGGCGGACCCTAGATCCCACACTCCTATATTTTGGGTGTGTGTTATATAACTGTAATAACTTTGAATATTCAACAGAGTAAGCGAGTGGAAATTGTTCAAATATGACAATGCGACTGACCAAAAGTGAGCGAAATGCAAATAGATTAATACCTGAAACCCGAATATTGAATGAGCCCGTCAAATTGTTTACAGATTTCAACGACACCATTGGATTTGTAGTGGAAATCAATTTGGTTACCGTATTTAGATAATCAAAATATAAGATCTTATAAGCCAGATCGGATATAATAAATTAAATATAGCTTTAGTTTAGTGATGGCTTTTTGACAAAATAGACATAGAATGGGAATGTAAAGTCAACAATTAAAATTATTATTCAACTGTATTTAATTTGCATGTTAATATATATGTTTAAAATAACTACCAAGTTATAGTATATATATATATATATATATATATATATATATATATATATATATATATATATATATGGTGGTTTGCCTGGAAGAGATCGCTAATAAGAGATTAAGGCCGACTGTTGCTGTTATATGTATCAACATCTTCTACTTGTACTGTTTAAGTGCAATAAAGTGTTAATACAAAAATAAATAATAATATATTATATATACACAGAATGAATATGCATAATGTTTGGTATTCACTTTCCATGGTCTCAACACATATTCAAACATAATATGAAGAAACTTTTTGATTAGGTAAACTTGCTTGTTTCTTAGAAAGTTCAGACTATATTATTATTTACTCAGTTGAGGAAGTGGTTAGGGTAAAAGTTAATACCGTCTATAGGAAGTAAAATAGGAAGATCTTAATAGGCTTTAAAACTAATACTAATTATTATATATTATGCTCTTCAACGTGCTATCTCCTTGTTATTTATTTTCTATTTGTCATTCCTGTAGTTGCTTATTTTCTTGTTTTTTCGGTGAAACTTTGTTTAGGGTGCTTAACTCTTAAATTGTCTTATCATAGATACTTAAAGAAAGTATCTTGATTTCATTGCAAATATGATGTTTGACATGAGAATTGCCAGGTCAGGTGACTGGCAAGGTGTTTGAACACCCTATGCTCTGATAAATTGTTTAGATGTCATAATGTTTATAATATATAATCATTTGGTTCTATGACTTACAATAATGTATAATCGTTTTGAATGACTCATTTTATGAATTAAGTTGATTCAAATATCACCAGTATTTCATGGAATTAGAGTTTGAAAAACAGAATAAAGGAAAAATATTAAGTTCAAATAGTTTTGCGACCGTATAATAATTTGCATTGTATTTTTTTTTATTCATTATTTAACTTGTAATAAGTTCAAAAAAGTTGTTTAAAAGTGGACGAATGTTGAGGTTTAGTTTTAAGCACTTTGTGGTCTGTTGCCTTCGAGCTATATTCAAAAGTTTTGCTTTTAACGAGAGGCTATAAATAAGTAAGTTATCTACTTTGACAGTTGAAATTTATAAATAAAAAAGTATTAAATGTATTTTAATTGAATTAAACATAGTTATGTTAAATATTAATAAAATATAAAATTACCCCCACAAAGTTACAATCTAATATATAAAATTCTCGTATCACAGTTTTCGTTCCCTTACTCCTCCGAAACGGATTGACCAATTCTCCTGAAATTTTCTGAGCATATTGAGTATGTCTGAGAAACGGCCAACATCTATTTTTAGAGACATTTTTTTTGGCAAAACAACGTTTGTCGGGATCAGCAAGTTATTATCTAAAAAGCGAGAAGCGTGAAGTTTAAAAATCTCCGTTAAATAACTGTTTTACAGATACCAGATATCTGCCTTAGAAAACAATAACTTTGTTATAGAACTATTTTTTTTTATTTATATATTCTTTTCTATATTCTATTTATATATACATTAATATAACATTTTAAAACATAAAATAAGATTTTAAAAATGAGTTCACGTAACATTTAAAACAATATACTCTTTTAAATGTATTAAACGCATTTAAAATGACCCAAATGTTATCCATTTAAACATTAATTATTTTTATAATTTAAGCATAAAATGTATCCTTTGATGTACAGACCATGACGAGTCATCGAGGCAAAGTCGAATTAGAACAAAATTGCAATTTAATGTATATAAAAGCTTTGCGTGTTTCTAAGCAGTGCTTTTAAAGTTAAACTGTAATTTTAACTTTCAAGCTTTGTTTTTTTGCTAGTCTAGGAATTTTCCATTATCATTCCCTGTTTCTTTCTAAAATTTTAACGTGTTAAATTTAATTCTCATATAGTGTGTTAGCTTTAAAAACAATTATAAATGCGAATATAAAATTATTTAGAGACGATCAAAGAACAACGAATCTGGTAAACAAATTTTAATCATTAAATTAAACTGATAAACTTAGTCTAAAATGGTGAACGAAAGAATATGTTTAATGTATTTAAATTTAATGGGATAATTATCTGGATACATATCTTTTTTTGAGGTTAGGTCTTTAACATGGAAGATAGGACCTGAAAATATACCGATTGTACAAATTTCACACGCTAACTATCCCACAAAGGGCTTCCTAAGATAAGTTGCTGGATGCTAACATAACTGAACAGCTGTATCTCCTTACATATAAAATATATATTATTACAGTCAACAAATATAAGATTTAAAAACATATGTATTTAAGTAAAAAACACAATAGTTATATTCCTAATCACTTTTGTTATTAACACGTGGGTAGTGTTAAAAAAACACTTGGTAAATACCTTCTTTGGTAGAGACTTTTCTCCTCCGTTTCCTTTGCATGATCATTCTGCAGTTCAGTAAAAAGTTCACATTTAATGTGCATATATAGAGCCACTTTAGTTTTACCCCATTTAACAATATACGTATCAAAATTTGTGTGCACATTAACGAAATGGAAGTAATAACAATAAAAACTAATTAGGGAGATATGATATTATATCGTAAATAATGAGAACAGTTCATAGTTAGGTTACTGGTGATTTTTACCAAGCGTATATCTTCATATCATCAAGCTTTCAATTTCAAATAATACTTTTAGGTTTTAGGTGTGGCATAAAGAATAATAATTGATTGAAAAACGATTTCCATTTAAATTTTGTTTATGACATATGTTATTAATACGTGCTGCGTACAAGTTACAACCAAATAAATATTAAGAAATCGAGAGACGACAGTGTTCTTCGATGTTGTATTAAGGGGCGTCAGTAATCATTTAATTTAATGAAATCAGCATTATCGTTAATAAGCAATCTCTTCCAGGCAACCCACAAAATATAAGAATACATATAATACAATCGGACTGGTGCACGAGGTGCGAAAGATAAAAAAAAGCAAGATACATTAAATTAAAAGTAAAACAAGATAAAATACATTACGGACAATAAATGCTTGCGCAGAAGAGATTTAAAAGATGATATAGGAGAAGGATGTAGGTACAAAGAAATAAGCGATACTTTTGTTTCTATAACTTTGAATTTGTAATAATATATTCTTATATAAAATAGGAATTTCCGAGCTCTACATTGACCTAGATACAAACATTGGACTTAAGGGATATGTAAATAAAATTTTTATACGTAATATAAATTTCTATTTTTATATAAAGAAGAGATAATATGCTTATATCCGTTAAAATGAAGGGTTACCAGATTATAATTAAAAAATCTGTCGGTTTATATACATAAATATGAAATTGATTATATGAATCTGTTTCAGTAAACATTTTAAGTACTTAGGATTTGATATATTTTATGTTCTATTCACTTCGATTAAGTCCGAAGTTTAATATCTTCGCTTTTTTTCCGTTTTGAAATCAAGAACAGAAGTACCAATATTAACAAAATAATAAACAAAGCTGCAAAAATAGGCTTTCAGTAATTAGGAACTGTTTTTTTAAATGAATATGATACTTAGATTATGCAATTACAATCAAATGACCCTTAACTATATGAATAGTGATAACTACGCGTATTGGTTTTTGATTTGGCAATTATAATTGAGGGAAATTTTGCTAACTATTATTTTACAGTATAATTAATTTACCAAGCCCCAAGTAAACCAAAGTTACTTAGTTTCTATATTAAACACAAATGAAAACTAATAAAGCTAATTAACGGAACTTGATTGTATTCATCTTACCACTATTAAACCACGCCTTTAACTTCGCTTCTGGTAATGCTAGGCTAATAACGCTGTATTATACTTAGTCTTGCCATAAATATTGTTATAAAGAAAAGCACGATTTTTTTTTATACGTAACATTTATTCCTTTCATAGTGAGTTAGTTTAATACATCAATATATAACTATTAAAAATATACAATGTTTATTCGAAGTGGTCTCCATTGGCTGCAATACAGTCTTTTAAACGTTGAGGCCAGTTATCAATAGCAGCACGAACTCTTTCTAGAGGAAAATTCTTCACTGCCAACCGAATGGATCGTTTTAGGGACTCCAAATTATCATGGCGTTTAGAGCAAGCCTTACTCTCTAAAACTGACCATAAATCATAATCCAATGGATTTAGGTCAGGACTTGACGACGGCCAGTTTTCAGTGCTGATAAAGTCCGGAACGTTAGTTTTCAACCAAGATTGGGTGGATCGAGCTCTATGACCCGGTGCCGAGTCTTGTTGAAAGCACCATTCTTTGTTATTGAACATGGTGTTAGTTAAAGGCTTAACTACCGTCTCAAGAATGGTATTTTGATAAACTTGTGCCGACGTTTTAATACCTTTTTCACAAAAATATGGCTCAGTCACCCCTTCATAGCTAACACCCCACCAAACCATCACTGAAGTGGGATAATGCCCACGTTGTACTCTGTTTACTAATTGCGAAGCTTCTTTAGAGCTTCCAGCATAAATACGGTCATTTTGTTTATTAAAATACTGCTCAATTGTAAAAATTTTCTCATCCGTAAACAAATTTTTTTTGTGACCTCCCTTTGCGTACCGCTTAAGTAGTTGTTTGGATTTTACCACCCTATTCTTCTTTAAATTATCAGTTAAGAAGTGACCAGTACGTCTCTTATAGGCTGCAAGTCCTAAGTCATCTTTTAATATACGCGACATGGTTCTAGGAGCTATCTTCATCTCCCGAGATAAAATCTTTTGCTTACGGACAGGATTTCTTCGAATTCTTTCCCTAACTGCTTTAATCACCTTTTTCACACGAACGGTACGTGGACGGCCAGATCTTTTTCTGTCACAAACAGAGGAGGTATCATTGTACCTATCAATAGCCCGGTAAACAAACATTTGACTAATACCAAGCGGGTGGAGGGTTTTAAAAATTGCACTTTTCTCCATACCTACTTTATGTAAGGCAATCACAGCGATTCGGTTCTCTTTATCACCCCACTCCATTTTAATATAACAAAATATTTAACAATATAATGGCGCGAAAATAAGAAAACACATCAAGCAATCATATAAAAATGACAGATTCCAAATTCAAACGTAATATTTTCTTTTTTTGAATAGTAACAGTATTTATGGCCAGACTAAGTATATTAAACTTTGCTAGCGTGTCTATATTTATTACATAGAATTTATTTCAGATTTTAGAATCTCATAGAACCGAAAAGATTTTTTTATAAACATTCTGTCCATATTATATGAAGAGTATTTGTAAATCACGATAGTGTAAATATTGAGTTACTATTATATATATGTACTACGAAAAACATATACAGTGTGAACTCCATACAACGTCACTTCATTTAACTAACTCTCTGAAGCGTCGAAATAAATTAGCTTTGGTTGGTTTAGCTTATATTCATATAACTGATTTACTTGTCCCCATTTAACAACCTGTCTATATAACGCCATAAATGCACACCCTGACCTTTTAGTGAAGTTATATAGAGTGTATTCTGTATACAAGCTGTATACAAGCAATACACATAACGTAAAGAGACTAAAAGGTTAAGATAAACCTTATTTAACGGCATCGTACATGTTTATAGAGAACCAACGAAAAAATCACGCTTCAAGTTGTAGCGCACGTCATAATTTTCATACGTATTATAGAAAGACAATGAGTAATGGTGACTTAATTACACAACATGCTAAAAAATTTAATTAATAGTTGCATATTTTTTATAAAGCTTTTTAGTTTTCCGAATACTTTTCAAATTTTGTAAAATGAGTGTAGAGGTAAAGTTTGATATAATACAGCGATATTATCATGATAAGTCTTATATAACCACAAGGGAAGTTCTAGGCTTGTTAATATATATATAAGATAAATATAATGAATTTCCGTTAATAATCTTTACATATTAATATTTACAATACAATAATTATATTACCAAGTTAATATATGAGTACTAATATGTTATTATTCAATATGAGTAGAAACTCATAACGTTTACGCCGAGTGATTGTCAATTATTTGCTAGAACGAGCTAATTGGCCGGACGTAAGTCCCCCTAGGCAAATGATCTATGAACAACTTTCAAAGTATTTCTATAGCCGTTTACGGAAACGAGGTCACAGGTTTAAATCCGCGAGAGTAATCGGATTGTGAACAGGTAAAAGGCTCGCACTTGTTTTCCGCCCAGTCGGTGTAATATAATCTAATTAGAACCTTCGCTGGTGACCTGAAGACCTAGGAGGAAAATCTCTTTCAACCGACACTTTTGCTTCAATATCTGAATAAAATATGTCGTAATTACATATATTATATTAACAAGTTTTTTTACAAATTGGGGACACCGAAATGTATTTAATATGAAATGTTAATTTGATATCGACTTTTTTAACGGTTGTTATGTATGTGTTATAAAACGTATAATAAATAAGATTCAGTAGTTTTTAAGTATAATATATGTATAAATTATAAGTACTAAGACAAAAGAAAACAATGTTCTATTTGCATATTAAAATTCCAAAAAGAACTAGGTACATCTTTCTCTATACTTTATTTCGTAGAAGCATCGTAGCCTTTTCGTAGCGTACTAACAATTTCCGTCACGCTCCTAGCCTTGGTTCAAAGTTTATTGCGTTGCTGCGGGAATACTATTGCGCGAGAGAATTAGAGAGTTTTTATGTGGTGCTTGAACTCTATGTATGCTATAACATCCGTGACATATGATTGGGGCGGTCAAGTTTTTATTTTTAGGTTATTTTTTTCTTAATTTTATATAATATAAATATTGACACTCATAGGTATCATGTAAATATCACATGATACGTTATGATTATCGACTTTTAGTTGTTTTTTTTATTAGACAAATAATTATCGAAAATTGGGGATATTGTTTATTACGAGTTCCGTTGCTAACACGGCAGAAACAATGTTAAATTCTCTCACATACCTGAACATATATGAATACGTAGTAGCACAAAGTAAAAATAAGAATAGCCAAGTTTATGACAAAAAGAAATTAATTGTAAAAGTTACAAAATTTTCGAAGGTTGTAATCATGCGAATTCAGACTTATTTGAATCCGAAATTTGTATATTTCAAAGTAAGGATTTTCATTGCAATTTGGATTCAATAAAATGTGAACATGTTCGATTGCTGAGATATATTGATTACGTAATTCTGAAAAGTCTTATGTTAACATTTTTAGAGGTCCAATGCTCAAATATAACATAGCTGCATGTAAAAGCATATAATATCTCTAAAAATATTAACATAGAATTATTTAATTAAATGAAATAAAATAAAGTACTTTAAAGATTCTAATGATTCATTCAATGAAATCATTTTAATAGTGACTTGTATAAATCACCGAGACACACTAACATAACTACTATACGCAAAATTTACACAAAATATTTCTATATAATCTAGCTACACTTGTTAATCGTTGGTAAATTGTATAATTTTGTTAGAATAATGCGCTTACATAGTATTGCGCTTCAATAAAGTTTATTATGTAATAGACCGAACTAGGTCATAAAAGCCACAATATACGGTAGACCTCTTCTAAAGCTTTATGATCAGTTTTACAGGCAAGGAAATTTTTTAAGTCCCTCGTGTATTATTGAATCAAAATGTTTTTCTGTCGCTTACGACAATTTGCGATCTAAACGTGAAACCAAAATCTGTTACCTTTTTGTATGTGAATTTGATAGAATTGATAGTTCATTGATAGGTTAATATTAGAACAAAACAAAACAGCTGAATTTACTCTTCGTAATTCTGAAATTCCGCCCGCATCACCTAGATGGCCGTTGGTGGCACACAGTACCACGTTTTGAAACCGAACCAATATCCCCTTCAAGAGAAGAGCATACCATTTTCTAAAAGGCTGGCAGCGCAATCAAATGCTCCCAGCACCTGCTCGTTTGCTCAACAACACGAAAGAAGTAAAACACGAAAAGAAGTTTTCTTGTGTCTAAGTAGTGTAAAGTGCTAAAGTAGATTTGGATTGTAATTCCGTTAACGACAAGAAAACCTTTTAGAAAGTTTTTGCCATAATGAAAATGCGGCATTAGTATAAATAAATATTTACCAGTGGTCTGTTATTATTATTAGTCATACAGTGGGACTAGTTGCGCAATCTCCCCATAGATGTTAAGTAAAAGTGTTTGTTCATAAGTAGGTTTCGAATTGAAAGTAGGTAAAACAATTTTATAAGATAAAATTTATATCTCTAGATTGTTGAACTTAAAACGTCTAGAGAGCATTTTCAAAGTTATTTAAGTCGATGTTGGAAAATATTAAAGAATGAATCCGCAAAGTTGCAGTTTTGGGCATCTCGCCAAGATCCAAACGATTATATCCATTATGAGTTATACCAGCCGTTGGAACGACTTAACGTTTTCATTATTAATAAAATAACCGTTGTTTATAGTTTTCTTTCCATAGTTAAGTCCTTCGTAGTTATAAATTAATAGATGAAGAACATTTCTGTGTACCTTGAAAATATATAATGTAATCTGTAATTGATTAATTAAATATTGAACCATGTCATCTCCGTATATGATATAAAAAGCCTCGCACACACACTCACACAGCACACACTAATATACACACACACACATACTTAAATGCTCGTTCTTTACATAATTTACTACACTTGTTCATATGTATATATATTTTTATTTATTTATTTTTTCGTGTTTTTTTTGTTGTATTATTTTTTTCTGTTCTTGGATTGTATTTTCGATTGTATGTTTTGACCTTGTTTTTAATCTATTTTTGTTGTGTAAGCTTTTTGTGGTAAGCTGTATAGGTTTAAGAAATAAAAAAAAATAAAAAAATAAAATAAAGGAAAACTAAATTGTTGCTACGTATATGTTTCATAACCTGAAAACAATAACAATAAAACATTGTCTATCTGAACAGAACCGATATCGGGTAGGTTCTGACCAACTGAAAATATATTTTTATTTCGATATATCTAAAATGATATATTATTTGAAATATTCAATTCAAGTCAAAAGTCATACACTACATAATAGATAGCTAACAAAACAAAAATTAAGACGTAAGAAAGTGACGACGCGGGCACATCTAGTTAAATATATAATAACAAAGAGTCATATATAGAAATAGATTTTGTAATGCCTTTGGTATAACAAAATCCTATCCAGCCACGTAATTGTTTAACCTTCAAATTTAAAAATAGAATTACCCGCTTTTTCCAATAACGGTGCTAACCTTTATCCAACATCATAAAAAACTTTTACGATCGGCCACTTTTAATAAAGCTGTAATCAAGAGAAAGAATTGTATCCGACCTGTTCTACACCACTTTATTTTTATAGATGGCGTAAAAAGGCACTCAGGGCAATCTTATCCTTTGCAAGGGCCATTCGCAATACTCGAGACATATTCATCATACACTCAATGTTCATTTCATTATACTTACGAATTATTTTGGCTGACGGACGACAGACATATGGACGTTGATAAATTTAAAAAAATATTTTCTAGAAAAATTATAATACTGTGCTAGTTTGCACTGTTTGTCGAAAGCACTTGTGGCATAACTTGCCGACAAGTGTAAACCTACTGTTTAAAGCCGCTACCTGTATCGTGGTTTATTAAGGTTGATGATGAAAGTTCTCCGACTGTTAAACAAAAGACGCCAAACACTGTTTTAGTGTTTCGAATTGTCGACGATTCTCTCTTAGGGTTAGCACATTTTCTACTTGGTTATAATATTATTGAATTTCATTAAAATGTGTTTATCTTAGTTAGCTGTAAGTTGAGTTAAAAACTTTTAATATCTTTATTTTTACCTATTGTTCGTGTTGTATTTGCCGTGTGTGTGTCCTAAAAAACGTGTTTTCTTTCTTTTTAATATATATACAGCACGTATCTAACTTGATTTCAACTTACAGTTTGAAGGTAGTTTAATACTAACATGGTCTTACATCGATTAAC
Organism: Leptophobia aripa; assembly: GCA_951799465.1. NCBI lineage: Eukaryota > Metazoa > Arthropoda > Insecta > Lepidoptera > Pieridae > Leptophobia > Leptophobia aripa. Next base: position 6,291,610 of record OX637266.1, on the reverse strand, counting down.
ACATTTACAAAGTTCAAGTCAAGCGTACACGTAGATAGGCTAATAATAACCAAATAAATTTTCATTTATTTTCAATTACGTTAGGCATGTAATGTAAAAGGTATGTTATTTTTCCACGGCCAAGTACGCAAGAAAATATATTACGTGAATAATGGTGCTAACAAAGATTTTAATTGTGCTTCACACTGAGCTAACGAACAATTACAAGAATACAATTAGAATAATTGTAATAAAAATGCTCGATTTTCATTTCCGTGATAAGTTTTCTTTGTTGACCTATTTCAACTCAAAGTTTGTACTAGATAAAGTTTACGATGAAGGCTCGAAATCCAATCAAGCGCTACTAGTTACAATGCATTGTTCATTTGTTCGTTAACAAGGAAACTGCCGTGGAACTAGATTACCGGTGACATGTATTGAATTGATTGGAGCTAATATACAACTCATACAAGTGTTAGTTGAATTTGTATTTATAATGATTTAAAGACGTAATTAGTACTTAGATATAAGATACTGACTTCGATATTGGTATATATGTTAGCGCGAAGAAGAATGTGTCGTCTTGTTTACCAAGCGCAGGTGTCCATGCGGCTACGCGCCGACGTATATACTCGTATGTATACCAAACTACATTTTTATAGAAATTTTCGTTTATAAAAATGTACAGAACATCGTAATAGTTCAAAAAGTGATTCGTCGTTTTTTTTTTAAATCATCAAGCCATAAAGAAGAAGTCGTCGCCCAACAACGCGAGCTCGTGAGTGCGTTGCATGCCTTTTAGGGAGTGGTAATGGCTCTTTTATTGAAGGATCCCAAGTCGTATAAGTTCGAAAATACCGTGGCGGGCAGTTGGTTTCATAACGTGGTGGTGCGTGCTAAGAAATGTCTCACGCAGTGGTGGAACGACAGGAGGAATTACATTTTATTTCGTTACCAAAAACTATTGGAAATCGCAGATTTATATTAATGTATATCATGATAACCATTATTTTTTTATAGAAAATAATTAATCCATTAGTTGTCATATACAATGACACAGAGATACAGGGGGACATTTTATAGAAGTTTATCTCAGATAACAAAGGCCCATCCTGTGATTTACCAGCGTATTTTCTTAGCTTTAATCTTTATAAACTGGAAGGAACAACGTTATGCAAAGTACCGCGTACAAAGTATGCAGTGAATATAAGTTGTAGTCAACGATAAATAATGTTCCAGGGAAGCGAAACTTTGGACCATTTAAGTGCAACTGGCGCAAACTTTCGTAACACAATCTTGACGGTTGCGATGTAATCTGCAGCTTAACAGCTGCGGTACATGTGATATATACTTCTACGTTGACATGAACTTATTAAATAAAATATAAATTTTGATTATTTTTTATTAACCTAAAGACATTTTTTCCGCGGTGGAAATGCATCCTGACATCCCCTGGCCCCAAAGGAGCAGTATATGTGGGACTCAACTCATGGCGGCATATCCGCTTTTCAGAGACGGGTGGTCGCTCTCAATCAGGGTCCCAGCGGCTATTATAATAAATTGCAACATTCTACCTCCTAGGTAAAAGGTTGGCATACCTACCCATATTCTCCACGTCTCCCAAATCGTAGTGAATTTGTGGCCAAACGGTCGTTCAGCCTTCTTTAATATAATTACTTCCTCGCAGAATGCATTCCTTCTCACTACTGAGCATCTTATAACTAAAATGTATGGATTGGCAAAGAGTCAAGTATGCTCTTCTAATCATTCCATTAACCGCTACCTGATTGTGGAATCGGAATTTTATACTGAGGTGTGGGTTTTCGCCTATATATTTGAAACACTTTGTATACACGGTTAGAGCTTTGGTTGAGCCGAGAGTGTATGAGTGTATGAGTTTCATCGGGTTGGAAGAAACCCGATGATTTGTATAATATAATTTTCCTTTGAACGGGATAGTACAAATTGAGATAGTACGAACGGAATCGATAGTGCATTTTGTGAAAGCTTTATTGAAGAAAATGTAAAATACTTATCGAAATAAGTGCATTTTATAACAATTTATGAATGCAAAAACTAAACTAAATGTATAAACTGTGTTATGTGCAAGCATACTCCTTTTTTCATTCTAACATACCAGTTTAATAACACATTTGACAGAAAGAGACTAAAGAAGTTAGTCAAAATGCAAATTTAAAACTTCGCAAATAAGGAACAAAAGACGTGGCACTAGTCTATTGAAGCTTATTAAGTTTTGATCTCAACGTTAGTCAAGTTACACTTTAGTGTAAGCTTCTTAAATTTGTAGTAATAATAAACAATCATTTATACATATTGATTTGTTACTTTTAGTGTGCAAACAAAACACATACTTCACATGAACTCACTCACTCTTATATAGTACCAATTCTCACAACTTAATTAAATTTTTATTGATATTATAGGAAGAGCGGAGCATTGTCAAAACAGGTACCTGGGAACATTCTGGAAAGCCCCGGCAACAAACTTGTATCGATTTACGTGTTAGTATTATTTATTGTTCCACGATCCAATTTAGCAAATACAACAGTAATCGCACTTTGTAAACAAACATACAGTTAATTACGCGTACGACGTTTCATTACATAGTGTAGGATAAACACTTAAGTAAAATCGAAGGCTTTACACAGTTTACATAGGACTATTTGTCTTGTACGAAGGAAATTGACGGTATTTTTAGTCCTGGTCGATGTCATTAAAACTTAAACGACATTCCCAAAGGCATATATTGTGAATACACGGAAAACATTTTGTGTAATTTTTTAAGATGAGCTTTCATGTAATCACTTTTTTAAATACAAATTTCACTGTAAGGCACTTCTTGAGAGTAATTTATGTGGGATGGAACAAACAGACAGACAAATCGTGTAGCTTTTGGATTTGTGTATGCAATTTGAATAGTAGTAAAGAATTGACATTGTTAACAGCTGTTTGATGGTAGAATACATAAATCCTCTTTAACACGTAACATTTAATACACCACAGAATTAACATAATAACTTGAACTTGAAAGAGAACAATAGCGAATCAGAGCGCTGCAAATGTCACAGACTACATTATTTAGTGTCAATTGTCATGTATGACGATATGAGACTTAGACATAGACTAGTTACGTGTAATTTTTGCACAGAAGGCAACATTCGTTTTTTGTTTTTTGTCACTGCTTAGTCTGCGTAGAAATTTTAGTAATGAATTGACGAAGAATTGTACTGATTCTGTATGTCTGGAATTATGGAATAGGTTACAACGCAGATATATTTCCTTTTTTTCTTAATAATAATAAGCAAACGTGCTACCTCAGGAAGGTAATTCGTATAACTCATAGAGTAATATCAAATAGACACTTTTCAAGTAGATCCGCATCAAGTAGTTGCATAATTCATTCAGTGTCAATAGTATGACCAGTCTATTCACCTCGTTAAGCTGCATAATCGAGTTTGCATATGCGAGCGCATTGCATGCGATTCGATTTCACTCCAATTTCCGAAAACATTTATTCGATTTGAGTGGAATAATTCGATTTAAAATATTAAACATTGCAAATATTTCGTTTTGATCGTATTTTGAATATATTTTTATGGATGGTTGCAGATCTTTACAAACGTGCTGTGAAACATTCTTGGCGATTTACAGGAGTGGCGGAGAGTTTCTTGCCAGTTCTTCTCGTCCGCTCTACGCCCTTGATTTGAGAACTGGCAGTAAATGTAGAATCGAAAATTTAAAACTTATTTTGTTGACGATTTATAAGTGTACCTTGGTGACCTATATGAATAAAGATATTTTTGATTTTGATGATATTATAATCACAACTTTCGTATATTCATCGCCTCGTTCATTTATCGTCAATTCAATGTTTTTTTAGAAACCGCAGGTATACACAAATAGTGTAAATAGATAGATAAGAGCAAGGAGAAACTGTTAAGAAGATATATAAAAAAATATTAAAAATTAACATTCAAAATAATAGCCGGTTTTTTGTCAACAGTAGTTTTACCGTCAAGTTAGATTTAAATGATTGATAGTTATAGTTTTCGGAGAGTGTATTTTCTATTTTCTCCAAATGGAATACAGCCTCACTACTTTAAAGTAAATGCAATCAATTAAATACCTATCAGGATAATACAAAATAAATATAATTTGTATGAGTAAGTTTCATTGTAAAGAAAAACGTAACAACTTGGCTATCTAATCTATTTAGAAACAGCAAACCTTTGTAAATAACAACACTCGCATACACAAACACACTCACACACATGATCACACATAATTTTTGCTTTGTTTTCCAACGATATTTTATATCGTCCCAAATACTTACAGCGAAAATATTGGAACGACGATCGGTTACATTTTGCCAATGAAACAAGTGAAAGTCGAAAAATATATAATCCATTCCCTTTCGTTCGGTAGGTCATGTGTGAATAAATAGTGCCGCGACTATTTCCATTATTCCTGAGACCTTCATAGGTCACCGACGCTTTTACGGAATTGGTTCAAACATAGGAATATATGGACAACAACGTCTGTCTCTACTGATTTCTCTATTTAAAATTATTGTTGTACCATAATTGTAAATACCATTGTTGAGATTTTAAATAGAGAAATCTCTACTCCTTAGAGGCCGTTACGTTTTTTTAAAAAAGGGAAACGAGCTTACTTCCAGCCCAGAGTCATCCTAAATACAGCATATAAACACCGATTTTATTAACAAACAACCTACTGGCCTTTCAGGCGATGATCTGTTTACTTTCAAACTTCAGATATCTTGGTAAGATCTCTGAATGAATCTTACATTCACATATTAATTGTACCGCATTCTTATAAACAGAGTGAGGTAATCCAGTAAATACTTACGGGTACAGTGCCTTGGTTCATCTGATGCGTCACCACAATCATTACTTGCATCGCAAAATCGATTGATAGGCACACATTTCTTATTGAAGCACTGGTATTCAGATATTCTACATCTCGAGTCGTTATTGTGAAGGACCGGTAGCAGTTCCGGTTCGGGTATGTATCGGACGTCCTTTTTCGGTGCTTCGGATACCACATCGCAGTCAGTTAAATGTACTATTATTATTATTAATAGATGGACAGCTACGGGAGTTATATTATCTGAAACAAAAAGGGTTATCGATATATTTAGTGTTTTTAATGTGAAGGATGAAGGCTTTACGAAGTAGGTCTTTAAAATTCAGTCCTGAATAACATAACAATAGTATTAGAAGTTTCTAATCAGAACAATTAATCTAATTACAACAAATCAAACACTCAAGGACGGACATACAAGGGTGATCCAACTTGGCGCGGAGTCTGGCAAAAGGCATCAAACAGAGAGATGTGTCACACCTGCCCTTTGCACCGACGTGTAAGTAGTCAATGTAGATACAGTATTAAATCTGCCAACAGTTCTTTATTTTTTTTAAATTGAAATTTAACTGTGTGAACAGTGGTTCACACAGTTAAATTTCAATTTGAATTTACTCAAGAAATCATTAAATTGAAATCAATTTTACGATAATTCGTTAGCTCGTTACCGCACAATTTATTAAGGATTTTTATTAATTGTATAAACTTCGAACAAACAAATTAAAAAATCAATTTTCTCTTTCGAACATTGAAGTTATACAAAAATTAATGACGAAGCCATCCTTTCGCCTTTGTTTCTATAAATAGAAAAAAGATCTAAAAAAAACTCTATGCAATTCATGCAAAAACATCTATTTATTTCACAGACTTGAATAGATCTTATTTGAAACCTATTAGTTGCTAAAAGCACTTATATATTCCATCTCGTCTGAATTAATGCACAAGGCAAGAAAATTTAATTACACGTGTAATATGAAATAATCAAATTTGTTTCTAGTTTCATCTTACATTGCCGTTTCCCGCCATTTTAATTGCTCAACGTACGTGTCATTTTGTTAGGTAAGTACCTAACAAGTGTTTATATCACGATCTCCTAAGGTATTTTCAAATTACAGACAATTTTAACGAATATTGTATTTATTTAGGATAATGAGACATATATATATATATACATATATATGTCAACACATATATATGCCCTACTGTTTCATTATCCTACTTAGTCTTGCCATAAATATTGTTATAAAGAAAAGCACGATTTTTTTTTTATACGTAACATTTATTCCTTTCATAGTGAGTTAGTTTAATACATCAATATATAACTATTAAAAATATACAATGTTTATTCGAAGTGGTCTCCATTGGCTGCAATACAGTCTTTTAAACGTTGAGGCCAGTTATCAATAGCAGCACGAACTCTTTTTAGAGGAAAATTCTTCACTGCCAACCGAATGGATCGTTTTAGGGACTCCAAATTATCATGGCGTTTAGAGCAAGCCTTACTCTCTAAAACTGACCATAAATCATAATCCAATGGATTTAGGTCAGGACTTGACGACGGCCAGTTTTCAGTGCTGATAAAGTCCGGAACGTTAGTTTTCAACCAAGATTGGGTGGATCGAGCTCTATGACCCGGTGCCGAGTCTTGTTGAAAGCACCATTCTTTGTTATTGAACATGGTGTTAGTTAAAGGCTTAACTACCGTCTCAAGAATGGTATTTTGATAAACTTGTGCCGACGTTTTAATACCTTTTTCACAAAAATATGGCTCAGTCACCCCTTCATAGCTAACACCCCACCAAACCATCACTGAAGTGGGATAATGCCCACGTTGTACTCTGTTTACTAATTGCGAAGCTTCTTTAGAGCTTCCAGCATAAATACGGTCATTTTGTTTATTAAAATACTGCTCAATTGTAAAAATTTTCTCATCCGTAAACAAAAATTTTTTGTGACCTCCCTTTGCGTACCGCTTAAGTAGTTGTTTGGATTTTACCACCCTATTCTTCTTTAAATTATCAGTTAAGAAGTGACCAGTACGTCTCTTATAGGCTGCAAGTCCTAAGTCATCTTTTAATATACGCGACATGGTTCTAGGAGCTATCTTCATCTCCCGAGATAAAATCTTTTGCTTACGGACAGGATTTCTTCGAATTCTTTCCCTAACTGCTTTAATCACCTTTTTCACACGAACGGTACGTGGACGGCCAGATCTTTTTCTGTCACAAACAGAGGAGGTATCATTGTACCTATCAATAGCCCGGTAAACAAACATTTGACTAATACCAAGCGGGTGGAGGGTTTTAAAAATTGCACTTTTCTCCATACCTACTTTATGTAAGGCAATCACAGCGATTCGGTTCTCTTTATCACCCCACTCCATTTTAATATAACAAAATATTTAACAATATAATGGCGCGAAAATAAGAAAACACATCAAGCAATCATATAAAAATGACAGATTCCAAATTCAAACGTAGTATTTTCTTTTTTTGAATAGTAACAGTATTTATGGCCAGACTAAGTATATATGGATAATGAAACAGTAGGGCATATATAAGTATATAATATAAGGCTAAGTCTCAGAATTCCGTATTCGGTACGGTTGTATGGTGTATATATTAGTTGACTGAGTGTTAGTCAATTATATAGCACAAACTGATATTTTTTCCGCAAACGAACCCAATGTAAAGTGTGTTCCAAATTCAAACAATAAATTGTTCTATTAAGCAATATTTTTATATCGTTCCGCTCGCACTGAGTATTTTGTTGTTATATATTCATAACATTCTGATAAACAGACTAATATTTGACTATTTTTAATTATTTTATATGTGTAATATTCATGTGTAATAAGAGATCATGGACATAAAGGATTACATGGCCCACTGTAATCCTATATGTCATCTTATATTCCTATCTATTATTCTTTTCTATTTCTCTGATTCTCTTCTTATATTCCCACCTAAAACAGACAGTATCGATTTAAACTGATGTGTCTGAATCACTGAATTAGTCAGTGAAAATAATTAACGAAACATGCAAAAATATCTACTATGCATTAGACATTCGCATTCAAGAATCATTTAAAGAAACTCATTCTAGAGGCGAGCTCTATTGAAATCTCCATTATCCAGGATTCCGTGTAAAATATACTTTTCTTTTGACAAAACTTTATTCCCTAGAGTTAAAACGGAACGTGTACGGAAGTAATCAATCTTCTACGGATGTTGACAACTATTCATTCTTGATTCTTTAAATTTTGGGTACGATTTAAATAAGTATGAGAAATTCGATTTGAAACAACTGGCCCTGAATAAAATTTATAATTTACTTACTAGAACGCTAAACCTTAATTGAATACCGTTCGATTAGGTTCGAATGCTTATATGTTCCAATCGGACAAGTGTTGGCCTCAGATCTCTGCATACTGTTATATGCTTGACACGTGTTAGGTGGGTCTACCGAGTCAAACATTTTTTATTTATTTATTTACACTTTATTGCACTTAAAAACTAAAAGCAAATGACGGTAACAGATGTTAGTACATATAGGAGCAACGGGCGGCCTCATAATAAGCGATCTCTTTCAGACATCCCACACGATAAAAGACACACAGGTGCAAAGGGTGCGAAGTATACAAAAAACAATCCAAAAACAAAACACAACATACATTAAAATAAGTAAAACACTCATTGTTTGAATTCAGAATTCGCTTGATTCACTGATTGCTGAGTTCCAAGGATAGGTATGTTTTTAAATACTCGAAAAAAAAAAACCCGACGGTATTCCTGTCTTCTCGACTTTTAATTTTGTTTTTAATGAATCGGCGGTATGCAACATATAAAAAACTTGGAAAAAATATCAAACCCATATGATGATCTCTCATTAATGGAAGCCTCGTTCTATAAAAATAAATATAATGTTTATTTAATTGACCTTGATACATATATTAAATGTATGTAAACGTGAGCTTTCATATCTACTTATCATTTCTAATGATTTTATATAAATATTTGTATGTTATTAATAAACACAAAATATATTAAGTAGGCGTCTGGTAGTCAGTACCGGTGATCCAAGAGCTGCTTTCCTTGCTCAGCGTATAAGCATCGCGATACAACGAGGAAATGCCGCCAGCATTGTGAGTACTCTGCCACAGGGACCAAACTTTTTAAATTTATTTTAGTTTTGTGTTTTGTTTTATTTTAAGTTACTTATATTAGTTAGATTAATATTAAGAATATTTTATGGAAATAAATTTGTCATTATCGATATCATATTATATATCATATTAGTGATATCGTTGGTTAGCCACAAGGAAAGCTATGTAGCTTGCGCTATGGATGATGATACATGTCATATACCTTCAATAATATAACTATATATTATACTTTCGTTTTGGACTGGACGGATTGCAAGACATTTTAGCTTCTTTTTAATATTTATAACCTGGAATAATCGCCTAACTGAATCATATACAATTTAAACTCTATGTTACGTCACTCGATTAAACGAGAAACTCACAAAAGCGTTAAAATCTTTGCTGTTGGTTGTTGGTCGTTTGGCTATTATTGGTTTAATTTGTATTCCATACAAAGATTTTACCTCCTCTCCATATAATGATCACTCTATATAACGCCATTAATTGCACCATTAGTGTCGTTATATAGAGTGTACATTTATATAATTGGTATTCTAGCTAAGTGAGTTTCTCAGTCGTTTAGTGTAAATAGATTTGTATGAGACATATTTATCAATTTATAGCTATTCAATATTTCAATTGGAAACGTAATATGCAAGTTCACTGAATAATTTAAAGGCATTTTTCAACGTCACGTTTGTATAGGATCATTTGTTACCATTGTTTTGCAAGGATAACAACAGAAATGTATTCGTTTTGAATGTTTTAATTTAAAAATTTGCGGAATGAGTTATTACGAGTATAACAAAGCTTGGATTTCTCATCTAAACATAGCCATATTAAAATATAATTTAATTGGGCATTGTTTTTTTTGTATACAATACGGGGCAAAAGAGCAGGAGGCTTGATAATTTTATCTGAACTCTGACACAACGTTATACATATACAGTTAAAATAAGAGGAGACAAACGAGCAGGCTGGTCACTTCGAGTGATGTGCCAACCGCCGCCCATGGACACCTGCAACGCCAGTAGGCTTACAAGTGACTTGCCGGCCGGAAGAGGAATGCTCTTTTTTTGAAAGTCCCCAAGTCGTAGCGGCTCGGGAATACCTATACATCTTAGTTGAATAGGTATTTTATTTAGGATCAATATTTATCTATGTACCATGTAGTGTAAAAGTTTTCAAGATTACAAATTTGATTTAAAATTTAAATGTATTTGATAGTAAACAAGTATTCCTCGGAGTAACGTGTTTCTTTATTTGACTCAAAGTCTACCATTTAGTTATATACAACGGACAGAAAACCCTTCATAACAGCCTGATATTTTAATAAACCCTTCAAACTTGCCACGTTTAATATATTTCACGAATGTTCATCTAATATAGAGAATCTCACTTTTCCACTGTATTTGTCGAGTTGGAACAACGCAAATGTCATCCCTACTCGAATCGGCATCTGTCAGCCTATTCGGGGTCTAACTATTAAATATTATCTCACAGTTATAACCCATAATATATTTAAGAAATGTATTATATCTACAAGGAGATCATACTATGGCGTGGGTTTGAAGACTCTTACAATTCAAATTTAAGCTAAGAATACCAGAGACTCGTCGCGCTCTGAGTGTACCTCACGGACACGAAAAAAATTAACAAAATTTAATACATTAATTAAAATACGTACCGTATAGGATAGAAGCAATGTGAACAAACAAAAGGCTCAAAACTTATGTAGTAAATAACAATACAATTGTCTGATACAAAGCCTTAGTATAGAAATTAGATTTGGAAACAATTACTTTGTAGCTTTGGGAATTATTTTAGTAGCAAATATTGGATTTGAAGTTAAATTAATATGAATTGTAAAGGACTTTGGTTTTTAAATTAAAAGCGTGACTACTCAACAATGAATTAATGTTTTATTTAAATGAAAATGATAAAATTTATTAAAAAATTTGCCGAACCGGCAAACGTTGCTTTGCCATACAAATTATTTATGTAACTATTTCAATGACGATTGATTGGTTATCGAGCGGCGATAAAAAGTGATTGAATTACTAAAATTACCATAAAAATTAAGATTTTATGTATTTTTAAAAAAAATTAAGCGTGAACAACCCTTATCACTTAGGGGTATGGAAAATAGATGTTGGCCGATTCTCATACGCAAATAAAAATTGATAAAAATCGGTCAAGCCGTTTCGGAGGAGCACTGTGACCGAGAAATTTTATTAAGTCTAACTCAAATATTTAAATTCAGTAAATACGTATTAACATTTTGAATCGTTATAAATCTAAATGAATCACCGCCTGTTTGTGCGCGAGCAAGCTGAGAAGAAGAAGGCAATATTGTTTTTTTATTGGTAATGATCCTTATATAAAGTTTTTGGGGAAAGGCCAAGCATGTAAATTGTGAAGTAAATTCATCCTCAAACTTTTTCATCGGATAATTTATTCAGATATTTTATAAAACGCTTTTTCAAACGGCTTCTGTTTAACAATTTTTTTACATTTCTTTACTGTCAACGTCAACAAATAAGAAAAAAAAATAGATAACGATAAAGAGCTTATTATCTCAAAATTAAACTTAGTTTTAGATTTCTTTTTCACCCAGTCTCGTTTACAAACGTTTTGTTTGAATATACCTTTTAAGATATTATCTTCTGATGTCCGTAGGCTCTCGCAAAATGTGAGTTTTAGGTCATCCATGTTCATCTACGTTCGCTTGAACAGACTCTTCTCTTTAATATTTTTTCAGCTTTTCAGGAAGCAAATTGGAGCGTGTTTCCTAGAAATAATTCTCATAGCTTATGAAGCTTTTATTACTCACGGTCAGACATATATTGTTATATTTTTAGAACGACTAAAACAGTTTCACAATAACGAATCTTATATTTTAACACATTTTTCACACAAAAAGCGCTTTTTAGGTCGTTTTGATGACTGGGTGTTGTCAATTTTTAACAGCACGTTTGTTTCTAAAAAACTGTCATATATAACAGAGCAGTGGCCTTAGCTATGTGTTAAATATATGACTTAAGTTATTAATGTAAATATATATCAGAAAATCTAGCAAGCCTTGCAAGCGTAGAATTTTAATAATCCCGCCGTCTCGCTCACAAGGGGTCAAAAAACAAATCTAGTTGCTTTATTACATTCCTAAATAAAGCTGGTGTACGCTAGCGTTCTACGAATATTAAGGAGAAAAACATTCAATTTTGTTTTCTTGAATCATTTGGAAACGATCTAAATCGCTATTTAAAAATCAATTGTCACATGCATTTTACAAATTTATTCGTTGAACTAACTATACCCAAATTATTTTTTAAAACAATTATATGTTTTATATTTTTTTAATGGAAATCTTAAAACAAATTATAAAGGATTTCCCTTGGTGAAGAAGATTAAATTAAAAATTACATCAACGATAAAACTGTCTCGTGAATTCAGCTCAACACAAGAATTGTAACGACGGCAAATTACGATTATAAAACAAAAGTTATTTGATAAGATGTCTCTGGTTTTCTCATCGGTTCTCATTTTTTATTTTTTTTATTTTATCATAGTGGTGGTATGCATCAACTGCTGAATACATAGGTATGTACAACCAGGTGGTTGTACAGGTACGAATTCAACAGTAGTTTTATATACATTGTTTTAGATTTCTTAAAATTAATCTTTAATAAAATTACTTTTTAGTAAAATTATTTTATTTAACCATTACATTAAAAATTCCTTAAGCAGTTTGAAAATTATTTTATTGGATATATTTGGTTGTAAGGAAATATTGATGAGGAAATATTCGTATGTTAATTAAAGTTGGTAATCTGATAATGCACTGTCTGTCTGCATAGCTAAGTTTTTTTTTATCTATGCATTTTATATAAATGCATAGATACAACAGGTCATAGATGGCTCAACACTTCCCACGAACAATAGAAAACTATTTAAATAGGATTATCAGATACCCATTTATTATTATTATTATTAATTATATTATTATGAAATTTTAGAAATTCCCGCTATCCTTTCTGTATCATTTAATTTAGAGCTTACAACGTCGCTACATCAAAGGCTTTACTGTAATACAACATTTAAGAGAGAGGTCAGTTACAAGGTTTCCTCTTTAATATTTGAGTGGATCCCTTTAGTGTAGTTTCAGGTTAAAGAAGTGATTATTGGGGCTTAGAGTCGGATCCAAATTTTAGAAGTGTTAGGAGAGCGTCTGAATTACAACGCTCAAGGGATTTTCCTTTTCCTTAGTTATAAATTACACGGCTCTGAATGAAAGTAATATTTTATACCTGTCTAAAACAAATTATGAGTTTAATTGTGTGAGAATTACGATTAAATATTATTAATGTTCTGCATATAAATCTTCGCCACGATTTAATTAATATGCATTTAGTATATTTTATACCTTTCAAATCTAATATTGATTTTTTATATAAATTATGGAACAAAAGAGCATGCACTCTAGTATGGTGAAGTCTCTGTTCAGAAACCATGGTCAAGGACTCGTGAATACGTTGCCGGCATTTTAAGAATTGCTACGCTTTTGAAAGAAAATCGTCTTTATTCGGAAATATGGTGACGGGCGATTGGATTTTCATAAATAATGATATAACTATTTTGATTACTAAGAAATTTATTGACTAAAGAAAAAGATCAATTACATACATAATACACTAAATGCTATTTTATGTATAAAGTAAAGTCGCTCAATGTCGGGAGCTACATGATAAACTTGTGTTAGGCCGCCCAGAATTTTACTAAAAATACAAAAAAAAACTATAATTATAATAATTGCAGAGAATGGAATTTAACGTATAGTAATGTTAACGTTTATTGTCCAATGACATAAACTTATCAGCGATCACTTGGCGACACAAATGTCCCCATCTCAGCAATTAGGGGGATTCATTTCTAAGCGTTTTTATCGTTTTAATAATCCATTCCATCCAATCCATTATAATAGGACTTGCTCAACATTTTTTTATAAAAAAGTTTTGAATTTATCAAAAACAAATTTGGAACATCATTTGAGAGTTTATTGAAAACGCGTATACAATTAAACCTTGTAAATTAACATCTGATCTTGAAAGAAATTCGGAATCCAATACTGCAACTTACCAAATTTACTGATATAACTCCATAAAAGATCAAAAGAACGAGAAAATATTTCAACTCAGAACATGTGCAGATTATTTCTTCTATAAAACACTTTTATTGCGACTGGTAAGCCCCCGTGTTTTATGGTCTCCTGTTACAAAAGATTCTGGCCTCCGTAAGATGATACATGATAAAAATAAACAATTTATTTGACATTATGTTTACATCTAGGGATATAGATAGCCTATGAACGTAAAATATAAAAAAATATACAACTAAAAAATAAACATAATTTAATTTGTTAGCTCTGGAGGTTAATCATTGTTATATATTATCTGTGTAAATGACATTTCTATACTTTATGGCAGCGCGATATTTTGGAAATATAAAAAAATAAAATATTAAATTTATAGTATAATATTAGCATTCGGTAGTTTCTTATTTATTTACGTTCCACTGTTTTATTTTCTATCTGTGAAATGTGTCAAAGCATGTTTTTGCACCGTCTGTCTTAATTTTCTATATTTACCTTAAAATATAAAGTATTCCAAGTTTAAAAATAGAAAAGAGGTTATATTACTATGATTGTATATGTAGTACGCACGTAAACTAAAGACAATATTTTTAGTTTGTGGGATACGTCTATGACTTTATTAAAAAAAAATAGCCGAAAATAAAGTTTTAATTATTTAATTTAATATTTTTTTATTTAAAGTTAATATTACATCAACATAAACATTAATTGCGGCTTAATATAATTACCTCGTTGCGCGTTGTCTTGTTTAAGTTTCTCATTATATTTCACTTAAAACCCCTCGTCACTTGATGCCAAAGCGATGAATACGGAATGTCTCGCTTCATATTTTAAAGCGCAATTCACGTCATTCAGGACTCGCAGCGTGTTTTGTATTAACCTTGAGAGCACTTGGTGCACTATTCTCTATTGAAATCTGAAGTGGATTGCTGCTATCCTGGTAGTCTAGTTTAAAATCTTAAGATATTTGTAACCAGAATGTTTGTAATTGCGAAAATATTAGTTTTCGTTTTTCCAGCGTTAATAGTATAGTACCATGATTTAAAAAATGAAACTAGGAGTTAAATTTTTTTTGAAATATGCCAAAATTTTGCAAACAGTAGGTTAATCCACACACCTCTTGTAAATCGTAAAAGAGAAACGTTTCAAATTCTCAAGCGTGAATAATATTCCATTTTCTTTGTTAGAAAGGAAACCCTTGAACAAATTGAACAGCTGCTTAATGACGGTCGTGCTCCGAGGAGCTAACTGGACGCACGTACGTACCCGAGTCTCAATTTCAATCTGCGTATGTAGATAAAAGAAAAAATTCTTTTAAACATTGGCAGTTAGCTTTTCATGAAAGAATAAAAATCCAATGATTTACTCAATCAGCTTATTCCTTTAATGGAAATGTGTTAATTTGACTCCAATAATTGCTTAATTAAATATTACAGAATTTTTTTATTTTATACACAGGACAACTGACAAGACAAAGAAATAAAAATAGTCTTCTAGTGTTGTGACTAAACACAGCCCTATACAAAATCTTCAACAAATATTTATTTTTACTATATACGTTCCATCAAATGAACATAATGATTACTATTAATTTATTAGGTAGACCATTCGACGTGCGACTTTATAGCATAAAATATAACCAATACATTGGCTTTATATGGATTCGTTGGTTGGCAAAAAAAATACACAATAAAGTACGAATCTATAATAAATGTAGTGACTCTAATGAAAATCTCCAAAGGTTGTAAAGGTGATCCGGGTCAGGGAACCAGACGGTGCTCAACCTCTGTAGAAAAATATTCATTTTGAGGTTTGTAATAATGGAACAAAGTTTGTATGCAAAATTCTTATACGCGATCATTATTTAATTGAAATTGTATTGAAATTTATTTGTATTATTCGTCATATAAAAATGAAAAATAAACTAAACAGACGGTTCTTTGTTCGACTCGGTCAACATTTGTGCGCTGGACATAATTGTGGACTGTGGTCTGGGTTTTATAAACATTTACTTAACATAAAAGTGATCCCTTACGACCCTATTAAATAATTTATCGATTTCCTAAGGAATATACATTGTAACATACAAAAGGTGAAAACAATAATATGTCGACAACCAAAAATTAAATTAAATTTTAAAAAATCCAGCCAGCTAAAAAGTTGAAGAGGCTAAAAAATACTATAAAGCAGATATGATACTGTATTTAGTTCACTGAAAATCACTTTAACGATACTGAATAAAAATGTGGTTATAATGATTGTGGTACAAATTTTCTTTGACTTCAAGTCATACGAGGGTCTCAGCCCCTACGACTGTTAAAACACAGTAAGACCAGTTAATGCAACTTTCATGTTAAATACGAAGCTTATTATGTTCCTAAGCATAAGCATATCTTTATTTTAAATAGCCACGATTAAAACAAAGGGAGCTCATCGTCTCTATTATTATATTATGTTTGTATAACTATAAGCAAGTTTGCTTTTAGTTTATATTTATATAGAGCGACATCTGCCATCTCTTTTTATGTAACGAGAGGCAAACGAGGAAGGCGAGCCGCTCATGGGCACTTGCAACGCCAGGAGGTCACAAGTGAGTTGTCGGCCTTTAAGGGAAATGTATGCTCTTTTTTGAAGGGTCCCAAGTTGGGAATACGTGCCCTAATAGTTGGTTCCACAAAGGGGTGGTTAAGCTAAGTGTTTAAGTCTACTCAACACAAAACCTCCTTATCCATGTAAGTTTAATAAATAGTATTTTTTACATTACCACCTAGATCTAGAAAGAAACTTGATAGCTGTTATAAGATGTTTATATGTATGTGATAAATGAAGATTATTTTAAATTATAGTAAAAATTTCGCTTTCTTTCAATCTTAATTTTGAGTACGAGGACTGATTCATTTTGATGATTATATTTAAAGTTAAATGCCGTTCTGTACTTAAATAATGATATAATATTTATAATGATTTGTACGCTTGAATAAGTATTTATTTATGCAAATGGAATACAGACTAGCACGTATATACTTGTACAAGTTATTTTATGTACTTAAAATCCATTTCTTATTAGCTAGGTAAGTATACCATCGTACGTCAGAGGTAGTTCCTAATTAGATATTTATAATTTGATAGAAAGAGAGGAAAGAGTATATGTACTCTCTATAGTGTGAGTAATGTACGAAATAATACCTTAGTTTTTATTAGTCGTAGACACATTTAATCTAATCCTCCAGCATTTATGAATAAGGTTGTAAATCCCAACTCGTTTAACATTGTATTGGCACTTTAAAGTTTTGCCGCAGGGTGTGATAGTTAATGTTCTTCTATACTTAAGTAAATGGCCCCAAGGGTAGAGTTAACTGTTCTATTGCATGTGTTCGCCACGTATTTTCTACATGAAATGTTCCACTTGGAAAATTCAATACTTAAATATCAAAGTAGGCGTGAGTCTAATAAGGTTTTGTTAAAATATTTTCACATTGATATTATTACACAAGATATTATATACAAAATATTATATATAAATGAGAGGGAAAAGATAGATCCTGTAGAATTGTGGTTGTTGTGGAGAATGCTGGGGATATCGAGGATTGAATTTTGCACTAACATTACTTCAGGAAATCGGCATCAAGCTGAGTCAATCTACCACAATAAAATCTAACATACTCTCTCCCTACGGACACATTTCAAGGCGAAGAAACCAGACCATTGAACGCCTTGTAGTTCAAGGGAAAGTAGACGCGAACGAAAGAGCAGGTCCCTAAACTACAAATAATATTTTTTAACGTTTTATGCTAATAAAATCATTAAACTATTTCGCCTTATTCGTGTCAAATTAGTATGACAGAAATATTTTCATAAAATTCTCTCTTCTTCATTTCTTCTTAAAATAAGAATGTAGGATTGTTTTAACTGTCCTCACCTGTTTTATGCACAGAAAAACGGATTTAATACAAAAAAACTTGTTAACACTCAAATATGTCCGCATTGCATGTGTGTTTAAGCATGTAAGTGTCTTTGGAGATTTTAATCTTGTACTTTTTTGAAATAGTACCAAATATGAACGAAACCTTCCTTATCACATATATAGTAACATGATCTTATGTACGATCAAGAAAGTGGCTGAATATTATTTAAAAAAATTAAATCTTCTGTAGGCCCGTAATTTACCGGCAGGACACATTTTGGCGTCTTTCATCGATCGTTTTTCGTGACAAGGATCTTCTTGTATCAGATATTTCTTGATCTAATGCCTCGTTTTTATTAGAATAAAATTCAACAACTTGTATTCACCTATAATTATTATCGATTTTTTTGAATATGTTTTTATAAAGAGAATTTTGTAAAACTAACAAAAAATATCCTTTTAAATTAATGAAATTAGATTCAAATTTATTCTAGCCATATATAGGCAAAGTATTATGTTAAACGTATTTCTTACTAAACGTGGAATCTTTCTTTAATTTTCAGGTAACTATATCACTTATAATATTAAAAACATATAAAAACCCATTATTCCTATTTTGTAAATTAAATAAATAATGCATACATTACATAACATTAGCTTACCTTTAAATCGAATCATTTTGACAACCACTATTGAACTTCACAATTATCTAATTAAAATCTAACTGTCATTTTACGTCCCAAAAATATTCCCAATTAATGTAACAATTTACACGCTGCAATTTTAAGAGTGCTGGATGGGCTTCTAGCGCGGGAAATTGATGTCAAGGTTATGCAGGCACAATATAACCGCGTCGGACCGCACTCAGCCACTCAAACACCCAGACATATAAGTATCTAACACGTCCCTACATCCTAATTAACATTACCTAAACACAACACTATTACAGAGGTAATACTAATATACCTAATCACGCTTCACATAATACAAATCCATATTAAATTTGACATCTCCCGCGTATCGGCAACG